>JABFTP020000062.1:67944901-69163321 GCA_013387265.2 Cryptolaemus montrouzieri | reverse complement strand
TGATATACTTCTTCAGTTCATAAGTCACTCCTCTTTTTCTTAGACTCTCCCTACTACTAACATTCTGCCAAAAGCTTCCTCCAGATCAAGGAAAGCCATTCATATTTTTTTTTGTCTTTCAGTCTACACTTCCTTATATCTGATTGATGGTAAAGATGCAATCTCAAAAACTTCTTGCATCCCTGAAAAGTGTGTTTCTTAAGTTCTTTTGAATTAATTCTCTCAGTTTGGTTCTAAGAATTCTTTTGCAATAAAGTATATCTCCTAAAATTTGCTCTTTTACTGTTGTTTCCTCTATTCCGTATTGGAATTATAATGTCAATGCTGTAATTATTATGAGCTGGCACATTTTCCAAAGTGTTGCCATCATAAATGAGGACAGGACTGAAATCTACCATGAACATGTTCACAGTTAATAATTCACTGCTATTTTCCTTAGACTCTCCTCAACTCTCCCATAGTGTTCTTCTCAGTTCTCTGTTGAAAGCCTTCCCCAGGTCAGAGAAAACCTATAATAATTATATTATGCCCTCAAGTCTGTTCTTCCCTATTTGTTAGTCAATGGTGAAAATGTAATCCTGAACACTTCTTCCTTTCTTGAAGTGTATTCCATGTTGTTTTCAACTATTTCTGTAATTCAAAGACAAACAGGTACTTTATATTGATGACAGAAAAATTTCGGAGGAAGTCAAACTTTCTCACATACTGTTGTACATTATAAAGCTTTTGCTACTCTTTCTCCATTTATAAATAACTCCTTTTTTCTTGAGACTCTCATACTTCTCTTCTCAGTGTTCTGTCAAAAGCCTTCTCCAGATGAGGGAAAACCATAAATATTTTCAGTCATATATTCAGTCTGCTGTTCTTTATAAGGTGGTTAATCGTGAAAATAAGATCCTGAATACACTTCTTCCTCATATGAAGTGTGTGTTTCTAATTCTCTCACTTTTCTTCGAAGAAGTCTTTCAAGAGTTTGGCAATAATGTAAGTCCTTCAGAATTTTCTCAGTTCCTGCAGGCTTTTTTTATAGTATTGTTTTCAAATGTCAATCATTATGAGCTGTTGAACTTTCTCAAGCCCTTCTGAATATTGCAGATTGCAGTCAGATCTCTTCTTCCCTTATGTACCTATGTACCATGCATTGTCTTATGATAGGTCTTGTTATTATATATCCTGGTGAAACACCAATTTTAAGTTCTTTGATCTTTTGCTTCTTTGTGGATATATATATATATATATATATATATATATATATATATATATATATATATATATTCCTGATCTTATCGAGTTTCCCACCAATACCAATAAAAAGAAACTTTATATTCTAAATGTATAGAGACGAAACCACAATATTTTCAGATATATATTCAGTCTGTTGTTCTAAGTTGGTTGATCGTAAAAATAAGATCATGAACACACTTCTTACTCATATGAAGTGTGTGTCTCTTAAGTTATTTTACATATAATTCTCTCACTTTTCTTCGAAGAAGTCTTTCGAAGAGTTTGGCAATAATGTAAGTCCTTCAGAATTTTCTCAGTTCCTGCAGGCTTTTTTTACAGTATTGTTTTTCAAATGTCAATCATTATGAGCTGTTAAACTTTCTCAAGCCCTTCTGAATATTGCAGATTGCAGTCAGATCTCTTCTTCCCTTATGTACCTATGTACCATGCATTGTCTTATGATAGGTCTTGTTATTATATATCCTGGTGAAACACCAATTTTAAGTTCTTTGATCTTTTGCTTCTTTGTGGATATATATATATATATATATATATATATATATATATATATATATATATATATATATATATATATATATATATATATATATATCCTGATCTTATCGAGTTTCCCACCAATACCAATAAAAAGAAACTTTATATTCTAAATGTATAGAGACTAAACCACAATATTTTCAGTTATATATTCAGTCTGTTGTTCTAAGGTGGTTAATCGTAAAATAAGATCCTGAACACACTTCTTACTCATATGAAGTGTGTGTCTCTTAAGTTATTTTACATAGAATTCTCTCACTTTTCTTCGAAGAAGTCTTTCGAAGAGTTTGGCATTAATGGAAGTCCTTCAGAATTTTCTCAGTTCCTGCAGTCTTCTTTTGCAGTATTGTTTTTCAAATGTCAATCCTTCAATTATTTTGAGCTGTTAAACTTTCTCAAGCCCTTCTGAATGTTGCAGTCAGATATTTTCTTCTCTTATGTACCATGCATTGTCTTATGATAGGTCTTGCCATTATGTATCCTGATGAAATACCATCTTTAACGAAAATCATCAACTATACACAGCATTTTCAAGAAGTAATTGCATTTTCTACAAAATATGTGATTTTCTCGAACTGAAAGTTCCTGTTGTAATGAAGCTTCATAATTTGCTTCACCTGATTTTATCAAGTTTTCCACAAACACCAATAAGAAAGAAACTTTACATTCTAAATGTATAGACTACCTGTTATTTAGTGACTAAACTTCTTAAAATACAAAAGAATGTGTTATGCACAGAAGTAGCTCAAAACATGTACCTTATGTGTTTTGTAAATATTGGAATATCCTGAAAAGCTCAAGTTTTCATGGCAACTATATGAAGAATTGTTCAACAAATAAATTTTGAAGTTAAGAATTGCAGGTAATTTACTTGATCTCTTTCCTTTAGAGTTTGAAATCTGACTCTATTGTAACTATTATTAATCAGACTGGTTTACTTACACAAAATATCTACGAAGATTATTATCAGAGAACAGGGATGTATTACATTTATATTTACTTGAAACTTTCTTGTTATTGTTTAATATTGTCTTTGCTTAGTTTTCATTTAATTTCCCAACCTGTTTACAGTGGATCCAACTAATTCTTTCTTGTTATCAATTGGATTGTAATCTAAAATAAATATTTCATTAAAATGAAACTACTTATATGCACTCAAAGTAAAAACTCACTTTCAAAGAGTCACTTTCATACATTTTAATTTGAATAACTTTACTTCAAATACATTGAATTCCATTTACATTTTGTAATTTCATAATTGTAGTCAAAAAATACTACCACGTTTATAAACTGAAACAAAAATTCAATACAGATGAACACAAAATTCAGTTTAAAATACCTTATTTATTATTGTTTTCTTTCATTGGAATACATAGGTTAGAACACAGAATGTAAATATGAAATATGTGGATTCTTCATTATGCTGAAAAAATTCATTAAGATGCATTAAATATTTATTAAATTACGTTCACTTACCTTGGAATGATTATTTGAGGTTTTGTTAATTAAACGTAGTCTCACATTATTAACAATTTTCTTCTTCTTTTCTTCTTTTGTTGCCCTTGATAATATTGAACATCTAGACATTATCAACTCAACGGCAAAGTCCGCCGTACACGACGATGTCCGTCGTACGGGACGGATATTCGATCGTTTAGTGAGAGAATAGAGGGATATAAGTGTTCGTTTATGTCCCGTCTACTCTTTTCACCTATGTTTCCGGGTACGGTCCTCTTTAAAACTTCTTCTTCTTTGCCTTGTCAGATTGAGAATCGGCGGTTTAAGGAGAGTAAGGGAGGGTGATTGGCTCCGCCCCCGTGTTTCCGTTCTATTCTTCGAAAATGTAGGTCTCAAAAACCGTCCCAAATTCGAAAATTAAGTCCTGAAATGACGTTTTCTCGCCGGGGATCCGATCTCGAGATATGTAGGAATCGTTCGAAGGTCGAATCCTCTCTCCCGGTGACCCCGTTCAAGTAGGATGGTTAAAACAAAAACCCGTATTTTGACAGCTCGAGGTTTGTTTATTTCGCGAATTTCTGGCCGTCGGAAATTTTCTGAATATGGAAAGTAGAGCGAAAATTTGCGAAAGTCGGCCGATAGCCTTCCGTTCGATGGAAGATTTTTCCGTTTTCCCGTGGTTTTATGAGAATCTAACTATTGCGGCGCGAAATGCGAAACTCGAGGCTTTTTCGTCGTCCGGGTTTTGTAGCGATCGAAGGCGATTAAAATATTTCGTATAGCTGCAAAAGTCCGTAGAAATTATCCCCTCCATCCCGGAAATTTCGAAGACGTATTTTATTTTCGCTTTTTCGGAACTTTTTGCCGGAATTTTCGCCCGATCGACCACTCCGATCGCCCTCCGAAAGATCCGAGTTATCGATTCCGAAGAAATCTCGTCGTTTCGACGTTCCGTTCGCCCGGGGCGACGTTTCGGCGAAATTTTTCGAAAAATCGTCCCGCCTCCGTCGTTCGAGCTAGGGACTCTGAATTTCGCTCGGATCTTCCTCGGACGTTTCTCTACCGGAAAAAAATTATTCGCGGGGGCCTACGGACCCCGCTCGTCCGCGCCGACCCTTTCTTCCCGCCCGGTTCAAACTCCAACCGTCCCCTCCACTTTCCTCGAAATAAGGCTTACTGCTTTAGTATATAAGATTAACCGAACAACTATTAAAAAACAAATCCCAGCAAGATATCGACGCTAGTTAAAAATAAAATAATTCTTCTATGTCAGCAAATTTGCCATGTTGTTTTTTCTGAAAGAATATTCACTAATTTAATTGCTATCTCATTTCCCTCATCAGCACTAAAAAAGCAAGAACAAATCCGGGAGTATCAAGCGTTTCCTCCCCATAAATTCCGAAACGAAATTTCAAATTGTCTCAGCGTTTATCTCGAATGCAACATCAAAAGTATTACCGAGGGACGGTCCTCTATTATCTTTGTTATTCCGAATACAAGCAGTTGAAATAGGACACAAACTCGAGAAGCGATGCTTCGTTGGACCTAATATTGTTGGGCTTTGTATATATCATAAAGGCCTTGTTGTTTTACAATTTGGACGACACCCCGTTGTTATGGATTGAGAAAGCCAGGATGAAGAAAGTTTTGGTGAATAATCAAATCATTGGAGTTCTTCTTCAGGGTCGCTTTATTGACAAATTTACTTTTGTTCCAGCACGAAGAAGTGCAGAATTTGGGAGTATTCTGGTCTAAAGCTACTTTTTGGGTTTTTTGAAACTAGGATAAAAAAAATTGAAAACTTTTTGACTATGCATTTTCTCATACAATATTCAATGAGTTTTAAAGTATATAAAAAAAATTTAAAAAAAAGCCAGTCAAACGGTGCTTCCTAGTTGACATGATTCCAACCCTTGTAGTGATCTGAATCAAACAAACAGAAAAAATTCTTAGGTAGTAAAAATGTCACTATCTCTTGGACCTTGGTCGAAAAAAAGAAAACTTCACAAAATTGTGTCCATTAAAAAAATTTTCACCACTGGTTTTCGACCTTTACGAATTTTTTAAAAATATTTCAAATTAAAATTTTTTAAAATCCAAGGTCCAAGTGTTAAAGAGATGTACGAGAATGGATTGATAAGTTTCCGGCTTGATCAAGAAAAACCACGTTTTTAAATTTTTTTTTTATTTCTCAACATAATCTCTTCAAGACTGATACATTTCTCATAGCGATGTTCTAGTTCAATAATGCCATCTCATTAGGATGATTCGACAAGTTCTTTAAAATATCAATTAATGGCTTGGATTTCTTCTTCATTGCCCGCAAATCTCTTACCGCGAAGCCATGTTTTGAAGTAAGGAAACAGATAATAGTCACTCGGGGCTAGGTCTGGAGAGTAGAGAGGGTGCGGCATCAATTCGAACTTCAGATCATTGATTTTAGCCATGGCAACGATCGAGAATGCACTTGTGCGTTATCGTGACGAGACAAGATTTTTTCCGCCAAATGAGGTCGTTTAATTTGCACCTCGTGGCTAAAACGTTGCAGTAAGTCTGCGTAGTATTAACCAGTGATAGTTTTACCGTTTTTAAGGTAATCAATGTATATAATACCTCTTGCATCCCAAAAAACAATAGCCATAACCTTGTTTGCCGATGAAATTGTTTTTGCCATCTTTGGAGTTGGTTCCCCTGTTCCAGTCCTCTGTTCAGACAGTTATTTGGTTTCAGGAGTGAAACGATGGACCCAAATTTCGTCAATAGTAACGAATCGTCGTAAACATTCGCTTGGATTATTTTTTTTAGTAAACGCGGCAACCATCTTGCACAGAGCTTTTCCATATGAAATGTTGGTGTAAAATATTTTGCACACGTTCATTTGACATCTTACAGGTCTCAGCCATCTCACGCACTCTTGATCTGCGGTCGTCCAGCACTATTTTATGAATTTTTTCGTGTGATCCCAACGGGGCGTCCTGAGCGTGGCTCATCACAGGTGCTACCACGACTCATTTTAAACTCGAAAACCCACTGCTTAACTGTTGAATATGATGGAGAGGATGTCCCCAGTGTTGAATTAATCTCTTCTAAAATTTTCTTCGGCGTAAACCCCTTCAAATAAAAATAGTTTATGACAGCACGCTTTTCCAATGTTTCCATTTTCACAAACAATACAGGGCAGCGTGCTCTCAAAAGTGAACTAACATGGCGATTGGACTGAAACGATACCTACAAGCTATAAGGATGGTACTGTGGAAAGCACCCTCCAAAGTAGACCTAGTGGCGTCATCTCTTGATCACGCCCGAGACTTATCTATGCAGCGTCATATAAAAGATTCTCACAAAATTTCTAAGGAATCGGTCAGATAGAACTTGAGATATCATGTCAACTTCATCAACAGAAGGAGTTTTGAGAAAAATGCGTTCGAAGTTTGAGAAAGATTTCCAGTAGAATAACTCAGATAATACACACAGCACAAAATTGTCGCATCACCTGGTATTCTGAATTCCACAATCGATTGAGCAGCTCGATCGCAGCTTCTTTGTCAAAATATATTTTTGGACATATGAAGGGACAAATATCTATGTAGTAACATTAGTTTCCTTATGATCTCAAACACGTCTGAAACAAGAATGAGTTTATTTGACTATCAGTGTTTATCAAATTTCTCTTCAGTTTTCATGCTAAATAAATTCCAGTTTTCTGTGCTTCTTGTTGATTTTCGAATCTTTGAATTTATTGTAATGGCTGCTGAACGTCCTGGACGCTATTTGAGTGAAGTGGTAAGAATTTTAAAGCTTGTAGAGGAGGAACGAAGCCAACGTTACGTGGCTAACTTGTTGAATGTTAACCAAAGCACTATTTCAAGAGCAATTAATCGGTACCACGAAACAGGGGAATATGGAAGAAGTACCGGACAGGGAAGAAATCGGAGAACAACACCAGTTGATGATTGTTCGCTTCGTTTAACTGCACTAAGAGTTCGGTACTGTAAGACTAGAATGCTATAAAATGAACTTGCACTTTCCAAAAATGTGTATATTTCATTGAAAACTGTTAGGAACAGGCTCAGAGAGGACGATTTCAAACCAAAGGTGGCTTCAACCGGCCCGCGTCTCACCAGAGAGCATCGAGTCACAAAACTTCAGTTTGCGAGGGAACATGCGAATTAGGGTATTCCACAATGGTCGAATGTGCTCTTGTCCGACGAGTCCTGGTTGTATCTAGTATCAAATGATAGACGCATGCTTGTAAACAGACGACCTGGGGAACAGTATCAGCAATGCAATATCCGGAAAACCGTAAACTTTGGAGGGGACTCCGTAATGGTGTGGGGATGCATTTCTTTCCATGGTCGAACTGAGTTAGTACTATTGAATAACTCAGTAATGACAGCGGCCAGATACATCGCAGATATCCTTGAACCCCATGTTGTACCTTTTGGCCACTGATTGGCGAAAACTTCATTTATATGCATGATAATGCTTCCGCCTCATGCAGCTAGATTAGTTACAGAAGTAACTTGAATTCTATAGAACATGTTTGGGACAACATGGGGTGGCAAATTCAGCAACGGAGGATGCCTTGTAGAACATTCCAACAACTATAAAATCTGCTTCCTGAAATTTGGAACTCAGTGACTGAAGAGTACATCCAAAATTTGTTTGAGGGGCTTCCGAGACGTTTACTGGCAGTAATTAGGGCCCTAGGAGGAAACACTCGATTTTGAAAATGATAAGTAATCATTCGATGCTAGTTGATTGGTCTCTTCGCGAATGTTTGAAGATTGTAGCATTTTTCAATTTTACACTTCTGAAAGTTACCAAGCGACTCTTGAATGACCAACCTAAAAGTTTATATAGTATTGTCGTAAAAGTAGGGTGATGCGACAATTTTTGTGGGGAGTGTAATATTCAATACTCAGTTTGGATTAATCGGCGAATCCATATCAATAGATTGGGCCTTCTTCTTTCTCAATATCGAGATTTTGTGAAGTTCTTTCTTCTAAACGAGCTCTTCTGCCTGCTTCTGAAGCAGCAGAAGCTCGTAGTTCAAAATCCGATGTATCTCCCAAAATATTTCGAATTTTGAAAAATTCTTTCAAGAGCATCCAGTGACATAAAATCATTAAATTTGAGTTTAGATAAAAATTCATAGACAAACTGGAAGATAATTGAATTGAAACATCAAAATTAAGAAAAAATTCATTCATGTAGTTATCTTAAAATTAAAAAAAATTCATAGCGCTTCCTAATTGGGAAAGGATAATTCCTCTCGTGCCAGTTCAATTCTCGAGATATTTAGCTCGAACTTTAGGATAATTTTCTTATATAGAAAAATACCTTTAAGATACATTTAAACGAAAAACAGAAAAAATATTATTTTGACACAGTGTAACCAGCATACTAAATGAAATCACAGAATTTTAATTTCTGGTTAAATTCATATTTCAGAGGATAGTTGTAAGGTATATTATACCGGGTGGGGCAACTAAAACGAAAAAGACTCAATAACTGATAAACTATTCGTTTCTGGACAAAAAGCAGAAACAAGCGAATTTCTGTCTGAAGGGTGACATCTTTTAACACACGGTGATTTTATTTTACATCAACCCCTAAGCAGGGGTGCACAAAATTCAATTTTTTGAATCGGGAAGATAGGCCGAATGATACCTCATTAGAAAGCAATTTTGATTTTCAACACGAATGTGTGATAATTTTTGAGTTTTACGAGTTATTTTCAGTGATTGCAAAATCGGTCGATTTCGAATGAATCGAAATAGTGTTGTATTTTGGGGGAAAACATCCTCAAGCAGTGGTGCTTCCTCTATATTCCCTCAGACACCCCGCCAGATGAGGGTGTTAACCCTCAAATCTTCGAATCCCATTTTATATTTGGATATGAAGAAACTCTCAGCGATATGAGTGCCACGATTACTCACGCTTAATGATCAGCGCAATCGTCTGACCACTTCAAAAGAGTGTTTAGCGATGTTCATCCGTAATTGAAACGAGTTCTTGCCCCATTTTGTTATTGTGGACGAAACAAGAATTGATCACAGAACGCCAGAGACCAAGGAGCAGTCATGGTCTCAGTATTTTGGGATGCACCCAGTGTCATTCACATCGATTACTTCAAGAAAGGTAAAACGATCATTGGTGATTATTATTCAAAGCCTTTGAACAGATTCTACGTTGATTGGAAGCAAAACGGCCGCATTTTGGCAAAGAAGAAATGCTGTTCAATCAAGACAATGGACGTGTGCACACGTGTATGGTCACAATGGCCAAAATCAAGGAATTGGGATACGAACTGCTACCCCATCCAGCATATTCTCCAGATTCAACCCACTGTGAATATTTCCTGGCTCCAAACCTATAAAAATGGCTGAGCGATAAGAGATTTGAGACGAATGAAGAAGTTATTGCCGAAACGAAGGGCTATTTTGAGAGCCTTGAGGAATCCTATTATTAGGAGGTGATAAAAAAATTCGAGAAAACCTGGGCTGAATGTATCCAGCTAAAAGGGTGATTGTAGAAAAATGAAATGTTTATTTGCCGAAAACGAATTGTTTTATTCATAAAGTCACTGTATTCTCAAACCACCCTCATTTCTAACACGGCTCGAAAACATATTTTAATATTCCGAATTTTTTAATAATAAAAACAATAAAGTACTGTGTTTTAAGGAATTTTACTTAATAATTGCGATTCGTAACGCGTTTCACTACACCGATTTCTTCAGACGAATGAATGTACAGAATATAAATGAGAATATAAATATAAATGTTCTTGAGTAATTAAAAAGCTTATTGGGTTGCTTCTTCTTAAGTGTTTATTTATGACAGGTATATCCAATACCAATTAAAGAATAGATTGCTCCCAGAGAGATTCAATAAGGTGAAGGGCTTATAATATTGTTATAATAACGGTTTTATTTTTCTAAAGTTTCCCAAACTACCTTCAATATTTATTATCAGTTGCAAAATTTCAAACTGTGGGTCGAAAAAGTGATTATTTGAATGAGATTTACCCTGTCGATAAATTGAATCAAAAATTCAACACCTTAACCTACGTTGGCATTATGTGAGAAACTGAAATCATTCTAAGTAGCAAAATTTCAACATAGCTTTCTAAACTAATAATAATTTAGGCAAATATATAAAAAATAATGAAACCAAATGTAAAAACACCTAATTTATTGTTTTTACCTTGATTTGGTTTCTAATAATTTTTTTATATAATAAGATAAAAGCCACTTAAGAAGGAGCAACCCAATAAGCTTTTAATTTCTCAAGAACATTTATATTTATATTCCATTTATTTTCTGTACATTCATTCGTCTGAAATCCAATTAATTTTTAAAACACAGTACTCGCTCAAACACGTTTGTACTTTAATCTTATCATTAACTTGCTCAGTGCAGGTTATTTATAGCATAAAACTTCTATGACAAGTGAAGAAAGTTTTAATAAATCTACATTCAAAAGTTTTTTGCGACACAAAGTTTTCCATTCCGGACAAAGAGATTTCACTACCTACTCAGTCATTCGTTTCAAAAAATTTTCTGGAACGTCTACAATTAAACTTTAATGAAATGAATCCAGATTTCGTACAACGATTCTCATTTCATTCTAGTGGGATCTGATGAAAACGGAGCCTAATAAATCATTCAACTTTTCCGGTAATGAGCAGTGTTGCGGACTGCGGCACTCTTGTAGAAGTGTTTAAGGGAAATTAGGCTAATTTGAGATCTGGGATGATGACAATAAATTCATAGAAATTTATTTCAAATTGGCAAGAAATTGGGGAATGTAGGTCATGAAAGTACGGTAGGTGGCTTAATTATTAGAGACAGTGATTATATACAGGGTGATCCAATTAAAACTTAACAACTCGATTTTCCGCTTTTGAAATAAAATATGGAGAATCGCTTGGTCCTGTCGATTTCTGATTCGAGGTGAAACAAGTTCTTCGATATTTTCTTCCCCGTAACTTCAATACCCTATCTGGGCTGAGCACAACCTCACTGATTTTGTAGAGGGGTAAGGGGTGTTGCGATACCTCATTTTGAAGATCTTATCGAGTACTGTCTGACTCTAAATTTTCGCTTTAAAATTTTCATCGTCAACGAAATGGCAGCAAAAAAAGTGGAAGATCACTAACTTATGTGATTAGTTAATTGAGGCACCATTCACTTCCATGCAGTAGAATAAGTTTTGCTCAAATGGTTCACGTACAGTACTCAATATTTCTGGTTTAATTTGACGGCATTTATTGATTATCCGAATTCGCAAATCATCCAGTGACTCAGATTGTATAGCGCGAATCTTAAACTTCAGGTGACCCCATAGAAAAAAGTCCGGTGGCGCCAGATCAGGTATTCTGGGTGGCAACTCAATATCATATGATATACAGGGATATCCACCGCGACCGTCCGTTAAGAACTTCTTAAGTTCCAATTACAATATCAAGCTGAAATTTTATACGCGGCCGTAACTAGCAACTTCCAATTGGAGTGATACCATTTCCGGTTATACCGGAAGTGGGTCATAACTTTGTTATTTCAAATGGCAATTTGACATTTGAGCAAGGCATGAAATACCCAAGTTGTTGGCACTTATCTGTTGAAACTTTTGACAGATTTAATTATTTTTGTTGTAAACTCGATTTTTGAGGAACATTTAAAATATGGTAGCTCGTAGATCTTTTGCACTACAGACACAATTTTTGCTTGGGTGGATAGAAGAAGGATCAAGGAATTTTTTTAACAATCTACACATGTCAAATGTTTATTGCGTTGTGTTGTATGATTTTTTCGATTTGGCCTTTTTCAAACAGCAATAACTCAATTTTTTCAAATTGCACGTGCCAATTTTTATATCGCCATCAGATGAAGCGTCAAATTTCAGATGGAATTGTATAAGCATGTACTATCTAATCTAACCCATCCCTTATTGTTCCGAAATAATTTGGGAATATATTGAATTTTGATGATTTTGCAAGAACTAACAGAGAATGCTTTGAAATACTTGAATCAAGGAGCTGAACTGGCTACGCTCACCTGACAGGTGCCTGAAATTAATGTACTTCTCTTCGTTCATTCGAATTTGATACTTCAACAAGAATTGTCGTTATTTCAGATTGAAAATATCCAAAAAATACAACACATTTGGAATAAAACCACTGGTTATTCAAACGAAAATATATTCAATCTTTTTTTAATTCATTTTAGAATGTCAAAAAGTAGTGGGTAGAAATTGCAGGCAATTCAATACCCGATTTCCAAATTTACCGTCTTTGAGTAAAATAAAATTTCGAAGCATTACAAGCAATTTTCTACAATTCGGATGATTAAAATTTGTTGGAACTAAGCGAAAACCAATCATCGAAGATAATTACATTAATACGAATAAATGATAGCAAACATCATTAGAGAAAACTAATTTACGATCTGAATAAATGTTCAATATGGGCCCCATTTTGCTCGATACACTTGACAGATTGTATACGAACATAATGAGTTGCCCTCCTAGTTTCCTCAGGATCAATATTACGAAAAGCATTATGAATGCGCTCTGGTAACTCTTTTCTACTTCTTACAGGAATAAGATACACTTCAGTCTTGATTTTGCCCCATAAATAAAAATCATGGGGTGTCAGGTCCGGAGAACGCGGAGGCCATAAATTTGGTCTTTGATTACTCCACCATCTATACTCAAACATTTCTTTTAGCTGCCGATCTACAGCCCGTGTTTTATGTGCTGGTGCACCATCCATTTGGTAATAGCAATCCCCAGAATGTTGAGGGGTAATCCATCTAAAAAATTTGCTAATGTTCCTCTCAAAATTTCCAGGTATCTCTGTCCATTAAGATTTTCCTCATAAATGTGATAATCCAACGAATCATTCATTAAAATTGCAAAAACGTTCACGTTTGATTTATTTTGGAAATCAATAACCTCAATGAAATGTGGATTTTCTGTGGCCCAAAAATGTCGATTTCTCATATTGGCTTCATCAGACCATATAATTTTTTGCAGAACTGTCTCATCTTCTTGAAGCCGAATTAATAAATTTTCACAGAAATTTAGCCGCTTGGGAAGCTCACTTGGTTTCAATTTTTGTAGTCTGATAAAAGAATACGGGTGCATGTTATGTTTCTTGAGGATCCTTTGAATGGAAGTATAACTCAATCCAATATCCATTGATGCTGACTTAATGGACGCATGTGGATTGGCACGAAAATACGCTAGCGTATTAATTTGATTGTCGTCTTCCTAGAGAATTGTTTTTTTCTAGTTTTTATGTATTTTGTTCACATAAATAGCAGAAAATTGCTTCTAATCCTTCGAAATTTTGTTTTACTCATAGGCGCCAAATTGGAAATTGGTTATTGAATTGCCTGCAAGTTCTATCCACCACTTTTTGACATTCGCCATGAATTAAAAAGAGGTCACACACATCCTGAATAATCAGCTATTTTATTATCAATCTGGTGTTTTTCAAAAATTTTCACTTCAAATGACCAACAATTCTTGTTGAAATATCGAATTCGAATGAACGAAGTGACAAGTACCTTAATTTAAGGTACCTGTCAGGTGAGCGTAGCCAGTTCAGCTACTTGATTCAAATATTTCAAAGCATTCTCTGTTAGTTCTTGCAAAATCATCAAAATTCAATATATTCCCAAATTATTTCGGAACTCCATCTGAAATTCGACGCTTCATCTGATGGCGGTATAAAAATTGGCACGTGCCATTTGAAAAAATTGAGTTATTGCTGTTTGAATAAGGCCATATTGAAGAAATCATACAAAACAACGCAATAAACATTTGATATGTGTAGACTGCTTGAAAAATTCCTTGATTCTCCTCTATCTACCCAAGCAAAAATTGTGTCTGTAGTGCGAAAGATCTACAATTTATTCAAATGTTCCTCAAAAATCGAGTTGGGTATTTTATGCCTTGCCGAATTGTCAGTTCTAGATGTATAATAGAAAAGGTAGATTGTCATTTGAAACAACAAAGTGACCCACTTTGAAAATATTTCACTTCAATTGGAAATCGCTAGTTATGGCGGCGTATAAAATTTCAGCTTGATATTATAATTGTAACTCAAAAAGTTTTTAACGGGCGGTTCCGATGTATATCCCTGTATATTATGTAAATGAAATCATAGGAGAAAAATTTGTCTACTATGAAGATTGTTCAAATCAGTTAATCCACAACCTTCCAGTTGTCTAGGTAGTGTAACTCTCTGAACTGAACTTGGAATTCATTCATATCTTTTTTAGACTATTTAATGATTCCAACTGCAATAGGAATTGATAGGCCTGAATAGGTTCTTACTATCCAAAGGTGCTTACTTTATAAAAGATAAAACAGATATTCATAAATCAGTCAATATTTCTTCAGAATACATACAATTTGCGATTCTTATCGAAAAAAACGCCATACACATTTATCAGTTTCAATGGATGATCATGACCATTCAAAACCCTTCTCGATCATTATGTTCTGTGATTGATTACCCCAAATCTCATCTTTTAGAGACATTCAGCATAATCCAGCCCAAGTCCAATTAAATAACTCGAATAACATCACGGATTACGAGTAGGAATTTCAAATAAACATAAATCGGTATCAAAAATATATTCATTCGGAATGAGGCTTTTAAAGTATTCCCGACTTCATTCATGTAGGTCTGGCATATAGAAATGCCAATTTAAATAAAATGGAAAACGGTGTTTAAGGATTTAGAAGGTCGCAATCCAGGGGGAAATACTTGGTTGAATTGGGTCGGGTTTCATTCAATAAATTCATTGTTTCTATGGCTGTGTAGCTTGTCGCGTCACTCTGTCGAAAATATACATTCCCACTAGCCATATTATCCGATACAGACCAGAAAAATTGGTAAACTTTGCATTCACTGAAATAGAGTTTCCAGAATCGTAGAGAAATGATCCGCCTCTCTGATATTCATATTGTAACTAACTTCTACTTCGTATATTGGATTTTCACTTTGCTTTCTAGCAATGTGTTCGAACGTAAATTAAGGATATTCCATGATTTAATTTTCTGAAAACTAAAAATATTATGTAGAAGTGAAATTCAGAACATTTCAAACTTCCACAAAATACCCGCTAAATAGCGAAAAAGAACACGAATAATATAGAGCCAATTCTTTTTACTATCTGATTATAATCATCTTGCGATCACCTTACCATTATCTTCCATTCGTTTAAAATTATATTTTTATTATGATAAATGTTGGAAATGTTCATTGCTAAATTTCCACTTCAGCGGCCATAATCCCACCTATAAATTACATTTATTTCGGTATAACAGCATATATATTTTCTACTTAATTCTTTCTGCTCCTGAATCGATACTTAGAATTAATTCTAGCACACTGAACAATGAAACAATACCTCAGTGGGTATCTACTTATTCTTTCATATAATTTTCTATATACAGGATGATGTCCAAGTACGCGAATAAACTTCAGGTTGTGATGCCTCAGCTACAATGAGAATGATTTAGGAGATAATTTTCCCCCCTTTCCTAAGGAAATCACCACAACAAATCTATATAGATCTGTAAATTATTGAAAACTTTGTGGTCCAGTGAAGAAGAAATAAACACATTTGGAATAAAACCACTGGTTATTCAAACGAAAATATATTCAATCTTTTTTTAATTCATTTTAGAATGTCAAAAAGTAGTGGGTAGAAATTGCAGGCAATTCAATACCCGATTTCCAAATTTACCGTCTTTGAGTAAAATGAAATTTCGAAGCATTACAAGCAATTTTCTACAATTCGGATGATTAAAATTTGTTGGAACTAAGCGAAAACCAATCATCGAAGATAATTACATTAATACGAATAAATGATAGCAAACATCATTAGAGAAAACTAATTTACGATCGGAATAAATGTTCAATATGGGCCCCATTTTGCTCGATACACTTGACAGTGAAGAAGAAATAAACTTTTCAAACAATTTTGCTGGATAGTATAAAAACTGCTTGAGTATATATTGGTTATTAGAGATATGGTGATCTGAAAGTTTTCAACTCATCCATTTCGATTCGAAAGAACAAAAATTTTGGACATTGATACTCAAATATATCTTGGTTATTACCAGACATATAGTGATTTGAATTTGAAAATTTCAACCCCTCTCTATTTCGTTTTGAAAGTTGAGAGAAGTGAATAAGTTGATTTTTATTTGCTAACCCTTTCTTCAAAAATAAACAAATTTTTTCACTGGAAAATCGGTGTTAAGAGAACGGAAAGTGTTTGAGGTTGAACACTTATAATTTGCAGAGTGTTTGTACGCGTTTCGGCACAGGGCCATCATCAGAAAACATTCATCTCTGCACAATTATTATCTAAAACAAAAATCATAATTTCAGTAAAACACATAATACAATTCTTACGTAGCTATTCACCTTACACATTCTCTCTTTACATCATTATCGTCAATGGCAAAACAATTACAAAAAAGCAAGACAAACAAAAACAGGCAATAACAATTAATCTTTGAATATAACTGGTTGCAGCAATCCATTGAAGGTAGTATTCAAATTATCAGATTATTGTAGACATTCATAAATTCGTCAACGTCAGCTCTTGAATTCACTGTCTTAGGTTCTTTTCGGATTTCGATCATTTCTAGAATGTGTCTTTTAAAGTCGTTGCTTTCGGATGCAAGAACTCGTACATCAGCAAAATTAAATTTATGTAGTTGTTCAATGCTATGTTTCGCTAGGGCGGTACTTTTTTTATTAGATCTAAAGGAGTAGTCCTGTTGGTATATTCTTTTATGCAAGTATTGTTCAGTATTACCGATATAGCACGCTCCACAGTCCTGACGATTAACCTTGTATATACAGTGTGTTTTGTTCTCATGATTCACCCTTGGCCTTAGAGTGGTGAAAAATTGTTTGCAGTAGTTGTTAGGTTTGTGTCCAATCTTGATGTTGTAACTTTCTAGGCATTTATCAATTTGTTGTGACCGTCCGGGTGTATAAGTGAGGCCGATGTATTTAAAATCTATTTTTTCTTTTTTCCTTTGTTCTGTATTGTATATTTCATGTATTCTTTTCTTTATGAGTGGTTCAAAAAAACTAGGTGGAAACGCGATTCTTTTTAGTATGTTCTTCAAAATTTCTTAATATTTTTTGTTCTAAATTTATGATGTGATAGTTTAATGGCTCCATCAACCAGGCTATTGATAAAGCTTTTTTTGTATCGGTTTGGTACATTTGATTCAAAATTTAGGTATCTACAACTCCATGTCGGTTTCTGATACCAATCATTGGTATCAGGACTGGGGATCAGAAAACAGAGGAAATAAGAAATGTCTTCGAAAGTAATGAGCTCAAGTATACGGGAATTAACCCTGTTGGCCGACCAAAGATTCCAAGACTGAGGTACACCAAGACAGTTCTCCGCAATGTAGAAGAGGTGAATGTTATTATTATAGGGAGCTAACTAAGAGAAGACACCAACCTCTCTGAAATTGTAGACATGGTTTACTCTGGAGCCATCAAGAAGTGTGAGTTGGAGGGTATTGAAATAAAACCCAAACATGAGCCTTAAGCTCCCATAGATCCACCATGGAAGAAGCGCCTGGAAAATAAAATCATAAGTGCAAGAAAAAAATTGGGGTGTTATATTCTTACCTGAATACGCCAAATCCTTCAAAAAAATCATAGGGAAAGCCAAAAACGTTGCCTCTGAATGACCTAAGTGCAGAGACTTCCAAGAAAAGGCCACTGTCGTTTGTGATACCCTGAAACAGAAAATAAGAGCATTAGGTAATCGAATACACAGGTATAATGAGAGAACCAAAAGGTATCGGAACAACAGGTTATTATATAGCAACCAGAAACAATTTTTCCGGAAACTTGAATATCCAACCAAAGTGAAATCCCGACCAGACCCAGAAGCTATGCATGAGTTCTGGAGTGGAATATGGTCAGAACAAAAATCACATGACCGAAAGGCTTACTGGGTTGGAGAAATAATATCTAGAACCCCAAATGGACGATATAAATATATTTGAAGGAGACATAGCCAGAGTCCTGAAAGGTTCCAACAACTGGGCGGCTCCTGGTCCTGACCAGATTCATAACTACTGGTGGAAATATTTCACTAGGGTTCATCGCTTGTTGGCTCAACTTTTTCAGCAATCATTACAGAACCTAGCAATAATACCCGAATACTTCACACTTGGCATAACCTATATGATTCCGAAAGAGCAGGGAACTCAAGATCCAAAAAAATACAGGCCTATCACTTGCGTACCGTCCATATACAAGATTCTCACAGGCACGCTAACATTGTATATAAATACTTACGTCAGAGCGAAGCACATATTAGCCCACGAGCAAAATGGCTGTCGGTATGGATCAAGAAGATGCAAGGAGCTGCTGGTAATCGACAATATAATAACGAGGCAGGCTAAGAAGAAGTTACGAAACTTATCTGTAGCTTGGATTGACTACAAGAAAGCCTACGACTCGGTGCCACCCTTCTGGCTGATTGAGGGTCTGAACGTCTATGGAGTAACCAAGCCTATCATCAATCTCTTGAAACATTTGATGACCACCTAGAGGACATCTCTCAAGATTGCAACGGGAAGAGGCGAGGTAACTACTCCGGAAATAATAATCAGGCGGGGCATATTTCAGGGAGATACCCTAAGCCCTCTGTGGTTCTGTCTGGCTCTTAGTCCCCTCAGTACTTTACTCAATAACACACCGAACTGTTGTATCGTAAATAAGGACACTAACACTCGTATCACCCACCAGCTATATATGGATGACCTGAAGCTCTATGCTGAAAACGCAGATCCACTTAAAAGACACCTCGAAACAGTGTCAGCATTTAGTGAGTCAATCTGCATGGAGCTGGGTATCGAGAAATGCGCAGTTGTTAATATAAGACGAGGAAAGATTGAGAGAGAGCAATATGATACTACAACAATCCCAGCACTGTCCCCTGAGGAGTCCTACAAATATCTGGGCGTCCAACAAGCCTTGGCCATAAAAACTGCTGAAATGAAGATGAGGTTTGAAGAAAAACTCTACTCTAGAATCAACTGGATCCTTAAGGCTAAACTCAACTCGAAGGCATTATTTCAAGCCATCAACTCCTGGGCTGTGCCGAGCATTGCATATTCCTTTGAGGTGATCAAATGGTCGATAACTTAAGAGCTATGGATATGAGAATTATAGCGATGTTAACGGCACACGGGATTTACCATCCACACTCGTCTATAAACCGCTTATACCTACCAAGAACACAGGGAGGACGAGGCCTTGCATCACTAGAGGATGAGTCATAAGAACAACGTGGATCAACTGAGATACTACTTTACCTGCAAACACTCACCGTTTTATTGCACCATATGTGACGCGGACGAAAACCTATCGGCGCTGCAGCTCTCGAATATGGAATTTTTTGTGGAATCTCATACAGTGGCCCAGCTGTCGGAGGAGTGGCACTTCATGGTAGATATCCGAACCACCTGAAAAATAAAGATATAGATCGAAAAGAGTCGCTTACTTACCTGAGGACTGGCTACTTATTCCCTGAAACAGAGGGACGGTTGTGCGCTATCCAGGATCAAGTAATCCCCACAAGGATGTACCTGAAACACATCACAAAACAGGATATCCCAACAGAGCAGTGACGCAAGTGCGGAAAGGGGCAGGAATCAATTCAGCATATAACATCCAGCTGCCCTATCCTAGCTCCTCGGGATTACCTTGAACGCCATATCGCAGTGGCCAGGGTGTATCACCAAAGTATCGCTGTCAACCTAGGGCTTGTAAAGAAACTATTCCAGCTTACAAATACAAACCCAATGCATTACTTGGAAACAGAAAATATAAGATGCACTGAGATACAACCCTGATTACGGATAGACCAGTTGCTCACAACAGACCTGATATCGCGGATTTCAATCTCGAGGGTGGAACGGCTATAATTCTGGATGTTAGTATCTCAGCGGATGAGAACATTACCAAAGCATATACTGAGAAAATAACTAAATACCAGGATTTGGCTTTTGAACTGAGGGAAGTTCATAAATTGAAAAGTGTGAAGGTAATGCCACTTATAATATCGACTTATGGCCTGGTAGAAGCGCATATGCAGGAAAATACCAAATTGTTGAAACTGAGACCAGAAATTGTATCCAGCGCACAGAAAGAAGCCATACTAGGTACCACCGGAATCGTCCGAAAGTACCTTCAGGACTCATAGGGACTCAAACAGAGCTGCCTTGGCGCGAATAGTCGGCCGGCAGTCTTGTGACCGACCCGTAACGGTGATAAAATATATATATATATATATATATATATATATATATATATATATATATATATATATATATATATATATATATATATATATATATATATATATATATATATATATATATATATATATATAAGGTTGGCTTAAGTTTAGGCGCTGACAAGAAGGTAATGATACCAACAGAACAGCTCATACGGATGCTTACTGCTTATATCCATAGGAAGAAGTCATGTTGAACTTGCATCTTGATTCTGTTGACGACCAAGATGACAACAGATTAGATATGATGGTTTGAGATTTAGGGACATTTTCGTTTAGGTTGACAGAGTGTTGAACTATGTCTTTCCATAGTTGGATTGGGTGTTTTTCGAGGAACTTTCCAGCTATAACGTATGCTTCTTCCTGACACTAATTAGCGTGTTGACGCTTATATATATATATATATATATATATATATATATATATATTGGCGTTCTGACACAGAGTCACTTTCCTGATTGCGAGGATAATTGGTCACTACGTTAAATCGTTGGAAGACGCCAATACATATATAACTCAAACTGAAATGTTCTGCGACCATTTGACTTTCAATCGTCGATCTGAACACACACGCTTCATGGTTCATCTTCCATCGACTCTCTTCACTCTCAAAATGCCTGAAAACAACGAAAAACCTGGGCCCTTAAATAACTACGTTTTCCATAGGCCTGCCTGAACATTTCAAATGTTTCTGTTGCATTCTGTTCAAGGTTGAAGCGAAACTTTAAAACACACCGCTGCTGATGCCACTCATTGTTAGAACTCAAAAACTCCGAAAATTAACGTTATGGATTGACAAATGACTGAAGCGAGCTAAAACTCATGCTATGGACGTAAAACATGTGCACCTGACGCTGCTCAAACTTTCTTGCCTCTTGCGTTAACGGATCGGAACGACGTTGCTAGTTTCATTACTTTATTGGCAAACCTCGTATATTTTATTATTACTAGGATAAATATACGCTTCTTTATTTCTCAAATACTATCTTATAATACAATTTGCTATTGACAATGAGTTCACAATCATGAACACTACTTTCACGAATCATATTAGAAAACTTTATACATGGAAAAGTCCAGGCGATAAGTTCCGAAACCAAATTGACTATATCATGATGAGAACTAGATGGAGATCTTCGGTAACAAACTGCAAGACCTATCCTGGAGCTTGTTGCGGTACAGACCATCAACTCTTAACAGCTAAAATACAGTTGAAACTCAAAACACCCGTGACGAGAAAGCCTGAAAAAAGATTGGTCGTAGGGCCTGGAAACAGCTTCCAAGACACTTTGTGGACAACTAAGCCAACTCTGATAGAAGAAACAACTCCGGAAGAAGAATGGACAGAAATAAAAAACTGGATAAGAAACGCCGCAGAGACAGAACGTTCAAAACCTCCTCTCAAACGAAAACATTGGATCTCTGACTATACATTGAAACTGGTCGAAGAAAGAAGAAAAATTTCAAATAAAGGAAAGGTTGATACTAACAACAAGAAAGCCTTCAAAGAGATAAGGGATGAAATTAAGAGGTCATGTAAAAGAGATAAAAACGAGTATTTTTCCAACATATGCAAAGAAATAGAAGTTCATAGCCATTCTAACCAACCACGAGATCTTTTTCGAAAAATTAAATACTTGACCCGAGAATTCAAACCAAAAACATGGCCTATAGAAGATGAAAATGGTAAACTTGTTACAGACAGAGAAGAAATAGCAGAGACTTGGAGGATCTATTGCGAGAAACTCTACGCCGAAAACGAGGAAATTAATGAACACGAAATAAAAGAATACGAAGAAGAACCTTTCATACTGCAGAGCGAAATTACGTCAGCTATCCATAAACTTAAAAATAACAAATCTCCAGGCAACGATAAAATAACATCCGAACAAACTAAAAGGAATAGGAGAAGAGGGCACCCGAAGCCTACACCACTTGTGTAATAAAATATGGAAAACAACACAATGGCCAAGAGATTGGACACAAGGCACAATTATCACTATTCACAAAAAGGGAGTAACAGAAAATGCGAAAACTACAGAACGATAACACTTATTTCACATACGAGCAAAATAATGCTGACAATAATCAACGAAAGACTGAAGAACTCTTTACAACACCAAATCCCGGAAGAGCAAGCAGGATTTGTTAAAGGAAGAGGGACTAGAGAGCATTTGATAAATTTAAGGCAAATAATAGAAAAAGCCAGAGAGTTCAATATACCCTATACATATGTTTCATTGATTATAAAAAGCTTTCGATAGAGTGAAATGGAATAAGTTGTGGATCGTTCTAGGAATATAGCTGTACCGGATCACTTGTGTGCCTTAATCATCAACCTATATAATGAAACCAGGGATACTGTGAAAATCAATGAAATACTGTCATCAGAATTCAAACCAAAGAGGGGAGGAGGCAGGGTATTCTTTCTCCTCAGTTATTCAACATATACACTGAATACATAATGAGAAAGGCATTAGACGGATGGAAGGGCGGCATACCAATTAACGGAAGATGGGTAAATAATCTGAGATTCGCGGATGATACGGTCCTCCTGGCAACAAGTGAGGAAGAACTGACTGAGCTTGTTAGCAGAGTGGAGAGAGAGAGTACGGAACTTGGCTTGGAACTGAATATTTCTTAAACAAAAATCATGATCGTGGACAGGATGAACAACAATCAACCAGAAAAAAAGCAAATTGATAGGTTTGATGTAGTGCAAGAATATCTTTATCTGGGATCCTTGATAACAAACGTAGGAAACGTAGAACGAGAGGTTAAGCGTAGATGCGAACTAACCAAGGTAGCTACGAAAAAAATGAATAAAATTTGGGCCGATCGAAATATCGCTATTTCCACTAAAACCAGGCTTATGAAGTTCCTCATCTTTCCAATTCTCACATCTTGGTCCCTTCGAATGAGCGAAAGAAGAAAAATCGACGCGACAGAAATGATGTGTTGGAGAAAGATGCTTAACATCCCATGGACACAACGCCGAACGAATACATCGATTCTAAAGCAACTCCGCATAAAACAAAGACTTTCGAGTGCAATTCAACTCAAAATATTGAGATACTTCGGACACATCATGAGAAGAGGACCAGAGAATTTGGAAAAAATCATTATTCAGGGGAAAGTAGATGGAAAGAGAGGAAGAGGAAGGTCCCCAACACGATGGATGGATCAAATTACAGAAACAACAGGCCGACCCATGCATTCTCTAGTTGTAATGGCACAGGATAGAAAGGAATGGAAAACTTTCATTGATGACATTTCATTAGTCGCTACATCCTCAGGAGAGGATAAAGAATGAAGAGAGATCTTATAATACTTATAATAAGGTTGAAACTCCAAATTAATGTGTATGAGTTAAGCGTAGTTCCTCCAATTGCTTGTTTCCAATTAAAAAGATGTGAACACAAATGAGAAGTGTAAAAGGACAAACTGGAGTAAAGTGGAAACTAATGAGAATTCTAAGTGAAAAATTTCTTGTCTTAATAAACAACGTTTTTTATTGTCTTATGAGGGAGTTCATTATCATTAGGCTCACATGCGAGTAAATCTCATTAAAATAAGAAGCAAGGATTATGCAATAAAAATTTTATTAACACTTTTTAGCACGAAATTGCGATATTTTCGGTCTGCTAAAGAATATTAATTAGTTAATTCAAACTTAAGGTGATATTTCTATAAAATTTTTTAAGACGTTGGTTTCTGTTTTTCGGCAGTTATGTTTTGCATGTACAACCACAGCTGCCTGCTTCTGTCGCATCAACTAATTGTTATCAAAATTTCAATTTTATGTTATTGGTTAGATGCATTGTTTTCAAAGGGTATTTACATGTTTAGTATTGCCAGTGGAAATTCACTCACAGATACGATCAAAATAAGACCCATCATTGACATTTATGAATGAAATACAACATCATTAAGATGGATGCCCCGGCTTGCCTTACAGTACCCCATTCGATTTTTTAGTACATTTTCGTTTGGTTGAAAACAAGCCGTCACTCGTTGAGGATGCATCGGCTTCTCTACGATGACGTGTAGATTTTCCGAGCCCCAAATGCGGCAATTTTGCTTGTTAACATACCTTTGGAGGTGAAAATAGGCCTCATCGGAAAAGACGATTTGTCAGTAAAAATACTTATCTTTCGTCAAACGATCTTCAGCCCAATGAGCGAAGCGAAATCGTATTGGATGATCATGAGGCTTCATTTCTTGAACCAATTGAACTTAATAAGCCTTCATACCGAGGTCTTCATGCAAAACTCGATGTAAAGACGTGCGTGAAATGTTCGATTGTTGCGAACGGTGACAAGTTGATGTTGATGGCTGTTCTATCACACTTTGAGCAACAGCTGCAATATTTTCCTCCGAACGCACTGGACGAGAACGTACGCGAGTTGCTTTGTCCAATAATGAGCCACTTTGACTTCACAAATTAGTTCACAAGTTAAATTGATGGCACTCAATTTCACGAAAAAATTTTCACAGATTTTTACAGTTTGAGTCAGACTCAGAACTTTGGAAATAAGCGAAAAGTGACCCACTTTGTGAATGTCGAACCTTTTGCTAAAAATATGTCACTTAATGAATGTCGAATCGACCCTTTGTCTCAAAATAAGTATGGGTTGAAATTTCAAACGCTGGATGGACCACCCCGTAGCTGAAAATTCACCCCACAGGTCTTCAGATTCAATTCCTAAAGATTTTTTTTATGGGGAAATATTAGAGAAATTGTTCGCTAACTACTCCGAATGATGATGAAAATACGCTTAAAAGATATTTTTTCAGAACGGAAACTCCGATAGTCGGCAGACGTTTTGAAAACAGAGTGCGGGAGTGTCGGAAATGGACTATCGTATTTTTGAACAATTATTATGAATTCTTTTGTATTGTTATTATTATGCCACTAAATTCACTATTGTTGTGAGAATTTGTTTTATTATCAAGTTTGACAAATTCTGAATAATTCATTTATCCTAGGTGAATAAACACCCAGAAACTGTGCTCACAAATTATTCAGATACAAAGTGTTCACATAATATATAAAGATTTGAAACTATTTCAATTACTCACATGTAATATTCTCCGTGGAGGAAAGTTCAAATGAAACAAATTTTGTTGTCTAAAGCGTCTAACTGGAACGTAAAAACAAACACATTGGAGAACCTCCATCGATTCTAAGAAGCCATTAACAAGTTTGAATGCGAATAGAATGTCATTTGATATGTTTTCCAGACTCAACAACCCAAAATGTTCGAGACGCCTAAAATAATTTCCAGAATTACCAGGCTCCAATTGGAAGTTACATTTGAAACCCAGAAACCTGGCAAATTTCTTCTGTATACCCTTCTAGTCTGAGAATGTAGGTATTATAGAGGAGAGTCCATATAGTTGAGGCAAATTTCAGTTTGGAGCAGACGTATGAGTTAATAAAGGATACAAGCGCCTTCTGATTATCAAAGTACTTAAATTGTCTCATCAGATAGCCAAGTAGTTTGCTGCTTTGATTTACTATATGTTCAATGTGACTGCTCGAAGTTAATTTAGAGTCCAAAATTACACCTAGATTTTTTACGGAATGTACTCTAGATAATTCAGTATGTCCGATACAATAGGGATATTTAATTGTATTCTTACTATGAGTAAAACATATCACGTGACACTTGGATAGATTTAGAAACAGGTTGTTACACCACAGAACTTATTCAGGTTATCCAATTCATGCTGAACAGTCTAGAGAGTTTTTGATTTGGCAGAAATTTTTGAGATCGTCTGCAAAGAGCAGAAACTTGCAGTTGACAAAGCAGATAGTGATTTTGTTATAATGAATCAAAAAGAGTAAGGGCCACAAATGCGAACCCTGTGGGACTCCTGATGTGGAACAAAATAACTTCGACCTGAAAACCTTCATGGAGACATACTGTGATCTATTATTTACATATGATGAAAACCATTTCAAGATGGGGTCTCCAATATCCACCTCAGCATGAGCAAATACTTGGTGAACTATAGTCAATTTATCGAATGCTTTACTGAAGTCAGTCTATATGGCATCAACTTGAATGCGATTATCTAGAGAATCGTGCTTAAATTCCACAAAATTCATCAAGTTAGTTTCAACCGATCTGCCCCTGAAGAAGCCATGCTGTTTCGGAATAATTGGGTTCTTCACGAGACTGAACAAGTGTGAAAATACAAAAGATTCGAAAATCTTTTCGAAAATGCAAGGCTTGCTGATTGGTCCATAGTTATTAGCTAGGCTTTTATTACCCATTTTATGAATTGGTAAGATTAGAGCGACTTTCCACTTGTCAGGGAAGTGAAGGGATTTATTATAAATGAGGGTAAGCGGAGTTTTTAGTGAAGAAGCAAATGCTTGTACAAAATAAGATGGAATGAGGTCCGGCCCTGCACATTTCTTAGTATTCAGATTTCTGGGTTCTCTTCCAACTTCTTCGACAGAAAATTCAATTTTGTTCAGAAGATGGGGACAGTTAGTGTTCACGTCAATAGTTGATGAACCAGCGGAAACTACAGTTGATGGAGAGTATACACTATTGAAATTGTAAACATGTTCGTTATTTTTACAATTGTAAAATTTGATGATTGAAACTAGCTGCAACTAGATAAAATGTACTTCTCAACTGAAAACCGTATGAAGCCATATTTTGATTTATTCTGTGAAAATGCGGATAGTTCAGCAGGGAGATTCTTACACCGTTCAATAGGGTATAAAAAATTAATTTTTCGGTGAATCAAAATATGGCATCGTAGTTGAATTAATGAAGTTATTGCGGTTTGAATTTTCTTTTTGATCATTTTTAATTTTTGTACACGAATAAAATTTAAGTTCATTCTGGAAACACCACATGTAACTGAAACTAGGTCCTCCCCTGTAACTTTTTTCTATTTGGAATATTTTGATGCATGCGACGACATTTTGAATTTGTCTTGGTTGGTCCGGTTATGTCGCAAACGATACCAAGTTTCGATTTTCAAATGGGACACCCTGTTTTTTTGTTTCATTTCAATTGTTAATCTCATAGTACGAACGTTTGACATATTATTGGAAGACAAATAAAAGACAATCTTTTTTCTTTGCAATTTTCATTTTTCGTTCTAGAAGGCCATGAACAGTGACAATTGGCTAAGCTCTACATTTCCTATCACGAAAATACAAGATTTTATCTAAAAATTTAATTGCTCATTTTTTACGGGGTGTCAGAGTTTCAAATTTCAGTTTTTCCTCAAAAAGTAGGTTTTCTTCTGAGACAACCATATCGGGCCACTCGGTATTACAGAAGCAGTATTTTTTCCTCTTTTTTCATACCATTCACGTCACTCTATTCTTAACGGTTCCGGAGTTCTAGTGGAAAATACCTAGGCAAATTTTACAGATTCCCCATTCGCTAATAACAATAACTACGTTGGTCATGCAACATTTTTGTTCATATTTAAAATATTCTGTGATCATAAAAATATCAGTGTGATATGTCAAAACTCCATTGTTGTTAATTATGGACATTGCAAATTAGTGAATTCAGTGTAGAGTATGAATCAATACACCCAAAGTGAAAGTGTTGATATGATCCTTATTTATGGAGAGTGCAGGCGAAATGGTGTTTAAGCTGAACAATTATACAGAGAGCGTTATCCGGAAGGACTTCATCCGAATAGAACCTATTTCTCTAAAGTTGAACGAAAATTTGGTGAGGTGCAACCTGTTGAAGAGGTGGAGTTCGTTATCCACGAAGATACCGAAATATTGATATTTGTTGATATTAATCCAACCACATCAACAAGGGAAATTACCGAGGAGCTTCAAATTAGCCACCAAAGCGTATGGAGAATTTTGAAAAAACATAAGTACCGCTCATTTAAATATCAAGTACACCAACACCTGTATGTTGACGATAGTGTTAGGCAACTCCAGTACTGTGAGAGACAAAGATTTTATTCAGTGACTAATCATGTTCCACGAACAGTGGGATGTTTAATAAGCAAAATACCAGGTACTGGTCGCATCAAAATGAGCCCAGATATCAAGATGGAAACTTTCAAGAACGTTTTGGGTTCGATGTCTGAATGGGGATGATGGGAAGATATTTGATAGAATCTATAATTTTTGAAGGTACATTGCCAGGGGATAAATAATTGGAATTTTTGAGGATCCAAATATAAAATGAATTGGACGAGTTGCCATTAGCTGTTGTGAATGAAATATATTTTCAATAAGATGGTGCACCTCCCCACAACACAAGGGAGGTCTCGCGGTATCTCGACAAAATGTTTCCCTTAAATGGATAGGTACAATGGGTCCCATAAGATAGCCAGCTAGATCGCCAGATTTGAGTCCACTCTATTAATTCCAGTGGGGCCATTTGAAGAATGAAGTTTATCAAACATCTGTTAGAACCCAACAAGAATTGGAGAACCGTTTGAAACAGGCTATTGCAGGTATTACAACGCAACAGTTGAATAATGTTGTGAGGGGAACCATTAATCGCGTGCGATGTTGTGTTCGTGATGATGGTGGTATTTTTGAACATTTGTTATAATTATTTCGTTTTCGCTGTTTTTTCTTTTATTATTAAATTTGACACCCCTTAAAAAATGAGCAATTAAATTTTAAGATACAATCTTGTATTTTCGTCATAGGAGATGTTGAGCTGAGCTAATTGTCACTGTTCAAGGCCTTCTAGAACTAAAGATGAAAATTCGTCCCATTTGAAAATCGAAAGTTGGTATCGTTTTTGGCATAACCGGAAACAAAATGCTAAACATTTTAACGTTATGGAATTCAAAATGTTATCTTCTATCCGATTCCCGAATTTCATCCAAATATTCCAAATCGAAAAAAAGTTACAGAGGAGGCCCCAGTTTCAGCTACACCCGGTATAATAGCTATGACGTTCGTTATGAGTTGGAGCAGTTTCCAATTAGGAATATCAAAAACAACTTCATTACCCATTCTGTTCCAAACTAACGCCATGACGTACAAACCAAATTCAATCAAAGTTGCAGCCATGAATAAATGAGCTTATTTTCTATAACTGTCATAAATCTCAACAATGGCCGGGAGGAAATTCAGACCGCAGGGTCCGCGTAATAATAGCTGAAACTTGTTGCATTAATTGTTTTATCGGAGTTAGTAGGAAACAATTAGCATATTCCACACTTTGGGCGGTCGGCTTGAAGATACCCAATAAACTATAACAATCACCCACGTGTTACTAAGCGCTCGGAAACAGGAACAACCACACGTCAATGTGTATTAACGCATGGTCGAATCTAAAGGTAACATGGAAGGAAGAATTTGAAATTGAATCCAATTACACTGCTCCAACAAATTATTATCATTATTTATTATCAAGGACCATCTCAGCTGGTAGCTGGATTATTTACCTTTCCCAGACTTAGCAATCAAAGGGAATAGGCTCGATTACAATATACTTGACATAAATTTTCTTACTTTCCTACATGTCTTGAGAATTACAGCTTTTTGCATTTCTATATAAACACCTCAAAAAAGTCTAGGGAACACTTCTGAATATCGATATATTGTATCCAGAACGATCACCAAATTATGTAGTGCCGGAACAGATTTCATTTTTTTTTCATAAAAAACTGAAAATGCAGCAGATGCGGCGCTGCTTTATAATCATTTCATGTATTCAGTGTTTGAAATCAGTTAGTTGGCACTTTGTTTCTGTTGTAAGCACAAATAAAAGATTCAAGTTTTGTGATTCTACCATGGAAAGACGAAATTTGACTAGAGAAGAGATGTTACAAGTCGTTGGCATGCTCCAAGCTGGGAGCTCACAACGGGAAGTATCCAGGGTTCTGGGAAGTAGCCCAAGTGTCATAAACCGTTTATGGTCGCGTTTCAATGAAATAGGTAGCGTAGAAGAACGCCATACAGGTCGTTTCAGGATTACTACAGTCGCCCAAGACCGATTTTTGGTTTTACAAGCCAGAAGAGATCGTACTACCACAGCAACTCAATTAGCTCAAGAGCTATCACGATTTCATAATGTACAAATTTCCGACCAAACTGTGATGAATCGACTGCACGAAGGTCAACTCCACTCCAGACGTCCTTTAAGAGTTCCACAACTGACCCATGGAAATCGCGCTGCTCGTTTAGCTTGGTGCCAAGAACACGTAAACTGGGATCAAGAGAGGTGGGCCACGGTTCTCTTCAGTGATGAATCTAGAATTAGTTATTATCCCGATTCGGGAAGAATTCAAATATGGAGGGAACCTGGAAAGCAAAACCGTCTCCAGCATGCTCGAGAAGTTGTTAGACAGGGAGGCGGATCAGTCATGTTTTGGGGAGTTATACGCCTTGGTAGAAGAACTGAGCTCGTTTTCATACAGAACAACCTCATGGGAAATTCTTACGCAAATGAGATAGTTTCACCTGTAGTGGTACCGTATCTCTAAACAATGGGTTAAAATCCACTCTTCTAACAAGATAATGCCCCTCCTCATCGTGCAAGAGTTGCCTTGAACGTTCTTGAAGAGAATGATATCGATCTCCTACCGTGGCCATCCTGCTCCTCAGATCTGAATCCCATCGAGGATGTGTGGGACACCATAAAAAGAAATCTCCTGCGTCAAAACGTCTTCCATCATGAACAGGAGCTTCGATTAGCAGTTCAGGGGTCTTGGAATGACTTAGGCCAAAATATAATTGACAATTTAATATTGAGCATGCCGCGACGATGCCAACGTGTCATTAATAACAGAGATGGACCTTCTGGGTACTGAAAAATATAAGTGCTTCCATATCGTTTCGAAAATATTAGTTCAGGATTTTTTTTTGTGTTTCACCAAATTTCATTTTCAAATTTCAAATTTGTTTTTATAATAGGTGCTTTGGGGAAGTCAAATATCATTTTGTTTTCTTGAGAACACATTATATACAATACATCCTAACAAAAACCGAAAGATTTCTATAAATTCGAATCATAAAATTCATATTTTAGAGATATCGGTGAGTGTTTCCTAGACTTTTTGAGGTGTTTTGGTATTCTTATGCAATTTTAATTTCTTAAGGCTATCATGCAAACTTTCGAGTATAAACCCAGTCGAAGAAATAATGACAGGAACAATATTTATTTTATCGAGGTCTGTGTATTTGGACTTTTTCTCCTGGAACTTGTTCAGCACGCTGTTATTATTCTGTAAGGCGACATCCACCAGCATTGCTGTTCTGGCTCTCTTATCATACACCACTATGTCCGTCACCATTATCTCAGAGATAACAGGCCTATCGTTAATAATCTGATAGTCATTATTCAATACGGCCGCCGGTTGATATTTGTAATATGGGTGGAAGGCATTTAGAGGACTGCACTTGTGTGCAAGTTTCTGATGGATCGTGTTGCACACTTGATTATGCCTGTGAAGTCCGTATTTGCCAGTTGTTCGCAGCCAGACGTAATATGCTATATATTCTCGGATCTTATATTGTATTTCCTGCCTTATTTGTAGCGATAACTTGGTCTTGAATGGCAATAAAGAATTCTTCTGGTCGAATAGTTCTCCTTTCATCAACCATTTGTTGGAACCTTCTTTGTCGATGTGCGGTTGATCAATCTCATGGTGATGTTGTCCATGTAATTCCTTTCTTGGCCATTGCTCTTATTTTTCAGTATCTGATAGGTATGGTATATTCAGCAGGTCATCCCTGGCAGCAAGATTCAGAGGTGTATATCCCTTATCAGCCAACGATACCACTCTATGGAGGTCAAAAGTGCTAGCTTTTGCGGGCAAGAATTCTCTGAGATTTATTATCTGCTCGGTGTGTGTATTGACAACATCTACTAATCCGCGTCCTCCTTCTTTCCGCTTCAATGTTGTTCGTATCACAGACGATTTCGGATGATGATTATTGTACTTTGTCAGCATCGTTCGGGTCTGCTTTTGAATATTAACCAGTTCTGTCTTAGTTCATCTGATTATTCCAAATGAGTAAAGTAACACTGAAACGACTAAATTCCCCGAGTTCAACATTGACTTCAGCACAGTCTTCAGACGCTGACTGCACTCTGAACGAATTTTCTCCTCCGATTGTTTTTGGTCTAACAATCTGGCTTTTTGGTATCCCAGATACTAATACGTTTCGCCATCCCTCTACACTGTATAATATCACCATTCGGAACATCATTGACTTTCCGTCTTAGAATGTTCAAAGTCTTACATTTTTCAATCCCGAATTTTATATGAAACTCCGCCGAGAGCATACTGACAGTTTTCAGCAGATCATTCTATTGGTTCTTGTTCGAAGTATAAAACTTGATGTCATTCATATACAGCAATTATCAATATTGTTATTTCTGAACTTTCGGTTGAGATGAGAAATCTATAAACCCATATTACATATACCTATAAATCTATATGATTGACAAAGAATGTGTGTGTGCATCTACAGCAGCAGAATAACATCAAATGAGGGAGAACCATCACGTTTATGAAGATAAAAAGAAAAAATAAAAAAAATTCAAAAATAACAGAAACAGGATAGCCGCATATACATCTGAGTGTGAACTGAAGCAAACGGCTAATTAGATTTTTACCGAGAGGTCCTTGAGAAACTTCGAGAAAGAGTCTTTTATGTACGACCAAACATCAGAAACTATTGAATGCTGCATCAAGACAATGCGCTATGTCACTTTACAATCTCAATAATGGTGTTCTTAGCCAGTTAAAGCATTCCTGTAGCGCTTCAGCTTCCTTATTCTCCAGAATTGAGTTTTTGTGACTTCTTTATCTTCTGAGACCAATTGCTATTTCAGTATCAGAGATGCAGCAATGATATGATGATTGACAGAACCGTCTCAGCGCTTCGTGGCATTCCGAGGGAATTATTTTCGAGGAGACGATATTGCATTGATATTATTTTTGAATCAAAATTTGAAAAAAAATCAGTTTGATCACTTTATTCACACACCTCGTATCTGTGAGATTTTGAATGTGAAACTTCAAGAAAATGACAAAATATATACAGAAGCACAATATATATTATTTTAACCCAATAAAATTTTACAGAAATTTTTCGATTTCAGAAGTGACAAGAAAAAAGAATCTATATCTAATATTTTAAATATCATTCCTTTCATGTCACACTGATTCATGGCGGACTACACAAATATTTAGTTTTTCTGCCCTTTCTTTATAGGGAATTAATATTTTCTTCTACTTGTAGTACTACCGGGATAGGGTCACACACACGAAGAAAATTGTCGATGGTAAACCCAAACTTATAAACGGAAATGTGAGATTAAATGAAACTCGTGGTTCGCTGGTAGACAACAGCAGTTTGACAATATGGCTGACGCTTGGGTTCGTAAAATCGACTCGTGGCATCGCGTGCTGCAGACGATCTACGGAGACGATGTGAGCTCGATGAGGTCGGTGAAGGAATAGAGAGTGAGTTTCGAAAATGTACGTGTATTTGAACCCTAAGTCCATGTAGGCCCAGAGTACGTTCTGTGCTAAGCTTGATCGGAGGGGGGCACTGGGCGATTTGTGATTGAGAAAGTATGGTTAACACGGTAACACGCTTGTTCGCAGGGGCCTAGAGCGATCTATGGTTAGATAGCGTAGTGAACATAGTAACAGATGGCTCATAATGTCTTTCATTCTTAGTCTAAGTTTTGCAGGTTACTTTATTTTTCCTTTGAATAATCGATGCTTAAGTTGAGTCCAATTGTTTTAAGGTATTGCCGACGGTTAATTGCTATGTACATTATTGGTGAGTTTATATCTGCTATATTTAGAAGAGTGAAACGATTTGTTCATGGACATTTTCTATTTTTCCTTGCAATGCACATAATTGTGCCAACACCGTACTTGGTTGAATTTTATTAGTAATAATTTCAGGCGTTTTTGTTGGTGCATCTATTGTGCCATCACGATACATTAAACTAAATAAAATATCATTCTTTCCTTCTTCGGGACATACAAAACGGCTGTTATTTTCCCTGAAATCCAAATATTGCTTTTTTGTGTTCCTACACAATTAGGAGGCAGTTCATGCTTATTTTTCTTCTTATTGTACCAATATATAAAAGTTATTACTCAACAATGTGTGAAAAAGTCCATAACCCATGAATCAATTGTCCATGGAAATATATCTTCCAGTCCTTTTTACATGTAGAGTTTCATCAAGTCCAGCAGCTCGAAAATGTTTTCGAAAAACTTGACTTGAAATGCAAGCTTTTGAGTAATTAATGGTTTGGCATGACTCTATTTTGCAGCCAAAAAGCTTCACTTGACATCAAACTCTTTGAATCTCGATACTTGTGAGATTATAAAGTTAGGTTAGGTTGGATTTTCCCTTGTTGCCGTACTCGTACAGGTGCAATTGAAGTAGGTAGTATATCTAGTCATAGAGAATTCTTTAATTGGCTACGACATACTGGGATTTCAGAACTGAGTACGCTGGATCGAGTCAAGTTGTTTAGCAGCTCATCAAGTAGATACAAAAAGCTCCCAGAATTGGGCTTATTCAAGGGCAAAAGAGAAGAGATCAATCAGCAGTCATTTCAGAAATGTGAAGAATTTCTGAATTCACCAACAACGTATGATTCGTAAAATACTCAATATTCCTTGAGGTTTCTCGTCTCCGGTAACTTTACGATTGGTACAGGAAATTGGATGGATCAATCGTAGGACGATATCTTCACAGTTGTTTATCCTATATGGACCTTTAGGTTTCATCCCAACTTAGGGTTCCAAATTAAACGTGTACGATGTTTTTGCGTCAACAAGAGCAAACATTTTGATACCATATTTGGCAGGCTTAGTTGGTATATATTGAAGCCACATCTGCCTTTGAAAGCTAATAGTTGGTCGTTAACGGTGAGGAAATCACTTTGTGTGAAATTGGCTTGAAAATTTACTAAGAAATATACAAAAACTTCCCGAATAGAAGCTAACTTACCAAGCTCGTGTCTCTCGTTTCTAGTTTTTATTTCATCGACTCTAATACATCTTAGAAAGAAACTGAATCTATTTTGACTCATAGCAAGGTAGCATGATGGACTGTACACGTCGTCTTTTGGGTTCAGACATACTTCTTCCTTTTCAACGTACCATGAAATCGAATTTAAACTGAACTGACTTGAAACAAAAAGTGAATGCTCGCGTGGTCTACAATCGTAGACCAGTCAAATTCAGAAACAAATATCTTCAAAAACCAATCTCTAACACTGTCAAAAATTTACTGTTTCACTAAATACTTAAGTTTCCTACATCTACTGAAGAGTAGGTGCGAGCAATAAAAATAGACTACTGATGAACGTCATTTAAAATGACGTGGTCTATGATCGTAGACCACGCCAGTAACGGAGGTTGAGAGAAAAAAAGAAAGAAATCAATCACAAGTCATTGCAGAAATTTAGAGAATTTCTGTATTCAACATAAATACTCAACAGAATATTGATATCGCCTACAACATACAATAGATTTCTATATACTATATACAAAATAGATTCAAATGAAATGATTTTTTCATAGGTTTTTCGTATCAATCATCAAACACACCATATTCCTTGTGAAAATATATATGAAATTGAAACAAATTTATGTAGTGTCGTCACCTAGCGGACAGAAGTGTACCTGTAATAATCTATCGATTTTGATTCACGGCATTTGGCGATATTTAGCAGATAGCTTTCGGAGAATGAATGAATCCCCGAGAATTGGGATTGAACAGAGATTCTTCCAAATTCGATAGTCGGGGGAGTCCAGGAACTTCCCCCACAAAAATGAAATGCTTTCCCGTTCTTACTTTTTGTTTTGTGAATATACTGTTACTGTTATACCATTATCATAATACCAGTACGGCAAATCGCACTAGAAGAAAAAATTGAAATAGTAAAATACTCCTTTAATGTTGACAATCGTGTAGAAATTAAATAGGTGTTTTTTCAGACATTTCGTCGAAATTTGAGCAGATCCTCATGAGGACAACGGTTCAGAATAACCAGACGAAAATCCATCACTTTCTGATACTGATTTAGTGTGAACAGATGGACAACCAAAACAGAACAAAAATATGTGTTTCAAAATACCTGAAAGTGGAGAATTATTGATGAGATAAAAAACACAAGGTTTAACTTTAATCTACACTTTATTTGAAAAAATTCGACGACGTTTCGCTGACACAGCAGCTTTATCAAGAATGACACACAGATTGAAGAGTATGGTATTATAAACAAATCGTAGAACAAGTTGGATGAATAACAGGAAAATCCACACCGAGCCATTGTACAGTTAGTATGAAAGGTAATAAAAACTAATTAAACAAGTTAAGTAGGGGTGAATAATTCACATCTACCTGCTCATTCAAAAGCTTGTCCGAATGTTTGTATCTATTTATTTCTAATGCTTCTAGGAGATCTAATTTTAAACTTTTTGATTTTATATGTAATATGTCAAAGTTTTTATTGAATGAATGGTTTTCTTTTATTAAGTGGTTTGAATAATTTGAATCAGATTTATTTTTATCGAAGCTACGTTCATGTTCAGATGTTCTTATGCCAAAACTCCTATAGGTCCTACCAATATGAATTTCATCACAAGAACCGCAATTGAGTTTATAGATTCCTGATTTACTTGATTTTTCAACACGAGATTTATTATTTTCAATATGTTTACCTAAGTTATTAGAAGTTTTGAAAGTTATATTAAGATTTTGTTTGACGAGAAAGGATATAATATTTGTACTTGCAGAACCGCAGAATGTTAAACTGTTGAATATTTTATAGTCTTTATGAATAGGATATACTTCATTTATTGCTTTCTGATACAGTTTTTACGAATAATTAGATCTATCATATCCGGATTATATGAATTATATCTATTATGGCTATCTGTTTGAGGATATTTAACTCTTTATTATAATCTTCTACTGATAAAGGTAAATTGAGTAACCGATGTACCATGTTGTTTAAAGCTGCAATTTTGTGTTGAATTGGATGTAATGAGTAGTTATGTATAATTGTATCAGTATGTGTTGGTTTACGAAAGACCGAAAAACATGATTATTATTTTGTTTAGTGATTTTCAAGTCCAAAAATAAATGGAATCGTTCTGTTCAATTTCTATCGTGAATTTAATGTTCAAATGGATGGAATTAATGAAATTAAGAAATAAGTCTAATTGACGAGTAGTTCCAATGAAACATACTAAGATGTCGTCAACATATCTATACCAATGAAGAAATTTGGAAATGAGTGGATTTGAATGAATTTTCTGTTCGATATTATTCATAAAAATCTCTGCTAAAAGTGGACTCAAAGGATTTCCCATGATCAAACCATTTTCACTACTGTAATAGATGTTGTTGAAAGAAAAATAATTTTGTTCAATGCAAACGTCCAACAGATTCAATATTTCTGATTTAATTATGTGGTTAACATGATTCGAATTCAACATGTTTTCGATTAATATTTTGACATCACCTGGAGGAACACTTGGGTATAAATTCTCAATATCAAACGAAATAAGTTTTGCGTTAGGTGGTAGGTTAACGTTTTTTATGTTATTTATCAATTCGAAAGAATTTTTTATAGAAAATTTTGATTTGAATGGACAATAATTTTTAATGATATCTATAAGGTAGTGCGACAATTTCACGGCTGGGGCTGTAACGTAAGATACGACTGGTCTAACGGGGTTATTTACTTTATGCAATTTAATGAGTGAATACAGTTGAGGTGGTTGAGGGTTTGGTAAAATTATTATTGCATTGTTAAATGCAATAACCGTGGACAGTAACCGTCAATCAGATATTATCAATATGAAGAACTGTGCAACCACGTCGCTGAAGAAAAATTTGAAATTGAAGAATGTTGAGGTTCAGAAAATGCTCTTTGGTGATTCGGCAGAGCAGAAACAGCTTAAATTTGCTAGCCGAAAACTGTCATTTTAGTTGCTTCATTTCGTGTTTTTTGTAAGAAAGTCGAATCAAGAGTTGAAATTTATTCATCCAGTTTTAAGTATACTGATGCCTTACCTGTTTTTCTGGATTCTAGATTGAATATTCTTGCCGTTCTTCTGGCACGACTACTATTTCTATGATGGATTGAAACAATTTCGACCCGCTCATGAGTTAATTAAACTACTTTCAATGTTTGTCTCACAAACGAACACTGTAATAAAAGTATTGCTGAAAAGGAAGACAAATGTGAAACAGATTGCATGTGATGAAAACAATTTTGCGTTCCATACAAAACATTGATGTTTAACAATATCTCAGATCATAACATTTGTTCGACAATTAAAAATTTGGAAGTGCTGAGGACAAGAACCGTCACTTGATAATTAGCAGATTGGAATTGTATCATTGAATGGATGTCGTATAAATCCATTTAAGAACTTAATTTGATTTAAAGCATTGTCAAATGTTCATTGGAGAACGAACTGTTGTTATATGTTGAGATATGTCACTCGCTCCACTTTCCCAATAATGAATTTCAACTTAGAAGCTGTTGAGGGTAGGGGGTTATTTTCACATGCCCCGAACCATATCAGAAATTGGTTCCCCTCAAATCAAAAAGTGGCGTTTCACAACTTTTATCGCTACAATCAATCTTTCTTGACATGGAGTCGGTGGCAAATTTTCGTTGTGTTTCGACTTTCTTTGAAATTAAATGTACATAAAGATATTTTTGAATCGATAATTAGAATACGTTTTCAAATATGTCACTCAACCCACTCGAATTTTGACTTAGATTAGAAGTGTTGAGGGTAGAAGGTTGATTTTCATGATTTGAACCAACTAAGCAAAACGTTGCACATGTCTCAGAATTTTCCATCAAAATCGGTCCATCTTGAGGCGGTCCAAATCTTCGTTGAAACACACTGTATATTTCATGCCACATAGGACCTCGTTTACAAACTGTTCGGTAATGAATGAGGTTTTGAAACCGCGATCTGTTAATTCAAATTATTTGTTGCTAGTTGAATCCTGCTTAACTACCAAATAGTATCTACTGAATTTAATCATTAAATTCTCTCGTAAATGCGTTAATGTCCTCTTAATACTTCTTTTATACTCAAAACTCAACAAGTAATGCCCTCATATAATTACGCAAACCTCATGACGTGTGGTTAGATTCTATTCACTTCGTTCCGTCTAACACTCTTTCGATCAATGAACCTCTGTATAACCTGTAATAGAAATATCTAAATTTCGTTTTCAATACTCATCAAAGCAGGAAAATATAATTACAGAACTGAAATCAGCATCTACAACGGAAGGCGTAGAATTGTTTTCAAACTCTTCACTCAGTAGTAAATCACAAATTTAAGTGAAAAAAATTGTTTCCAAAATATCCTTACGCTGAATAAGTCGGTATGTGTATGCAGACCTTTTCACCACAGCCCATACTAACGAGACTCGAAATGGACGCACCATAAGGGTCTACCCTTAATTAGTGTAATTGGATTTCAAACGAACATCAGATATAGCTATCCGAGTTAGCCAACGTAATCATGTTTATGATAATCCTAATATGCCCTACCAAAATTGAAAAAAAATAACATATAAATAGAAATATTTGGAAAATGTGTGAAACAGGATAATGAAAAAATTCTGAATTCAAATAACAAGTACAAACACTCGAATCAGCTTCCACCCATCTCCATACAATGATGAAAGAATCCTCGAATTCGAATCTTCCTGATCAAGTCAAGTGAATACTATGAAATAAATGTTTGTTTAGAGAATGGAATTGATTTCGAAAATCCACAATAGCAATCACGGCTTGACTTTTAAATCAAGCTTCAAATGCAATCAAACTTCCTGAGTTACAAAATTTGAATGATTGAATCATAACACAGCTGTTATAAAACATTAAACTTCCTCTATTATTCAATAAGAGAGAGAATAATGGTTCAAATGATACTGAATATTTGATCAGAAATATTAAGGTAAAATTTAATCTGAAAAGAATTCTTAAAGTTGTTGAAGGAAACAGAAATACAGAACAAGATCAAGAGTGAAAGCGAAATGTATATTTTCGAATAAAACAGAGCCATAGCATCACAAAACAACATGAATGAATTCTCCATAAATATATATATATATATATATATATATATATATATATATATATATATATATATATATATATATATATATATATATATATTCATTTTGTGAATTTTCACTTCTGTGAAAATAAACAAAATGCCTACATTGAAACCTGAATGGAAAATAATAAGAATAAGCGAAACAACTTTACCACTTCATCAGTTGCTAGTTCGCTGTTCTCGAACAAAGATATTTCTTTCATATATTTTCTTTATAAACTAGTTTCGGGGAAGACCCTGGATTTTCCGACTCTGGGTTCTCGGGGAATCACTCACTCGAAAGTGTGTTGCTGAATATCGCCAAATCTTTATCCATAGATTATTTAACTGACACTTCTGGCCGCTAGGTGACGACACAACATAAATTTATTTCAGTTTTCTATATATTTTCACAAAGAATATGGAATTTTTAACGATTGATACGAAAAACCTCTGAAAAAATTTCATTTGAATTCAATCTTTATTATGTAGAAATCTATTGTACGTTGTAGGTGGTGTACAATCGGAGACCACGCCATTTTGAATGACGTTCATTGGTATTCAATTTCTATTGCTCGCGTCTACTCTTCAGTATCAGTAGAAAACTAGAGTATTTAGTGAATCAGTAACTTTTTGACAGTGTTAGCGATTGGATTTGAAAGATATTTGTTTCTGAATTTGACTGGTCTACGATTGTGGACTACGGGAGCACTTACGTTTAACTTGGTGTTTCGGGTCAGTTCAGTTCAGTTTCGATTTCTTGGTACCTTGAAAAACAGAAGTACGTCTGAACTCAAAAGACGACGTGTACAGTCCAGCAAAGATTCTGAAATCTACTTACACTACTTACAGTGCTCAATGAACTTCCTATGTAGAACAAGATGTTGTTGAGTAGAGCAGCCATAATACAGATTCAGAGCAGGATGTATATATATATATATATATATATATATATATATATATATATATATATATATATATATATATATATATATATATATATATATATAAAGAATTTTCCGATGAAGGAAAAGATTCCAGTTCAAACCGTTCGTCCGCTTATTAATCTTTGAATATAACTGGTTGCAGCAATCCATTGAAGGGTGTAGTCAAATCATCAGATTATTGTGGACATTTATGAATCCGTCAACGTCAGCTCTTGAATTCACTGTCTTAGGTTCTTCTTGGATTTCGATCATTTCTAGAATATTTCTTTTAAAATCGTTGCTTTCGGATGCAAGAACTCGTACATCAGCAAAATTTATGTAGTTGTTCAATGCTATGTTTCGCTAGGGCGGTACTTTTTTTATTAGATCTAAAGGAGTAGTCGTGTTGGTATATTCTTTTATGCAAGTATTGTTCAGTTTTACCGATATAGCGTTTCTTTTTAGTATGTTCTTCAATTTCTTTATATTTTTTGTTCTAAATTTAGGGTGTGATAGTTTGATGGCTCTGTCAACCAGGCTATTGATAACGCTTTTTTTGTATCGGTTTGGTACAATTGATTCAAAATTTAGTTATCTACCTCTCCATGTCGATTTCTGATACCAATTTGTATATATTTTTTCTGTATCGTCGTGGGTTAATTGGAAGGAAAAGAAATCAATTTCCTCGACATACAATTAACCCACGACGATACAGGAAAAATATATACAAATTGGTATCAGAAACCGACATGGAGTTGTAGATACCTAAATTTTGAATCAATTGTACCAAACCAATACAAAAAAAGGGTTATCAATAGCCTGGTTGATAGAGCCATCAAAGTATCACACCCTAAATTAAGAACAAAAAATATAAAGAAATTGAAGAACATACTGAAAAGAAACGCGTTTCCACCTAGTTTTTTTGAACCACTCATAAAGAAAAGAATACATGAAATATACAATACAGAACAAAGGTAGAAAAGAAAAAATAGATTTTAAATACATCGGCCTCACTTATACACCCGGACTGTCACAACAAATTGATAAATGCCTAGAAAGTTATAACATTAAGATTGGACACAAACCTAACAACTACTGCAAACAATTTTTCACCACTCTAAGGCCAAGGGTGAAACATGAGAACAAAACACACCGTATATACACGGTTAATTGCCAGGACTGTGGAGCGTGCTATATCGGTAATACTGAACAATACTTGCATAAAAGAATATACCAACACGACTATTCCTTTAGATCTAATAAAAAAAGTACAGCCCTATCGAAACATAGCATTGAACAACTACAAAATTTAATTTTGCTGATGTACGAGTTCTTGCATCCGAAACCAACGACTTTAAAAGAAACATTCTAGAAATGATCGAAATCCAAAAAGAACCTAAGACAGTGAATTCAAGAGCTGACGTTGACGGATTTATGAATGTCTACAATAATCTGATAATTTGAATATTACCTTCAATGGATTGCTGCAACCAGTTATACTCAAAGCATTATTGTTATTGCCTGTTATTGTTTGTCTTGCTTTTTTGTAATTGTTTTGCCATTGACGACAATGATGTAAAGAGAGAATGTAAGGTGAATAGCTTTTAACGTAAGAAATGTATTATGTGTTTTACTAAAATTATGATTTTTGTTTTAGATAATAATTGTGCAGAGATGAATGTTAAAAACACTCTACAAATTATAAGTTTTAACCTCAAACACTTTCCGTTCTTTCAACCCCGATTCCCCAATAAAAAAGTTGGTTAAGGACTATACGACAGGCAGAAATGTATAGTCAATTTATACCAAAGACTATATTTTGGTGTCATTTAGGCCTTCATTAGGAGTACTACAAACAAATTTAATTGTGAACAACACACAAGTCAAAGCAAATTTGTTCAACTCAAGGTACGTTATGACGTTATAGAGTTATGCATAAAATGCAGGTACAGGGGATTGAGTAATTCTTCGTTGAATAGACGAAACAATCAAAAACAATTCTCGTTTGAGATGAAGGATTCAAAATCAGAAATAAAATGTGTTGAAGAACGAGCTTAAATTGTTTAAAAATGATTAAAACGAATAAGAGACGTTATTTAAAAAGTCGAAACAGATTCCCAAATTTAGGCGATTCAATGACTCCAAAATATTACCGAAATAGCTCAAAATAGATATAGCTCTGTAGTTATCAATGCGTTCCTCTCACTGGATTTAAATTTCGGTACTATTTTTGCAAGTTTCCATTTATCTGGAAAATTGATTGCAGAGGTATTGCCTGCTTTTCTTCACACGACGAAAATTGGAGGGATGGAGTCCGGACCAGTCCCCTTGCTACAATCGAGGTTCTCAATTTTATCAACTATTTCGAATCTTTTAATGTAACTGAAACTTATAGGTGATACCGAATCAAATTTACTTTCATACAGAACAGGTGTGTCTGAATCGTCAAAGACTCCCGCAAAGCACCTACCGAAGGCAGATATAGAGTTACAATCATTGAACTCTGCCTGATTGAAAACTGTAGAAGATACAGAGTGAGCTACTGAAAAATAGACGAGACTATCTATCGCCCTGAGCTATTCAAGTATTAGTGCAGAAAAATGGAACAGATTTATTCCAGATCAAAGGCTGTCATCTTCCGAAACGCCATTCACATCTCAAATTTCAACCCCTAGAGCAGGTGTGACCACCCTTTGTTATTTTTAAAGCAGAAGATATGTCCAGTTATAACCTTCGAGAAAGAATTTTTGTTTGTCTCCACAATGGTGTGCAAGTTTTCGTTCTCCATCAAAACTACTGGGTGAGCAGCTGGAACTTTGGAATGATTACGAAGGATTATGAATCTTGAAAGAAAGCGATAAAACCCATCTACCCTCTTCAAAATTTTCAAGTGTGGTCACCCCTGCTCTAGGGGTTGAAATTCGAGATTACGATAGTAATTGATGATGACTGCAATTAATCAGCATGGGTTTGTTCCATTTTATTTCACTGAAATTTGAATAGTCTCGGAAATATTCTTCCCTATCTTTCAGTTGCTCACCCTGTATCTTTCACAGTTTTCAATTGAAAATGGAAATTCGTTCAAGGCGATGTAGATAAAGATACCGCCTTTCTTTTGATTCATCACTTGACCCATCTTCTTCATTCAAAATGTTCAAGGATTGATTTTTCAGGCAAGTTTTTCATCCCGAAAGACGTCACCCTTTACACAAAAATTGACCTGTTTTTGCGTTTTGATCAGAAATGAATATCTTGGTAGATATAGCCTCTGTTTAGTTTTCTTCGAAGCACCCTCTATATATATATATATATATATATATATATATATATATATATATATATATATATATATATATATATATATATATATATATATATATATATATATATATATATATATATATATATATATATATATATATATATATATATATATATATATATATATATATATATATATATATATATATATATATATATATATATATATATATATATATATATATATTTATATATATATATATTGGAAAAATAATCCTTAACATATCCAATCTTCTTCTTAATAAGTTTGAATTTTTCATTTTGTTCCTTGATTTCTTAGCGTAGTGTCGTATAAAAGGGCTAGTGAAATTATTTCATTTATCATTTGAACTGAATGGTTCAACAAAATATTTTTCCAACCCAATAACAGATATTTCTGTAAACTCTCAAAAACGTTCGGTAACTTCGCGAGAAAACGCCAGTTGCTCACATAGAACCTCGATCAATATCCGGTAACGAAAAGTTATAAAAATTTCATAGATCCACAACACTCGACAGGTCGGGTTCATAAACGATAACATGCCTTCCCTTTGATATTCAGCAAAGGAGAATAATAAAAGCAGGGTTATTCAAGCTTGAATTATTGTGTTTAGGTCTATAAAATAAACAATCAACACGAAATCGTATATGTACGTCTTGAGGACCATCAGAATTCGTTGGATTGATGGTTCTTTTATGACAGCTAATAAATATGTCAGGGAAGCAGGACAATTGATATAAGGATCCATTGATTTATAAGTTACAACTTATTCTCATTAGAGAATCACACACCAACAAAGAAGAAGACGAATTCATGGTTACAAGAACGTTTGAATCGTTCTCCTTGTGCAAGACATATTTATTTCTAATTTCACATAAATTTTCTAGTATACCAGAAATGACTTTTATGTTCTGCATGCTGGAACATAGAGGGTACCATTAATCAGATGTCAATACTAAAAATGAACCTTTGTGTTTTGTAAATGTGAATCCAAAATTTCAGTTCTATGTGTGTTTTATTTTACCCACAACAAACTATCGAAGTTGACAAATTAGTTGAAAATTGCAAATTTCACGCAAATTATTTTCTACAATTTTCATGAACAATTATCTCAACCAGAATGTCTTGGCGAATTGGTTTCTGTCTTCGACATTAGAGCATCATACCAGTCAATGGTTTCCGCAGAATGGTTATGATTAGCGACGATCTAAAGGCAGGTGAACCAAAACCAGTGGTCACTTGAGAAATGTGAATGCTGCGCGAAAGATTATCAAGAAATATCGGTTTGCAACATATCTAGTGATCGAGGATGTTACCGTGTTCACTTTGCTTTCTAACCACAGATCGGTCTAGGCCCCTACGACTTAGCTGAGTACAGAACAACCCCTATTTCTACATGGGTCGAGGATTTTAATATCCGGGCATTTCTCAGGCACGCACGTTTTCACTTTGCTGACTTCATCGAGGTCACATCATCCCCGTAGATCATCTCAAGCATGCGTTGCCACGAGTCGACTCTAAAGACAACCCACGCCGTCCGCCATATTTTCAAACTGCCAGCGAACCAAGTGTTTTATTCAATTCCACACCACAACGGGCATTTGTGTGAATTTATGACGTTTACTTCGTCTGTGTGACTCCATCCCTGTAGCAAGTAGCGCCTGCCGAGGCACTTTGGGGCATGGTTTTCTCCGTTGAGAAGAGGAACCCATCACCGACTGAGTGCGCCGATAAATGGTAATAAACAGAAACCATGTGAAGAATTCTGCTACTACCATACACGAGATGAAGCCGACGCACGTGGATGAAAGGCTGATTATGGAGGATTTTGATAAGTTATTTCTTCAATAGGCTTATCTCTGAAACCTGCAGATCTCCGGAAGTTCTAAGGATACAGCAACGAGGTCTTTGCAGAATAGTTGCGATTACTTTAGATAACATATACAGGTCGATGTGCGAAGTCTAGCTTTCAAACTACGAGTGGACAAAATCCGGCTAATTCAGCGACCGCAGAATCTCCCACAGTTGCAGCTGTGAAGGATTCTGTATTCGCATATCAACAGAATATGTACCCCGCGAATGAAGAACTTATACTGTAGTTCAAAGGTTCAGATGGAGCTCACTAGGAGCGCTCAGATCGGTATGATTGCTAACTCCAGCCCCTACTATTAGTCTATAAAACGCTAAAAACAATTTCAATACATTCTTTTATAGCGTAAACTATTCTTCAATTTATCATTGAATTTCTGAAATATCTCGCGAAGGTGAAACTCAATAAAAATCCTGTGAATAGTTAGATAGTGACGCAACGCTACACTTGTTCTATGAATCAATTGTATACATGCACAGAGTATCGACATGAAAGTAATCAATAAAACATAAAAATGAACAAAGCACTTATAGACCCCTCCCTCTTATTATTATTATTATATGACCTATAAATTATACCCTTATTTTTCTACCGCCTCCTAAAAAGTATGGTTCAACTAGGCAATTACAGTCCCAAATCATATACCACACCATTTATTTCACACCCTGCATTATAAAAATTAAACCTCAAGTTGAAGAAGTCAAGGAACTAAAACCTTGCACTCTTTTGACTATTCGCTGATATAGTTCATCCCCATTTATGGTTCTCCTTTCTTCTGATAGCATTCAGATGAACACGAAAAAAGAGAGCACATAACTTTCTATACCTATAACAAATTGAATCATAGAGATTTATATCGTATCTGAATGATATGTATATTTGATATATGTCATTAAAGAATAGAATTAGGTCTCAAATTTTTCTGTGAGCATTACTTCATTGATGAAAATAATGAAATCTTTTTGAATCATTCTATCATTTCCTGAAGATACTGTCTGGAGGTTGCCTTCAGTATTTGGTAGTGAGCGTGATCAAAACGCCCATGAAACATTTACTATGTTCTTGTTATAAACCAATTGATAAATAATATGAATAAAATGATTTGATTGAGGAGGTCGTTACTTGATGAAAATCGATATACAGTGTGTTCCAACGAAAATTTGACCCCCCCTATAACTCCGAAATGAGTAACATTAGCGAAAAACACCAAGACACGTCGATTTTTGTTTCGAGGGGGAGCATTTTTCGAAATAATTCGAAACTTGTCAGATCAACCCCCTACCCCCAGCAACCCTAATTTCGAAATTCATCATAGGGAATAAGGGTCGAGTGGCACCTTACTGTAAAGGTCTGTCAATTCTCCATTCTGATTTGTCATTTTTAGAATTTTAAATTAACATACAGGGTGTCCCAACCGAGGGTAAAGTTGAATTCCTGCAAATCCCAAATACTAAATGAAATCGATTTATTTTGGCATAATGCAAGCGCAGGTTTATGCTCGGTCTAGAAAAACGACCTACACTTGTGAATTTGGAGTTGGTGCAATCAACCCCTATTTCCAGCATCCCCAACTCAAAATCATTCGATCCAAAATAGGTCAAGTGGCACCTCGTTGGAAAGGTATTTCAATTTTCTCTTCGAATTTGGTATTTTCGAAATTCAGAATCAGCATACAGGGTGTCCCGGAGCAGGAACACTGAAAACCCAAATAACTTTTTGAAACTGGTTCATTTCAGTATAATACGAGAACATGTTTATGTTTGATTCGAGAATAAGACTCTCTTGCGTGAATATGGAATTTTGCAATCAATCTCTTCCATTCAGCATCCCCAACTTAAAAAATCATACAAGTGATTACAGGTTGAGTGGCAAAGTTCCAGAAAGATTTTTCTATTTTCTGAATCACTGAGGCATTGGTTTCAGTTTGGCAATCGAGGTTTTCTGGCGTGAGGATCAGGATGAGGGATGATGGAGAAACTGATTGGATGCTCATCTAAACAGGAAAACGAGATTTATTGAACTTGTATTCAATTGAAAACAAGAAACTAACTTGATTATTACAACAATTGTTCAAAATGACCTCCGCCCACCTCCATACAGTTATACAGACGATTTTCGAACTCTCTTCTCACATTAGCGAAAACTTCAGGAGTCAAAAGTCGGCATTCTGTGATAATCCTCATCCGCAGCTCCTCCAGGTTTTCTGGTCTTGTGGCATAAACTTTAGATTTTAGATGGCCCCACAAAAAAAATCTAGGGATTTAAATCTGGTGACCTGGCTGGCCACTCAACAGGTCCTCTTCTACCAATCCACCTTCCTGGGAAATTTTCGTCTAAATATTGGCGCACCCGAGCAGCATAATGCGGAGGAGCACCGTCTTGTTGAAAACGCATTTCGTCCTCAGAAAGAGTTGGATCGTTCTGTAAAATTTCTGTCAATCTAGGATGTATGTGTTCCTCTAACAACTGTAGGTAGCCATTTCCATTCAGATTACCCTCAATAAAGAAAGGCCCAACTAGATGATTGCCAAAATTCCTGCCCAAACGTTCAACTTCTGAGGCCTTTGCGTGTGGGCCTCTCTAAACCAATGAGGATTCTGTGTGTCCCAATATCGACAATTATGTCTATTCACTTCACCACTGAGCATAAAGGTGCTTTCATCAGAAAAACAGATGTTATTCAGAAAATTTGGATTAGCGTTTAGGTTTTCACTTAGATTTTCACAAAACTGTAAACGACGATCTGGATCATCTTCGTTCATTTCATGCACTAATTTTACCTTGTAGGGTGAAATTTATGATGTTTCACGATTCTATGGACAGTTGTAGCTGATACACCAGTCAGACGAGATAGTTTTCTGATCGAAGTAGTATTCTCCATTTGTAGATGACCCACTACTGCCACTTCCGTTGCCTCATTTCTGACAGGACATGCCACTTCATGTTTTTGTTTGCCACCGAACCCGTAGCTAGGAATTTGTCAACCAAATATTTAACGTACTGGTGACTGACTCCTTTTCTCTTTCAGGATGGTTCCTATCGAATATCCTTGCCGTTTCTTTGGCACAACTGTTATTTCGAAAATACGTCGATACAATTTCGACCCTTTCCTCAGTGGAATAAACCATTTTCAGATTAATTTCAACTGACGAACAACAACAATAATGAGGAACTGATCTGAATAATAATAATATTTCATTGCAAAATGAGAAATAACAGATGACTGCACGCCAGATGGAAATGAAAAAATGTGAACATTTTCAATGCAGAAATCAGCTTTATTTCTTCGTAATTGATGCTCAACACATCGTACCCCAATACTTTTAACAGTTTCGAATTAATTTTAGTTGATAATTTCAAATGACGATATTGAATTTTTCGAAAGCGACATCCTGTATGGAGAGCCGAACTGAATGAAATGCTTTAATCATTCTGGAATTCAAAAACATTTCTGAAGATATGCCACTTGAATTATTTGTATGATTTTCAAGTTGGGGATGCTGAATGGAAGGGTTGATTGCAAAATTCTATAACCACACAAGAAAGTCCTATTCTCGGATCAAACATGTTCTCGTATACCGAAATGAACCAGTTTCAAAAAGTTATTTGGATTTTCAATGTTCCTGCTTCGGGACACCCTGTATGATCATTCTGAATTTCGAAAATACCAAATTCGAAGAGAAAATTGCAGTACCTTTCCAACGAGGTGCCACTTGACCTATTATCGATCGAATGATTTTGAGTTGGGGATGCTGGAAATAGGGGTTGATTGCACCAACTCCAAATTCACAAGTGTAGGTCGTTTTCTAGACCGAGCATAAACCTGCGCTTGCATTATGCCAAAATAAATCTATTTCATTTAGTATTTGGGATTCCCAGGAATTCAACTTCACCCTTGGTTGGGACACCCTGTATGTTAATTTAAAATTCTAAAAATGACAAATCAAGGTGGAGAATTGACAGACCTTTTCAGTAAGGTGCCACTCGACCCTTATTCACTATGATGAATTTCAAAGTTAGGGTTGCTGGGGGTAGGGGGTTGATCTGAGAAGTTTCGAATTATTTCGAAAAATGCTCCCCCTCGAAACAAAAATCGACGTGTCTTGGTGTTTTTCGCTAATGTTACTCATTTCGGAGTTAGAGGGGGGGTCAAATTTTCGTTGGAACACACTGTACATATTTTCAATGAAATGATACTAAAGTATTTAGATTTTCTCTATATTAACAAAACTATGACCGGTTTCACCACACTGTGGCTTCATCAGATAGATACGAACTAATGAACAGAGTTATTCCTTATATATTAGTCTTATTTCCTACTTAATATTACATTAGGTACAAGTACAAGGGGTATGTTGGATAACCCATTGGAGTTGCTTACTTTATGAATTGAAAAGATTGAGTAAAGGAAAAGGGTTTAAATCTAATTGACTATTAAGTGACCTACCTGAATTCTTTTCTTTGTTGATCTCTAAAATTTCCAATGAATTGAGTTTTTGTCTATTATTTTCATTGTGTAAAATTTTGTAATTATCATTAAAGTTATGGTTCTCTTCGAATAAGTGAATAATGGGAATCTGATTTATGATAATTAAAACTACGTTTGTGCTCGGATAATCTAACTTTGAAATTTCTGAAGGTTCTACCAATATAAATTTTATTACAATCCCCGCAAGACAGTTCAAAAACACTGGATTTATTACTTATCCGTTTAAGATTTGGAGTTTTTGATGAGTCAGCCTAAAGAATTATCAGTTCGGAATGCTATATTGAAACTATAATAAGTTTTTAACGGACGATCTCGGTGGATATCCCTGTATATTATCTAGTACTGAATCTACGACATAAATTTCTGACATTCAACATGAAGAAAGAATGAATTGAAGTGAATCTGTTCGTTTTCAATGTGTACAATATTATTTGTGATTTCTAATGGAATATTGAATCAATTTGGTTTCAGTAAACGCCAATTATGATGAAAATGTAAGCTACAATCTCTGCATTGTCGAGTTGACTTCAGATGCTTGAATTGTATCTATATTTACTGTAATTATATTGTACAGACATTTCAAAGGGAAATACAGTAGTGAATACTGTAGTTGGATTGTAGTACTTATTTTCATTCCTTCATCTTGAAATAAATTTTAAAAAATTAAAAATAATAAACAATACTTGGAAAAGAATTATTATTTGGTATGCGGTATTTAGCTAGTGTTGAATCTTGATTATACACTCCTGAAAGTTAAAAGAATAAACTAAATATTCTGATCCAATGAATTATTTATTTTTTAAAGGATATATTAGGGATGATGTTATTTACTTCTCCCAAGTCACTTCATGAAATGTAAATATCAGAGGAGCACACATCGAAACGTCGACCCCCATAAGTCTATTCGGAAATGAATGTTGAAATCGATATCCAAGTATGGTGATATTGTGTAACGAAAGTAGCTTTCACGAAATCCTCATTGTTTTCGTTTCAAAGGAAATTTTGTTATTCCTTATGAAAGCTCCGAACTACGAGATGTTTTTCCTCTGGAAAATGATGAAATGACTCAAGCAGCCTACGGGCTCCTGTATTGTTCTTTCTTTTCCTTTTGAAAGGTCTGTACAATATAATTACAGTAAAGCTTGATACAATTCAAACATCTGAATTCAACTCGACAATGCAGAGATGGTAGTTTCCATTCTCATCATAATTGGCGTTTTCTGAAACCACATGATTTTGTTTGTCTGATTTAATATTCCATTAGAAATCAGAAATAAAATTGTACACATTGGAAAAGAACATATTTAGTTTAATTTATTCTTTCTTTAAGTTAACTTCATTTCCATGCAGTGAATAACGCTGGTATATGCCAAGCTTACGTTGAATTTACCTGGAGATATGCAATGTTTTTATTTATTTGTTAATTTTTTGTTCGAAAAAGTGAACAGACCATGTGTTTCATTTACCTCAGTCTCTCGTTAGTCTATCGTGAATTTTCAAGAACGTTGAAACTGCCAAAGCGATTATAAATTTGTAGTAGGATTAAAATGGTTCATTCCGTAGAAGAAAGGGTGGAAATAACAAAATTATTTTTTAGAAATAACGACTCTGCGCGATTAACAGTGGTTTTATTTAACGAAGGACATCCCAAAAGAAATGTATCCGCTGCTTACGTTTTGCAACTGGTTGCTGAATTTGATGCTACTGGTTCAGTCAGCAACAAAAAAGGGGTGTATGAAGGAGACGAAGCGAGGGAAGTGGCTATCTTAGTTGACGTAGCGAGGAATGCGACTTAGTACTATGATTGGATGAATTTTGTATATCTGTAATACTTCGACAAACCTAGAATGGGCGGAACTATTTAATGCGTTCAGATAATCGGGAAAAGCCTAATGAACATTCAGATGTCCCCCGTGTGACTACTCCATTATTACAGAATCGATGATGAGTTGTTCCTTGCACCCGTGGTGTTTCTTTCTGCATCCCTTCTGCTCCTCTGCTAGTATATTGTTGTCATCAAAGTGATGGTATATTCGATTGGATATGCATGAGGTAAGTATTTTGAAAAGAGTTGGCAGAAAAGTGATCGGCCTATACTGAGACGGATCGGTTCTATATCGCTCTTAGATAGTATATATGTTAAGCCTTGTGGTAGGAAAATGGGTGTTTTCCTGTTGAAGAATATACGTGAGCTGTTTCGCTAGGGCTCCATGGAGCTAATTAAACTTCGTGGACCTTAAGTTGTTGATATTATCTATACCTGTGGCCTTCCAATTGGTGGTTGCTCTAACTGCTATTGCGATTTCTTCCTGCGTTATTCATCCTAAGTCCATATGTTTGATATCGAGGCATTGTTTTTCAATTGTGATCCAATCAGCATCTTTATTGTGTTCTTTAGGGTTCGACCTTAACGATGACTAATAATCGATCAAGCACTGTGCCTCAGGTACTTCTCTGTTATTGTTTTTATTTGGATTATGAAAATTTACCGCGCTTATAATATTAAAATCGTAAGGTCTTTTTCGGGAATAATCCGAGGGGAAAACGGTAGTTTGAACCGGGCGGAGAAGAAGCTATACGGCGAAAATCGGGGGCCAAAGGAACCCGCCAGTTTAACTTTTTCTAAAAGAGAAGGGTCTGAGGAAGATTTTTGCCAAATTTGGAGTCCCTAGCGCCAACGACTGAGCCCTGAGGATTTTCCAAAAATGTTCGCCGAAACGGCGGATTTCTACGGTCTTTCGGAAGGCGATCGGAACGATCGGTCGGGCGCAAATTCCTAAAAAAAGCTCCGAAAGATCGAAAATAAAAAGGTCTCCGATTTTTCGCAAGTAGAGGGGATCATTTCGTCGGACTTTTATGTCCATACAAATTTTTCCATTGCGTTCGATCGTTTCAAAATCTGAATAAAGAGCAAGCCTCGAGTTTCGCATGTGTACCCGCAATTGTTTCGTTCCCGTTAAACAACGTGAAAACTGTAAAATTTGCTATTCAACGAAGGGCTATCGGCGAACTTTCGCAAAATTTCGCTCCGTTTTTCTCATTCCGAATATCTCTGACGGCCAGAAATTAAATAAATTAATGAATGTCGAGCTGTCAAAATAAGGATTTTTCTTTCATCTATCCTACTTATAGGGGGTTACCGACAGAAAGGATTCGGGTGTCTAACGATTCCTATATATGTCGAGATTGAGTCCGCGAAGAGAATTCGTTACTATAGCACTTAATTTTCGAATTTGGACGATTTTTGAGACCTATATCTTCGACAAAAAGACCGGAAACACGGGGGCGCGGCCAGTCACCGCTCCTTCTGCCCCTTATATCGCTATTCAATGTCGGAATTGAGCGTTACCAACGTGCAAAATTGAATGCTCTCTCTCTTCTGAACGAAAGTAGTGAGATGGAAATAGTTAGTAACTTTAATTTTCACCTACATAATTTCGGTACTGACAACATCTAGAATATAGTGCTCTCTCTCTTATAAGTGACAATCGAATCTAACCTTATTTCAATTAGTCTTATATTCGATCTGTCAAAATAAGTGATTCCGAATTTTATTTGAATGAAAAGTTTGATGAAACTTGAAATAAACTTTTAGAGTTGAGTGATCGTAGTTTGATGTTTACTTTATCCATGTTAATGTATACTTTGTTTAGGAAAATAAACTACAAACTTTCGAAATTTATAAATTTAACATTTTGTGGCTATTCTAACCTAAACAATATGATTCAAACGGAATGTGTTATGATAAAAAGGAGTTAAGGAGACTTACAATAATGTTTGAACGGTAAGTGAATGTAATTTTATGTTTATTCATTTATTTTAATGTATATTTTTTTGGCAGGCTCAAGAAATGTACTCAGAATTCACATATTTCATTTTTTCATAGTTATTTTAACTTCTGTGTGTTGGAAGATGTCCTGGAATTACAAGGATTTTCAAACGAATCAATTGGAGGATCTTTCAAAATGATGGGATATGCTTTGAGTTGCTATTAATAGGTATCGAGCTCTTTTGTTTAATAATATTTTTTCTGGAAGGATCTCGATAAAGTTTTCGTTTGGTCATTTAGAGTATGTATCATATGAATATTGAAAGCTATCTACTAATTTCAAGCTGGATGTCAATATGACCCTACCATTTCAAATGGAATTGTCGTTTCAGATTATTCAAGAGGAAGTACGTTTCTATTCTACAATTATCCAAATGTAAAAGTTAATGAGCTTCAATGTGTTTGACAATGTTCAAGTTTGAACCAAAGAAATTAAGATCTCAATTTTGCATTCTATTCTTCTATTCATAACTCATAGTTACTGTTTCTCAGGAAATGTTATCAAGGTTGTTGAATGAATGACAGTAATTCCTCATTGAATTGAAGTAGAAAGTTTCTCTGTTATAGGTGACTGATAGTGGAACATGATGTTTAAATATGTAGAAGTTTTATTTTGTACCACCACAACTTTCAATCAAAGATTTATGAAAGTCACACAGCTGCTGCTTATGTGAATCATATTTTGGAAAAAATTTAACTACTACTTGGAGAATGCTATGCAATTTGACAATTCTTATAATAGGTAGTTGTACCATAGGTTTTCATATAATTGTGTAAAATGAGTATGTTCATCACGTAATATGGAAATATGTTATTTTAAAGAAATTTCTTCCTTTCATTTTCATTTCATCGTATATTATTAAGTTTCACAAGAAAATGAATTGAAGAGAAGTAAAATTGAAGAATAGAAATTTCAATTATTAGAGAGCAAGTTTATAAGAAGCTGACTCGAAAACCAACTGCCAACTAGACAGTTAAGAATCTAGGAAATTAACAGTTACAAGAAACAATTTCCTGGAACTGATATATAGTTAACATCATTGTATTTTATATGAGGGTCCGTGATGTAATTTACAAATTTGTGAATCTTATTTCTGCTTTCCACAAGAACACTTCAATTCAGTAGATGTTTGTTCTTCTGGTTAGCAAATTGTGTGAATTTTGGTCAATTTGTTTTATACAAAATAGTTACATATAGGGCAATCAAATTGAAATTTCTATGTATTCAGTAGTGTTCCTTAATTTGATTACTAATTTCTCGCTTTTGTCATCTGGAGACTCACAAGAAATTTTAATTTGAGAGGAACTTTTATTTTCTATTTCATCTTGCTGTTTCAAGCTCATATTTGTTGTTTATTATGATTCATGAAATTGGATTTTTATCTGTCTAATACGAATCAGAACTGTTGAGTAAATATTAAAAATTTGAAACTATAGATCTGCATATATTGATCTTTCTGAAGTATATATTTCATTCTTTTGGAATTAAAATTTGGAATATTGTGAATTAATATTTGTTGAGTTGAGTTGTTGATGATTGAATTGCCTAAAGGGTGATTGAACAATTTGTTTTTTCAATCAATGTTGAAATGTTTTAATTTCATCTTATGCTAGCTCAATTGGAGAAAGTTGACATTTTCAAATTGAATGTATCCCTTTGAAATGGGATAGTAGTGAATAGTGTTGAAATTTGTGTGGTTGATTTCAGTATCCATAAAACAATACTGGAAACTGCGTTACCTTAAGGATGACTTAGGTAATATATGAGAGATTTCCATGTAACATAAAGAACTATTAAATAAAAATATGAATAATGAAGTTTACTATAATTATATTGTACAGACATTTCAAAGGGAAATACAGTAGTGAATACTGTAGTTGGATTGTAGTACTTATTTTCATTCCTTCATCTTGAAATAAATTTAAAAGGGTTAAAAATAATAAACAATACTTGGAAAAGAATTATTATTTGGTATGCGGTATTCAGCTAGTGTTGAATCTTGATTATACACTTCTGAAAGTTAAAAGAATAAACTAAATATTCTGATCCAATGAATTATTTATTTTTTAAAGGATATATTAGGGATGGTGTTATTTACTTCTCGAAATGTAAATATCAGACGAGCACACATCGAAACGTCGACCCCCATAAGTCTATTCGGAAATGAATGTTGAAATCGATATTCAAGTATGGTGATATTGTGTAACGAAAATAGCTTTCACGAAATCCTCATTGTTTTCGTTTCAAAGGAAATTTTGTTATTCCTTATGAAAGCTCCGAACAACGAGATGTTTTTCCTCTGGAAAATGATGAAATGACTCAAGCAGCCTACGGGCTCCTGTATTGTTCTTTCTTTTCCTTTTGAAAGGTCTGTACAATATAATTACAGTAAAGCTTGATACAATTCAAACATCTGAATTCAACTCGACAATGCAGAGATGGTAGTTTCCATTCTCATCATAATTGGCGTTTTCTGAAACCACATGATTTTGTTTGTCTGATTTAATATTCCATTAGAAATCAGAAATAAAATTGTACACATTGAAAAGAACATATTTAGTTTAATTTATTCTTTCTTTAAGTTAACTTCATTTCCATGCAGTGAATAACGCTGGTATATGCCAAGCTTACGTTGAATTTACCTGGAGATATGCAATGTTTTTATTTATTTGTTAATTTTTTGTTCGAAAAAGTGAACAGACCATGTGTTTGATTTACCTCAGTCTCTCGTTAGTCTATCGTGAATTTTCAAGAACGTTGAAACTGCCAAAGCGATTATAAATTTGTAGTAGGATTAAAATGGTTCATTCCGTAGAAGAAAGGGTGGAAATAACAAAATTATTTTTTAGAAATAACGACTCTGCGCGATTAACAGTGGTTTTATTTAACGAAGGACATCCCAAAAGAAATGTATCCGCTGCTTACGTTTTGCAACTGGTTGCTGAATTTGACGCTACTGGTTCAGTCAGCAACAAAAAAGGGGTGTATGAAGGAGACGAAGCGAGGGAAGTGGCTATCTTAGTTGACGTAGCGAGGAATCCGACTTAGTACTATGATTGGATGAATTTTGTATATCTGTAATACTTCGACAAGCCAAGAATGGGCGAACTATCTAATGCGTTCAGATAATCGAGAAAAGCTTAATGAACATTCAGATGCCCCCGTGTGACTATTCCATTATTACAGAATCGATGATGAGTTGTTTCTTGCACCCGTGGTGTTTCTTTCTGCATCCCTTCTGCTCCTCTGCTAATATATTGTTGTCATCAAGGTGCTGGTATATTCGATTGGATATGCATGAGGTAAGTATTTTGAAGAGAAGGGTCTGAGGAAGGTTTTTGCCAAATATGGAGTCCCTAGCGCCAACGACCGAGCCCTGAGGATTTTTTCGAAAATGTACGCCGAAACGTCGGAAAGTCGAAACGGCAGATTTCTACATGTACCCGCATTGTTTCATTCCCGTCAAACAACGGGAAAACTGTAAAATTTGCTATTCAACGAAGGGCTATCGGCGAACTTTCGCAAAATTTCGCTCCGTTTTTGTTCATTCCGAATATCTCTGACGGCCAGAAATTAAATAAATTAATGAATGACGAGCTGTCAAAATAAGGATTTTTCTTTCATCTATCCTACTTATAGGGGTTACCGACAGAAAGGATTCGGGTGTCTAACGGTTCCTACATATGTCGAGATTGAGTCCGCGAAGAGAAATCGTTACTATAGCACTTAATTCTCGAATTTGGGACGATTTTTGAGACCTACATTTTCGAGAAAAGACCGGAAACACGGCCGCTCCTTCTGCCCTTATATCGCTATTCAATGTCGGAATTAAGCGTTACCAACGTACAAAATTGAATGCTCTCTCTTTCGAACGAAAGTAGTGAAATGGAAATAGTTAGTAACTTTAATTTTACCTACATCATTTCGGTACTGACAACATCTAGAATATAGTGCTCTCTCTCTTATAAGTGACAATCGAATCTAACCTTATTTCAATTAGTCTTATATTCGATCTGTCAAAATAAGTGATTCGAATTTTATTTGAATAAAAAGTTTGATGAAACTCGAAATAAACTTTAAGAGTTAAGTGATCGTAGTTTGATGTTTATTTTATCCATGTTAATGTATACTTTGTTTAAGAAAAGAAACTACAAACTTTCAAAATTCATAAATTAAACATTTTGTGGTTATTCTAACCTAAACAATATGATTCAAATGGAATATGTTATGATAAAAAGGAATTAAGGAGACTTACAATAATGTTTGAAAGGTAAGTGAATGTAATTTTAGGTTTATTCATGTATTTTAATGCATATTTTTTTGGCAGGCTCAAGAAATGTACTCAGAATTCACATATTTCATTTTTTCATAGTTAATTTCTGTGCGTTGGAAGATGTCCTGGAATTACTAGGATTTTCAAACGAATCAATTGGAGGATCTTTCAAAATGATGGGATATGCTTTGAGTTGCTATTAATAGGTATCGAGCTCTTTTGTTTAATAATATTTTTCTGGAAGGAACTCAATAAAGTTTTCGTTTGGTCATTTAGAGTATGTATCATATGAATATTGAAAGCTATCTACTAATTTCAAGCTGGATGTCAATATGACCCTGCCATTTCAAATGGAATTTTCGTTTGTTTATTCAAGAGGAAGTACGTTTATATTCTACAATTATCCAAATGTAAAAGTTGATGAGCTTCAATGTGTTTGACAATGTTCAAGTTTGAACCAAAGAAATTGAGATCTCAATTTTGCATTCTATTCTTCTATTCATAACTCATAGTTACTGTTGCTCAGGAAATGTTATCAAGGTTGTTGAATGAATGACAGTTATTCCCCATTGAATTGAAGTAGAAAGTTTCTCTGTTATAGGTGACTGATAGTGGAACATGATGTTTAAATATGTAGAAGTTTTATATTGTACCACCACAACTTTCAATCAAAGATTTATGAAAGTCACACAGCTGCTGCTTATGTGAATCATATTTTGGAAAAATTTAACTACTACTTGGAGAATGCTATGCAATTTGACAATTCTTATAATAGGTAGTTGTACTATAGGTTTTTCATATAATTGTGTAAAATGAGTATGTTCATCACGTAATATGGAAATATGTTATTTTAAAGAAATTTCTTCCTTTCATTTTCATTTCATCGTATATTATTAAGTTTCACAAGAAAATGAATTGAAGAGAAGTAAAATTGAAGAATAGAAATTTCAATTATTAGAGAGCAAGTTTATAAGAAGCTGACTCGAAAACCAACTGCCAACTAGACAGTTAAGAATCTAGGAAATTAACAGTTACAAGAAACAATTTCCTGGAACTGATATATAGTTAACATCATTGTATTTTATATGAGGGTCCGTGATGTAATTTACAAATTTGTGAATCTTATTTCTGCTTTCCACAAGAACACTTCAATTCAGTAGATGTTTGTTCTTCTGGTTAGCAAATTGTGTGAATTTTGGTCAATTTGTTTTATACAAAATAGTTACATATAGGGCAATCAAATTGAAATTTCTATGTATTCAGTAGTGTTCCTTAATTTGATTACTAATTTCTCGCTTTTGTCATCTGGAGACTCACAAGAAATTTTAATTTGAGAGGAACTTTTATTTTCTATTTCATCTTGCTGTTTCAAGCTCATATTTGTTGTTTATTATGATTCATGAAATTGGATTTTTATCTGTCTAATACGAATCAGAACTGTTGAGTAAATATTAAAATTTGAAACTATAGATCTGCATATATTGATCTTTCTGAAGTATATATTTCATTCTTTTGGAATTAAAAATTTGGAATATTGTGAATTAATATTTGTTGAGTTGAGTTGTTGATGATTGAATTGCCTAAAGGGTGATTGAACAATTTGTTTTTTTCAATCAATGTTGAAATGTTTTTAATTTCATCTTATGCTAGCTCAATTGGAGAAAGTTGACATTTTCAAATTGAATGTATCCCTTTGAAATGGGATAGTAGTGAATAGTGTTGAAATTTGTGTGGTTGATTTCAGTATCCATAAAACAATACTGGAAACTGCGTTACCTTAAGGATGACTTAGGTAATATATGAGAGATTTCCATGTAACATAAAGAACTATTAAATAAAAATATGAATAATGAAGTTTACTATAATTTTATTGTACAGACATTTCAAAAGGAAATACAGTAGTGAATACTGTAGTTGGATTGTAGTACTTATTTTCATTCCTTCATCTTGAAATAAATTTAAAAGGGTTAAAAATAATAAACAATACTTGGAAAAGAATTATTATTTTGTATGCGGTATTCAGCTAGTGTTGAATCTTGATTATACACTTCTGAAAGTTAAAAGAATAAACTAAATATTCTGATCCAATGAATTATTTATTTTTTTAAAGGATATATTAGGGATGATGTTATTTACTTCTCCCCAAGTCACTTCGCGAAATGTAAATATCAGACGAGCACACATCGAAACGTCGACCCCCATAAGTCTATTCGGAAATGAATGTTGAAATCGATATTCAAGTATGGTGATATTGTGTAACGAAAATAGCTTTCACGAAATCCTCATTGTTTTCGTTTCAAAGGAAATTTTGTTATTCCTTATGAAAGCTCCGAACAACGAGATGTTTTTCCTCTGGAAAATGATGAAATGACTCAAGCAGCCTACGGGCTCCTGTATTGTTCTTTCTTTTCCTTTTGAAAGGTCTGTACAATATAATTACAGTAAAGCTTGATACAATTCAAACATCTGAATTCAACTCGACAATGCAGAGATGGTAGTTTCCATTCTCATCATAATTGGCGTTTTCTGAAACCACATGATTTTGTTTGTCTGATTTAATATTCCATTAGAAATCAGAAATAAAATTGTACACATTGGAAAAGAACATATTTAGTTTAATTTATTCTTTCTTTAAGTTAACTTCATTTCCATGCAGTGAATAACGCTGGTATATGCCAAGCTTACGTTGAATTTACCTGGAGATATGCAATGTTTTTATTTATTTGTTAATTTTTTGTTCGAAAAAGTGAACAGACCATGTGTTTGATTTACCTCAGTCTCTCGTTAGTCTATCGTGAATTTTCAAGAACGTTGAAACTGCCAAAGCGATTATAAATTTGTAGTAGGATTAAAATGGTTCATTCCGTAGAAGAAAGGGTGGAAATAACAAAATTATTTTTAGAAATAACGACTCTGCGCGATTAACAGTGGTTTTATTTAACGAAGGACATCCCAAAAGAAATGTATCCGCTGCTTACGTTTTGCAACTGGTTGCCGAATTTGACGCTACTGGTTCAGTCAGCAACAAAAAGGGGTGTATGAAGGAGACGAAGCGAGGAAGTGGCTATCTTAGTTGACGTAGCGAGAATCCGACTTAGTACTTTGATTGGATGAATTTTGTATATCTGTAATACTTCGACAAGCCAAGAATGGGCGAACTATCTAATGCGTTCAGATAATCGAGAAAAGCTTAATGAACATTCAGATGCCCCCGTGTGACTATTCCATTATTACAGAATCGATGATGAGTTGTTTCTTGCACCCGTGGTGTTTCTTTCTGCATCCCTTCTGCTCCTCTGCTAATATATTGTTGTCATCAAGGTGCTGGTATATTCGATTGGATATGCATGAGGTAAGTATTTTGAAGAGAAGGGTCTGAGGAAGGTTTTTGCCAAATATGGAGTCCCTAGCGCCAACGACCGAGCCCTGAGGATTTTTTCGAAAATGTACGCCGAAACGTCGGAAAGTCGAAACGGCAGATTTCTACATGTACCCGCAATTGTTTCATTCCCGTCAAACAACGGGAAAACTGTAAAATTTGCTATTCAACGAAGGGCTATCGGCGAACTTTCGCAAAATTTCGCTCCGTTTTTGTTCATTCCGAATATCTCTGACGGCCAGAAATTAAATAAATTAATGAATGACGAGCTGTCAAAATAAGGATTTTTCTTTCATCTATCCTACTTATAGGGGGTTACCGACAGAAAGGATTCGGGTGTCTAACGGTTCCTACATATGTCGAGATTGAGTCCGCGAAGAGAAATCGTTACTATAGCACTTAATTCTCGAATTTGGGACGATTTTTGAGACCTACATTTTCGAGAAAAAGACCGGAAACACGGCCGCTCCTTCTGCCCCTTATATCGCTATTCAATGTCGGAATTAAGCGTTACCAACGTACAAAATTGAATGCTCTCTCTCTTTCGAACGAAAGTAGTGAAATGGAAATAGTTAGTAACTTTAATTTTTACCTACATCATTTCGGTACTGACAACATCTAGAATATAGTGCTCTCTCTCTTATAAGTGACAATCGAATCTAACCTTATTTCAATTAGTCTTATATTCGATCTGTCAAAATAAGTGATTCGAATTTTATTTGAATAAAAAGTTTGATGAAACTCGAAATAAACTTTAAGAGTTAAGTGATCGTAGTTTGATGTTTATTTTATCCATGTTAATGTATACTTTGTTTAAGAAAAGAAACTACAAACTTTCAAAATTCATAAATTAAACATTTTGTGGTTATTCTAACCTAAACAATATGATTCAAATGGAATATGTTATGATAAAAAGGAATTAAGGAGACTTACAATAATGTTTGAAAGGTAAGTGAATGTAATTTTAGGTTTATTCATGTATTTTAATGCATATTTTTTTGGCAGGCTCAAGAAATGTACTCAGAATTCACATATTTCATTTTTTCATAGTTAATTTCTGTGCGTTGGAAGATGTCCTGGAATTACTAGGATTTTCAAACGAATCAATTGGAGGATCTTTCAAAATGATGGGATATGCTTTGAGTTGCTATTAATAGGTATCGAGCTCTTTTGTTTAATAATATTTTTTCTGGAAAGAACTCAATAAAGTTTTCGTTTGGTCATTTAGAGTATGTATCATATGAATATTGAAAGCTATCTACTAATTTCAAGCTGGATGTCAATATGACCCTGCCATTTCAAATGGAATTTTCGTTTGTTTATTCAAGAGGAAGTACGTTTATATTCTACAATTATCCAAATGTAAAAGTTGATGAGCTTCAATGTGTTTGACAATGTTCAAGTTTGAACCAAAGAAATTGAGATCTCAATTTTGCATTCTATTCTTCTATTCATAACTCATAGTTACTGTTGCTCAGGAAATGTTATCAAGGTTGTTGAATGAATGACAGTTATTCCTCATTGAATTGAAGTAGAAAGTTTCTCTGTTATAGGTGACTGATAGTGGAACATGATGTTTAAATATGTAGAAGTTTTATATTGTACCACCACAACTTTCAATCAAAGATTTATGAAAGTCACACAGCTGCTGCTTATGTGAATCATATTTTGGAAAAAATTTAACTACTACTTGGAGAATGCTATGCAATTTGACAATTTTTATAATAGGTAGTTGTGCTATAGGTTTTTCATATAATTGTGTAAAATGAGTATGTTCATCACGTAATATGGAAATATGTTATTTTAAAGAAATTTCTTCCTTTCATTTTCATTTCATCGTATATTATTAAGTTTCACAAGAAAATGAATTGAAGAGAAGTAAAATTGAAGAATAGAAATTTCAATTATTAGAGAGCAAGTTTATAAGAAGCTGACTCGAAAACCAACTGCCAACTAGACAGTTAAGAATCTAGGAAATTAACAGTTACAAGAAACAATTTCCCTGGAACTGATATATAGTTAACATCATTGTATTTTATATGAGGGTCCGTGATGTAATTTACAAATTTGTGAATCTTATTTCTGCTTTCCACAAGAACACTTCAATTCAGTAGATGTTTGTTCTTTCTGGTTAGCAAATTGTGTGAATTTTGGTCAATTTGTTTTATACAAAATAGTTACATATAGGGCAATCAAATTGAAATTTCTATGTATTCAGTAGTGTTCCATAATTTGATTACTAATTTCTCGCTTTTGTCATCTGGAGACTCACAAGAAATTTTAATTTGAGAAGAACTTTTATTTTCTATTTCATCTTGCTGTTTCAAGCTCATATTTGTTGTTTATTATGATTCATGAAATTGGATTTTCATCTGTCTAATACGAATCAGAACTGTTGAGTAAATATTAAAATTTGAAACTATAGATCTGCATATATTGATCTTTCTGAAGTATATATTTCATACTTTTGGAATTAAAATTTGGAATATTGTGAATTAATATTTGTTGAGTTGAGTTGTTGATGATTGAATTGCCTAAAGGGTGATTGAACAATTTGTTTTTTCAATCAATGTTGAAATGTTTTAATTTCATCTTATGCTAGCTCAATTGGAGAAAGTTGACATTTTCAAATTTAATGTATCCCTTTGAAATGGGATAGTAGTGAATAGTGTTGAAATTTGTGTGGTTGATTTCAGTATCCATAAAACAATACTGGAAACTGCGTTACCTTAAGGATGACTTAGGTAATATATGAGAGATTTCCATGTAACATAAAGAACTATTAAATAAAAATATGAATAATGAAGTGAATATAATAAGGCGTTCAGTATAGATAGAGTTGGATATGAAAAGGCGTTCAGTATATTTAGATATAAAAGGCGATCTTAATGAGCTCACTAGTTATTATTATTTCTAGTCCTTTTATTGACTTATATTTCTAATACTGCTTTACAGCTCCTACATTGAAGTCACCTTATATCTATACTATTTCCTTTGGTTCTTATGTAGCTGTCGTTGATTTATCCCAGAAATCAACCTCATTACTACTACATCATCTTCATTGGGTCTATATACAACAATTACTGTTCTTTCGTTCATATATAAGAGGATGAATAAGAAATACATATCTAGAACAATTCAAGAATAGAAAGTCATAAACAAAATTAAAGATTACAAAATGAGTGATATTTCCTAATATCAAATTGAACATCTGGAAATAACGATGTGAGTTTTTTCTATAAATTATGATTTCGAGAAAAATCATAAGAGATTTCAGTTGAAAATTCAGCATACAGTAGAAGATCCTTTTCTGTTTATTCAACAGAATCAAATTCATCCATGTTTCTCCTGATAACGTGATTAATTTTTCAGAAATTGTTACCTCATCTCGCAAGGATCTCATAGTTATAAGGGTTTTCAAGGGTTCAACTTGTTTCTGCTGCTTTACCTTGAGTTTTTCACTTTCTGAAGCCCCATTGAAAACACTTTGACGTCGGTAAATGCCGCTTGACGCACGATTGAGGCATAGCGATTTTTTCCTGTATTATGAAGCCGGATAGAAGCTTCTTTCAAACCCGTTCGCTCATTCTTGCCGATGTTTCTGACGTTAGATTTTTCACGTATGATTTACGTTTCAGAAGTTCATTATAGTGTGAAATTGCCTTGCCCGACTAACTACGAAATTACTTCTTTATGGCATCTGAAAGCTATGAATTGTACTGTAGAAGTCTTTTCCGGGATCGTAGATATTTTCAGATAGAACTTATCATTTTAAGGAACATTAAGTTTGAAAGATGACTATTTTATAAGTTCTATGAAATACTTATGTCGATATTCTTCGAGAATTTTGCTGTAGGTGATTTAAGTGATGAAACTTTTTGAACATTATGAAATACACTGCGCGACAATTATGATGGATAATTGTGATTTGATTGGGGAGGTCGTTACTTGATGAAAATCGTTATACATATTTTCAATGAAATAAAACTGAAGTGTTTAGATTTTCACTATATTAACAAAACTATGACCGGTTTCACCACACTGTGGCACCATCAGATAGATACAAACTAATGAACAGAGTTATTCCTTATATATTAGTCTTATTTTCTACTTAATATTACAATAGGTACAAGTACAAGGGGTATGTTGGAAAACCCATCGGAGTTGCTCACTTTATGAATTGAAAAGATTGAGTAAACGAGAAACAAAATTTTTCTATTTTTCATAAGCCATCTCATACAGATATTACATTTCACAGCTCATCTACACATCCTTATCCACATAAATTAGCAGCTTACAATAATATGGTACATAGACTCATTGATATTCCAATGTCACAAATTAATTTCATAAAAGAGCTAAATATAATTAAACAAATAGCAGTCAATAACGGTTAAAGTCCAACGATGATTGAGAACATGATTTCACGCAAAAAATTTCAAAAAGCAATCCAGGAAGTATCTTCAAGTATAAAAAGTTCTAACACAAAATACAACAGCTTAACTTATATTGGTAATCCTAGTCTAAAATTAAAATCATTCCTCTCGCATTATAATTTCAATAAAGCATTCCGAACTGATAATTCTTTAGGCCGACATATCAAAAACTGCAAATCTAAAATTGATAAAAGTAATAAATCCGTTGTTTATAAACTGTCTTGCGGGGATAATAATAAAATTTATATTGGTAGAACTTTCACAAATTTCAAAGTTAGATCACCCGAGCACAAACGTAGTTTTAATTATCATGAATCAGATTCCCATTATTCTAATCACTTACTCGAAGAAAACCATAACTTTAATGATAATTTCAAAATTTTACACAATGAAAATAATAGACAAAAACTCAATCTATTGAAAATTTTAGAGATCAACAAAGAAAAAAATTCAGGTAGGTTACTTAATAGTCAATTAAATTTAAATCCTTCTCCTTTACTCAATCTTTTCAATTTATAAAGTAAGCAACTCCGACCTACATACCTCTTCTACCTATTGTAATATTAAAGAGGAAATAAGACTAATATATAAGAAATAACTCTGTTCATTAGTTTGTATCTATCTGATGAAGCCACAGTGTAGTGAAACCGGTCATAGTTCTGTTAATATAGTGAAAATCTAAATACTTTAGTTTTATTTCATTGAGTATCTATCTGATGAAGCCACAGTGTAGTGAAACCGGTCATAGTTCTGTTAATATAGTGAAAATCTAAATACTTTAGTTTTATTTCATTGAAAAATAGATAATTGTGATATTTTTTGAAATTATTGTTGCTCCAAATATTTTTTGTAGTTTAAAACATTTTCCCATATATCAAAGACGAATTAGAATATGACCTTTTCATGATTTGGTTACAACTGTATACCTCTTAAGTGTGCTCGAACTTTAGACTTTGAGATACTCTACGGGGATGGGGGACCATGGTAACCCGGTGAACTTATGTTACATGTTTGGTGTTGTAGGGTGAAATTCACCACATTTAGCTTTTCGTGTGAAAAAATTATTTTCACAATTTGTTTTGGGAATTTGATAACTGACTGCGTTAACAGACACCACATTCTTTCAGAAATAAAGTGCATTTGATTCACCCACCTACAGAATATAATAGAAAAAAATTCACGACATAATTTTAATGAAAAAAAAACATACATTTCTTCGGTTCAGAATATAGAAAAAAATCTATTCATTCAGTAGAATCTGAATATCAAATAAATGAACAAAAATATATGATTCAATCAAGGAGAAAAACGCTAACTAGAAATATTGAAAGATGAAAATCTTACAGTGTGCTTTATTGATAGCAATTTCGACATAGAGTAAGGCTTTGCTCCAGACATAAGAAAACGTCACATTTGGCACACTGCTTTTGGCACTTCCGATCTTTACCCCTGGGGCACATTCCACATCTTCCAATAGTATTCTGGCGTTTTGGCTCTTTTCCGTTCGGTTCTAATTCGTTTCCATTCAATGAAGATTTGATTGAATTTTTCAATTTCTTAGGCAACCTCTCATTATCTTTACGAGACAGAAGATGCTTTTGCATGAGCTGCAAGCCCAAATCTAAAAGAAATTCTCTTCTCTTTTGTATATTCTTAGTGTTGCTTTGATATATTATTCTAGCATTGATAGCCCCGACGATCTACATTGATAAAAAAACGGCAAGTGGCTATCTACTACTATTACGTGATACGTCATAATTTCCGCTTAGTTCGTCGACCACATCTACTCCGCATTTGGTGAAATTAAAATCTATTACCTCAGGTTTTTTCGCTTCTCCAGTTCTTTCAGCTATTTTATCGTCGTGGTGGAGCGTGGAAGCAACCAGTACTACTTTTTTCTTCTTCGGTATATATGATATCATGATAGTGTCTTTTTGAAAACCAAATTTGGTAGAAAACACCTCTCGTTTTCTAGTATCTACAAATGCAGATGGAAGCTCAACTTAATTTTTTCTTATGGTGCCAACGGAAGTAGGTTTGTGATTTTTCAACATATGGGTCATCAGCGGAAAACTGGTAAACCAGTTGTCGAAAGTCACATTTTGGTTAGTTTGACTGATAGGTGCCACGAATCTGTCAACAACATCGAACGGTGAATATGATCGACATCTATGTTCTCTGCTTCGGCAACTAACTCTGCATACGTGAGTTTTTTGGGATTACGGTGGCTATTCATCTGCAAGCAATGAATTCTGTTGGGATAAATGTATCAAACTCAAAATGTCTAACGATACAAATCTATCCCGCTATATGTTTTAGTGATTTTTAATTATGTTCAAATGATAAAATGAGATGAGTTTGTAACTAATACAAGCAACATACGTTTGTGTTTCATTCACTCTCAAAACTGGAATTATACCATTGTTTTTTATCCACAGAACTATGGAGAGCACGTGTCACCACCACATAAACATAAAAAAAAACAAACCGAAACGCATGCGCCTAATCCTAAATGATTCTGAGCGTACTGAAAAGGCTGAAACGGAATAAATGTAGACAAAGCAGAAATATTATCCCGGCATTGATGTGGTACATATTTGGTGTTGTGGGATGAAATTCACTCCATTTGGTGTTTCGTGTGAAAAAACTATTTTCATAATTTGTTTCGGGAATGTGATAAATAACTGCGTTATCAGACACCATATTCTTTCAGAAAAAAAAGTGCATTTGATTCACCCACCTACAGAATATAATAAAAAATATTCACGACATAATTTTAATGAAGAAGAAACATACATTTCTTCGGTTCAGAATATAGAAAAAATCTATTCATTCAGTAGAATCTGAATATCAATTAAATGAATAAAAATATATGATTCAATCAAAGAGAAAAACGCGAACTAGAAATGTTGAAAGATAAAAATCTTACAGTGTGCTCTATTGATAGCAATTTTGACATAGAATAAGACTATGCTCCAGACATAAAAAACTTCACATTTGGCACACTCGTTTTGGCATTTCCGATCTTTACCCCTGGGGCACATTCCACATCTTCCAATAGTATTCTGGCGTTTTGGCGTTCTTCCATTCAGTTCTAATTTGTTCCCATTCAATGAAGATTTGATTGAATTTTTTAATTGCTTAGGCAACCTCTCATTATCTTTACGAGACAGAAGATGCTTTTGCAAAAGCTGCAAGCCCTAAACTAAAATGAATTCTTTTCTCTTTTGTATCTTCTTAGTGTTGCTTTGATATATTATTCTAACATTGATAGCCCCGACGTTCATCATTGAAAAAAAAAAGTTAAGTGGCCATCTTCTACTATTACGTGATACGTCATAATTTCCGCAAAGTTCGTCGACCACATCTACTCCGCATTTGGTGAAATTAAAATTTATTATCTCAGGTTCTTTCGCTTCTCCAGTTCTTTCAGCTATTTTATCGTCGTGGTGAAGCGTGGAAGCAACCAGTACTACTTTTTTCTTCTTCGATATATATGATAACATGGTAGTGTCTTTTTGAAAACCAAATTTGGTAGAAAACACCTCTCGTTTTCTAGTATCTACAAACGCAGATGGAAGCTCAGCTTCATTTTTTCTTATGGTGCCAACGGAAGTAAGTTTGTGATTTTTCAACAGATGGGTCATCAGCAGAAAACTGGTAAACTAGTTGTCGAAAGTCACATTTCAGTTAGTTTGGCTGATGGGTGCCACGAATCTGGCAACAACATCGAACGGTGAATATGATACTTTTTATGGGTCATCATCTTGTTGTTGACCCGCATATGGTTCCATATTCATCACGTTATATGATTTTGCATCAACTAAAGCGAATATTTTCAATCCGTACTTGAACGTTTATTTGGCATATATATATATATATATATATATATATATATATATATATATATATATATATATATATATATATATATATATATATATATACCCGAAAAGGACATCGACCACGAAATGCAGACAGCTGTTCATCTATGGTGACGTACTCGCTAGGAGAATAAGCGCCTTGACAGTTTTCAACAAACTTATTGAACAATGGTCTTATGTGGGAAATATATCAATTTGTAGCCTAATTTGTCTGTTTTCAGAGTTATCAAAACGCAAGCATCTGAGTAGTAATTGAAATCTTTGCAGAGACATAACTCTCCTGAATATATCAGTACCTAAACCATTAGTTTTCATAGGTCCTCTAGATTCAAACGATTCATTTTATACACCCCAGATAAGAAAAGGAGACACAAAAAAGCACGAAGTTCGGCAGCATCCACTTCTTTGACCACATATTTGTGCTGATCATCATAAATATCCCGAATAGTAGCTAGATGCTGATTGGTATATCTTATGATACTAGCAATAATAACCTCATCAAAAAAAATATCGAAGCATTCTTCAGCTGTTTTGCGGTTCCTTACAGCAGGTTGACTACTGAAAATTCACCCCTAATTATGTTATCCGATCTGGTTCATTTTGCTCGGTTGGGACAAATTTTTTACCACATGGTTTTCTTATCTCTTCCGATGAAACAATTTTCTGATGACGTTGTATTGGATGTTGTTTGATTATCATCTTGCTCATCTTTTGAATGAACGCCTCCGTCATCGTCAACTTGTTCCGAATCATCTTCCTGTTCTGATTCATAATTATGTGCACTTTCTTGAACTATATCTTCATTTTCAGAATCGCTCGAATCGACAAAGAATTCATCAGTTTCCAGATCATGCCATACGGCGAGGAGCTACCTTTGTTGTTCTTCGTTACTCATTTCTCTAAATAACCAACAACAAAATTAATATTACCTAAAAACTGACCCCTCATCACAAAACATACCTGTATGACTCGAAAAAAAAATAGTGTTGTGGGGTGGGTGATTATCACCAAAATTGTCTATAATCGATAACGTCAGTGGTGTTGTGTGGTGAAAATCATCAACTTCGCACTCAAAATAAAAATATGTTAACTCACTTAAAGCTAAGAGGTAACTGAGACAGCAATATTCAGTTCAACATTTGAAGGTACTGAAGAGGTGGGGGCGCTAACAGTCTCCGTGTTTTGTGATGCTCAATTGAATAAAACTCTGGGTGATTTTAACCCCACCACACCAACGCCTGGTTAATTGAGAAGCCTTGTTGCCGAAATGTATTAGAGGAATTTTTGATTCAATAGAACAATTCTATAAACTGTATTCACAAATTTATCAAACTATTCAAAACAGTAAAGCTTCATCAGATGAATTGTACATTTGAAAGAAGAATGAGCCTCATATACAGGGTGTTCGCACTGAAGGGAGAGATGCCATTCGAAGTTTCTGGGGAACGGGTATATCAATAAAGTTCAAATATTCTGGCATTAGAGTAGATGTATACTGATCTCCCATTTGCAACTTTTTCTGAACGGTACGACTTGCGGTTATACCAGACATCGACTGAAACTTTGATATTTCAACTAACATGGGGTATTTCCTCATTTTTCCCACCATCTTTTGTTAAAATTTGTGCCATCTAAAATTAATTACGTTAGAGCTGTGATTATTTTCATCAACATTTTCGAAATAGCAATGGCATCTTCTCTGCCAAGAAAGTTGACAGACTTGAATAAGATCATAATCAGTTCAACGATAAAAATGTAAATTTTGAGGACAAAGTTCTGTCCAATTCTATTCTATATACAGGGAGCTCAAAAATCACTTGACACTAAATAAAACTAAATTGTCAAAGTCGAGTATCTTTAAAATACGAGTAACAATTTTTACTTTATTATAACCATATTTCAAGCTATTTTTATTGATTTATCATGAAGCAGCTGTTCGGATAATTGAATTCTTAGGCGGAAGAAGATGGAAACAGACAGAGGGGGTTCAATTTCGATGCCAGTCTCTATTTAACACAATGTTCTATGTGAAATTCTATGAATTTCGGCCTAGGTTGATATTTCGGAATCATTTAAAAATAATTCAATTCGTGTATAGTTCTTTTTTTGTTAAATAAAATGGTTAATCAATACTCAAACGAGAATATTATGAATTTATTCATCATTCATGGTCAATGTCAACGTATGATGAATAGCACTACAGAATAAGTGAGTACCTGAATTTTTGACCAGTTTGCTTTTTTTTATTTATAACCATACATGTAACTGAGTCCAAAATTCATAGAACCTCACATCTAACACTGTATAAGTGGCATCAAAATTGAATTCGCTATATCTGTTTCTATGTACGAGAAGAAGTACAGCTCTAAAAGAAATTTCCAATCGTAGATCCATTCACTCTGATGCCATAATTTGAAATAGAACGATAAACCCCATCCTTAGATACTTTCAATGCGCCCTTTAACGCGGACACTCTGTATTACATTGGTATAAGCAGGGACTTAGCTCAAGAGTAGGAAAATCCAAACTGGGTTGCTTCTTTTAAGAACTGAGGAGACTCAGAAATGGTAATTAGTTTAGGTCTAACGAGAATTACGCTCATTACCCGGTCGAAAAATTCGAAAAAAAAACACATCTCCGATTTCTGAAGGGGAAACGCTACCCGATAATTCTTCTGTTCCTATAGCGTAGTCTCATCTTGATATTCCTAAATAATCCAGAGAAATCCGCCTTCAAAGTAGTCCTTTTCGAGCGACTGCCGAACACGATGAAAACGACGTCTTTTCCTAGGCCGTATAGAGTGCCGTGACAGGACCTACTCTCACCCTTCGTCTCACGTCTTCGAGCCGTTCGAAAACGTATTTCTGCATCGAATTTTCCGCTGATATATGTTTCTCTATTTTTCTAATCAGAAAATGTAATAATTTTTTTCCGAACTCTAGCTATTAATCGATAAATTCAGTCTCAAAGTCTTTTCTTCAAGAATTCTAACTCGGTTCAAAGTTGCCCCCTCAACTCAGTCAAACTTTCACGTCAAGAAATTGACGAAATCAACTATAGTCGGGCTCTCAAAATTGGACTTTATCTTTCATTCGTCCTGCTTATCTGTGGTTACTGGGAGATATGTTTCGCGTATTAAAATATTCATACATAGCTCGGCAATGAATCCGAGAAAAGAAATCTTCATTTTACGGCTTAATTTTCGAATATGGGACGATTTTCTCGATGAAAGAATCGGAAACTGGGAGGCCCATCGAACTTCTCCCCACTTGCTCCTTATATGGCTACTCGGGCCGAATTCTTCCGAAAGTTAGTATGACGAATCTGTAGAATACAGCACTCTCTCTTCTGAGTGAGAACAATGAGAAGGATTAACTATTAGAAGAAATTCTGGATTTTTTCTATTTAATTATTTCAATGCTTTCAAAAGGTTCATTTTTCAATCTATTATTTTCATTCTGTGAAAAACCAAAATTATTAAAAGTAAATGATTTTCATATTAAGAATCGGACCTTCGTTTGTAAAAATGGCGTTTGTGCTCTGATAATTCAGTATTGGAATTTCAAAAAGATCTACCGATATAACTTTCATCACAACATCCACCTGATTTTTTTCTCTTATCCTTCAAGTTTTACAGTTTTCGATATACATGCCTAAAGCTGACCTTTCTGAAAGCTATACTCGAATTGTGAGATGAGGAAAATGATTTCACAAGACTCGGTTTACCGATATAAGCCAATCTATTATATTTTCGATTGGTCTCTTCGATACTAGAAAAAACCTTATGGATTGCATGTTGAAACGAGAAAGCTAGAAGTTTTGTTATCTTGTGTTTTCTGAAGAAATTATTTTCTGATATTGGTGTCAAGGTGAATCTATCGTACTGTTTTAAGCAGCTATTTCATGTTGATGTGAATATGCAGATGAATGGGTAATAGTAATATTATTGTATGGTTTATGAAGAATAGAACTTTTTTTAGAATATATTGAATTTACTATGATATTGAAGGAATATGATTGTCTATTGGTATCTGTAAAACAACAGATTATATCATAATATCTGAACCAATAAGTGCAGTGCTTTGAGGGCGAATGATAATGAATTATCTCCTCAAGGCTATCCATTAAAATATCGTTTGATAATCGAGTGAGAAAATTGCCCTCTATCAAACTGTTGTTGCTCATGTAAATTTGATCATTGAATTTGAAACAATTTTGTTCTAAACATACTTTCAAAAGAAGCATGAGTTCTGATTGGATAATAAGATTCACATTAATATTCTGCAGAGCTGGTTAATCAATTTCAATGGAGCGTGGGGTTGAATATTTGGGTAGTGATCCACTAGATTCCATAACAGAGGCTTAGCATAGGGAAGTACAGTGTATTGAATTTCTTTTATTGATCAATGATGCGTATTAGATAACGTGAATGCTCGAATGCTGGGGCGTGTAATATATGAAGCAACTGTCATGACAGAATATTATCTTTCATCGAATTGACCGGAAAATAAAGTTTTAATGACTACGGAATATCAACTGAAAGTTTGTATTTTTGATTGTTGAGTATTAGAGATTTGGCATTCTCTGAGACGTGTTTGAAATTGGATTGACATTTATTAGTATGATCTCTCTAGATTTTTTTGATAATTTCCTGATAATAAAATTTTCTGTTTTGAGTAAATTATCTGCCTTGTTCGAAGCTATAGAAGAGTGACCATTATATGTCTTAGTAAAAACGATATTGATCGATTCAATGGATTTTGAGGTTATATAATCAAATCAATTATTTATTATTTATCAAGCAGATAAAGTTATATTTCAGTAACGATGCAAAATGTTTCAAATTTTTGATTGCTATGAATAATTTATGGCTATTTCAGCTTCAATTCAAGTTGGTCAAAATTATATTGGTCAAAAAATCCTTCTGAAGAGGTCGATTTGATCTCTAGAAAATCAGTATTTTTTATTTGTTAAACCTTTCAATTAAAAGCTGTTAATACTCTTGATTATGAAAATGAGAATTTTCTATTTCTGTGATACTTCACCAAAATCCAAAAAAATAACAAGAAGGATAATTGTCTAAGCAAGAAACTTTCTTTATTCAAAATGACTGAAACATGAACCCTTAACAAATGATGAATGAGCTCAAGAATAGATCGGCTGAAATAAAAGTGTTGATAAGGTGTTCATGAAATATTGAACCTCTAACTCAGCAACTCATGAGTAAACGACTTGAGAACATGCAATATGCAAGTGGAATAAGAAGGAATATTTTCCATTCATTTCATTTCGTGATAAATTCACGAGAATTGTCTAGTAGAAAAAAATAAGTAGGGCACAAAAAGTCGCTTTTGTTTTCAAACAATTATCGTCAAGTATTATACATTCAATTCAGACAATCTTCGCACTTTTCAGGTAGATGTCGAAAGAACTACTATTTATTGTAGCACTCTTCATGATGGAATTTCCAAATAACCATAAAAAATGATGATGAATGAAAGACTGTTGATTTAGTTTGCATAAATAAATATCAAGATATCGTTTTCGATAGATAGTATAGTTTTGAAACATCAAATTCCTCGAATGGAAAATATATTCATTCACTAATTAAGAATGTGCAGAGATGATCTATGTTTATGATGTCACTATAGAAACACACAAGAAGCTACTAGAGATTTCGTCGAAGACATCCTTGCATCGTATTTAAAACACACAGAGAAACGGGAGCCTGAGCCAAAACATGTAGGACCTCGTCAAGCAAACATACAAAATAAAAAAAACATTATCCACTATGTTGGAGATATTCCTTCGATAAGTATTTGGCGTATTGGAAATCAGTTCAAAAGCCCCGAAGTATGTGTGGAGTATTTCGAAAAGAGGGAAACTGTACCCTGACAGGGAGTGCAGGCAATAAATGCAGGGGACGAGCAGCATCAACTCACATTTATTTATTTATTAATTTATTAAATGTCCATTTATCAGAAAGAAACAAATGAGGCTTAATGAACAATACAACCTATCAAAAGTTACATGGGGTAGTCATATTATTACACAGCTCTACAAAAAAGAATTTACAAAAAAGAATTTTTTATTGTTGCCCTGGATATCATCGCAAATTTTTATGTTTTCAAGTGCCCAGATTACGAATATATTCATGAAAGTTCTCAATGTGCTCGTATTTTCATGATTTTTGCATTTCTTATATTTTGAACAATTATAAGCTTGTTAGAAATAAAATTTAATTTTCCAGTCATGATTAGGCTTCTGCGCAACTTTTTCGCGCATACAAACATCACCTAATCCCCACTCTCAGACCCCTTGCTCCACAGAACAGCTGAGATCTCAGTTATTTGACAATATTGAAGTACATATACACGTAAATCTGGATAAAGTGTCATGGATTAATATTTTGTTTCAATTACTGAATGTCCATTCTTATATATTTGTCTTCTAGTCTAAAATATGAGTTCGTCACGAAGAAAGTGTAAATATTGTAGTGATTTATTTTGTTATATTTGCGGTGTTTATATACCAAAAAAAAAAAAGAAATATCACAGACTTTGTCAAGGAGACTTATGTTGAATATTTTGGTTTCAAAATGGACAAATTAGGTAAACCATGGGTTCCTAATAAAGTTTGTAAGTCCTGTGTTGAGTCTTTACGGTTGTGGAAAAAAGGTGAACGTTCTGGATTAGACTTTGGTATTCCTATGATCTGGATGGAGCCTACGAATCATTTAGATGATTGTTACTTTTGCGTAGTAGATGTTAAAGGTTTTAATCGAAATCAAACGTGTAGATACCCAGACTTACAGTGTACGAAATGTCCGGTTCTACACAGTGAAAATCTCCCTCGGCCCATATACATTTCGAAAGTAATTCGCATGCCCTCAGAAACAATGATGTTACCAAATTCACAGAAATCGGGACCATCTACTAGTGGAAGTGAATGGGAAGGTGAAACATCTACGCCAAAGTTATTTTCTCAAAATGAACTCAGTGATTTAATACGTGATCTCAATTTATCAAAACAAGGATCAGAACTGTTAGCCTCAAGATTGAAAGAAAAAAATTATTGGCACCAACAGTAACAATTACAACATACAGAACGCGAGAAAAGAGTTATTACAATTTTCTAGTGAAAATGAAGGATTAGTGTATTGTAATGATATCGCGAAGCTGTTTATAGACATGGGTTTAAAAGAGTACAAATCTACTGAATGGCGCTTTTTATTGATAGTTGCAAAAGAAGTTTAAAATGCGTCTTATTGCACAATGGAAATAAATTTTCATCAATTCCAATTGCCCATTCAACGAAACTCAAAGAAGAATATGAAAATGTAAAATTAGTTTTAGAGAAAATTAAATACTCTGAGCATCAATGGCCGATCTGTGTGGATTTAAAAATGGTTAATTTTTTACTTGGCCAACAAAGTGGATATACAAAATACCCTTGCTTTATTTGTATGTGGGATAGTAGAGCAAAGCAACTTCATTGGGAACAAGATGTTTGGCCTGTAAGAAATTCTTTAACTGTCGGTAAAGCCAACGTAATAAGGGAGCCGCTGGTGAGCAGAGACAAAATCATACTTCCACCATTACATATTAAGTTAGGTATGATTAAGCAATTTGTAAAAGCGTTGAACAAAGACGGAAATTGTTTTAATTACATTTGCAGAAAATTTCCGAAGCTTAGTATGGAAAAATTGAAAGGTGGAATATTTGATGGTCCTCAAATACGGCAATTGATGAAAGACTCAGATTTTATCAAAGTTATGACTGTTCCGGAAAGTAAAGCTTGGAAAAGTTTTGTGTTGGTTGTCGAAAATTTCCTAGGTAACCATAAAGCAGCAAATTATGAAGAAATTGTGCAAAATATGCTGACAAACTTTCAGACTTTAGGAGCAAATATGAGTATTAAGTTACACTATCTCCGCAATCATCTAGATAAATTTCCGGATAATTTAGGTGAGAACAGGAGAGCGGTTTCATCAAGATCTAAAAGTGATGGAAGAAAGGTATCAAGGTCGATGGGATTGTCACATGATGGCAGATTACTGCTGGTCTTTGAAAAGAGATTGTCCCTGAAAAATTATAGAAGAAAAGCTCATAAAAGGCGTTTTATGGAAATATGAAATATATTTTCGACATTTTCCTCTTTATTTACTTCGATGTATCCGAATTTCTCAAAACATAACTGACATTATAAATATATCTGTTATTTTGTTTCTTGTTTTACGATTTTTGTTATGTAAAATGAAAATAAAGATTTAAAAAGAAATCAGAGCAAATCCTACAAAATCATTGATAGTTTCACGAATTGTGTGTATAAATAGACCCAAAATCATTTTCATATCTAGGGCAACAAAACCATTGTAGACCAGTGTAAGTATTTGGCGTATTGGAAATCAGTTCAAAAGCCCCGAAGTATGTGTGGAGTATATTGGAAAGATGGAAACTGTACCCTGACAGGTAGTGCAGGCAATAGATGCAGGGGACGAGCAGCATCAACTCACATTTATTCATTCATTCATTTATTTATTGCCCATTTATCAGAAAAAACAAATGAGGCTTTATGAACAATACAACCAATCAAAAGTCACATGGGGTAGTCACATTATTATAGTATATATGGTACAGTACACATTCTTACATTTTGACCAACATATTTATGGTGAATTACACACACACAAATATGACTGATATTTATAGCTCAGAAGTTTTGGTTGGTCAAATATTCGTCCATACAGTAGTAGGATTTTGAAGCCAGCTTCTGCTTTAGATTACGTGTACCTAGTGCTGAAGCCCATAGTGAGATACTGGTGAGGTGCCCCCGGTGAGAATTTCACTTTTATGTAATGCTCCTTATGTAATGCTCCTCCGTATACCAGCAACCGAGTGACATTATCTTGAAACCGTGGGATTCGGTATTTTGGATTGGCCAGCTTGCTCTCCAGACCTAAATCCTATTGAAAATTTATGGGATAATCTCAAAAGGAAAATTAGATTGCGCCAGTATACTAGACGTAGAATTAGTGTAATGTAGGCTTCAGATATACTTTTAACTTAAGTTAATTATGTAGGTCATAGAATGTGGGTACGAATGTGTGAGTGAATGTAGTGAGTATCATATACATTACATTACATTCGTGGGTCGTTTGGATTGCAAGCCTTTGCGAACTGCGACCAAATTGGTCTTTTGTTCGTAACCCTTCTTATGCATTTCCCTGTAGGTCTAAATCCCTTACAAAATTAAGAATCTCCCTGGAAGCTTTCGCTTTTACTTCGTGTGGCTCTAGTTTGTCGCTACCGAAGTGTATATGTCTTTGACCGACAGTTGCGATGCAACTGCAAAGAATAATCAATGAACTTTTTCGCTTGCCTTTGGCCTGGAGTTTTCCTCCAGTATTCTTTTTTGCTAGATTCTTTCCATCGTTCCAATTCCTGTCGTCTGCGCGAGTATCATATAAGTTAGAAAGCATGTACAGTAAAAGTATAGGAATAATCCGACGTTTTAATGAATCCCAACAACCAGCATATTACACCAGGATAATCCAAGAACGGCTCATTTAAGTCGCCACAGAAGAGTGGCAGAATATCACCCCAGAGAATGTCGAAAACAAAGCATGCCTAGACGGATTCAGGCTTGAATCAGGTCAAGAGGAGGTAATACAAGCTACTGAGGTTGAGGAAAAATACCTACTCCGAGAGAAAACAATTTTCAATTAACTTCCTACATGCGGAAAGAGTGTCTTATTTTCTTTTATCTGTTTCTTTCTCAAAATAATTTCTTAATTTATTTTTTTTCTTAAATTGAAACAATCCTTCGAAAATTCCCAAAGTCTCTGAGGCAGTATGCAAAATATCGGGTGATTCCATAAAATTTGGTTGTGTATATATATATATATATACACTCGGAGGCAAAATTAGCGGAACACTCGAAAATTTAACCAAATTCGAAGTTCGATATTTTTCCTAATTCTCAACCGATTCAGATGATTTGTTCGGCAAGTTATAGATCAACTCTTTTGCTTTGTAGAAATTATAAGAGAAAACAAGAAAATTCGGAAAAAATTTTATACGGGGGCAAAACTAAAAGTGTTTTTTTTGTCAAAAATTCGTAACACCCTGTGGAATTTCGTGGTCCGAGTTGAAACGTACAATATCATGGTCTGTCAAGACACATCTTCCTACAGTAACGCCCTTCTTGTTTCATGCGTTTATCTCTATTTTTTCAAAATATATTTGATTTCAAGTGGAAAATCACCATTTTGGAGAAATTCCATTGAATCAAGAAATTGTCATTAAAATTCGTCTATCAATTTGGAATTTTCTTATTATCACTCAGGCGTGTCGAAATTGTCGCTTGCGATTTTTATGTTCGAATTGCATTAGTTATTGATGACAATTTGGTTAATTTGGTGAAAATTAGGAATTCATAGGAAATAACAGTCGGTAGGTATTAGAATACACAACCGAATTCTGGGACCATTGATAAAACTTTTCATTTACACATGTGCACACCTTTTTTTATCGAATATGATATACAACACGCGTTTTTTTGTATATGACCACATTTGCACTTGTTTAAAGAATGAGAGTTTTCCATTCTTTGATTTGATACAAATTCGATCGGTTGCGGTGTTTTGTGATTCTTTTACTGTTTACGATTCGAAACGGTATTTTTCATTCAGAATGAGAGATTTACCACCAACCTCAGTAGCAAGGGCAGTTACATTGATCGAGGAAGGACGCACCTACCGCTCAGTCGGTACCATGTTGGTTGTTTCGACGTCGGTTATCCATCGAATCTACCGACGTTACATGGAAACTGGATTCGACGTGAGGAGACGAGGACAGGGAAGAAATCAGGCATCCCGCGCTATACATGACCGTTTCATCATCAATCAAACCATAAGAAATCCTCGTCTTACTGCTGTTGAGGCACGTAACCTTTTACATGCAGTGGATAACATTAACGTCAGTGTGAGGACAGTCAGAAGACGATTAAATGAAGTTGGTCTGAGATCATACGCGCAAGCAAGAGCAGCAAGACTCGATAGAGCCCATCGGCTAGCAAGATTGGCGTTTGCTAGGGAGCATGTAGCATGGACAATCAATCAGTGGAGACGAGTTTTATTTAGTGATGAGAGCCGATATTGTGTGAATTTCGTGGATGGTAGAGATAGAATATGGAGGCATCAAGGGGAACGGTACAATCAAGCGAACTTCGCAGGAACTGAGCAATACGGTGGAGGGTCAGTTATGATATGGGGTGGCATATGCTTGAGAGTACGAACAGAACCGTCGCGGTCACCGGATTAAAACCCGATCGAACACGTTTGGGACATTCTTGGAAGAAGGGTTCGACAACGGAATCCAGGCAACGTTATAGAGCTGACATTGGCTTCGGTGGAAGAGTCGGACAACATACCTCAACAGATGATAGACAACATGATTGGGAGTATGCGAAATCGTATACGCGCTGTAATAAGAGCTCGGGGGGGTCACACTCGCTACTAAAATCAAATGTTTTTTTTGTGGGTCATCATGAACATTTTTCTCAACATGTTCATTTCATTTCACGAGTGTATCGCCAGGATACACACCTGCTCTCAATTTTGGACAGGAATGATAACTATTAAAGAGTGTCACACAAAAATATTCAAAGATAATTGTGCAAAATCAACGATTTTTCCAGTGTACTTCGAGTTCTCCCGGAGCGTGAAATTGGCCAGTGAATTTCAAAAATTTTCATTTCGTTAGATTTCCGCTCCTCTAATTTTGATTTTATTTTTTGGCTAACCTCCGATGTTATGCACCTACGCAAGATTAAAAATAAATTCTTGAAATTTGTGACTTTTCGCTTCAAATTGGATATCTTTTGTAAAAATAGAGATAAATGCATAAAACAAGAAGGGCGTTACTGTAGGAAGATGTGTCTTGACAGACCATGATACTGTACGTTTCAACTCGGACCACGAAATTCCACAGGGTGTGAATTTTTGACAAAAAAAACAGAAAGTTGTTGTGTGCTGCGTTTGCTCACGTCAGTCTAAATACGTATTCGTTAATTGCTGTAGATGGAACTTGAATAAACCATTATACGCCAGAAACAAAAATACAGTTCAAAATGTGGACTGCAAAGGGTAAACCAGTTTCAAGAAAAAACATAAACTATTCCACGAATCCACGAATTACGGTGTGAACTAATTGATCATCCACCTTATTCACCAGATTTAGCATCAAGCGAATTTTATTTGTTCCCTACTCTAGAATAACGAATGAAAGACAGAGATTTTTGTCAAAGGAGAAGGCAATCACATTTGTGAACCATGAATGGGTTACATCCCTGGAAAAAGTATGTAGAGATAGAGTTTTCAAACCACTTTCGTAATCTAGATGCCTGGAGCTATTTTTGGCTATAGTAGCTATGAACTACATACCCCAATTCAGTAAAATTACTAAGAGACTATATCGAAGAATAAACTTATGTATCATTGTTAGATCGGAAACTTTTCAGGCTACCCTTGTATTTATTGGTGGTAAAAACATTTAAAATAAAAATCTGTGTTCTAAGGGTCTTAACAAACAGACATACGAAGTGGTTCTATAAGAAGTACGCAATCTTAAAGATTAAATTTAATCAATAATCATTGATATCATTAGATATGTTCAAATGAAATCTTAAGAATCAATGGTTCAACAATTCGACGCTGTCATGAACAAAATAATGCCTTCATGTACAATTGTCATAAAACATGTCTTTCAGCAGTTCTAGATTGGCACTGGAGCCCGATCGAGTGGAAAACTGAAGTTGCGCCCTTTAACGCTTCTGATATATATGCATAACATCGAACGGATATGCAACAGTAAAACGAAAAAATATTCAGGGCACGATAGTTCGCAGCAAAGTGAAGTCAATTCGGTGTTGCACGAGTGTTCAAGCAAACTGTAAATGCATTTTCCGTTTGAAATATGGAAAAGCTGGAAGGAAATTGCACTGTAGTAACAAAACTCGGGATTGCTAAGTGCCTTAATGCAGTTCATGTGTGTTCCACAATTTGGAGACACTGCTATTCAAATATATTCTACTGCTGAAGTGTTCCATGGTTTTTATTGTACCCACAAGGGTTGTAAAGCTTTCATCCCTTTTTGAGGGAAATTGTATTTCATCGTTCATTTCGTTTTTACTATTGCGAATAGTGGTAGAGATTTTTTGGACTTCTTTGTAAAACTTGTATTCGGGTACTCTCGAAGAATACAATAGAATATATTGGAATGACAAATACTACATAGAAATGTAGTTTCTCCACCACTGGTTAGTAGTGGAGTAATTTTATACGTCTTTAATCATTTTGTATCTAGTTATTTGTACCTGTTTTATTTTTTCTTTCATTCTTGACTATAGGTAGAAGGCGATGCCTATTATCCCACGTCAGTGGCCACCCGAGTTGATTGAATATGTGTTCTCTCGCTTTTAGAAGAGGGCCTGATTGTTCTTTCTAGGGTGGTAACTATGGAGCAGATTCCTTCGAAACAGTTGGAGGTATTCCATCTAGACCCACTTCTTCTTCTTCCAGCACAGCGCCCTTATGGGCAGCACTGAAGCCCTTTGGACCATTGTGCTTGCCATGTTGTGTTATTTCGTTATCAGTTAGTTTGGTTTGAGGTCCCATCTGGGGTGAAATATTCTCCGGCAAGCCATAGTATGTTTTGCGCTTTTTGCGCCTGTCTTTCAATGTGATTTTTTCAATATAGTTTATCGTCCTGCATCACACCTAGATATTTCATTTCTCTTACTACTTTTAGGTCATCGTTAAAAAGAAGGGGTGCCTTGAGTGACGGTAACTTCCTTTTTCGAGTGAATAGAATCATGTATGTTTTGTTTGGATTAAGAGACTGGTAGTTCCCTGCACAATCGTTCAGTCATTTACAGAGCGTTCTGCAAAACTTCGCATATGGTGCTGAGGTTTCTTCTACGAACAAGAAGTGTAATAACTCACTGCAAAGTGCCCAGCATCGGCGATGCCCATCCAACGCGAGGTTATAGAGGAGTGGAGATAGTATTCCTCCCTGGGGACATCACCAGCTGGCGGTCTCCTAGATGGTAAACTCACTGCTTTTCTATATATGATATAAACACCTCAAAAAAGTCTAGGGAACACTTCTGAATATCAATATATCGTATCCAGAACGATCAATATGGATAATTTTTTTTAGGAAATGAACACCTGCCTCAATTTCTCACCAAATTATGTGGAGTGCCGCAACAGATTTCAGTTTTTTTTTTATAAGGAACTAAAAATGCAGCAGATGCGACGCTGCTCTATAATCATTTCATGTATTCAGTGTTTGAAATCAGTTAGTTGGCACTTTGTTTCTGTTGTAAGCACAAATAAAAGATTCAAGTTTTGTGATTCAACCATGAAAAGACGACATTTGACTAGAAAAGAGATGTTACGAGCCGTTGGCATGCTCCAAGCTGGGAGCTCACAGCGGGAAGTATCCAGGGTTCTGGGAAGTAGCCCAAGTGTCATAAACCGTTTATGGCCGCGTTTCAATGAAACAGGTAGCGTAGAAGAACACCATACAGGTCGTTTCAGGATTACTACAGTCGCCCAAGACCGATTTTTGGTTTTACAAGCCAGAAGAGATCGTACTACCACAGCATCTCAATTAGCTCAAGAGCTATCACGAGTTCATAATGTACAAATTTCCTACCAAACTGTGAGAAATAGACTGCACGAAGGTCAACCCCACTCCAGATGTCCTTTGAGAGTTCCACAACTGACCCATGGAAATCGCGCTGCTCGTTCAGCTTGGTGCCAAGAACACGTAAACTGGGTTCAAGAGAGGTGGGCCACAGTTCTCTTTAGTGATGAATCTAGATTTAGTTATTATCCCGATTCGGGAAGAATTTGAATATGGAGGGAACCTGAAAAGCGAAACCGTCTCCAGCATGCTCGAGAAGTTGTTAGACAGGGAGGCGGAACAGTGATGTTTTGGGGAGGTATACGCTTTGGTGGAAGAACTGACCTCGTTTTCATACAGAACAACCTCACGGGAAATTCTTAGGCAAATGAGATAGTTTTACCTGTAGTGGTACCGTATCTCCAAACAATGAGTCAAAATCCACTCTTCCAACAAGATAATGCCCCTCCTCATCATGCAACAGTTGTCTTGAACGTTCTTGAAGAGAATGATATCGATCTTCTACCGTGGCCCTCCTGCTCCCCAGATTTGAATCCAATCGAGCATGTGTGGGACACCCTAAAAAGAAATTTCCTGCGTCAAAACGTCTTCCATCATGAACAGGAACATGTCTTGGAAGTTGTGAGCTTCGATTAGCAGTTCAGGGGGCTTGGAATGACTTAGGCTAAGATATAGAAGATAATTCAATATTGAGCATGCCGCGACGATGCCAAAGTATCATTAATAACAGAGGTGGATCTTCTGGGTACTGAAATATATAAGTGCTTCCATATCGTTTCGAAAATATTACTTCAGGATTTTTTTTGTGTTTCACCAAATTTCGTCATTTTCAAATTTCAAATTTTTTTTATAACAGATGCTTTGGAGAAGACAAATATGATTTTGTTTTCTTGAGAATACATTATATACAATATATCCTAACAAAAACCAAAAGATTTCTATAAATTCGAATCATCAAATTCATATTTTAAAGATATTTGTAAGTGTTCCCTAGACTTTTTTGAGGTGTTTATGTTTAGTTGTTGAAGAACGCGCCTCACCGTACGTACTCTCAATTTTATTTCGTACATATTCGATTGAACGTATGGGACGCTTGGTACTTCTGATGCATTTGAAACAGAATTTCGCAAAAGCATTTTTGTAAAGAGATCCGCCTTTGATTTAGGTGATGATGCGATCGAACCGTTACATCTAATTAGAGGTGGGAAGGATGACTAGAAAAGTTATTGTTGACTACCTTCGCATAAGATTCATATAATTTATACGTAGCTTGGGAAATTTCTTCTCATCGAATGAAACATTAAAATCTTAAAAATTGATGTAGTTTGTGTGTATTCTGTAAATCGCCTAGATTAGGTTAAGTGAGATTTAAAAAGTGTTGTAGTTTCTGTGTATTCTATAAATTTGTGGAAACCACAAGTATTGAATTTTTCTCATTCTTATCGTGTAACAAACTGAATTATCACTACGACCGCGAAGTAAAATTGAAAACAAATAGATCAAATCTGAAAACAATAAAACAAGTTATTTTTATAGACTTCTTACATTTTACATTAATATTTATATCATTTCAACAATTATTAAAATCAAGTACGTAACCTACAAATAAAAAACTAAAATTGTTACTTTCATTATAATTTTCTTCTTTGTAGCTAAAAATACCGTGTGAAAACGAAACTTGGGCCACCCTCGTAACTTTGTTTTCATTTGCGATAATTAGCTGCAATTTAGTATTCGAAAAGAAGAACATATTTTAAATTCAACGATATAAATTCTATTGACATAGTGTCAACGGTTGCACCGGAGAATATATGTATACTGACAATGTATATTTTTGGATATACGAAACTTCATTGTATTCTCAATCGAGTTCACATACTCTTGGGAAAAAGCAAACGAAAATGGATTATTTATACAAGTGAAACGACAGATATCAAGAATCAATGAAACATTCAGAGAAGAAACCGAAATCAATATCAAATAATCTTCAAAAATAACATAATTACAATAAGTGTTCAAAATGACCCATATTTTCATGTAACTATAGCAGTTAGAACATTGTCTAATTGTTGAAGAGTATTACGCGCAGTAGCCTACAACAAAAAGTTTTCCAATTCTTGTCTACTACCCGGTGACGTTTGATGAACAAAGAAAGAAATCCATAGGAGTCAAATCAAGTGACCTAGCCGGCCACCTGATTGGAACGTTTATACCATTTAAATTTTCAAGAAAACTTTCATTCTGATGTTATATGACTTTTCTTGAATTGAAATTATTATCCCACTGCAATTGTAAGACATTGAGAAGATTCTGTGCGACATTTCTCAAAAAATTTGCCGTCAGTAGAAGGGCGATTTGTCTTAGTTTTGGATATTTATCTCTAGATATAAAACACCAGGAATTCGTTTCAGATGTTGTATCTTTGAGATGTTTATATAATATAATCTACACCAACTCATTTTCAACAGAACAGAAACATAGCTGGTGGTCCATGGGTTTTAATGCACATTAATTTATATATTGGTAGCTTCTGGTTTTTCACAAAATTGAAGAAAACGTCATATATATCTTCGCCATGTGTCTTCCTCTTCAGAGAAATGATTGTCAAAAATTCTTTCTTCGGCAACATGTCATTAAATACCATCCGAATAAAAATACTTAGCTTGGAAGTGTCTGTCATATCGGTGGATTCGTTGAACTGTAAAGAAAAATATGTACATTTCATGATATCATGTTTTAGTTCATCTTCCATGTCCTAACTCATGACTTCAATGCGCCTTGTAACAGTCGGACGAGATAACTGAAGTTCTCTAATAGCAGACATGATTTCAATTTTATTTTTAAAATCTCCAAATGAAGTCTCACCCGCTTACATAATTTCTTCCTTCACAACCGGTACATCTTCGAATGGTTTCATGTGTTTCACAATATATGAGATATTTTAAATGACGCGATTATAGCAGCTTATGATTGTTTGGCTGGTCTTATGAACATAGTCTGTTCTTCTTTCAAGCAAGATATGAAATCACGTACTTTCAGTTTTCCTAATTCACTCTTTGGCGGAAAATCTTTTCCATACTTTTTATGAACCGTTTTATGATGCCTCTCTAAGTTACCACGCTTAGGTATTGCAACTGTCGTACGACAAAAAGACAAATGCACTTTTCCTTAAATTTCTTGGCTGCATTCATTTTGTACTATTCAATAATAAACTTTGTATTGACGTAGTATGGCCTTCAAGTTACAATTCAGATTGACTTCAATTCCTGCAAGCGAAACATTTATATCGACGTGAACGAAAGTCTCGAATGTTTCCGGCAAACGCGTCGCGCGAAATTTCTAGAAAAGCGGCAAGAATAAAAAGCGCGGCTTTTCTTTGACAAGTACTGCGCGTTCCTTTGACAAAGCCGCTTTTTGCCGCTAGTAGAGTATTATTGGTCGATCGTATCGACCGTTTGAGCACCCTTGGTCTAAGACCTTAAGGTGAGTAAATTGGTTGAGTAATGCACGCAGGCAGTAATTATCATCAAGAGGTTCCCCTTCACAACAATTTGATCGGTTTCTCTTCGTTTCAATAATCTTGAAATTAGCTAAAATATTCGTGGCTCGTTTCAAATGAAAGATGAGATTTCAGGTAGGTTCGTCAAAATAACTTTCCTCATGTGTTATATAGTTGTTTCAAAGAGCTTTCAAATGAGGTAACGCGCGACCTCTTTGCTCTATTCTGTATAATTAGCAACACGAAACCATCAGCTCTTATTATTTTTTATAGAGAAATTCTGAAAAAAAAATCCATACATGGTCTCGAACCCGCGCTTCTCGTATGTCTGCATCTGTCTTATAAACTATGAAGATAGCCGTCAACCCATTTCATTTCACTCTGTAATATCTAAAGATCTGACACCATATGTAGCATAATCGAATGGAATGCAAATGTGAATGCTGCCCATAAAAGCTGAAAGCTCCCATACAATTCTTGTAATAAAAGCTGCTATTGAACAATGGAATAGTCTCTGAAACTGGGGAGAGCGAATTTCATAAACCATCCCTCATCGAGTTCGGAGTGAACATTTTAGTGAAATAGGAATATCGTGGTTGATATATTATACCAATCTTTTATTGAATCGTTCCACATAAAATCCCTAAAATGCAGGAATATATACGAGGAGTGTAATTTTTCTTGTCGGATGCCAAAATTTTTCGTTCATTTATTGCCCGATTTATGACGCTTGTCTGAGGGTTGAATGCTCAGCAAATAAGTTGGGAGTCAAGTTGAATATATTCTATGAATAAAATTGAATGTTTACTTTATATGCTATAACGTTATTGGGTAAAATGTAAATTTGTCAGACTAGTTACGAAAACTGTTCAATCTGCTTTGATGGCTTCTTTTGAAGAATACTTTATCTCTCTTAGCAGATATATTTAGCTTCGTGTACGGCACTTGACAGTCCAAAATGGATGACAACAAGATGCTGTGTATGAAGTCTGACATAGCAAACCATAGAAACCAACATGGGTTTGCCATTCCAAATCATCATTCCTAGCAGACAAAAATGGGACAGCTCCAACTCTAATTCTCTTATCGAGTAGGAATATCATTTTACCCTCACCAAACTGTAATTGCTGCATTGTGGGTAATGATAAGGTGGACTCATTGGTCGCTCGTAGGAGTCAGCAGAACTCAGCCTAGGATAAACTGTAAATTTATCTGAATAGTTACCAAAGTTTTTCTATCTGCTTCGATGTCTACATTCTTGTGGAGAATACTTTTTCCCTCCCGGAAAATATGTTTTGCTTCGTGCCTGGCGCTTTTTAGTCTGAATTTGAGGACAAAAAGGTGCTGAATGAATTCAGACATAGCAATATCCAAAACCAACATGTAACTCTATTCCAAAGCATAATTACTAGTTGAGAGAAACGGGCCAGCTCCAAGGCCCCTCGACTTCGGGGTGACCTTTGTTTCACAAAAGACCACGATGTTGGAGCTGGTGTAAATGATCGAAGTGCTACCCAGGACAATCTATCTGGCTCGGCGGGTTTGCGACTATGTTTCAAGTAGATATATTTGCCATTAACCACTGTGCTTTCCGGGAAATTAAGAAGTGGGCATTGTAGGTAATGAAAGGGGTGGACTCATTTGCTTCTCGCAAAATGGCCTTGCAATTCACCGGACCGGAGGCTATTGTACCCGTTTCATATTCAAACTCTACTTTCTCGAGATTTTTCTTCAAGACTGAATTTTTGCAGATAGCTCTTAGATAAAACGCTCATTTTCTTAGTGAAATAAAGTTCACAGACGAAGCTGACTTTTCGAGAATTGCTTTCACAAATTTTCACAATAATCATTATAGGGCTGAGAAAAACCTACATTTGATTGAAAAATCTCATCATCAAGAACAATTCTCACTAAATGTCTGGGTTAAAATAATTAGAAATTATTTGATTGGGCTATCTCCTTTGCCTAACAGATTGAACGGTCCCGCTTATCGGCAATTTTTCGACGAGTTACCTTTATTGCTCGAGAATGTGCCCCTTTTGGTGAGAAACATATTGTGGTTCATGCACAACGGGGCACCAGCATATTTCAGTGGAGAAGTTGAGGAATTCTTGAATACTACATGCAGCAACCGATGGGTGGGCCAGAACCATGACCTCCTAGGTCCCCAGACTTAAATAGTTAACACTTTTTCTTATGGGGATATCTCAGGAGTTTAGTTTATACCACTCCAGTGAACACTGTAGAAGAATTGAGAAATCGAATAATAATCTCTTGTGGCACGATAAGAAATACCCCAGGAATATTTCGAAGAGTGCGTGATAATATGCGAAGAAGGACAGAGGCATGTATTCTTGCAGGTGGAGGACACTTCCAGCAATTTATTTAGTTCTTAATTGTTCTTTTTTCAGTTTGATATTGAATAAGTATAAGTTGAGTCTCAGAAGACGAGCTATCGAAATAAAAGCGAATTTTGGGCATTTCTATCGAGTATTTTTCTTTTATTTAGCGAATAACATACAATTCAAATAATTCAAATTCGATAATTTTTCACTCGAAAATGGTTGGAGATACGAAAAAATTACAGGTTTCAACAAAGTTGATTATTCGCTGATCAGTGGCATACTGCAAAAATGTTTGAAAGGGTAAAAGGAGACATAGCCTCGGAAAAGAAAGCACCTTGTGGATTTTGGTAGAAATTGAGGATGGAGGCTGTGAAAAATAGCTCTCATTCTAAATTTGGGCTGAATATCTCAAAAACTGCAGGAGTTTTAAAGAAAAAACCAATTTTCTCCAGAAATTTCAACACCCTGTATATATATATATAAAATTTTTTCTTAAAATTGTACCTAGATTTACTCCCTTATGATATACTACTATGTAATACCCTGTATATCAAAATTGTCTGATATTACACCTACAGCAGTTAGTAAATATGTAATATGCAGAACAGCCAGTATCGAATTGAGATACCTACTATGTAAACTCACTCCTATAATGTTTGCGGTGTCTATTGCTGTTTCGAATAGCTTTCAACATGACACGTTCCTCACATTATAGACTATGATCGAAGGAATCCGGTAGGTAATAACCGATTAATGTGTTGAAGTATGTACAGGGTGCCATATTTTGATGTTTTAGAACGGCTTATGTTTGAAATACCGTAAACAGAGAAAATGAACCATGTCATGTAACAACATTACAATTTATATATATATATATATATATATATATATATATATATATATATATATATATATATATATATATATATATTTTACCCCGACGAGTTGCCCATATATCTGTTCATGCAATCAAACTGATTTCATGAAAAATATAAATCCACCACCCGGTAGTTAATACCATTGCCAGGCAATGATTATAATCAAACCATATCCTGGAATAATTATATATTAGGATAACGTTAAATATTATGAGAATATATCAATCTACCAGAATATATACATACTATAACATCATCAGACAATGATATCAATGTAACGAGTAGTGTCAGAGGCTTTCTCCCCGGAAAAATCCAGTGTACGGACCTTAGTCAAGTAACACTGAATGTTACTCATTAATAGTTTCCTTTGTGTGAAGTGGTGAACAATCGAATAGAATACTGCTCTGAATATAAATATGACAAAATTGTCAGTTAATTATATTACATTTATATAAACAAATAAATAAAATATGAAATGAGATTCTGAGCAGTATAAACTAAAGAAAACCTATGACTCTACCTCATTATTTTTTCGGAAAGAAACCCACGAAGAATATTACAAGATATGATGACTGTTATCTGTTGTAACTGTTCTAACAAATTTTTCTTCAGACCCAAAATTTCAATACTTTTGTGAAGATTTCTAGGAATAACACCTGTTGTGGAAATAATAATCGGTAGAATAAATATTTTCTTCATTTTCCACATTTTTTATTCTCGTCGCCAAGCATCATATATTTAGCAATTTTTCATTGTATTTATTTTGTATATTATATGTGTCGGGTATAGCAATATCAATTATATATGTTATTCGATTCTGTTTATCATTAAGAATGATATCTGGTCTATTGTGTTTTACAGCTCTGTTGCAAAGAATTATTTTATCAAAATAAAGTTTATATTTGTCATTTTCACAAATAATCTCAGGTTCATATTTGTGAAATTTTTTCTTTGGGAATTAGGTCATGTTTAATTCCTAGATTAAAATGAATAATATTAGCGATGGCATTATGTCTTCCTAAATAATCTGTTGAAGCAAGGACTGAGCAAGATGATAATATATGAAGAACTGTTTCTGAAGAACAGAAACATCTAGGGCAAGAATCGTCTATATTTAGTTTGATGATGTATTTTCTATAATTCCTCGTGAAAACAACCTGATCCTGGATCGCAGTTGCCAAGCCTTCTATTTCAGCAAACAATTCCCCAGATACTAACAGTTTATTCGATGCGATTTTATCAATATAATCATTTTTCAATTCTTCAGGGTGCTTTCCGTGTAATTCCTTCTGCATCCAACTTTCTCTTTCAGAATTATAATCAAATATATCAAAATCTACCTTTTGCATTGTCAAGTTCAGAGGTGTAAGATTATAATCTGAAGCAACAACAATATCATGTAATTTAGACGTTCTCTGTTTATCATGAAAATGGGAACGTAGATGAAAAATCTGATTACTATGAAGATTATTCAAATCAGTTAATCCACGACCTCCAAGATGTCTAGGTAGTGTAACTCTCTGAACAGCTGACTTGGGGTGGTGCTTATGATATTCACAAAGCATTTTCCTCGTTTGACATTGTAATTCATTTAGATTAGTTTTAGACCATTTAATAATTCCAAAAGAAGATGTAAGAATAGGAACTGCATAGGAGTTGATAGCTCTGAAAAAGTTTTTACTAGTTAAATGACTCTTGATGATAATTCTAAGTCTTTTGTAATATGAACTTCTAATATTTTCTTTAGTGCTGCTATGGTTAATTGTCTTCTCTTGACCAAATTCAAGATATTTATATGTATCTCCTTGATGCATTGGCTCGATTTCGATATTGGAAATCTTTATATAATCCGAGGTGATCTTTCCTTCTTCAATATATATATATTGAAAGAACAGAAAGCCTTTTCTTTCCAGATAAACTTACTGAATTACATGTTGCTCTTACTTCTAACTTACAAATCCAAGTTTCTTAAAAAATGTATGTCAAATGTGCTCAAACTTGAACTGCTGGCGATCTACCTCAATATTTTTGGACTACTTACGAACGACTCTCAGAAGCTGCAAGTATATGTGATGCAGGGTTGTCGTACGTACACGATACACCCTACCTACCTACCTACCTACCTAGGTAGGGTGTACCGTAGCATATATAGATATTAGCTTTCCGCAGAATATACATTATTTTAGTCAAGGTTTGGGTTAGGTTTAGTTAGGTTCTTCTCTATACAACAATGAGAAATCTCATAGTCATTCGAATTTGCGAGTTTATTGGTTGTTACGAACCGAAAGAGTTATGTTTGGTTACCACTTCCATCAATTTTTCATTTCATTTTTCTTCAATTTATACTTTTCATTTTCTTATTAACAATTCAAAATTTTATAATTCAGTATATTTTCTTTTATTTTTCAACCACTTGCACATATTTGTTCAAAAATATCTTTTTCAAAATTTAGACTTACCTACTTCCTTTCTACCTTCCTTCCTGAGCAACACTGCTCAACATCAAGTGAGCAGAGAAACTGCATACAACACAATTTACAAGAAGAAATGATACGCACGCAAGAAGACAAACCACATTTTCTTAAAATTTTCTTGTCATTACGAAATAAAATTAATATTTCTCAATTTAAAACGTAAAGCCGGATCCGGTGTGTGAGTGAAAGTGCCGAATCGTGGAAAACTTTCATATCGATGAGGGCGAAAATTCTTCTACAAGACAACGAAAAACTGTTATTGCTTTCCTTTTTTTGTTGCTTTCTCATTTCCTGTACACCAAATTGATAAGGTTTTTCTCTTACTTATCTTATCGTATCATATATTTTCGAACATATTGTTGCGAGTATCTTTGCGAAAGAAGGAAGCAGGGTTTCCGCATGAAATAGAAAAATTGTAACAGCTTCTCCTAATAAAAAACAGTCCGCTATATCGTCAAATGAACAAGTTACATATGGTATCAAACTTAACTAAGTGACTTTGGATGTTGAAGCGTGGCACTGCATGTCCTCAGCACAATTTTCATAAGATGGTACGCAAGTAAGTTGACCCGAACATTCCCATCAGTTGAAAGGCGATTTGCCTTAGATTCGGATATTTATCTTCAGATATAAAATACCAGAAATTTGTATCAGATGCTGTAGCTTTGAGATGTTCATCTGAAATAATCTGCACCAACTCTTTTTGAACAGAACATGAATTCATATTAAACTGTCTTGCTATTCCAGTAGCTAATTCCTCAATGTTTTTATATGAAAATGGATAACTCATAAATGATGTTATATTTGCCAGTTTACTGCAATCATAAAAATTCATTTCGAATTATTCCAAAATATTAGATAATTCAGGAATCCTTGCTATCAAAGACGGAAAATGTTTCACATCCTTTCTTTTCAGTCGATCTATCATAAGTTGCAGTTTACTTTTGAATGCGTTCACTGCGCATATACAAGGATATCCACCGGGACCGTCCGTTAAAAACTTTTTGAGTTCCAATTACACAATACCAAGCTGAAATTCTATACGCGGCCATAACTAGCGATTTCCAATCGGAGTGAAATATTTTCGAAGTGATACCATTTCCGGTTATACCGGAAGTGGGTCATCACGTTGTTATTTCAAATGGCAATCTACCTTTTTATTATACATCTAGGACCGACATTTGAGCAAGGCATAAAATACCCAAGTTGTTGGCACTTATCTGTCTAAATTTTTGACAGATTTAATTATTTTTGTTATAAACTCGATTTTTGAGGAACATTAAAAATAAAATTGTAGCTCGTAGATCTTTTGCACTACAGACACAATTTTTTGCTTATATGGTCTGATGAAGCCAAGTTCAAAGAAAGTGGAATAACCAACAGGAGAAATCGACATTTTCGGGCCACAGAAAATCCACATTTCATTGAGGTTATTGATTTCCAAAATAAATTCAGCATGAACGTTTTTGCAATTGTAATAAATGGTTTGTTGGCTTATCACATTTATGAGGAAAATCTTAATGGACAAAGATACCTGGAAAGTTTGAGAGAAACATTAGCAAATTTTTTAGATGGACTACCTCTTAACATTCTGAGGGATTGCTATTACCAAATGGATGGTGCACCAGCACATAAAACACGAACTGTAGATCAGCAGCTAACAGAAATATTCGAGGATAGATGGTGGGGTAATCAAGGACCAAATTTATTGGCTCCGCGTTCTCCGGACCTGACGCCCCTTGATTTTTATTTATGGGGCAAAATCGAGAGTGAAGAGTATCTTATTCCTGTAAGAAATAAAGAAGAGTTACTAGAGCGCATTCATAATGGTTTTCGTAATATTGATCCTGAGGAAACTAGGAGGGCAACTCATCATGTTCGTATACGAGCTGTCAAGTGTATCGATCAAAATGGGGCCCATGTTGAACATATATTCAGATTGTAAATTAGTTTTCTCTTATGATGTTTGCTATCATTTATTCGAATTAATGTAATTATCTTCGATGATTGGTTTTCGCTGAGTTCCTACAATTCTTTTTCATCCGAATTGTAGAAAATTGCTTCTAATGCTTCGGAATTTTATTTTACTCATAGACGGTAAATTTGGAAATTGGTTATTGAGTTGCCTGCAATTTCTACCTACTACTTTTTGACATTCTAAAATGAATTAAAAAAAGGTTAAATATATTTTCGTTTGAATAATCAGTGGTTTTATTCCAAATGTGTTATATTTTTTGGATATTTTCAATCTGAAATAACGACAATTCGTGTTAAAATATCAAATTCGAATGAACGAAGTGACAAGTACATCAATTTTAGGCACTTGTCAGGTGAGCGTAGCCAGTTCAGCTACTTGATTCAAATATTTCAAAGCATTCTCTGTTAGTTCTTGCAAAATCATCAAAATTTAATATATTCCCAAACTGTAAGAGATGGGTTTAGTATATGCTAATACAATTCCATCTGAAATTTGAATCTTCATCTGATGGCGATATAAAAATTGGCACGTGCCATTTGAAAAAATTGAGTTATTGCTGTTTGAAAAAGGCCAAATTGAAAAAATCATACAAAACAACGAAATAAACATTTGACATGTGTAGAGTGCTTGAAAAATTTTTTGCTCCTTTTTCTATCAACCCAAGCAAAAATTGTGTCTGTAGTGCAAGAGATCCACGAGCTACAATTTTTTTAAATGTTCCTCAAAAATCGAGTTTATAACAAAAATAATTAAATCTGTCAAAAGTTTTGACAGGTAAGTGCCAACAACTTAGGTACTTTATGCCTTGCTCAAATGTCGGTTCTAGATGTATAATAAAAAAGGTAGATTGTCAATTGAAATAACAAAGTGACGACCCACTTCCGCTATAACCGGAAATAATATCATTTCGAAAATATTTTACTCTGCAATTGGAAATCGCTAGTTATGGCCTTGTATAAAATTTCAGCCTGATATTGTAATTAGATCTTAGAAAGTTTTCAACGAACGGTCCGGTGGATATCCTGTATATATATATATATATATATATATATATATATATATATATATATATATATATATATATATATATATATATATACACTAGGCGATATTTCTGTTATTTGTTCCTAAAAAATGTGATTTTTAGTTTTAAGTTATTTTCTAGTGTTTATAAATGAGTCAACGTGTCTGTATTCCATTACCTAAGTAATTGTTTCAAAATGGGTGTGAACAAGAATTTATTTTGTTATAATTTTATTCTGTTGGTTTCTTTTCGATATTTTAGTCTACAAATAAATATGACCTCTAAAATTCAGTTTTTTGCTTTACTTCAAGCACCTACCTACCTACTCCCTACGTTCAAAAAGAAAAATAGAGAAACCTGATCCAAAATGCCTTAAGGGGTGCCAAAATCTCTTTTTGCACACAAGCGCCAGTAGCCCTCACGGGGGGCCTGATTATTCTCTATTCTTTTGTCAGCTGTTGATTTCAGCTATAAACTGAATGCAGTTGAAGCTCCAATAAAACGAAAACAACATGAAGTTTTACTGCAGAGCATTCATCTTTTCTATAGTATGAAATCAAATAAAAAATTTCCAAATAATTATATTTCCTGATAGGCTGATAACCCGAAACAATGTCGAGCATTATATATTTTCATGAAACCATAGCCAAGTGATACAATAAATCATTCACTGCAAAAATTCATTCAAACACAAGATTTCCAAAGTTTCTTTCGGAAACGTAAGAATCATTCTCTCCTATTCAACAATTTATTTTCATCTCGTGGTGATCCCCAATACTAACTCCGGGTTTTTTTGTATTGCATGTTAGTAGGTCAGGAAACCCAAATACTTTATTCATCCTTACGCAAGTTCATTTTCAAGACGTAAAACTTGGGATCATAAAGGGCACAATCGTTGAAGGGTGAGAACCCATCCGGGCAAGGTGCGAAACGGAAGGAAATACAATCATGTTGTTGGTGAGTGAATAATTCTATCGATCCGTTGATTTATGCCAGAATTCGGGTGCCTGACGAAATATAATTTTATTATTAAATTATAACATCAGCTGATAACAGTTATTTGAAAAGATAGATTCAAGTAACTCGTAAAATCATCTTCTGAAACTTGTAGCCAGTTGAGAGGAGAAGAAGAAGAATTCATTCGTTATCAATATTGCATTACACGACGAGTATTAAACGTAGACATTGACACAAAACATTTAAATAGGGATTAAAGAAACATTGGAGCAATAAAATTCAACGTAATATGTAATGAACCATTGAATTGAAAATTCTAACATTACCAGATGCATTTAGAAATTTTCTGACAAAGTTTTCAATGATGTAATAAATTCCCTTCGATATCATTTTTTTCATTTCTCTCTGGAAATTCAAAATGCCCGTGGTTTTCAGTTACGCCTAAAGCTTGTTGTATTGCTTTACCATTCAATAAACGCTCGGGTTATGTCCTTCTTGATATTGGTATAAATAGATCCGACCTATTCATCGCTGGTCGTACATTGAGATATGATTAGATCTAGTTGTCTGTTCAAAGTTCGCAGATTGATATATATGATATTGAGTATTCATTTCCTTGTAGACACTGGCTTGCATGCGTTCGTTGAACCCTTCGTAAAAATAACTCTCATAGCATATTTCTGTAACTTGAAGACGCGGCTTTACGGAGAACCCCTTCCCCATGTTAACAGCCCATAGGACATCAAAGAGTGGAAGACATGAAAAGTATGCTTGATTTGAACTAACCATTGACAGTCTTCTCAATATACAGGGTGTTACATAACAGAATAACTCAACTTGAGGGGGTGAATCTACGTGCAATTTTTTTTTTGTCGTTAAAACTCCAGCAGTTTTTAAGATATTCAGCCCCAATTCGGAATGCAAGCCTTTTTCACAGCCCCCAACATTACACGTCCCAAATTTCAACTAGAATCTACAAGGTGTTTTCTTTTCCGGAGCCATCTCTTATTTTGCTCTTTCAAACTTTTTTGCAGCCATTGATCAGCGTACAATCAATTTTCGTCATCTTCGTTCAATTTAGAAATTTTTTTAACATTTGTAATTTTTTCGTATCACCGACCACTTTCGAGCAAAAAATTATTAAACGATTGTATGCATTCGCTGAATTGAAAGCACTTCTATTCAAAAAAATTAATAGTAGGCTTTGATTTTTTTCATTTATTTATTTATTTTAACAGTGTGTGTGCTCGAATTGTCTATTCAATTAACGATTAGTTTTAAGACTTCTGAAGTTGTTGCTGTAAGAAAAAATGGCTCCTTTCTGCCGATGGTTCTTAGATAAAATTGGAGATAATGGTTATTTTGATAGTAAAATAATGTTCACAGACGAAGCTAACTTTCCGAGAACTGCTATCACAAATTTTCACAATAATCATTATCGGGCTGAGGAAAACCCCTATTTGATTAAAGAATCTCATCATCTAGAAAAATTCTCATAAAATATCTGGGTCGGAATAATTGGAAATTATTCGATTGGGCCTTTTTTTTGCCTAACAGACTTAATGGTCCCGCTTATCGGCAATTTATTGAGGAGGAGTTACCTTTATTGCTCGAGGATATGCCTCTTTTGGTGAGAAACATAACGTGGTTCATGGATGACGGGACACCAGCACATTATAGTGAAGAAGCTAGGGAATTCTTGAATAAAGCATTCAACACCCGATGGAAAGGTCGGGCTGGGCCAGAACCATGGCCTCCTAGGTCCCCAGACTTAAATAATTTAGCCTTTTTCCTATGGGGATATCTCAAAAGTTTAGTTCATACCACTTCAGTGAACACTGTATAAGAAATGAGAAATCAAATAATAACCCCTTGTGACACGTTGAGAAATACCTCAGGAATATTTAAATGAGTGCCTGATAATATGCGAAGAAGAACAGAAGCCTGTATTCTTGCAGGTGGAGGATACATCCGGTAATTCATTTAGTTTTTAATCGTTATTTTTTTTTGATATTGAGTAAGTATAAGTTGAGTCTCAGAAGACGAGCTATCAAAATAAAAGCAAACTTTGGACATACCTATCGAGTTTTTCTATTATTTTTTTTATTTGGCGAATAACATACAATTCAAATAATTCAAATTCAATAATTTTTCACTCGAAACGAATATGACGGAAATTGATTGTACGCTGATCAGTGGCGTACTGCAGAAAGTTTGACAGGGCAAAAGGAGACATGGCCTCATAAAAGAAAACACCTTGTGAATTTTAGCTCAAATCTAGGACGTGTAATGATATAGGCTGTGTGAAATAGCTTGCATTCCAAATTTGGGCGGAATATCTCAAAAATTGCCGGAGTTTTGAAGAAAAAAACAATTTTTCCTGGAAATTTCTCAAGCTGTGCATTACTATCATGTAACACCCTGTATATAAAGACTTACTAAGATGTATACAGGTTTCATCTATGTGTTTGGACCAGTTTAGCCAGGAGTTAAACCATATGCAAAAATAATTTACTGCTTCTTCACGAGATCCAATGATAAGTTTTATCTTCATTCACTTTGAGTCTGTCATTTGAAAACCATTACTTTCATTTTCCTGCTTACTCTTTCATACTTCCTTTTTATATCTTCGATGTTTCTCCCACTGATTATCCAGATGTATTGTCACAATACAGACTCATATGCAGTATACTGCCAATATTGATGTCATGGATGTAGATAAGGAACAGTATCGATCTTAACACAGATCCCTGAGGAACACCATAACAAAGCTTCATTGAATCTAATATTCTGTGATTCCATCTTGTTACTTGTGATCTGTTGATGTTCTTGGACTCTGGTAACTTGTATGTCTGACCGTGAAACCAGCGAGAGTATAGTTCTCGCAGTAATATATTGTGTATTTTACTGTCAGAGGCTTTGCTTTGATCGTAGAGTAGTATTGCCATTTTTGTATGGTCATCAAACCCTTGAGGAATCTTTCGATTGCAGTACTAATAGTTGTGGTCCTACTTCGATTTTGACGATACCTATGTTGCCCATGAAGTCCACCACTCTCTTTTTTATTGCAAATTTAAATATTTTTCATAGTAATCGGTCTGCAGTTTGTGTATTTCTTTTGAATATTGGAGCCACTCTTGCCCTTGTTAACCCTATGGGTTAACAAGTAAGAGTTGTTATGTCACCTGAGATTCATTGATGAGTTGGTTATTCATACAAAAAATATCCTGGGTTCTATTGATTAGGTTGAAAATTTCTTATTTAGTGCATTCTAACATATAACAAGAGTTAGCTAGAGGCTGTCAATACTGTAGGAACTGAATAGATGTTATTTTGCAGCTCATTTTGAATCCTATTCATCTGTTAAAACCCTCAGTTGTCATGGTCTCTGTTTCAGTTCTTGCGCATATTGGTTTCGTTTTTCGTTGAATCACTTCCCACATTGCCTTAGATTTTTTTAAGCACATATATATATTCATTAAATTCATTAGGAGTCCATCAACAGAAAACTTAGTCCATTATATAAAGCACACCCCAGAATAAGTATAAGTTTGAATTCTTGACAGTTATTTATTCGTAGCGTTTGTTCTCGTGAAACAGTTTATTCTTGTGCGTTTTAAAAATGAGTGGCATCAATTTTGAGCAACCGCAAGCTTGGATATAATGCAATAGAAACACTTAAAGAACTTCGACAAGCCTATGGGGAAGCTATTTTGTCAAGAACCCAGGTTTTTCGGCATTTTAAGGCATTCTCAGAAGGAAGAGGATAAAAATGCTCCACGAAGAGAAGGCCTTCGAGTGCTAACACTGATGAAAATGTTAACAGAGACTGGAATCTTGTGGGTGTAGATCGACAGTTGAGAATCAGAATGATCTAAGAACAATTATATTTGAATCATAAGTTTCATTTCATTCCAAAGAAAGGATAAAAATACCTAATTTCCTTCCAAAGAAAGGATAAAAATACCTACCCCAAAATTATCATCTCATCTCATTGTTAGCCATTATGTCGACAGTCATGGAAAAAGTGATAAACAATGAGTTCTCGAGTAACATAATACCATCACTAATCGACGATACGGTTTCCGTAAACAACAGTCAACTGTTGTTGTTGATTTAAGAAAGGAAAGGAGTCTTGACTTTTCAGGATCGATGTAAAATGATCCCCGTTTTTTGGACCATGTCTTTGGTGGTGACCAGTTTTGAGAGTTTGAGGTTTACATAAAAACCAAACGCCAGAGCATAGATGGACACACTGAAATCTCACCAAGGCCAGATATCGAATGCATGCTGATTTGTTATTTCTATAGCCAAGGAATCATCCATTAACAGTTTGTGCCTCAATGCTAAATGGTTGATTAACACTTTTTTCGAGAGGTCTGTGAAAGATTCCGACTAAGAGTCCTTCGTTTGCGACCATACATCGAGAACAATTGGGTATTGCATCACAACAATGCTCCATGTGACACTGCAATTTCGATTACAGGGTTTTTAGCCAGGAGAATCATTCATGTAGCTCCTCCGTATTCACCAGACTTGTGTCCTCCTGAGTTTTCCTCTTCCCCAGAATAGGAAATTACCTCATAAAATCCTATTTTGGGACACTCTAAAATACCCAAACAGCTGCATTTTACCAGCTGAAAGCTATTCCAGTATTCAAATTCTGCAATGCTATGCTGATTGAAAGGATTTTTGAAGGAAGCTTTCCGTTCTCAGATTGGCTTCCAAACGATCAAATGAAAATTTGAATCTAGATTCAATGGTCATTTCTCCTCAGATAACAGATTCGCAATTTGGAACTCATCAAATCTATAAATTACATCAGATCATTCAAAATGCAATGAAAAGAAAACAATGAATCTTTGGAAACAAACTTTATGAAAACGGAAAATTCGCCACACCTAATAGTCAAATAGAATTGAATCACTTCCCGCTATTCGTAATATTAAACAGGTAAAGTTAACACATTCTTCATCACAACTGATAGCTCTAGACACTTGGAAATGACGTATTTGTCGCAACCGGTAGTGTGTATTAAAACTTCGTTCTTGAGTAATAAAGGTGGTGATAACAATTATTATCTCTTTTTTCAAATGATATAGTTCTCACTTTGTTGGAAAATTCACATCACCTCCAGTGTAAAGCATCATCTGTTTTCAATATCTCATTACCACTTCTCTTTATAATTCCAAATGAATCGATATTTAAATTAAATGAAACTTAAACTATAAAGGTTCAAAACTGCCTTTATTATTATTTCTGATTTGATCAGCATATAATCCAATCCAAAGGTGAAAGATGCGGTCTTCTGTGTGGCTTCTTCACGCCATCACAATTGACAGAGAGCAGATGATACCTGGGTTGCAATGTTGTTTCCATGTGTGAAACACATTTATTGGATAGTGTCCAGTACGCCTCATCGACCACCCAGAGGTCACGCTTGATCTCAAGGCTCTCTAGCTTTTTCGAATACGTAGAATATCTTTTCCGAATAAAAAATATGTTTCTCCAAAAAATCAAATAATTATAGCCCATTTCAATGCTGCTGGGAAACTTTTTCGAATATGTTACCCTGGACACGTACATTCTATTCACACACGGAGATCGGGAACTTCTCTAACAAAGAAAAAGTTCACCCTTATGAGGTGTGGTTTGTGTATTCTTCGAATTTATACATTCGCTCAGTCGGAAAGAACTCACATATATTTTCGACATATATTTTCTAGCAGTCCCGGTCCCCGTACCGGACGAAACCGTGGGAAGACCTCGTTTTGTATCGATCCCACTTTCCTGATATATTTAGATCGGCAGTTTCACCCGCAAGAAGATAAAAAGGAAATTGAATTAAAACGCTTTGTTTGTCCGAGATTCGACGAAGGATACCGATCAAATTTTTGAAATAACAAACGAAAATAGAATTTTATAATAAAAGAGCTGTTTGGCAAATTTCTATCAGATGAGAACACATTGACACATATGACAAGAAAGCATTAATATTTGATGCTTCGTAATTTATTATTGCGTTTCTGAATTGGAATTGTTTTTGACGCTAATAGCTACGAATATCACCTAGGCGATTTCTCCCTGCCACATCTTCTCGTAGATGCTGTTTTGATATCTTATATACCTTCAAGGTTGTATTGACAAAACGTTTTAAATCTTTTTCCTCTTCGCCTCCCTCCAAGAGCTATAAGCAATACCAACATTTTGAATATTGACTACCATCGCAGAAACAATGGTTGTTAATCACCTCTTTCGAGAATTTGTAGCAGAACAAATTCTGTAAGAAATATTGATCTAAATGAGATAAAAAACACAAGGTTTAACTTTGATCTACACTTTATTTGAAAAAATTCGACGACGTTTCGCTGACACAGCAGCTTTATCAAGAATGAAAAACAGAATGAAGAGTATGGTATTATAAACAAATCGTAGAACAAGTTGGATGAATAACAGGAAAATCTACACCGAGCCATTGTACAGTTAGTATGAAAGGTAATAAAACTAAACAAGTTAAGTAGGGTGAGTAATTCACATCTATTATTACCTTTCATACTAACTGTACAATGTCGGTGTGGATTTTCCTGTTATTCATCCAACTTGTTCTACGATTTGTTTATAATACCATACTCTTCATTCTGTTTTTCATTCTTGATAAAGCTGCTGTGTCAGCGAAACGTCGTCGAATTTTTTCAAATAAAGTGTATATTAAAGTTAAACCTTGTGTTTTTTATCTCATTTATATCATGGATCTACATCAAGTAACGGCCTCCACAATTCAAATATTGATCTCTTTACAGGCATCATCCTAGCTTTTAGATCCACCTTAAGAAGACCCGTTCTGAATTTACAGTGAAAGATCCTCGTTATCGCTGTATATATTTGCGTTTTTCTATTTGCGAATAAAAAAATTGCGACCCAATTTCTATATTCGCTTCTGAAGATTTTTTCATTGGCGAATCTAACTGGTATATCGGTACATACATACAGGGTGTTTCAACGAAAACTAAAAGAGGCTATATCTACCAAGACATTCATTTTTGATCAAAACGCAAAAACAGGTCGATTTTTGCTTCAAGATGGACATCTTTTAGGGTACAAAACTCTTCTGAAATATCAACCCCCTAAGCGGGGGATGCAATCCTTGAACATTTTGAAAAGAAAAGATGGGTCGATTGATAACTCAAAAGAAAGGTGTTATCTTTGTCTACATTGCCTTGAAACAATTCCTATTTCTAATTGAAAACTGTAAAAGATACAGGGTGAGAAACTGGAATATAAAAAAGACTATTTCCCTGAGACTATTCAAGTTTCGGTGAAGTAAAATGGAACAGATCCATGCTGATCAATGGCAGTCATCATCAAGAACCATCCTCATCTCGAATTTCAACCCCTGGAGCAGGGGTGACAACCCTTGAAAATTTGGAAAAGGGTAGATGGGTAGAGTGATACCTCGAAAGAAAGGTATTATCTTTGTCTGCATCCCAGTGAACGAATTTTCATTTTTGATTGAAAACTGTAGAAGATACAGAGTGAGATACTGAAAAATAGAGGAGACTATCTATCGCCCTGAGGTATCACTGGATCGAAATATTACCCCTGCTCTACGGATTGAAATTCGAGATGAGGGTGATTTCGGAGGATGACAGTTTTGATCTAAAATGAATCTATTCCAGTTTTTCGCACTAATACTCCAATAGTCTTGGGGCGATAGTCTTCTCTATTTTTCAGTTGCTCACTCTGTATCTTCATCTTCCAGCCTAGATCATCATTCTTTGCGTGGCTGCCTCATGTCATCTACAGGAAATCGCAGCATGAGCTGAATATCATCGCATTATCAATGACTGATGCAATGCTTAAGAGCTGACACAATTTCAGATATATAAATTCTAAATAAATGAGGACCCAGAACAAGGCTTTGCGGGACACCGTCTGGTGATTTCCTAGAACTTCGTTGATCCGTGAGAATGGAAAAAAACTAAAGCTTATACACGCTTGGCATTAGAAAAGGAGGGTAAGAAAGTCCGCTGATTTAATTAAATCATATCAGCGATCAGTATAGTTGAGTGTTTTTTCCTGTTATCTAGTGTACCTAGAAATAAAGAAACCACCAAATTTATCACGGCAAGTCAACCGTTCTGTCGATATCCATATCATCATGTTTTCTAATGATCAATTTTTTTCTTGTAAGTTGTAAATAATAATTCCTTTTTTTCACCAATTTTCATTGTCTCTTTTATTTTTTGGTTCTCGAGGCGAGGTACGCCGTAAAAAAGAAAGACCCGCATAGTTTGAGTCATCACCAATATCTTATATCAGTCAGTCTGACAATAGCTCTCATTTAATTCCGTTTGTAATGAAATAAATGTTTTCAAAAAGGATTTCAAAAACGTTGTTTTCTTTCAATTTTAATTTCAACATACTTGCCTTTGATTGTTGCCATAAGTTTCGTACCATAAAAATTCAGCCACGAAACTTCGAAAGGATCGTTGTCTAGGAGTTCTTGGCTCTTCTATTTCAGCATAATTTATTTTTATATCAAAGATGTCCCAGTCAGCGTTCAACAAAGGCAAGTTGTAGAATTTATTATAGTCCTCACATATCTAGCTAGCACACTGGTATTACCAGCTGAATGCATGAGAAGATTATTTTACTACCGTGTATAAATCCTTTTAAACACATCTGGGACAGCCCATTTGTGAGATTCATTTAATTTATGGACAATTTTTATACATTCCCTGAATAACTGGACAAAAAATAGCCATATAAGAGCGTTAATGTGAAATGTTTAGGGCTAGGAATATAAAGCGAATTCTGTAAATATGAGATGAGATTCATTCTTCCACATAACTAAAAGGGCAACTGCAACATTCCTCTGCAACTATGTTTTGCATAACGGCATTCTTTTTGTGAACGGCTCAAAGATTGACATCCAGCATATGGTCAATACTATTGCGCAATGTTAGAATTCGTACAATAGCATTGACTTTAAATACAATACTTAAACAACAGAAAATAATTATTTCATTTTGTTTTGGAAAAAGTTTGCTATCACCAAATGTAACTTACCTTCTAACTAACAATTCAGCATTGGGTATTTATCGTTTTTGTCCCGTTAATCTAATCCCTTCCCACCAGAATAAAGTCGAGACTTACAGGGGCGTATTTCGAAAATTATTCTTCAATTTGTTTTTTTGAATTGTGGAGGCCGTTACTTGATGTAGATCCATGATATAAATGAGATAAAAAACACAAGGTTTAACTTTAATCTACACTTTATTTGAAAAAATTCGACGACGTTTCGCTGACAGCAGCTTTATCAAGAATGAAAAACAGAATGAAGAGTATGGTATTATAAACAAATCGTAGAACAAGTTGGATGAATAACAGGAAAATCCACACCGAGCCATTGTACTCTTTATTGGTATAGATATGTTGACGACATCTTAGTATGTTTCATTGGAACTACTCGTCAATTAGACTTATTTCTTAATTTCATTAATTCCATCCATTTGAACATTAAATTCACGATAGAAATTGAACAGAACGATTCCATTAATTTTTGGACTTAAAATCACTAAACAAAATAATAATCATGTTTTTCGGTCTTTCGTAAACCAACACATACTGATACAATTATACATAACTATTCATTACATCCAATTCAACACAAAGTTGCAGCTTTAAACAGCATGATACATCGGTTACTCAATTTACCTTTATCAGTAGAAGAGTAGAGTTAAACATCATCAAACAGATAGCCATTAATAATTCATATAATCCGGATATGATAGATCTAATCATTCGTAAAAACTGTATCAGGAAGCAATAAATGAAGTATATCCTATTCATAAAGACTATAAAATATTCAACAGTTTAACATTCTGCGGTTCTGCAAGTACAAATATTAAATCCTTTCTCGTCAAACAAAATCTTAGTATAACTTTCAAAACTTCTAATAACTTAGGTAAACATATTAAAAATAATAAATCTCGTGTTGAAAAATCAAGTAAATCAGGAATCTATAAACTCAATTGCGGTTCTTGTGATAAAATTTATATCGGTAGGACCTATAGGAGTTTTGGCATAAGAACATCTGAACATAAACGTAGCTTCGATAAAAATAAATCTGATTCAAATTATTCAAACCACCTTATAAAAGAAAACCATTCATTCAATAAAAACTTTGACATATTACATATAAAATCAAAAAGTTCAAAATTAGATCTCCTAGAAGCATTAGAAATAAATAGATACAAACATTCAGACAAGCTTTTGAATGAACAGGTAGATGTGAATTACTCACCCTACTTAACTTATTTAATTAGTTTTATTACCTTTCATGCGAACTGTACAATGGCTCGGTGTGGATTTTCCTGTTATTCATCCAACTTGTTCTACGATTTGTTTATAATACCATACTCTTCATTCTGTTTTTCATTCTTGATAAAGCTGCTGTGTCAGCGAAACGTCGTCGAATTTTTTCAAATAAAGTGTAGATTAAAGTTAGACCTTGTGTTTTTATCTCATTCAATTTGTTTATTGAAAAATACTGTGTGAGTTTCAGACATCTCTCAGGAAGGTGTAGATAACACAATACCCTTTCTTTTCAAAACTTTTCAAGAGTTGAAATTACTTAAAGCTGTGCCAGAGCACACAAAGAATCCCTAAGAGACATTTTCATTAATATTCAGAATGAAGTTAATACACCATTTAAAAGACATGAATCACAAAAAATGCATGTGAACAACTTTCAAGAATAGAGTACGTTTTCTTTTCTTGTTGCCAATCTCTGAATAGTGTTTGAATTTGGGAGGCTTTTACTTGTTAAATTCCATCATCAATAATAAAAAAACAAGTACTGTGTTTTAGGGAATTTTACTTAATAATTGCGATTCGTAACGCGTTTCACTACACCGTAGCTTCTTCAGACGAATGAATATACAGAAAAATATAAATGAGAATATAACTATAAATGTTCTTGAGTAATTAAAAGCTTATTGGGTTGCTTCTTCTTAAGTGGTTATTTATGACAGGTATATCCAATGAAATTAAGGAAAAGAGCTCCTGAAAAGATTCAATTGAGGTGAAGGGCTTAAATCGACTTGTTCATTGATGAGTCTACCTGAGTGTTTGTATTTATTGATTTCTAAAGTTTCCCAAAGATCTACCTTCCAAGATTTATTATCTGTATGCAAAATTTCAAAATGTGGGTCGAAAGAATGATTATCTTCTAAGAGATGATTCGCGTAATTTGAATCTGATTTTTATTTGAAAAACTGCGTTTATGTTCCGATATTATAATATTAAAATTTCTATGTGTTCTACCAATGTAGAAATTATCACAGTCATTGCAATTCAATCTATAAACACCTGATTTATTGTTTTTACCTGGTTTGGTTTTTATTATTTTTTATATATTTGCCTAAATTATTATTAGTTTGGAAAGCTATGTTGAAATTATTGCTACTTAAGAATGATTTCAGTTTCTCACTTGTAATTCCAACGTAGGTTAAGGCGTTGAATTTTTGTTTCAATTTATCGACAGGGTAAACTTCATTCAAACTTTGCATACAGATAATAAATCTTGGAAGGTAGATCTTTGGGAAACTTTAGAAATCAATAAATACAAACACTCAGGTAGACTCATCAATGAACAAGTCGATTTAAGCCCTTCACCTCTATTGAATCTTTTCGGGGAGCAATCTATTCCTTAATTTTATTGGATATACCTGTCATAAATAACCACTTAAGAAGAAGCAACCCAATAAGCTTTTAATTACTCAAGAACATTTGTAGTTATATTCTCATTTATATTTTTCTGTATATTCATTCGTCTGATGAAGCTACGGTGTAGTGAAACGCGTTACGAATCGCAATTATTAGGTAAAATTTCTTAAAACACAGTACTTGTTTTTTTATTATTGACTCTGAATAGTGCATAAGACTTTACGTATTCTATTTTGATTCTTACGGCAGCAGGTTCTCGATTATATTATTTCCATAATTAGTAATTCAATACGGAATATTTTCTAGTTCTATTTTTAATATACTCGATTTTGCACACATAATCTCAATTAAACGATAACTTTTCCGACGATGATTATCATAATGTTGACATTTACATCTGACACTAATGCTGTTCTGAAATTCATAGTAATCGATAATGTTTGGTTCAGTTATGGAATATTCATTCGTATCTAGTTATAGAATGAAAATACATGAAATGCACATAAGAGTCGAGTGACAGAATAAATATTCAGATTCAAGAGTGAGAATATAAATTCTATTATTAAAAATGATTTTAGAATTATTTTATTCAATGATGGTCGTGGACAAGAATAATCTTTCATATATCCAAACTTCTTCGGAATAAATTAGAATATTTGATTGTTTGGCGCAGTATATATCTGAGCTAAATGCCTATGACAATGAGTTGAAACAATTTCACATTTGATCTGTATCTGCTGGAATGAGAAGCGTTTTGACAAGAGAAAAAGTATTCCAAAGAAGCAACAATAATTACTCAAACAAACTAAACCACATTATTCAATAAAAAATGAATTTTTCACCCCTGAAATGAATCATTCTTAATGGAACACGTTATAAAAATACCTAACTCATTTTCGGCAATGGTTGGTTATATTTCCCTCGTTTCCAACATAGAGAAATCATTCCCGTACTGAATACATATGACATTTTATAATGGCCGTATTCCCGAATGCATCATTAACATGAAAAACCTACCGCAATATAAATGGCCTCAGCCACTTCAATTTCGACCACAGCATATATTTTTGGGAATTAAAATTATATGTAGGGGTAATCGCCTCACGATTAGCCCTTTTGCATCAACGTAAAACTATATAAATGGCCAAGTTAACTTACCTGTAAAGTAGGAAACGATCAATATGAAATGTTTAGGTACTTTTTGCATAGTTGCCTAGATTCCTTGATCTGAAACAGATAAAAAACATCAATTAGGTTCGATTTTGTGTTTGACATTGTCGAAGTATTATTTAGTTAACTGGAATAGCTAAAGATTAGAATATTGTTAGGGATGCGCTATTTGATTGCCTACACAACCTACTTTGCGGTTAACATAGGTTTCATTGAAACTTAGGTTTATTATTCACAATCAATTGTTACCATACTGATATCCGGAAATATTAAATGATTGTGAATTAGTATGCAACACTGACGAGGCAAAACGGGACCGAAACTGCAGTATGTATCTTCAATTCAGGATATCCGACAAGATTGTACCTGTACTATTGTAGCCTGGTTGATGATGGATATAATCAGAATCCAGGTCCTTCAGAAAAATCTAACTCAACAGTCTACGGAAGTTTAAATATTGCTCCTTGAATAAAAATCTTCAATTCATTTACACGTTAAGTAATAAGTTTCGCCTGTTATCGGACATTGAGATATGATGGTATATCTCGTTTAATAGCCGAACAAGTATTGAATACACTCCCCACAAAAATTGTCGCATCAATCTACTTTTACGACAGTACTACATAAACTTTCAGGTTGAGCATTCAAGAGTCGCTTGGTAACTTTCAGAAGTGTGAAATCAGAAGATATCATTCAAAAGAGTTTATGACGAAAAATATCAACAGATTTCGAGTAAACGAAAAATTAAAAAATTCTACCATCTTCGAATATTCTCGAAGAGACCAATCAACTAGCATCGAATGGTTACTAATCATTTTCAAAATAGAGTGTTTCCTCCCCGGGCCCGAATTACTGCCAGTATACGTCTCGGAAGCCCCTCAAACAAATTTTGGATGTACTCTTGAGTCACAGAGTTCCAAATTTCAGGAAGCAGATTTTCTAGTTGTTGGAGGGTTCGACAAGGCATCCTACGTTTATGAATTTGCCACCCCATGCTTTCCCAAACATGTTCGATGGGATTCAAGTCTGGACTTCTGGCTGGCCATCTTAAAATATCAATTTCGGCATTTTGCAGAAATTCTGTAACTACTCTAGCTGCATGAGGCCGAGCATTATCATGCATATAAATGAAGTTTGCTCCAATCAATGGGCCAAAGGGTACAACATGGGTTCGAGGATATCTGCGATATATCGCCGCTGTCATTCTTCCATTATCCATTAGGACTAACTCAGTTCCACCATGGAAAGAAATGCCTCCTCACATCATTACTGAGCCCCCTCCGAAGTTTGCATTGCTGATACCGTTCCCCAGGTCTTCTGTATACAGGCATGCGTCTATCATTTGATACTAGACAGAACCTGGACTCAAACATGACAAGAGAACATTCGACCATTCTGGAGTATACATGTTCCCTCGCAAACTGCAACTCGATGCTCTCTGGTGAGACGCGTGCTGTAAGAATAACAAAAATATCCTTGTTTTTATAGAGAGAAGCAAAACATTTCGTGAAATCAAAAAGTGTTAAATAACTCGATAATTATCAACTTTTCGAAAAAATGTTATGGGACATTTTTTGTTGCAAATGACTTGTATTATCACAAATTGAAGTTTGGCATCTTGTATAGTAGACACCCTGTATATACTATTTACTGAATTGAAAGTATCTTTCGAAATACATATGGTTCTCACAGTGAGTGAGGGGTCACCGGCGCCACATAATTCATGCTTGAGTTGACAAGAATTCTCAAGTTTTTGGTTCTGGATTTTATGTTTCCTTTTTTTCAAGAAGTGGCCATTGAAATGAAGTGAGTGGCTCGATTTCACACGTTATGCCACGTAATATGATAACCCGAACAAATTCAATGAAAGAAAGATTTCTTTCCATAACATAATAGATAGGTGGTCCAAGTCCGAAGTGATAATGTAGATTTGTTCAATTCCTATAGCAAATCATAGGCGTAACATAGAATTGAAAAAGTGATAGGTGGTGTATAACAGAGTACAGATCCATTACAGAAAGTAATATTGAATTTATAATTTCTAAAACTTTACCAGGAACGTTGTCTCTGTAAAGAAACATTCGTTCCAATCATTATTATCAACCCCAAATTTTGCACTCTGCAGAAAATATTCAAACGTTATTGATTATCAAATTCATTTATTGTTTGTTTTCAATATATAACAATCAGTTTCATTGAGTAAATTATACTGAACTCGCTAAATACCTAAAAGATTTATTAAAGTCATTTCTTAATTCAATAAATAAAAACAGGCATTCACTGTTTTCAATATCCTACGGAATTGAAGTTACAACGTATTGATATTTTATCGCAGGCAATTATATTTTTACTTGGAATAGATATTATTATTATAAAATCAATATCTGCGTGACTTTCAAAACAAATGGAATAGAGGAAAGATATATTTCATGCTTTAAATGAGAACATACCTGTTTGCTGATTATATTTAATCAGAGCTACGTGTTCAGAAAGTTTTGATATGTTAGTTTTCTTGCCACACTAATTTCAACACACGAAATGACTTGTGGATAACAATTTTACAAAATAGTTCGTGTTTATTTAGTAATTCAGAGAAACTATCGATGATTAAAAACTGAATTAGAAGTGACACTTATTCTGGTAGAAAGTTAGGACTAGATTCGAATTTATCTTTATTTTTTATTGATTTATTTATCTAAGGTAAGAGAATAAGGGTCCATGAATCTCGAAAACATAATTAATATGGTATGTGATTTCACAGAAAAGGAAGGAAACAGGGTAAAAATAATATTGACAATAATGCCTAAATTAACCAACGAGAAAATCGATATGAATTGAAAAAAAGAATGAAACAGGAAAGATAAATGATGACATGGATGGAATACGTGATATCAAAAAAGTGAAAATGAAAATGAGGCACCAGTGGTACGTACGCCTTTTGTCGAAAAGGTTTTTGAATGAGTTCACCGATAAAGCGCGCACCTCAGCTTCTGGTAAAGAGTTCCATTTATGGAAGATGGGGTTGCATATAAAGAGCTCACGAGGGATAGTTTTGAAGTTCTACCGATACAGTTTCAGTGAATGACCGCGAAGATGGCTTCTGTTGATGCGAAAGAGATCGCTAAGGTCCGTCCCAAATAGGCCGTTCATTGCACGATAGGTGGTAATCAGATCTCCACGCTCGCGACGCTCAGAAAATGGCCTCAAACCAAAAAGTTCAAGCCTCTCCCTGAATGAAGGTCGAACAAAACTAAAGGGAAGTCAGTTTTTATCTCGAACCAGGAATGGGTGCCAAACAGGATCACCGTGCTCAAGAATAGTGAAAGATTTGCGTGGGAGATAGCATATCCGGTTCGCCTTCGATACAACATGGCTGACGTGAGCCGACCACGATAGGTCTTAAGAAATGATCACACCGTGGTAATTTTGTGATTGCGTGGACTGAATGCTCAAGCCATCCATATAGTACCGGTATCGGGGGTTATTTTTGCCCAGATCTAACACCTTGCATTTGCTTATATTTTGGGGAAGAAGCCATTCTCGAGACCACTCACATATATTATCAAGGTCTTTCTGAAGTTGCAACGACGACGTCGAAGCAGTGGCGTAAAACTTGAGATCGTCAGCGCACGATGCGTGAGCAGAGAAAAGGGTTGATGGTAAGTCTGCACATATGCCAGGAAGAGAATAGGCCCCAGAACTGAGCCCTGGGGGACCCCGCTAGTAACAGGTTTGGTGGATGAAACGGAGGAGCCTACTCTAACTGAGAATTGACGATCGCGAAGAAAAGCCCTTATCCATTCCAGCAGACCATCCCTGATCGCGAGATGATCTTGTTTATGCAGCAGACGCCGGAGAGGAACACAATGAAAAGTTCTTACGAAATCGAAGTATAATATATCTATAGGTTCACCACGGTCGATTGCTTTTGTCCACTCGTCCACGCACCTCAGAAGGCAAGTGACAATTGACCTAATCGGAAGGAACCCATGTTAGCTGACAGGTAGGACTTCATTAGCCTGCATGAATGCTAGCACTCGTTTGCACACAATCTTCTCTGCAATCTTGGATACAATAGGTAGGAGGCTTATTGGACGATAATAATTAAAAGCAGAAAGTCGATCTCCATTCTTGAATATTTGGGTTATTCCAGCTGTCTTCCAAACGGTAGGTAATGTAGACGTCGTGAACGACAAGGCCAAGATTTTGGTTAATGGATAACTTAATGAAGGGGCGCAGCTCTTGAACAGTATCGCAGATACATGGTCGACGCCTGGAGAGGTAGAAACGTCAAGCGAAGCTAGATAGCTCAGCACGTCCACCTCAGAAAACTCGATTGATTCCAGCGATTGAAGAGCAATCGAACACGAGGAGTTGGACCATCCGGTTCAAAAGAATTGGAATTAGCAGAAAAGTCGAAAAATATACACGCGCACTCCGCACTACTATCGCACTGTTCACCAGTAGATCGACGCACCATAGGTATGGAAACTTTGGAGCTGAGCGATGAACTTAAGTAAAGTAAACTGAAGTTGAAATACATACATACATAAGCTGGTAGATAAAAAAATAATAAGGGTGCAAACAAGAGGTTATAAATGAATTATGTTAAGAGCAGGTATGATTTAAACCAATCAAATATGGACGAATTAGCTGGTTGTTCAGAAGATTATCTGTATAGAGAATTTGTTAGATTTTGAAAAGTTCGAAGGACTCTAAGAAATCTACGTTCGTCCTGTAGGTATTCTGTGAACACTGTAAAGTTGACGTATGGGTGGAAAATGATGGCCATTTTCGATACAATGTGAAGCAAAAGTAGATTCGTCGATTATCTGGTTATTGTAATCTAATAATGCTCGTGGTATCTAGTTCTGAATAAACTTTAAGTCTCACCTATATAGACGCCTTCACAATTCATTCAGCACGTTTTGTGAACTCAAGTATTGTTAAATTTATCAGTATTAAATTAACTATTGAAAAATTCTTGTTAAAGTTTCGAGTGGGTTTTGAAACCTGCTTTTTATGCTGTTTTGTAATGACATTTGCAATCTTCCCGCTGATGGGTCCAGAATATGTTAATAAATAAAATGTATTTAACAACAGGGTGTTACATTATAGTATGTCAGAACTCTGAAGGGTATATCGTGAAATTTCAAGAAAAACAGTTCATATAAACATAAGTCCGCAAAAGCTTCGTTATGGAGCTACAGGGTGTAGAAATTTCTGGAAAAAATAGGTTGTTTCTTCAAAACTCTTGCAGGTTTTGAGATATTCAGCCCAAATTTGGAATGCAAGCTATTTTTACAGCCTTCATCATTACACGTCCTAAATTCTAACTAGAATCTACACGGTGTTCTATTTTCCGGAGCCATGTCTTTTTGTCCTTTCAAACTTTTTTGCAGTACGCCACTGATGACCGTACAATCATTTTTCCTTATCTCCGTTCAATTTAGAAACTTTTTTGACTCCTCTAATTTTTCCGTATCTCCAACCGTTCTCGAGCAAAAATTTATTAAACGATTGTATGCATTCGCTGAATTGAAAGCACTTCTAATTAAAAAAAATTACTAGTAGGCTTTGATTTTTTTCATTCATTTATTTTAACAGAAGCTAAAGTTGTGTCTGCTCGCATTGTTCATTAAATTAACGATTAGCTTCAAGACTTTTGAAGTTATTGCTGAAAAAATGGTAAAATCACATTACATGTACGGTCTGACTGACGGAAAATTCTGTCGTGTCCTCAATATTCTTTATACTCAATCACTTTCTGTACGCTGTCTGTTTTTCATCTTGTTGTTCTGTCAGTTTTGCATCCCATGTAATCGTGTCATGCATTCTTTGTATATTTTTTTCATACTCTAACGGTTCCTGTGCAGCTGTGTGCATATATGCTCATTTCACTTGTCTGTTGTATAAGATAGTAATCGTTCTGATTGAGCCGATTTTGGTATAAGAGTTTCGTGCTTTCATTTATAAGACCGCCTATATTATATCTTTTTTGTTCCACTTTCTTTGTTGTTGTAAACTGTCTGATGATTGTTTGTTATTATTATCGATGTTAAAAGAGAGGTCCATCTAAGCTATGAGATGGTAATGATCTGAACCACATTCAATTCCTCTGTAGACTCTCGTATCTTGGATGTTGAATTTGGTATATTGCCTTGCAATCATGTAGTCGATTATGGTTCTCAACCCTCTTATGTCTTGTTGCCATGTAAATGTATGGATTTCTTTATGCTGAAACATTCCATTCAGTATTTTAAGCTTCTTTCCAATGACTTCACTATCATCTAGACTTCCGACTCTGGCGTTAAGATCGCTCAGGAGTACATGTTCCCGCTGTTTTCCGAGTTTCGAGAGAATTTCATTTAGAAGGTCGTAAAATTCATCTTTTTCTGATATTTGGGTATCTTCACTTCGAGCGTAATGGATACCTTGTGTCCTTGAAGATTCAAGTTTGCTGTCATAATCCTTTCATTCACAGCCTCCCAATTAGTAATTTTGTTTTCGTATTCACGATGAATCAAAATTGAAACTGCCCCACAAGCTCTGGTGATAATTCTGCCTGCATCAAAATAATACATTTTTACAGCAAGCAAATAGAAAGAAAATCCCTGAACGTTTCGAACCGTAAGAAAGAAATAAAAATTCTATTCATTTCCCAACATCCTAATTATTCATTCTCGTGTAATTAGGCTCTTGACTTTTCCACTAAACAGGTCAAGTATAAAAGGCCGTATTTCTACAATCCTGCATTTAATTGGGTGGAAGCAGGACAACAAAGACAACTTGGGAATGAATAACATCCTCTAATATATGGGACGAGAACAGTGATGAATTTCCGGGAAAACAGATATTAAATTTAGCGAAGAATATTGAAAGTTTTTCCTCTTTCTTTGATATAATATTCTAATAAGATTCATGAAATCAGAATGGAAGAAGTCGAGATTTTTGAAATACATATACTTTTGATTAAAGAAGTCGTATTGAAGGGAAAAGAAGAAATTTGATATTCAATTCTGTATGATTTTGAATCCTAGAAAGGATTACCACAAGTTGAAAATATCAGAATGCTAAACCTAAGTGAAGCAATTTGGAAACTTCTGAGGACAGAAAAGAAGTTGAAAACTACTTTACAATACTTGCGGCATGAAAAATTTACAACGTTTATTTTAATCAGCAAAGCAATTTTCAATTTCGTATTGTTGAAAAAACATTTTTCTTCAGATTTCGTGAATGTTTTCAAGCAAATTTGAGGTTTTTATGTTGAACTATTTACAGAAATTCAATTTGCAAAACAAATTAAGTTGAAGTATAGTAATGAAAACATTTCTATCCTTTTCTTTATTTTAACAAAGAAAGACCACATGCTTTTCACTTTGCACACATGAAGCTGTCGGTTCGAGTCCGGCGAAGGTATGGGTATTGTGAATATCCACGTGTTAAGAGGTTATTATGACTTATTGATGGATAAAAACCAAAAGTTCAGATTTTAAAGGCTATGGAAATATTCGTAGAATGAGCGACTGTTTGTGGCTATGATGAAATATTTCGGTCCAAAAAAACTTTTGGCCATTATTTCAGATGAAATAATTCGTTCTACTCATTTATTACATATTTTGGTGAAAGAAGACTCAAAATGGAATAGAAGGTTCAAATTTTTATCAATATGGAAAACGAAATTCTAGTTATTACTATGACAACCCTATCATAAATCTAACAAAAATAGTGCTCGAGATTTCGACCATTTCGGTAACAATTTCCAGATCGTCGTAATTTTTCAAGATTCGAAATTATAAACTTGCACGAATATGGTTCATTGAAACATTCTCCTTCAGAATACTCCATCCAATAAACCGTCATTGAGTGTATTTATCATAATAATCGTTATTTTAGAAGAAACCGAATAGTATTGAGAGATATTAGGTGTGAACGTTGAATACCCTAGTTATTCGAATCGCTTGATAGGACCAGTTCTCACTGAAGCTTGAATCAGAACAATTATATTGAGTTTCTCATTCATACATTGTAAGATTTCCTCGATGATCTCCCTTCCAGAAAAGCGAATAAAAATCAACGAAGATGCTGCTGCTTTTTATAAAGCAGCTTTCAATGCTTGAACTGGCTGAACAATAATTTTGGTGTTCAAAATATAGGGACACAAGTAATTGGTCAGCCCGCTCCCGAAATTTGACAACATTCTTGGAAGAAGGGCTTCCAAGAATGTCCCAAACGTGTTCGATCGGGTTTAAATCCGGTGACCGCGACGGCCAGTCCATTCGTGTGATCCCAACTTCATTGAGATATTCTGTCACTATGCGCGCAGTATGAGGGCGCGCGTTATCGTGCATAAAAAGGAAATTTTCCCCTATGTAAGGAGCAAAAGGCACAACATGGGGCTCCAAGATTTCTGTTGTATACCGATGGGCATTAAGTGATCCATTGCCAATAATCTCCAGTTCTGTTCGTACTCCCAAGCATATGCCACCCCATATCATAACTGACCCTCCACCGTATTGCTCAGTTCCTGCGAAGTTCGCTTGATTGTACCGTTCCCCTCGATGCCTCCATATTCTGTCTCTACCATCCACGAAATTCACACAATATCGGCTCTCATCACTAAATAAAACTCATCTCCACTGATTGATTGTCCATTCTACATGCTCCCTAGCAAACGCCAATCTTGCTACCCGATGGGCTCTATCGAGTTTTGGTGCTCTTGCTTGCGCGTATGATCTCAGACCAACTTCATTTAATCGTCTTCTGACTGTCCTCACACTGACGTTAATGTTATCCACTGCTTGTAAAAGGTTACGTGCCTGAACAGCAGTAAGACGAGGATTTCTTATGGTTTGATTGACGATGAAACGGTCATGTATAGCGCGGGTTGCTCGATTTCTTTCTTGTCCTCGCCTCTTCACGTACAATCCAGTTTTCCTGTAACGTCGGTAGATTCGATGGATACCCGACGTCGAGACACCCAACATGGTACCGACTGAGCGGTAGGTGCGCCCTTCCTGGATCAATGAAACTGCCCTTGCTACTGAGGTTGGTGGTAAATCTCTCATTCTGAATGAAGAATACCGTTTCGAATCGTAAACAGTAAAAGAATCACAAAACACCGCAACCGATCGAATTTGTATCAAATCAAAGAATGGAAAACTCTCATTCTTTAAACTAGTGCAAATGTGGTCATATACAAAAAAACGTGTGTTGTATTTCATATTTGATAAAAAAAAAAGGTGTGCACATGTGTGAATGAAAAGTTCTATCAATGGTCCCAGAATTCGGTTGTGTATTTTAATATCTACCGACTGTTATCTCCTATGAATTCCTAATTTTCACCAAATTAACCAAATTGTCATCAATAACTAATGCAATTCGAACATAAAAATCGCTAACGACAATTTCGACACGCCTGGGTGATAATAAGAAAATTCCAAATTGATAGACGAATTTTAATGACAATTTCTTGATTCAATGGAATTTCTCCAAAATGGTGATTTTCCACTTGAAATTAAATATATCTTGCAAAAATAGAGATAACCGCATGAAACAAGAAGGGCGTTACTGTAGGAAGATGTGTCTTGACAGACCATGATATTGTACGTTTCAACTCGGACCACGAAATTCCACAGGGTGTTACGAATTTTTGACAAAAAGAACACTTTTAGTTTTGCCCCCGTATAAAATGTTTCCAAATTTTTTTTGTTTTCTCTTATAATTCCTACAAAGCAGAAAACTTGATCTATAACTTGCCGAATAAATCATCTAAATCGGTTGAGAATTAGGAAAAATATCGAACTTCGAATTTGGTTAAATTTTCGGTTGTTCCGCTAACCTTTCAAATCTGAATTTTTGAGGTAGTCCATCAACAGATCATAATAAGCTCTAAGCACGTGGATATTCACAATACCCATACCTTCGCCGGACTCGAACCTTCAGCCTCATGTGTGCAAAGTGAAAAGCATGTGTTCTTTCCACTATGCCACATGCGGTGGTGGCCAATGAAAATGTGTCAAACTGTTAGAATATTATTAGTAGATATACAGATTCTGTTCTTTTTTCTAGGAAGAAATATCTTCCTGACGAATTGAGGAAGGATCACACCATATCGAGAAGAAGCCGGTTGAAATTTCAATATAGTACTGTCGTAACTATATTTTCCCTACTTCCATTGTTCTAGGTCACTCAGTATTTTCTGCATATTTTACAGGTCAACTTAAGGTAAATAGAATTTCACCCACATGCATTTCACCCTCATTTCGACGAAGAAAGCCGACAAAGGTGTTGGCTGTTTCTATTTGTCAGGTACATTAGGTTCAACTATATTAAAATTCCTTTACTGAGGAATTTCCCCTTTATGTAATATGTACGTTCCGGGAGTTTTCGGGAATTGCGTTTCAATTTCAAAGAACACTGGGATAATGGGCCAGGCGACACGTTCGGGAACTAAACAAACAGAATCCTTCGAAAGTGTGTAAATACTGGCATATATTTTTGGTGTTTACTTATATTTTCGAATGAGCTGACAAAAGTAAGGAAGTTTGATTTAACAATATAACAGCAGTTGCATACGGAAATTCATAAATACGTTCACGAAGACATTTTTCGTTTTCCAACTTTCTAAATTAAAAGATTTCATCGGGAACTTCTATCTCCGAAGCCAGCATTAGTTCAAATTATTACTATTGAGATCTTACCATACTTTACCAAGATGATCTTATGACATGAATCAAGAAATTCATAGAAATTTTTGTGAACACTGCTGATAGCTTTTTCCAGGTTTTCTTTTTTTTTACTCTAAATAATAATTTGCCAAAGTTAAACAATTCAATGATGATAAGAATGTATGTGATTCTTCTCTGAATGAGTCACGTCAACTGAAGAAACTCAAAATTAACTTTTCACCTCTCCTTGAACATTACTTTTAATAGGAAATGTGCCAGAAGCTTCCCCTCTCCTTTATTACTCATCATATCCACCTCATCTCAAATTCAAATGATTCGCCGTGAATTAGAAAAACGATGACCTCAGTGACTACCATTTCTTAAATATAGGGAATGAATAAGAACAGTATAACTACCACCCTATCAGCCTTACTCTATTTTTTTCACAATGATGGAATTTATGAAAATGATAAATCTTGCAGTCTCCTTCAACAAGAATGGGGTCATCTCAAAACAACAGCATGGCTTAGAGCAGGGGTCTCCAAACTACGGCCCGCGGGCCAAATCCGGCCCACCAGTGCTTTCAATCTGGCCCACGACAGCCAATATTTTACTGTTGTTACCATTGCTGTGATGAGTTGAATGGAAGAAAATGAAAACATAGAATGATAAATACTCGGTTTTATTTACTTGCAAGGTGAAACTTTACGACAGAAATCATCACGCAGAAACCTACGCTTAAGTATCTCAGCTTAAGCATATTCTACAAAAAATTAATATGAAATCAATCACACTAATGAAAAACACTAATGAGATTTATGTGCTTGTGATTTTTCAGCGACAATTTTTCGTAGTTGTGGATTAATTTTACTTGTAACAATTATTAGAAGAGATTTAAGATGCTCATCAGTTAATTTAGATCTGTAAACGTTCCTTGTGTACTTCATCTTGAAAAACGTTTTCTCACTCAAGTACGTAGTACCAAATACAGAAAACAACCCACGAGCAAAATTAAGCAAATTATCGAATTGTACCAGTGGAAGACTCTTGTAAAATTCCAATAAAGATTAATTTTGATATTTGTTCTTAAACAAGTTATTGCACTGTGAATCAATAACTTCCATTTGGACTTCCGGTGCAAGGATCTCAACGTCGGAATCAAAAGGATTTTGAAGAAGCATAATTTCATTCGCAATCACATCAAAGTCTGAGAAACGAGAATCGAAATTTATATATAAAGCACTCAAAGTTTCGACTGCAAAATCGACGTTTTGAAATGTATGAAATATTTTTAAGTAATTGCGATTGAAATAGTATTATTTCTGCCTGAACGTTTTGATATTGGTGTATAAATATTAATAATAAATCACAGATTGTGATCGCGTACAGAAGGATTATATCCATCTCTGCGATTTCCTATGGCTTATTCGGGAAATCTACCAATATGTAATAATAAACCGATCTAAGAATGTAATGCTATGTACCAACTTACCTTATTGAATAAACTAGGCTATGCTAGATGAGGGAGATGCTGATTTCCTCCTTGCAATCTCAAATTTAGTTCGTTCATATGATTTGTCGAATCAACATAGAATGCTAATTTCCACAGCCATTCACTGTTTCCTAAATCGGATAAATACTCAATCAATAGTGCTTGAAACGCAAAACGCTTATGTTTGCTTAGGTAGGCAGAAAAATCAAAATTGTTTCAGCCCTTGGAACGTACCAAAAAAATATTATGACCTTAAGGCTTTAAAGTTTGTAGACCGCTGGCTTGGAGCATAACCGCTTTACAATGACGAACTTGTTTATGTAACAAATTGACAGTTGCATTAATTAAAGCAAGACCAGTACACTAATTTGTTGACACTATTTCAAGACATTTGAAAGCCACATAGCTACATTATCAATCACCCAAGCTTCAATGAGATAACTGTGAAAATTGCAAAATCCACTAATGAGAACTGAAAAAATCAAACACAGTTAACAAAACTGAACGACAAATCTCGTTCAAACTCCGCGTCAGTATAGAAAACAGTTGTGCCAACGTAGCAACAACAAAATTTTGACAATCCTGTCGTGCAGATAATTAAATAATTTGTGGTACGTTTTCGACAGAATTTATAGCATCAGATAGCTAAATCTTAACTTAGGAAGCCTACTTGGACCAACGGAATACAGTTTCACCTCATCTAAGCTGGAATATCTGTAATAAATGTAACATTCAAATGAATCAGAAATGGCATGAATATGCCTCAGATTCGGTTGTGAAGACCCCAGAAAATCTTTCTAAGCTTAAACATCTTACATACACATTGTGTATCTAGTGTTTCTGCATGTTACCATAGAATGAAGTGCTAGAAAAAATAATAATGAAATTATTATTCGTTTCACTGTTTTCTCGAACGTCCCTCGTATTTTTGCTCGATGTGAAATCGTATGAATAAAAAGGTTTCTTTAATCTAACACACAAACGTATGTTCTTTTATTTTGATATCTATTTCGAAGCTTATAAAGTACTTTTAATGACTTGAACTTTCACATTTCACGAGGGAGTGAGTATCTGAAAATATATCTCGCTATATACCATACAACGCAAAATAAGAAAAACGATTATTCAAGCCGAGTTCATTTGTATGAGGCACATTGGGATCAGAAGTTTCAACAAGTTTTCTGCTCCCATTTGTCAGTGACATTTCAAGAAACTCCAACAGCTTGATCTCTGTCCCACGCGTTCTGTCTGTCTGAATTGAAATCTGCAGTATGAGCGCGAACGTTTGGGGGGAGAATTTTGCGGTCTTTACACGCTTAGCTGAACGGCAAGATAAGAGTTCCCTTTAAAGGCTTTTGAAGGAGAAATATCGAGCAGACATTGGCAATGATGAAACCACAAATTCGCTACTGATGTACGAAGTCTGGTCAGGAAATAATGAATCCATGAAAACATTGAATGGCATTTTATTATAAAAATGAATGATATGCAATTTGTGTTATTCACTGGCAAGCAAAAACTCTACAATATTTTTCGAGATTTTTTCTCACCCGTTATACATTCGAGATTTTCAACTATAGAATAGGCTCGCGAAAAGATTTACACAAATTTAGGTAGATACTGAATAATTAATTATGATGAAAAGGGTATTATTTGAAGATATCTAATATGGACGAATAAGCCAGATATATATATATATATATATATATATATATATATATATATATATATATATATATATATATATATATATATATATATATATATATATATATATATATATATATATATATATATATATATATATATATATATATATATATATATATATATATATATATATAGTGGAGCATCCAGCTCTCTTCATGTCTTTCCCACCTTCTTCAATTCATCCGTAATTGACCTTCTCCATGTATGCGCTGGCCTTCCTACTTTTCTTCTGCCCTTTGGGTTCCAGTCCAGTTCTGTCTTAGCAATACAGTTGTCATCCTTGCGGGGGTGTGTCCGATCCAGCCCCATTTCCGTAATTTGATTACCTTCTCTATTTTATTCTGATGGGTCTGGTGGAGGAGATCCTCGTTTCTAATTATCTGTGGCAGAGAATTCTGAGTATAATTCTAAGGTATTTATTCGCGAAAACCTGTAGCCGATACGTTAGAGTTTTCGTTACCTTCTAAGTTTCGCAACCGTACAACGGTACAGAGTTCACGTTAGACTGATATTGAGGCAACTTGGTTTGTATAGAATACTAGCTGGAATTTCTTACTGGTCTGAGTATGCTGAAGGCGTGTTGGACTGCACGTAGTCGGTGTCTTATATCGGCTTCGGCTCCCCCACTCCGGGTGATAGTGCTACCAAGATGAGTGAATTCATTGACGTCCTCTATGTTCTCGCCTCATATACGAAAGGAACTGCTGTAGTTGGTGTTCAGCCTCATGGATTTCGTCTTTCATATTAATAACACATCGTCAGCGTACTCTAGGTCGTTCAGGTGGTCAGTTAGTATCCATCCAGATCCACGCATGCCAAAGTTAGCTTTTTCGAGGACATAATCGAGCATGATTTTGAATAGGAGGGGGAAGAGCACACAGTCCTGTCTCACTCCTGACAAGAGGTCGAACTTATCAGTACTTGTGCCGTTGTGAGCGACGCAGCATTCTGCGTGTTTATACAGACATTTGATCAGGTTTATTGTGTTCTCAGGTACTCTTCTCAGCTTGAGTACTCTCAAAGTTGCTTTTTGTGACAGTCAATAAAAGGCTCGCCTGAAGTCTATTATAAAAATGAGGTATAACGTCACTTGCCATTCCACTGATTGTTCAATGAGGATTCGCACTGTATTAATATGGACAATGCAGGACGACAGTATAACATCTGATTGTTCCCAGTTGCAATTAGGAGTACCTTAGGGATCCATTCTTCCGCCAACCTTCTTCTTGTTACAGATAAACGATTTTTTGTCATCTACAGAGAACAAGATCTTCAGTTTTGCATACGATTATACCCTGGTTTCGTCCTTCAGTAGTCTCCTGCCCATTACAGCTGCATAATCTCAGCGTCAGAAATGTCAACAAATTAATAACTCGAACTTTGACTCACAGAGGATATCTGAGTGGGGTCAGTTGAACTTGGTGAGCTTCAACGCGAGCAATACGCAAGCAACTACGTTTTATAGAAAGGTTTCCGCTGGAGAATCTCCTCTAATGATGCAAGGCCAACATATAACATCCAAAGATATTATGTATCAGCAATAGCTAAGTCGGCATCAGCTAAACTTAGTTTTCTTCTCAGAGCCGAGCGATACTTCACGTAATCTAAGCTGTTGCTTCTATATAAGGCGCAGATTCGACCTGCTTTGGAATATTGTTCCCATGAATGGGGATCTACGCCAAAGCAATCGTTGCGGATGTTAGATAGTGTGCCAAAACCCCCCCGAGATCACCTGCGATCTCCAACCGCTGGCTCTCAGAAGACAAGTTTCTGACCTTTCTCTGTTCTACAGATGCTTCCACGGAAGATGTTCCAAGGAGCTCAAAGACCTTGTTCCTGGAAATCTCATGTTTTTTCGCAACACTAAGCTGGCAAGGAGTTCTGATCATTAGGCATTTAACGACCCCTTAAACCTCTCTCTATAAGAATTCCTTCGTTTACAGGGCCAGTGAGCTGTGGAACTTGGTTCCGTGCAACATCTTCCTAACATCCTACAGTTTGGATTTCTTCAAGAAGCGAGTAAACAGACGCCTGAATTCTTCCCAGGCCTCCACTCATGTGGTTTAACAGATTCGCCTATTCTTGGGAAGCGCGCATAGAGAAAAGCATAAAAAAGTTGCTTCCAAAACCAACATGAAACTTTCGCACGAAGTTTTCAATAGTAAAGTTGAAACTTCCCAATATTGGAGTTTACAAGTTGTGCTGTATAGAGTGTGAAGACCTTAAAACTGGTCGTTAATTTAAAACTAGATACAAAGAGCATCAATTAGATTACAGTAACCAGAAAACCGACACATCTACTTCCGCTTCACATTGTATCAAAAAATTCATTATTTTTCACCCATAGATCAACTCCAAATTATTCACAGAATACCTAAAGGAAGAAAATCAGATTTCCTAGAAACCATCGAAATTTCCAAACTCCAACAAACTTCCCACAGATATTTAACATAATACGTTGGTAACTTCTCGTTTGCACTCTCATAAATCTTGTATCTACCTGTTTATGTATGTATGTATTTTCAACATCAGTTCATTACTTGACGTTAGATGAAAATGGTGGAAAGACCTAAATTACAATCTTGATTTTCAATAAATCTTTTCTGATAGTATAACACATAGTTCAATATCTTATTATCATCATGATTATCTATCACATAGTAACGAATTCACTCTCTTTTCATTCCAATAAATAAAACACCCAGTACACTTAATCGAAAAGTTTTTCTTGCTTTTCATGCAGGCTCTCTTGATTACCATTCAAAATTTTTTATCCAACTACCTTGAATATTCTGAGACTTTGTTTTCTTTGAGAAATCACGCATATAATTCATCAAATACTTTTTGCAATATTATACAGCAGCTTCTATGTGGAAAATGAGCCAGCAGCTGTTTGTACTTTCAAAACTCAAAGTCAAGACTAACCGGCACAGTATAATACCATATCCGTTTTGTAAATTAAATTCAGTAGAAGGCTAATTTTAATAACGGCGAAACTTAATGAAAACAACAATTCCAAACATCACCGCCGCCTCGAGTTCCGCAGTTTGAATTCCGAAATTAAAATAACACATGGAGGTGGCATATGCCCCAGGAAATTTCCAATGAGATCAGTTTTCAATGTTCAAAGTGAATAATGAAATATACAAGAGCCATTTTCACGTGAAGCCATTTGGATTATACCTAATCAGTTTTTGAACAAAAGGATAATGATTCTCATTGCGAGTAATTACTTAAAAACATGTTTGCGAAAGTGAATGTGGGCGTATTGTTTTAGGTATATGAAGAATGTACCAGAGCATCTGAATTCCGCCGCGAGCTTATCAATATCATGAACTCACCCGAATTTATTTTTCTACCTGTCTAGAAGCAGAGGATAAAACCAAATTCTAATATCATTCAATTAGGGGGCACGCCAAGTCGAGCGCGAAGCGAACACTTCTTTACCAGAACTTATTTGAGAACCTCTGGATAAGACCAGAAAGCAGAAATGATCGTCATCCAGTAAGCTATAATCACATACTTAAGATCCAAAATTTCAAGTCTGTTGGTCATTTAGTTCCAAAATTAAGTGAGAGCAAAGTTTCGCATGTATCATTCATTCACTTTTGATCATCAGAATAGATCGAGTACTTCCCATAAACTCAGAGAGCTGAAATTTGGTACATAGTTAAGGTTGAATGGCAATATAAAGGGAAAACTATACAAACTTGGATAACCGAAGATTTGAAGTACCTGCTGACCCTGATTATAATTCACAAGAGCCCAACCAGACTATTAGAGATCCACATACCGCCTACAAAAAATATTCAACTTGGTGGGTTGCTTCATTTGATGTCAAACATCGAAGGTCTGAAATATCTGGTGAAGAACCCTCAGATAATCCCAGCTGAAAAGAAACGACTGTTATTGCAAAAATCCAGTGTAGTGGGACACATCTCCTGATTTAAACTACCAGAACAACAGGAAGAGCACTATGTTCTAAATGTAAATCATTCTGAATTTTAGAATAGTTGTTCCGAGAATAATCAGAAGCTGTTCCGGCGGCGATCGACTTTGGCATGCTAATTTGACCGACAGCTGCCCGAACTCAGATAGCAAACTGAGGGACGAACATCTAGGTTTGAAAATTCGTCCCAAATTCGAAAACTGAGAAGTGAAGTGGTGATTTCTCTCGGCGAATATATTGTCCAGATATGTAGAAACCATTCGACATACAAATAGTACTCCCTATAAATTACCGATGCCTAGCTAGATCAGAGTCCCTTATCTCAGTGTGTATCTTTCTTACTAGAGACCTGTACTTCCCAATAGAATAATGAATATACAATCCATATATACCTAATAAGTCTGTATTTACTAACATAAATGTTACAAGGGAAATAATCTCTAACATTAGAGAGTTCCTTATCTCAGTGTGTAAGATCTTCGTCTAGAATATACGTCCTAGATATAGCCTTAGGAATAATACACATCACTTCATTCAACTAGCTTTTATACACAATAATTATCGAAATTACAGTAACTGACTAATAAATTATTAACTATAATCGAGGTTACTTTTGCAAAAAAAATTAGCTACGAAGTTTAACCAATTACAATAAAGGAATCTCAGACGAAATAAACTCAATTCACATAAGTACTAATTTCCAATTTAAAATAATCTGAGCTTTTCAACGAAATGAAACTCAATGATAGAGCTTCGTCAACGATTAATGACGAAAGAAGAGAAGAAATGGATCATAGAGAAGAACACTTAGCTTTTAGGACTGAGGTTAATTCCCACGATAGTTAGATAGTGTTTTATATCGGTTTTCTGGTATTTCTGTATCTTACAACTTACAAGCTACTTTATTGGCTGAATATGGTTCACAAGGTGGCTGCCCTAGGTGGCAAGACTAGTTCCCTGAAGACGTGGTTACCCCAGTCGTGAAATATCAAGGTTTCGAATAAAGATGAAAACTCGTGACAGTAAAATATCTTGATGGTGAAAAAAACCCATAATAACACCATATCTCTCGAATATATATTTTTAAAATAAACAGAATGAATCTGACTTACCCTTGGAATAGCAGATGTCGAGGAAATCCGACAAAATTACCGACTACTTATAACGCCTCAGACGATTGGAATTTATCCAGAAAATCAAAAGAATACTTAATTTTTTTCTGAAAATGATGCACTCCAATCGCTACAACACAACTCCAATAAAATCACAAACGATTCCGCACTTATATAGACTCGGTTCTATGAAAAATTATCGATTTTCAAAAAAACTAATGAAAAAGCGAAATTATTCTCTTTACAACAATAAAGTGGAAATGAGTCATAGAATGAGTACTGCTTTCCGTTCTCCCACAGAAATGAGTAAACGATCTTCTTTCAAGTACTCACTGACAATTAACCGGTGAACAAGCCAGATCAATACCAGCGACACCTCACGGATATAACTATAATTTTCATTAGGTATCATATCCTGTAGATTCTTGATTCAATTTTCAAACTGTTCGAATATTTAACTTGATGAAATGAGATTGAATTATTAATAAAATTATGAAAACTGAGTTCAAAAGATATAAACACATCCAACTTTACGTTGATGATGCTTGTCTTCTATATTTTGGTAAAGTGAAATGTCAAATTGAACAGGCTATCAAAGAGGATTTAATAGAGTTAAAAAATTGGTTATCATTCCACAACTTGGTTCTCAATGTGGAGAAATCGAGTTACAAGATAATTTCAAACACCTCAGCTGAATTCTTAGTGACTCTTGACTCGACTCCCCTCCGTTGGACTGATTGTATCAAGTACTTTGGGCTGTTCATCGATAGCAAACTATCATGGCATGAACACATCACCCACTTAAGTAAAAAAATTGCACCAGCAACACAACACAACACAACTTGGTTCTCAATGTGGAGAAATCGAGTTACAAGATAATTTCAAACACCTCAGCTGAATTCTTAGTGACTCTTGACTAGACTCCCCTCCGTTGGACTGATTGTATCAAGTACTTTGGGCTGTTCATCGATAGCAAACTATCATGGCATGAACACATCACCCACTTAAGTAAAAAAATTGCACCAGCAATAGGAGTACTGGGAAGAGTCTCTCAGTTTATTTCTCTTGAATATAGAAAACTATTGTTAACACGCTGATTCATGGCCTCCTTTCTTATTTAACATTTATATGGGGATATACTCATCAGAACAAGATCCAACTTCGCATGGTTCTACAGAATAAAGCCCTCAAGAAGATTTTCAATCTTCCTAGACTCTTTCAAACTAGAGATCTGTATTTGCCCAATAGAATAATGAACATACAATCCATATATACCTACCAATACCTACCAAGTCTGTATTTACTAACATAAATGTTCACAAGAGAAAATAATCTCTAACATTAGAGAGTCCCTTATCTCTGTACGTGAGATCTTCGTCTAGAATATACGTCCTAGCAGATATCGATCTAGATTATTATAAGGGACGAAAATTCGAATTCTCTCCACGATCTAATTGAATTCATTGTCGAGGAAATCCGGCAAAATTACCAACTACTTATAACGCCTCAGACGATTGGAATTTATCCAGAAAATCAAAAGAATACTTAATTTTTTTTTCTGAAAATGATTCACTCCAATCGCTACAACACAGCTCCAATAAAATCACAAACGATTCCGAACTTATATAGACTCGGTTCAATGAAAAATTATTGATTTTAAAAAAAGCTAATGAAAAAGCGAAATTATTCTCTTTACAACAATAAAGTGGAAATGAGTCATAGAATGAGTACTGCTTTCCGTTCTCCCACAGAAACGAGTAAACGATCTTCTTTCAAGTACTCACTGACAATTAACCGGTGAACAAGCCAGATCAATACCAGCGACACCTCACGGATATAACTATAATTTTCATTGGGTATCATATCCTGTAGATTCTTGATTCAAATTTCAAACTGTTCGAATATTGAACTTGATGAAATGAGATTGAATTATTAATAAAATTATGAAAACTGAGTTTAAATGATATAAACACATTCAACTTTACGTTGATGATGCTTTCCTTCTATATTTTGGTAAAGAGAAATGTCAAATTGAACAGGCTATCAAAGAGGACTTAATAGAGTTAAAAAATTGGTTATCATTCCACAACTTGGTGCTCAATTTGGAGAAATCGAGTTACAAGATAATTTCAAACACCTCAGCTGAATTCTTAGTGACTCTTGACTCGACTCCCCTCCGTAGGATTGATTGTTTCAAGTACTTCGGGCTGTTCATCGATAGCAAACTATCTTGGCATGAACACATCACCTACTTAAGAAAAAAAATTGCACCAGGAATATGAGTACTGGGAAGAGTCTCTCAGTTTATTTCTCTTGAATATAAAAAACTATTGAAAACTATTGTATAACACGCTGATTCATAGCCACCTTTCTTATTTAACAATTATATGGAGATCAACTCATCAGAACAAGATCCAACCTCTCATGGTTCTACAGAATAAAGCCCTCAAGAGGATTTTCAATCTTACTAGACTCTTTCCATTTAGAGACCTGTACTTGCCAATAGAATAATGACTATACAATCCATATATACATACGAAGTCTGTATTTACTTACATAAATGTTTACAAGGGGACAAGGGGAAATAATCTCTTAATGAATAATAAAATAAAACAAGTTACTATGTTTTAACTATCACTAATTTATTGATTTAAAGAATGACAAAAATTCTACATTGGTTGGACCGGTTTCGGACATACGTCCATCATCAACAACAAGCTAATGAAAACTGAATACTCATGTACAATACAGGAATTACCATCAATAAAATGCTAGTAGAGGTCACAGTAACTTGAATAATGGTGATTGGTAGGTAATAAGTCTACCTGGTCGTTGAGGAGCTTAACCCTTTCTACCCTAGATGCCTTGAAAATATCCATCGATTCCAAGAAATTGAGTTTATAAGATTTATCACAGGAATGAAGAATTTTTAGCTGTTGAAGTTCTGGAAAATGATGACATTCATTCAGACAATGTGTAGCTAAAGCTGAATCATATTTCTGATGTAGGAATGACCGGAAATGTTCTTTGTATCTAGCCTTGAAAGAGCGTCCTGTTTGACTTATATAAAAGGAATTGCGCTCAGAACATGTTAATTGGTAATTTTCGAATTTATCGGTTTCATCTTTTGTATTGAAAAGCAGGCCTGACAATTTGCTAACTGGTTTAAATGCAATATGAACTTTTTAACTATCTGACGAAACTCTAGCAACCTGTTCTGGCGTCTTCCCAAAATATGTTAAAGACATAAATTTTTCGGGCTTTTCTCTTGGATTGGGGATATATCATGTTGAATGTGTTGTTACGTATTTTTCGATTAATTAAACTCTCTATTGCTTTAATATCGAAGCCGTTGTTGTCTGCTATTAACATAATGGTGTTAAATTCTGATTTTCGGTCCATGTCCGATAAAGGCAAAGAAATAGCTCTGTGAATCATGGATTTGAAGGCTGCTATTTTTTGAGAATACGGGTGAAATAAATTTACGGGTATGACATCCGTGTACGATGGTTTTCTGAAGATATTAATTGATAAACGGTTATTATTCTCCCGGGTAATTGTTAGATCTAAGAAATTGATTCTACTATCGACTTCTGTTTCTACTTTGAACTTAATTTTAGGATGAATGTTATTAATGAAATTCAGGAAGATTTCTATTTGTCTATTCGTTCCTATGAAATAGGCTAAAATGTCATCAACATATCGCTAATAAAATAGAATATGCCTTTTCGTTAAAGGTGACGTCATAATTTTAGTGTTTTCCAAATTAGACATGAAAATTTCAGATGGAAGGGGACTGAGGGGTGAACCCATAGCTAAACCATAATTTTGTGGATATATCTTATTATTGAACTGAAAATAATTTTGAGTCAAGCATAAATCAAACAGAGAAATTAACTCATCCTTACAAACCACGTTGAGATTTCTTGCCTCTGGAATACTTGATATTAAGGGGACACGTTCAGTTGCAGGCATTTCGAAAACATCATCGTTAAACATCATCAAACAGATAGCCATTAATAATTCATATAATCCGGATATGATAGACCTAATCATTCGTAAAAAACTCTATCAAAAAGCAATAAATGAAGTATATCCTATTCATAAAGACTATAAAATATTCAACAGTTTAACATTCTGCGGTTCTGCAAGTACAAATATTAAATCCTTTCTCGTCAAACAAAATCTTAATATAGCTTTCAAAACTTCTAATAACTTAGGTAAACATATTAAAATAATAAATCTCGTGTTGAAAAATCAAGTAAATCAGGAATCTATAAACTCAATTGCGGTTCTTGTGATAAAATTTATATCGGTAGGACCTATAGGAGTTTTGGCATAAGAACATCTGAACATAAACGTAGCTTCGACAAAAATAAATCTGATTCAAATTATTCAAACCACCTAATAAAAGAAAACCATTCATTCAATAAAAACTTTGACATATTACATATAAAATCAAAAAGTTCAAAATTAGATCTCCTAGAAGCATTAGAAATAAATAGATACAAACATTTGGACAAGCTTTTGAATGAACAGGTAGATTTGAATTACTCACCCTACTTAACTTGTTCAATTAGTTTTATTACCTTTCATACTAACTGTACAATGGCTCGGTGTGGATTTTCCTGTTATTCATCCAACTTGTTCTACGATTTGTTTATAATACCATACTCTTCATTCTATTTTTCATTCTTGATAAAGCTGCTGTGTCAGCGAAACGTCGTCGAATTTTTTCAAATAAAGTGTAGATCAAAGTTAAACCTTGTGTTTTTATCTCATTTATTTCGAAAACATATTATCTACATCTAATGATATTAATTTTGCGGTTTGTGGCATGAAGAAATTATTTATTTTATTTGATAATTCTTATGAATACTTTATACTATATTGTGAATGAAGATCTGAAATTGATTTAAATTTGGTATTTAGTTGCTTAGCATGTATGTGTGTTGGACTATTGGTATATGACACCACTGGACGAATGGGGTTATTTTCTTTATGTGTTTTAATGAGACCATATAATCTAGGAATTCTAGGATTCATTTTAATCCATCTGTTTCTCTCGAAGCTACCAAAAAGTGATAGCATATCATTAGCGGCTGCTCTAAGTTGTTTCTGTATACGTGGTGTTGGGTCTTTATGAACGAGTGTAAGCGCTTCTTTATTAATGAAATCTTCCATTTTGTCCTCATATTGTACTTTTGGAATAACAATTATAGCATTCGACTTATCTGCTCGCGTGAGTACTAGTGAATATTCAGAAATTTTGCGTTTGATATTTTCGATTAAATTTCTTTTTTTTATCTCTCGAGCCAACTTTCACGTAGTTCAGGCTTTATCGATCAATTATTTGAAATAATCTCAAATATTAGACTGGTGAGGAACAGTGAGATTTATGCTCATAATTTGAGGGAAGGCTGAGAACTACAGGAATGAGATCTGCATTAGGGCATCGTGAACTACTGGCTACTGGAATAAGAATAAATAATAAAATTTCAGACCATATGAGGCAGCTTCGAACGGTTCCTTTCATCAGACAGTTGCGACACCTCATCTTCTCCGAATTTTTCGATTCTTAAATACGACTGTGACTACTTGACTAATGTGTATGTTTTTTGTCTTCTCGTTTTTTACTAACTGCTTGCCTGCTTGTTGTCTTGAGTATTTTTTCCTGTTTAATTAACTACTTAATTATTCTCCATCAATGATACCTGAATTAACTTTGAGTGAAGGTCCATATAGCCTTGTGCTCAAACTATTAAGAATTATACATAATAATGAAATGTGATGTGCATTATGCGATTTAAATTAAATTGGAATGAATAATAATAGTAATAAATGATTAATTCGAGAAATCGGACTGTTACACCCAATTTCAATTGGAACTTGCCGTTTGCACACAGTGTCGTTGTGGAAATCTTTTTTGAAAAATCCTCACGTCCTCGTTGTTGGAACTAGACGCCCCAGATTTTGCACAGACTTTCCTCCGACCCTCTTGTTTCGAAAAAAATTATTCCCTGGGGGGCTTCGGCCCCGACTCGCTTCGTTTCCCACATTGGATAATGATAATTCAAAATGTCTTTCTTGTAACGGCCTTAACACTGACCTATATTAATTTCCGAATTACTGAATAATTCATCTTAATAAATTTCGACTTTTATTCCACACTGACCAGCAATGTAATTTCCATACAAATTTCCTATATATTCATGACCTGGTATGGTAATTCTTCACTCCTTTCATATTCAATTCATTTCCAAATCTTGATTTTTCAGAAAAGTCAATTGGCTCTTGTAAATCGGAAAGTCATTTTCTGAATTCACAAAGCGGAAACAGATCAGTGGGGCCAATGTGAGAAAATGTAAATGATAGGACCTTCGGATTCCGTACCATATGTTCGATATAAAGGGAAACCGAATATATTATTCAGAAAAGAGAAGTGGTTTGAATCCTGTATATCATTTATGGATGAGGTCGAAGTTCAGAGAAACCGTGGGTTGAATATCAGAAATATGTTATATTGGGCGTGTGAAATGTACAGTCTACAAGTGGTCGAAATTCTCGAAGTATTACCAAGTTTTGGGCCTTCGATGAACTACATTTCACCCTTGAATGTTTTATACCTGTTTTTTATTTGGAGAAGTTGATATTTTGAATGTTTCCTTTAAATTGGGTTATAGGACCCTGCGGTAATTTTCTTATAAGGGTTCTCCTCATGGAGGAATATTCAATAATTCAAAACTCTGAAATGGATCTAAATACGAGTTCTTCTTCCATTTATACTCAACTCTCATGAAAAAGGTTCTATTATTTTCTTATAGATGATTAACACAGATGAGCCAACCAAAGCCTGTTGAAGGATTTGAATTACAGTTCACATTATATGCTGTTGAGCTAGTATCACTAATTTCTGGTGAATGAGGGTACATACCAATACATATTGAAAAACAAGTTTATGGTTTTATGACATTTGTCATATTTTTCGAACGACTGTCAAAATTGTTTTTGCAAATTTTTCTTTATATTAAACAAGTTCCACGAAGAAATAATAAATGGGCGATGTCAACCCAGATTATTGGGTCCATAATGATTCTAAAACATCTATAGATCATAATCGGCATCACATGGAAGACTGAACCTGACCATCGGGGCCCTCTCGGTCAAATAGAGGAGGAATTTGTGAAAATATCGCAGGTAATGTATTTTTTTATTATCTCTTTAGTCCCTTTCATGACCTTGCTTGCTATGTGAAATCTTTTCTAAGAGTTGTTTAGGCATATAAGAAGTTTGATTTTTGAAATATTTTTCTGCTGTTTTTCTTTTTCCATTGTTACAGATTCCTGTCCCAAACCCCCTTCCTTTCACCCTTTTTTTGGAAATCATGGATTGCAAAAGAGAATGACGCGGCTAAGCAGAAATATCGTTGGTACTCTTTATGTACACACGACACGTAACATATCATCAACAGACCAGCTATTGCTAGTGCAATAGCGACAGGGAAACGAGTTTTTTCTTCAGGTTCTTTCACTCGTTTATTGAATCATATACAAGATAGTATGGTTCCCCTGTTACATTTCCTGAGCTCACACTTGTGATTTTTCTGACACACACCAAAATTATAGATATAAGCACTTATTGTAAATACAATTTTCAAATTTTGTAAATCCTCTCTTTTCAATATATATATATATATATATATATATATATATATATATATATATATATATATATATATATATATATATATATATATATATATATATATATATATATATATTATATATATAATCTTTGAAAAGAGAGGATTTACAAAATTTGAATAATTTTATTCACAATAAATGCTTATATCAAAATTCTTTTGAAAATTTTTCTTTATATTGAACATTTTCCACGAAGAAATAATAAATGGGCGATGTCAACCCAGATTATTGGGTTTTTATATATATGGTTTAAAATAATAACATTCATGAATATTTATAGATACTCTTTTTAACAATTCTCAAATTCAATTCGAGGAAAAACTATTTCATTAACTGATAGATACTGTTCACATAGAAATTTTGCAAGGTTTGAGATCACATGATAAAGGGAATCAGAATATATATATATATATATATATATATATATATATATATATATATATATATATATATATATATATATATATATATATATATATATATCTGATAGATTAGATAGAAGGATATATAGATAAATATATAGATGGACAGATAGATTAATAGAATGATGGATCGATAGACAGGTTGATAGATGAAAAGATGGATAGATAGACGAATCGATAGATAAATGGATAGATAAATAGGTATAAAGAATTATAGATACATGGATATATAGATAGATGGTTAGATGGATGAATGTATATATAGATGGATGATAATAAAAATTAAACTATGTCTATATACTATCACGTGAGATTTATTGAAAATCAGAATTGTTTTGTTTGCAATTGATTGCAATCCTGATTTTAATAAAAGATATATATATATATATATATATATATATATATATATATATATATATATATATATATATATATATATATATATATATATATATATATATATAGATTAGGCTTGGCAATTGCGATCCAGGACCAGGTTGTTTTACGAGGAATTATAGAAAACATATCATCAAACAAAATATAGATGATTCTTGCCGTAGATGTTTCTGTTCTTCAGAAACAGTTTTTATATATTATCATCTTGCTCATATTAAACATGACCTAATTCCCAAAAGAAAAAATTTCAAAAATATTTGTGAAAATGATATTTTGATAAAACAATTCTGTGCAACAGAGCTGTAAAACACAATAGACCAGATATCGTTCTTAATGATAAACAGAATATATATATAATATACAAAATAAATACAATGAAAAAATTTCTAAATATATGATGCTTGGCGATATGAAGAAAATATATATACAAAAGTATTGAGATTTTGGGTCTGAAGAAAAATTTGTTTGAACAGTTACAAAAGATAACAGTCATCAAATCTTGTAATATTCTTCGTAGGTTTCTATAGAAGGATATATAGATAAATATATAGATAGACAGATAGATTAATAGAATGATGGATCGATAGACAGGTTGATAGATGAAAAGATGGATAGATAGACGGATCGATAGATAAATGGATAGATAAATAGGTATAAAGAATTATAGATACATGGATATATAGATAGATGGTTAGATGGATGAATGTATATATAGATGGATGATAATAAAAATTAAACTATGTCTATATACTATCACGTGAGATTTATTGAAAATCAGAATTGTTTTGTTTGCAATTGATTGCAATCCTGATTTTTAATAAATCTTTCCTGATAGTATAATACATAATTTGATTTCTTATTATCATCATGGTTAACTATCATGTCCTAACGGCGGAATCAATTAACTATTAGATTGATGGAGGGAAAGATAGGTGAATGGACAGATAGATGGATGGATATGGTATACTGGATTATTCAACAGTGGCGCGGTGTTCTGTAGCTCGTACACTCTTGAAGATTTCATTTTTGTTCGAACAATGTTGTATTTAGAAAGTTAGAATCTACTTCAGCAATTTATTTTGCAGTGAATAGGTGTCCCAATTTTCTATGAAAAAATCTTGGGTGTTTTTTCAGATTGGAAAACCACTATTTTATTCAAGATTCAGGAGCCTTTTTTTGGTGAGTAGTTTCGTCACAATATTTTTTTTTTCTTAAAAGTTCATAAAAATAGGCTCTCACATCAACGTATGCTCCTTCGGACAAAGAGGATGAATGTTTTTTCTTTTCGTTTTCCTATTGCCCAAGGATAGCTTTATTGATGAATTGAAATAGATTAACCTCGTTTTATACAGGAGCGACTCAAAAAAATTATCGAATATTATAATTTTAAAATATCATATCTTGATTTTTCAAATGAAACATCCTGTATTTTATTATTCACGTCAACGCATAAGATATTGTGCTATATGTTTGCGAAAGTTACCTTATTTTTATCTTCGATCATTTTCGAAATATTCGATTATTTGTAGAAATTTTGATGAAAATTCTACGAACCGTATCAAACTCATCAACATGCATCATTATTCGCACAAAAGTTTTTTTTCTGTAATGATTCATGTAGTGAAAAATGAAACCTAAACAAGATAATTCTTTCAACGAATGATAAATTCAAGACGATTAAAACGCAAATCGAGATATGTGTTGACATTTTTTCTTATTTGTGCCTTCTGTCAGGTATCCGGACATATCATATTCTGCATTTCACATAGTAAACTTATCAGTGTTTCGTTATTGAACATTGGTAAAGTGAGGTTTGAACCCAATTTTCTCAATTGACTGCCATGAAGTTCTCTAAAGAAGAAATGGTTGATATGAGTTTTATTCTGGGTGAGTGTGATAGAAATTCTTTGTTGGCAAGTAGAGTTTATGCACAAAGGTTTCCTGATAAGAGGCATTCTGATGCAAGATGCTTTGAAAATTTTCTGATTAGATTTATCGAAACGGATAATACCGCTTACAAAAAACATGAAAAACCAAAAACTGCTACAGCTGAAGACAACCAGTTATCAGTTTTGTTGACAGTGAAAGAAGACCCATATAAAGGCCAAAGAGAGATTTCTCAGTTAACAGATATAAGTCAAACTTCCTTCCAGAGAATCTTGAAAATGAATAATTTTCATGCATATCATGTACAGCTGCACCAGGAGCTGAACAATCAAGACTATGAAAATCGAATAGATTTTTGCAATTGGGCAAGTGACAATGTATCGGAAAATCCAAATATGTTTAGCAGAGTTCTTTTCTTGGAAGAGGCAACTTTCCACAAGAATGGGCTTGTTAACAGGCACAACATTAATTAATACTCCACGGAAAATCCACATCTCATGAGACAAATAGATCACCAGCATCGTTGGTCCTTGAATGTATGGGCCGCTATAGTAGATGTAGATCTAATTGGGTCGCACTTTTTCGACGGGCACCTCAATAGTGGAATGTATTTAGATTTTCTACAAAATCATCTTCCAATGTTACCTGCCGATGTACCAGATCATATAAGACAAGATTTGTGGTGTGGAGCACCGACACATTACTCAAATCAGGTTAGGGAGCATTTGAATCATGTATTTCCAAACAAATGTAGAGGACGTGGTGGTCCTGTTAGATGGCCAGCTAGGTCTCCGTACCTCACAAGTCTAGATTTTTTTGTGGGGTTATATTAAGGGCATCGTTTACCAGATTCCTTCTACAACACAGTTGGATATGAGACAGAGAATAGTCGACGCCTTTCAGTCAGTTAATCCGCAAATGTTTTCGAGAGTTCAACGGTCTTTCCTCAGAAGGATTGAGTTGTGTCTACAAAGAAACGGGAAACATTTCGAACATTTATTGAATTATATCCAAACTTTGTAAATCATCTCACCAAAAACCAATCTATCACGTATTTCATACACTACCTTGAAATATCTCCATTTCTCTGATCAAGTATTATGATATGTTATAATAAAGTCTTTTATCGCAACCTCTGATTTTATTATTTTTTTTTTTTTATTTCGAAAATGGTCGAAGATAAAAATAAGGTTACGTCTGCAAAAATATGGCACAATATTTTATGAATAATAAAATACAGGATGTTGTATTTGAAAAAATCAAGATTTAATATTTTAAAATAACAATATTCAATAATTTTTTGAAGTCACACCTGTATAAAATGGGTAATCTATTTCAATTCATCAATAAAGCTATCCTTAGGCAATACGAAAACGAAAGGAAAAAGTATTCATCCTCTCAGGTCGAAGGAGCATGCGATAATATGAGAGCGTATTTTCATGAATTTTTACGAAAAAAAAAATATTGTGACCAACTACTTACCAAAAAAACTTATTACTCAAGGACATTAACGCAGAGTGTAGGACGCTCTTGAATCTTTAACAAAAAAGTGGGCTTCCAATCTGAAAAAACCTCCCAAGATTTTTTTATAGAAAATTGGGACACCCTGTTTACTTCAAAATAAATTGCTGAAATAGATTTTTATTTTCTGAATACAATATCGTTCAAACAAAAATGAAATATTTAGGAGTGAGAAGCTACAGAGCACCGCGCCATCGGTGAATCACCCTGTATAGATGGATACATGGATGTATTGATAATTGGATTAATAGATAAATGGATAGATAGATACACGGATGGATAGGTATAGATGGACCAAACCCGGTTTCTTTGAATGACCCTCAACACACTCTCGGTAACCAAAGGCCCCGAATAATTCTAATAAAATCACGAGTTACTAGCGTTATTATCAGAAAATTATGACCCGAGAGAATCAAGAAACATACCCGGATCCGTACCTGAAAGCTGTTAAGACAAAAAAATTCACTTTAAACTGTCTAAATCCTAATAATATATAATTATTTCATATGAAAAGAATACTTCTAATAATAACGGAAATTTAGATAAAGTTTGATAAACTGGAAATAAGAATACAGCCTTGATCGATCATCTAGAACCCTGGGATGACCTGACCTACAAAAACAACGTTCCTGTAATTGCACAATACGGCGTTATATAAAAGTAATTAATTTAATCCATCGTAGCCATATAAAATGAAAATAATTATGGTCGGACTGTAATGAATTTGTTATTTTTAACTGCTTTAATGAAAGTTTTTCCTGGGCAAATAACGATAAGTTATCAACGCTCTGTTTCGAATAATAGCGTTTAGAAATGTAATCATAACACGTGAATTCAAGACTTCAACATGACTCAAACTTAAAATAAAAGCGGAAGCTGTATCTCTACGGAGAAATGCTGTTCGCACGGTTTTAATATTCCATTCACTTCTTCAATTCTTTTTGTGCATTTTGGTGAATGCGCTGGGTCCAATTTAGCTCTTGCGGTTGCGAATCCATCGAAATCCGGCTTATGAAAAATGTAAGTGATGTGCGGTTGAGATGTCAGAAAATTTCATAGTTATTTTGTTTCAGTAAACGCCAAGAATATTTTATTGGAAATCAATAGAGAACAACTGAGTTTAAGAAACTGATAAATTAATTGATAATGATGAATGAAGAAGATAAAACAGGACATCAATAAATTTTAATTGTTGGTACCTTAACACGCTTCTCACGAATTAAGTTAGAATCATCAGAGGCACTATGTTTCAGTCTTGGTTAACCGATGATTGGTGTATTTATCAATACATGTATGATAATACCATATCTACTGTCAACAAAGTTGAACTAATTCACCGAAAAATAGCTGTTGTGCAAATTATTTGTATCATTCACACAAACTCTTGATGACGATGCTATATCAAATGATCTTTCAATCAATATATTACGGTCAGTAAGCGTTTTTTAACAAAAGCTAATACCCGTAAAGAACAGCTGTTAGAGAACATATGAGAGTATATCTACAATCAGCGACGTCAAATAATTAACATCAAGTGACATAAGTCATTCATCAGACAGAAATATTCATACAATTTTGTTGTCCGTTGTTATGTATTCATAATGGCACACATCTCAATTTCATAATCAACCAGTTCTATAATAAATCCCTAAATGCATTACTGTTGTATGAAAAGGAAACGATAGTCATAAAGTAGGTAAACTATGATAAGTAAACTCAAGTGTGAGTATTGAATCTGGAATTGACATAATTTGAGTTCAACAAGTGACCTGAAATGAACCGACCTACAAAACATCGTGCCCATAATTGTACAAGACAGCACTCTATATCAAATTGATATCAAATATTTCAGTTACAATAATTGAATTAACTATAGACTTCCATTAATTCTTGCTTTTACTGCGCCTTTCATTCATAGATCATAAAATATTTTACGGGGAAAGAAACAAAAAGTTATCTCTCTGCTTCGTTTTGTATAATCGTGTTAGGGAATACTATCATAAATAACCTGCATTTTCCTCCTCATTTTTTCTTGGGAAAGAAAAATCAAGTCTTCAGCTTGTCTCGAACTTATGAAAAGAAGCGAGTGTGCCTCCTACTTGGAAAAATACTCGCGAGATTTTTAATATTGCTATAGTTGGTTTTTTTATTATGCATTTTGGCGAATGCGCCCGGTTAAATGTGGACTTGTACTCGAAGCACTTTTGAACTGATGTTTTATGAAAATACGAATTATAACGAGATCTTTATTGCCTCGTAATTAAGAAAAAAATATTTAAAATGTTTTCATTCGTTTAGGTTGATATAATATAATAATATAACTCCTTGATCTTTTACAGATCATAGAGTATACATGCATTGATATAACCAGTTTGCGCTTTCATAAGGAATGTAGCCGACTTCAAAGTGATACTGATATTCAATAGATCGATGACGTACTAGATTTCTCGAGATCCTAATTTCAAAAATTAAAGTGTAATAAAACTCAGGTTCAATAAAATAATTTCACTCATTGCGATATACTTCATAACTATTGGAGTTTTTAATTAAAATGAAAACCGTTAATCGTACCAGAATAATCAATTCCAACAACCAAAAACTTGGATATATTCTTCAGCTGTTAGTTACATTTTCATTTTTACGACAGGATATTACATATTTTCTTTTCCAATGAAAGATCGAATTTTTCAATTTATCACTGGGCAAGAAACGAGAAGATACCTCATATCTGTTTTGAATAATCACGTTTGGGTATACCATCATGAATGACCAGCACATTCTGTTTTATCTTTCCTTGGAAAGGGGAATTACACTCTTCAGCATATCTCTAATTCAAACGCAAAAGTGTGTTTTCTTCTGCGGAAGGCTGTCCGCGAGGGTTGAATATTGAGCAGTTCGTTGATTCTTATGTATTTTGACGAACGCACCAGGTTGAATTTATACTGTCTGTACTTTTTAGACTGGTTTATATTATCCTCATCGTCACGTGGAACGATTAAAACGGTGAGGTTGTTAGCTCAGTTTCTCAAGATCTATTCAAGAATGATATAGTAAAAATTAATATTTTCGCATAAAATTTGAAAAAATGTATTCTGAAATTATAAAACGAAAAATAATAACTTAGCTAATCTATCGGCAAAGAACTCAAAAATAAATTTTGTATCTAGGATTGGAATTGTTTTAGATCCACTGGTGGCCTGGAATAACCAGACCTAAAAAGCATCGGACCTGTAATTGTACAAGACAGCTGTGTAATGAGAAAATTGATTTCTACTACTTCAGTCATAAAAGAATTAACTATGGACTCTGATTGACTGCACCTTTTATTCATGGCTCAAAAAACATTCTACTAGTCAAGAAAAGATTTCTGTGCTTTTTCACAAAAATCAAACCAGAATATTTTGTTTCATTTTATTTTTCTTTTGAGAAATAAAATCAAGTTCTTAGTATATTTCAAATGTAGAAACAAAAGCCAGAGGGTCATCTCCTCCGAGGGTTATGGCCAGGTGTTAATAGTATTCTATAGTTTGTTCCCCGTTCATTTTGGCGAATGCGACGGGTTAAGTGTAGACTGTTGTACTCGTGGGTGTTCTGTATGTAACTATTGATCGTGGTACATGATTCAAAATTCACATTACAATTGTTTCCTTTATGCTATGCGAATCAAATCAATACAGTCATTATGAATCAACTTGATTCCTTGTCTCCATGCCTTCTCACCTGCGGAGTCAAAACAGCTTTCAATATTAAAATTACGACATCTGCTATGACCACTGCCGTCGTCACAACGATTCACGATTGACTGATGGAAAAAGAAATTGATAGATCGAATAGCTAGTCCATTTGATTCCACGAAAATTATTTTCATTCGGTTGGTGTGCAAGCTAAAACTTGAGTCAGACAAAAATTCTTGAATGACAAATCTTAATTGACTTAATTAATCTGAGCAAGAATTTTGCCTCGTACCTCCCTGATACATCAGTAACCGCTAGTCTGTAAGTAAGTTGTGAACATGAAGGAAAGAAAGAAACAGAATTATTGTGTTAACTTTTCATTCTTTACTTTAACTAGAACTTCGATTGTGGGATAATCACCTAGCAGAAAACTGAAAAATAAATAAAAAATAGTATTCAAAATTATTTATTATTTTCAAAGGTAAAAGAGTTATTTAATTTCCTTTGTCTATAATAGTATCTTATTCCAGCCAAAACATTAAATTCAGATAGTGTATACTGATTGAAAAATAATTTACGAACACGCAATAGTTCGACTTTGAAGAGTTGAACTAGTCGACATAATTTAGAAAATATCCACCATTGCTTTCAAAACCATGGAATTAGGGACGAATCTAGTATTGATTAACTCAGTTGTTGTATTAACGAATTTTATTTGAATCAAAACTTCAACTAGTCTAGTTTCTAATCCGAAATTGGACTAGATAAAAAGTATATTCTCTCTTTTTCATGTTGTTATAAGGACGTCACGCAATTGAGAATTAATAACGTCTTAATTCCATGACAATTAAATAAGATACGTATGCAGACATTTATATATCTAGATTCAATTTTCGTGAAGATTATATTCCACTTCGAAATGATACTGTAACATAGATCTTTCCACTGTATAGCGAGCAGTAGAATGACAATTTCAGAAAATAAAGCGTTACAAACTCTGTGCTTGATTAACTCGAATTTATTACTCCCGATATGTTTCATGATTATCGAAGATTTTGAATTAAAATTTGAATGGATAGAGCTAATCATTCTTGAAAAATCAATCCCAACAACGAATCAATCTGAAATTATTTTCAGCCATTAGGAAAATTTTCCATTTCTCATTATTAAAAAAGAGTATTACTCAATTCCTACTTATGAAAGATTCTCAATTGTTCTGCATATAGAGCGATTTCGATCAATTTAGCACATTTAAAGTTGGATTGATGAATTTTTGATGGGGTGAGAATAGAGGAAGTCATTTTGCAAAAACTTCTACCCTATTTCCTTATGGTTTTATAACAAGAACTAATCATTGCCCGGATTTGAATAATCGTGTTTGGAAGTACTATCCTAAATATCCTGAGTATTTTACCTAACCTTTCTTTGAAAATGAAATCAATTCTTCAACATGCCTCTTTATATCTGTTTCTGCATTTTGGCGAATGCACCAGCTGTTAGTTATATTTTCATTTTTACGAAAGGACATTACCTATTTTCTTTTCCAATGATAGATCGAATTTTTCAATTTATCACTGGGCAAGAAACGAGAAGATACCTACGCTCTGTTTTGAATAATCACGTTTGGGGATACCATCATGAATGACCAGCATATTCTGTTTTATCTCTCCTTGAAAAAAGTGAATACACTCTTCAGCATATCTTCAATTCAAATGCAAAAGTGTGTTTCCCTCTGCGGCTATCCGCGAGGTGCGAATATTCTGAGCAGTTTGTTAATTTTTATTCATTTTGGCAAATGCACCAGGTTAAATTTGAGATGTCTGTACCCTTTAGACTGGTTTATATTATTCTCATCGTCACGTGGAATGGCTGAAACCGTGAGGTAGTTGACTCAGTTTCTTGAGATCTATTCAGGAATGATTTAGTAGAATTATTTTTTAAGAAAAATTGAAAATATGTATTCCACAATTATAATACGAATAATAACGTAGCTAATCTATCAGTAAGGAATTACAAAATAAGTTTTGTATCTAAGATTGAAATTTTTTTAGATCCACTGGTGGCCTGGAATAACCTGACCTACAAAGCATCGGACCTGCAATTGTACAAGACAGCTGTCTGAGGAGAAAAGTGATGTCAACTAATTCAGTCATAAAAAAAATCAACTATGGACTCCGATTGACTCATGGCTATATTGCATCTTTTATTCATAGCTCTTAGAACATTCTACTAGTTAAAAGTAAAAATTTCCATGCTTTTTTCAGAAAAATCAGACCAGACTATTTTGTTTCATTCTATTTTTCTTTTGAAGAATAGAATCCAGTTCTAAGTATGTCTCAAACCTAGAGACAAAAGCCAGAGGATCATCTGCTCCGAGGAAGACTGTCCAGGAGGTGTTAATAATATTCTATAGTTTATGATTCTCGTCCTCGGAGAGACTAGTGGAAGTTATTTTCCTGAAACTACTACTCTTTTTCCTTATAGTTATATAACAAGAACTAATCTTTGCTCGGTTTTGAATAATCGCCTTTGGAAGTACTATCCTAAATAACCTGTGTATTCTATCTTAGCTTTCATTGAAAATGAAATCAATTCTTCAGCATGCCTCTCTATTTCTTTTTTTTGCATTTTGGCGAATGCACCAGGTTGAGTTTAAACCATCTTTGTTCTTGGAGGTTTCATAAACTGATGTTTCACGCGAATTATAGGAAATTCATTTCTGTCTGGATCTTCAAGAAATTCTTCATTCTTATTCCTACATTGTTTTCCAATATTGACATTTTACTAGTCAAAAATATTATTCGAGTAGTGTATATTGTTTATAATTAATTCAGTCAAAATAATGTTAAATAAAATACGAATAACTATTGATTTCCAACAGTGAAAGTCTCGGTAGAAATGAAGAACTGAAAAGATTAATAAAAGGATTGAATCTGTTGATTATGTTATGATGTTATCTCAAAAAACTGCAATGAAGGTTACAGAATATTTATTTTGACCAGTAGACCCCTACTAATTTCGTTTCGAGTTAGTGTTGGATGTATTGATTGGTTTTATGTTAATGTAGGTACATCGCACAAATATCCTCTATAATACATTATACTCTCTAATATTAGAATCAGATAAACCTGCAGATATAAATAAATCCAGTTTCCATAGAGAACATAATCGACTTCAAACTCATAAACTTTATTAAAAGACCAGTAACAATAGATTTCTCTAGTTCATACCAAGCATTCTATTATTGATTTTTGAAAGTTTAGCTTCATAATAGCAAACCTTTCTTATCTCTGCATCACCACTTATGATGAATTTAATAATTATGAAGGTTAGTATTTGTTTATTTCAGGAAAATGAATAAGAACCATGAAAGGTTCCGAAATATTCTTCGGTATCGTTAGTATAACTTCATTTCTCGATAGGGCATTACCTTATTTCTGTTTCAATGAAAGATCAAATTTCTCAATTTATCTACATTTGATGAATTTTAATTCAGTTAGGCACATTCCTAAAGGGTTTAATGAAATTTTTGACAGGGAATGTGAAAGTAGTTATTGTAGTGAAATTACTGCACCTTTTCGTTATAAGAAATAAAACTTTTCACTGGCAAAAAACGAGAAGTTACCTCAGCTCTGTTATGAATAATCATATTTGCGGATACTTTCATAAATAACCAGCATATTCTATTATATCTCTCCTTGAAAAGAAGAATTTATTCTTCTGAATGTCTTCAATCCAGAGAAGTGTCATCGGAGGCTATCCGCGAAGGTTAAATATTCTAAACAGTTCATTTATTTTTGAGCATTTTGGAGAATGCACCAGGTTCAATTTATACTATCATTGTACTGTTATTTATAGAACTTGTTTATATTATTCTTATCACCAAGTAAAACGCCTGAAATGGCGAGGTGGTTAACGCAGTTTCTAGGAATATATCTGAGAATGATGTAGATAGAATAATTTTTGCAGAATATTTTATTTCGTTAAATTCTTTCTTCTTTCAGCATTGCCTATGGGTTCAATATCCCAAGTTAACTGTTACTCGACTTTGTAACTCTCCTTAAAAAATGAATTTATTTGGCTACTATCTGAAGGTGTCCTCACTCCTACTTCTTGAATAAAAACACAATGATAAGGCACGGTTTAAATCCAAATTATAGTAAAACCCGAAATGAATTCCCTATTTATGGAACGCATATGAATAACGCAGCTAATTTTTCGTTAATAAACTCAAAAGTAAGTGTTCATTCTAAGATTATATGTTGAGATCAACTGGTGGCCTGCAATAATCTGACTTACAAAACATCGGAGCTGCAATTTAACAAGACAGCTATCTAAAAGGAAATTGATTTCAACTATTTCAGCCATAAAAATAGAATTAACTATGGACTTTGATTGATTCGTGCCTTTATTGCTACTTTTATTTATATGCCATAAAACATTTTACTGGATAAGAAACAAGAAGATTTGTCTGCTTTGATTTGAAAAATCTAACCTGAATTCTATTTTATTTTCCTCTGGAAGAAAGTAATCAAGTATTCAGTATATCTTTAATTTAGAGACGAAAGCCAGAGTATCATCTCTTCCGAGGAAGGCTGTCCTTGGGGTTTTAATATTTTATGTTATTTCTCTTTATGCAATTTGGCGAATGCGCCTGGTTAAATTCAGGCTTGATCGGAGTATTCAGAATATTTGAGAACTCATGTTTCATGACTAACAAAGGATTCAGTATTATTTTGAAGGTGAAACATTTTTGAAATTTCTTTGTCAATAATAGTATCTTATATTAGCTGAAACATTGAATTCAGGTAGTGTACAGTACAACTTCACTAGTCCATGCAGATATCTTTCCGGCGCATGCCCGGACTATCGAAATGCCCGAATTTCTGAAGTGACTTGAATTTTCAAAATAGAAACAACCCAAAATCTGTTAAAGCCAAGTTTATTATAAAAATATCCGAAAGTTGATCAAAAAATAGTTTCTATTATAAATCAGAATCAAATTATAGAATTTTCATTCATAATAATCTTTCCTTATAGAAAATATAGAAATTAAATATAAGCTAGTGTACATAAACAACATGCTATTCCTCATGACGTTTAAAATATCCATCGAGTTTACTCTGAACCTTTCTCGATGCTGCCATCTGAACTGATTCTCCCTTCAGCATTTTCAGAATCAATACGTCGTCTATAAAAAGTTTATTCTGTTCGGCCCAACTGATAATCAGGGAGAACTCATTGACAGTATCTACATGTTTCACATTTACCATACTATTTGAACTATCGTCTGAGTCAGAATATTCCTCTAAGTTTTCAATATTCCTTCTTAAAGCATCCTGTATAAGCTCTTCTTTAGTCAAATCGATAACAAACTCTCCCACATCCCAGTTGGTAATGTTCTCAATGGTTAAGTTATTTTCTGGATCGAAGACCCTTAATAATTCGTCAATATTTTTCAAATAATTTTCCCTGATTGGACGAAGTTTCTTCTGAAGCTCTGAGAGTAGAATATTTTCATCATCTGATTCTTCTACTTCTGTACTGTCATGCCACAATGCTGTCCAACTTTTTCTAATATTTTTTGAAGTAATGGCTTTCCAAGATTGGGCAAGATTGTTCACGGCATCTTTCAAATTATAATGCTTCAAAATGGAAGTTATCTCTTCATCTTCATACGAAACGATATGATTAAGAACTCACTTTCTATACGACACTTTAATGTTTTCAATCAAATTCTGATCAAAAGGTTGGAGAACGGCAGTACAGTTGGGTGGCAAAAACATAACTCTGAAGTTTGGATCAGTAAAGCCTCTTCTTCAGGTGGGTGCGATGGTGCATTGTCTACCAACAATAGGGCCTTAGAAGGTCTGTTAATCTTAGTTAACAAATTCTTCACCTCGGGGATAAAAGATGTTCTACACCATTTATTAAATAATAGTCTGGTCATCTATCCTTTGTAGAAAACTGGCAGTGAACTTTCGTTCGTTTTTCAATGTTCGTCTATTCGCCGCTTTCCTTAAGACAAGTAAAGGTAATTGGTGATTTCCAGCCGCGTTGCAGCAAGGCATGAATGATAAGCGGTCTTTTGACACTTTTCGACTTGGTGCTGATTTTTTCCCTTGATGAACCCAGGTTGTGTCTGGTAATCATCTGCAAAAAATGGCGAATTCATCAGCATTATACACCTGTTCTTTGCTCAATATCATCTTTTCAACAACCGATAGAAATTTTTCCTTGAATGGTATCACAGCGGAAACATCACTAGAAACTTCTTCACCACAAACCTTCAAGAAACGAATTCCATGTCCAAGCTTGAATTTATCTAACCATTCCGAACTAGCCAGAAAACCTTTTTTCCTGTGGTTAGTTCAAAAACTGTTTGGCTTTTGCTCTCAATATTTCTGACGAAATTGGTACGTGTGCATTGCGTTGTTGTTATACACTGCGATTTTAACGTCAGGATTCTCAGCTTCTCAAATAATCTTTCTTTTTCCTACAAAAATACCTTAGATAGAATAAATTCGAGAAAAGTTTAAAATAATATTCCTACTAGGGATGCACCGAGGGCTCAGTTAGGCCAGCCGAGCTCTCGGCTGTCATACTGGGCATGCAGTAATTTTGTTTGGCCGAGAGCTCGGTACTCGGCTTTTTGTGTATCGGTGTATCCCTAATTCTACCTGTTCCTTGATACGATTTGGATATGAATCTCCTTATTTTGTCCTTGTTTTTTTCTATGTCAAACACTGTCGGAATAGTGAACTTTGCTGCTACTCGACGAGTTCTCATTTCATAATCAATAAAATCTATCATTTTTTATTTCTCTGCTAGTGTGAGCGTTTTATGATTTCTCTTGGTTGGAGCCATTATGCACATCACCGGCGAGATTGAAATGCAAAATGTAACTGTAGAATGATACTCGCCACTCTTAGATAGTACAAGTACATACATACTTGTACAGGCAGGAAAATTGTTATTGTTTGTATATCAGCCTGCGTCGACGTGCTCGGATTATAGAGGTAAAATAAAAAGTGCCCGAATGAGTGGCGTGCCCGAGATACTGAAGTGTCCGATATAGCGAGTGTTCGGACTAGTGAAGTTTTAATGGATACTTATTAGAAAAATAATATTCAAACACTCAATATTACGGGTTATATAGGTTCAACTAGTCGAAGAGACATAGAAAAGAAGAACACCATTGCCTCAAAAAATCATGGAATGGCAATATTTTCATTGTAATTGCCAAAATTGGTATTTATAAACTTAATTATAATAGCCATAAATTTTATTTTAATCTAAGACTTCAACTAGTCTAGTTTCGAATTCATATAAAGTATGTTCACTGTCACGCAATTAGAAATCAATAACATTTTAATTCCATGACAATAAAATAAGTTACGTATGCAGACATTATTATCTAGTTTCGGTTTCATGAAGAATATAATGCACATCGAAATGACACTGTGACAAGATCCTTCCAGTTTATAGCAGGTAGTCGAATAACTATTTCAGAAGTTAAGCATTATAAATTCAATGCTTGATTAACTCAACTTTATTACTCACGATATGTTTCTTAATTATAGAAGTTTTCAAATTGAAATTCGAATGGATGGAGTTAATTATTCTAGAAAAATCAATTCCAACAACGAAATGTTGAGGAACAATCTTTAGCCGTTAGAAAATACCTATAATTCGATTTTTCATTATTATAAAAGAGCATTACATATTCAATTGTCCTTCATATAAAGCAACTTCGAGCAGTTGAGCACATTTAGAGTTTGATTAATAAAATTTTTGATGAGGAGAATGAAGAAACTCATTTTGCCGAAACTACTTCGCTTCTTCCTCATGATAAATGAATTTTTTGATGGGTAAATAAAAAGAACTAATCTCTGCTCGGTTTTGAATAATCACATTTAGAACTACTATATTAAATAACCTATTTGACCTTTCTTTGATAAAGAAATCAATTCTGCAGCTTGCCTCAAGTTTCGAGATAAAGACGAGGACGTCTTGTCCTTCGTGGAGCGCTGTCTTTTTATATTCTACACTCTTTATTTCTTTTGTTGCATTTTGGCGAATGCGCCAGATTAAGTTTAGCCCGCCTTTGTTCTTGAAGCTTTCATAAACTGATATTCAACGCGAGTTATAAAAAATTCATTATTTTCTCGATCTTGAAGGAATTGTTCATTTGCATTCTTACATTGTTTTTTGAATCGGAACATTTTATTAGTCAAAAACATTATTCAGTTGTAGCGTGTGAAATATCACTTTCTATTCAACACGCTAAGCCTTTCGCATTTTAGCAATTCATTCGGACCGTGTAAAACTGGTATTACACGGGGTGAGTCGTAACTTATTATTCCGTGTACTTACAGTAGTACTAATGGTCTTGTGCTCCGTGCCCCTCCTGCGCATGGTATAGATTCTTTGACTTCGGAACGACTAGACAGCTATTCATTTCTTTTTGCTGGGATTATAGTTTTGGAATTTAGACATTTGTGGAACTAAGGCCCGTATTCGCTCAATTTATACGAGGTGAGTGTAAATATCATCTGATTTAGTTTCAATGAATTTCGGTTAGGGCAAACTTCGCAGATAATTGTTCCTGGCATTTTAGACCCGGAGAGTCCTAGGAAGTCTTGTCCATAATTTTTGTACTTATCTAGTCTGTTTCAGGCTCAGATACCAGGACCAGATTTATTTAGTCATAATTCCAAATTTTTCAATATTGCGGCTAATTTCTTTATCATCTCAATAACTAACCTCTCAATGCAGCAGAGTATCTTGATCTTTGTGATTCTCATATTTTTCATTTGATTACCCTCATTTCTGCATTTCATTTTTCTCATTGAACTATATTTTTCGCTTTGAAATGCGTAACAAATATCATATATATTTTTTATCACCGGTGAATAATGATGGATATCAGAAAATTTGACTTACAGGAAACCATCAGCTTTTACTTGACATGACTGTACAAAATTGGCATATTCGCTTTTGAAACAATTAATTCTATTTTATATAGAGGGTGTCCCTAAATTGCGTGTACAACGTTATACTACAGATTCTTCAGCTCAATATGAGTCGATTTAGGCCACCTCACCTGTATGTAAGGTTTTTTCGTTTGACCGTTGGAGGTCGCCAAATCCAAAGATTTTTTTCATTTTTCAAATAATTCGAGAACGACTCGATCGATAGAGACATTATGTGGTATGTATAATCGGCTGCGTAATTCACAAGTTTTAAGCTATCCACTCAATAACCTTGACGTTTTACAAGTGTACCTAAAACTCAGTCAACCATAATTTTTCAACTGTATGCGGTTGAGTAAAACTGTTTTAGACATTGAGTAGCTAGGCTAAATATCAAACTTTTTTGTTTTTTGAGAAATTGTGATATGATGAGCATTTCAATCACTAAAAACAGTTTTTCAATTTCAAGATTTCATTTCTTCAACCATCTAGCAAGTCAAAAATTTCACATGTTGACCATGTAGGCTTCAGATTTGTTTCTGTAGTTGGCATATTGTCATTTTATTATTCTTGACAACTTCTTGTTAACTACATGATATTTTCTAGGTTGCTAAATCGGATCGAGCAAATAGAAAATTCAATGTAGTATAAAAATCGAAAAATTCGATTGAAGTATTTTTTCCCAATGACTACTCAAAAATATGAAAACAGGTTTGCCAGTTGGAAACTAAATATGAAAAACAAATCTCTTCAGAATAACGATTAATTAGTTTTACACCCAAAATTTCATTCAACTATAGTAAATGTTAAAAATTCCTCCATTTTGCTGAATACAGGAGTTAATCTCCTCTGAAAATTGAATTGGACCCTTGGCATTACTTCAGGGTCATTTTTGAAGGAGTTGGCGGCATTTAAAATTCTCATATGTAACTCTCCTCGGATGTCAATTGGAGGAGAGTAAACTATAGATTTCAAAGCATCTCAAAGAAAAAAGTCGCAAGGTGTCAATTCGGAAGATCATGTTGACCAACTTGGAGGAGCATCAGCTCCCCTTTCGATCCAACGATTCGGATACTGTGCATGTGAGAACTCGTGAACCGCTAAAGTGAAGTGAGGAGGTGCACATTCGTGCAAAAACCACATTTTGCACAGAGTAATATTGGAAAATCGTTTGAAAATCCGTCAAAGTTTCTTACAGAAAAATCAAATATGTCTCCCGTTGAATCGATCACAACCTGATCTATAATGAAATTTGCAATTACTGAAATCCAAATGTTAATTTTGAATTGATTCTGATGATGTGTACTTGTAAAAGCATGTGGAGTTTCGACACTATACACGTGTTCATTGTGAAGATTAGTGATGCCAGACCCAGTAAAAGTGTATTGGTCAGTAAACAGAATGTTCGTACTGGAGTAAAGTTCCTGAGTTCCCTTACATAAGTACATAAGTTGTAAAAACCAGGTTGTTGACAATGAACTCACAAAATAAACATAAAACTGCAAAATCATATGACTGTCTGCAGTGTATGTTGAGGATCGCAGGAGTATCACAACTTAACCGTTGATTTCCTCTTAAAGCGAATTGAATTGTTTTGTTTTGTATTAATAATATTGCACTTGATTTATTTGAGTAATGGTTGTTTTAATTAAAGTTGAAGCACTGCTGTACTAACTTAATTTATTTTGTTTAGATTTTACACGTTTTATAATATCTTAAAAATGATTCTGCCTGGTCTGTTATACACACATCTATAATGTCTTCCTGAAACTAACTAAGGTTGGACTTAACATTTAGGTAGGGATGCACACGTTTTATTGGTTTGAAAAAATAAGAATAAGAATATTTCAGAAATATTGCAAACAAATATCAAAAATGTGGTACTACGTAACTGGGAAAACCCTAGACTAATAAACCCCTTCCGGCTTATTGTACCAATCTGTTAAAGGGGCATTCATTGCATCCCCCATGGTGATAAAATAATAAATTTTATGATGGTATTTGAAATAAAATTATGAATTGGGAAATTATCCTCTGGTCATCCCAGCTTAGTAGAGCTTATGTTAATATTTACAATTTGTTTCATTTCTTAAATCTTAGAATATATATACAGGTTCTTTACAGTGTACTAATCTAATTTTTTTCCTTAAGCAAACCTAACACACCGACACTGATCCGCTGAACAAAATGAAGAGGAAAACAAAACTCAAACAGAAAAACTCAGATTCAACAAAAAATATATTAACTTCTCAACTCTATGATGTCATGAATTTTATCCCTACCATTACATTCTCTTGGATAAATCGGCAGAAAGTTAGACAATTCTCAGGATCGTTGGGAAGTAATTCCTGAACTTTCTGAATGTGATAAGGATGAAATAATTTTTCCCACAAGACGTCATGAATCATTGTTTCAGGAATAACCAACTGCAAACCTAAAGGTCGCGTGCTTAATTTCCTCAACCATGTCCAAAATTTGTTCTTCGCGTTCTACCGTCCTTATTGTTCGTTGTCATCCTCGATCCAAACTCCTGGGCTTGAAGCGACCATTCTCGCGGAGGCGCCTCTCTAGATTTCCAAACGTTTGGTGGTTTGACACTATGCGATCTGGAAATCTTTCAGCATATGCTCTTGCGCTTTCACGTCCATTGCCTTAACAAAATCCGTACACCATAACCAAATCAATTATTTCAGAGTTACTGTACATCCCCGTGCCTAATAGTTGAAGAAAAAACAACCAGAATACCTAGTTAAGAACTTAAGGAACACTGTTGTGTCAACTATTGGTTGTCAAGGCTAATAATATGACAATCTGCCAGACCACAGAAATAAGATGACATATAGTTTATTAAAGTACCTCTGTACTTTAATTGAGTGATCATGAAAATGCGAATAACAACAGTATTATCCTGAAGATTAAACACTATTCCAACCATACTTTGACTGAAATTCGAACTGCGACTGCTAAGTGTTGATTGTTTTCGAAATATTTTCCAATAATGAGGACACGTTGTTCTACCCTGTAATTTTATTAACCCAAAGCTATCGGTTGTAGATTTATTATTTTTGTAGGGTTGCCAACACTTTACTGAATAAATGGCGGTAAATTCAAATCTTGTGTTAATTCTGAAACACCCCTTATAACCTGATATTTCACAGGAATTATATTACATTCATTATTGTCTCAATCTAGAAAAAACTTTTCAATTGGATTCTTATTCTGTTTTTCAATATTAAGACAATGTATTAATCAAATATATGATTTATTTGGTGAATATATATAACTCTGAAAAATATCAAACAAAATTCAAGTTATTTGATTCCAAACCATGAAAGTAGGTAGAAATGAAGCACCCTAAATATTAATAGGATTAAATCCGTTATTATGAACTAAAATGTAATCACAACAAAACTGCGATGGATATAACAGAATATTTGTTTTGAGCAATAGACCTCAACTAATTCCATTTCGAGTTCGTGTTGAGTGTATCGATTTGTTTCATATTAATGAAAGCATATCGAGAAATTATGATTCAATGATACATTTTACTCGCTACTATAAGAATCTGATAAGCTTGCAGATATTTATAGATCTGGTTTTAGCTTTCATATAGAATGTCTTCAAACAGGTACTGATTTTTGAGAGTCTGGTAATGAGAGAACTCTCTAGTTCAAACCAAGCACTTAATTGTCTTGAAGGGAAGCGTTATAAAACCAACGCTCCATGAACTCCACATCATCACTTACGATATACTCAATAATAATGAAAGATTGTGAATTAAATTCTGAATGGAAAGATGTTTATCTTATTTCGTAACGTAAAGTTGGAAAAAATTTTCAGTCGTAGAGAAAATACCTTTAAATTGAGTTTTTATTTCAAAAGAGCAAGTGCCAATTTTTCTATTTTCTTGTATATTTATCATCGGAAATAAAACTAGTCACTTCGTAGGCTTATTAATAAGAAATTATCTCTGCTCCATTTGAAATAATCACAGAATATCATCGTAAATAACCTGAAAATTATTTTTACCTCTCCTTTAGATAGAAAGCATGAAGCCTACAGCTTGTCTCGAATTTAAAAGCAAAAGGAGAACTTCATATTCACCACGGAAACTGTCCGCGTGATTTTAATTCTCTACCGAAGTTACTTTCTTTTTGTGTGTTTTGGTGAATGCGCCAGGAAGAATTAAGGCTGCCTTTGTACTCGGACCGTTTATAAACTGATGTTACATGAAAACACAGACTGTGAAAATAATTCATTATGGTTTAGGTAAAATAATTCTTCATTTGGATATTCACAATCTTCCTAAATTAAATTATTCTATTTGTCAAAATATTATTCGATTAATGTATACTGCGAAAAATAAAAACACTCATCAGTGAGATTGAAAGTTAATACAGTGAAATTGTTGGAATGATATCGATAATACACTGCATTCATGGATGTTCATATACTTAATCAATGCATATGTGAAAAGTTGAAAATAAGGAGCAAGATGCAAGCATACTTGTAATAAGCGCGAGAATAAAGCATTTTGCAAGAAGAATTCGTTCTTTACGAGGAAGAATTGAGATTTGATGTATTCTTGTCTGGAGGAGATGGGGAAAGAGGTGGTTTATAAACTGATGTTTCATGAAAATATGAGTTATAAAGCTTTCGCAAAGAACGCCCTCCAAGATAATAGAATAGTCGACAACAAAATTGCACTTTTCGTCTGATGTTTTCGAATTTGACGCTGCTGATTCGGAATATACCCTCAATTGTATCTTTACAGCTCTTGTTTACGAGTTAAAGCTGTCATTGAAAACACAATTCCTTAATAATTTGCTATCAATTTAAAATTATTGATTTAACTTGCTATTATTTGATAATGAAAAACAAGTACTGTGTTTTAAAATTGATTCTGCAGAAAAATGTAAATTGATAAATTAACTTGCTATTTATATTTATTTATTTCTAAATTTGATATGGCATCAAATGCTATTATTTGATATGGCATCATCAAGAAGAGTTTATGTGAATTATTAAAATCACTTTTGTTTCATTTGCGTAAAGTATTTTTTTAAAGAATACCGTTTAAATAAGACAGAGTTTGTGAGTAAAGCTTACAAGCGAATATATAAATCAAGATGATTTAAACGACCTAATGACCTCGGACTGTCGAAGTCTGCTTCAAAAATCCTGGCTGTCAAACTGAAAGCAAGGAACGTAGTAACAGAAAGAACTAGAGTTCAGAATTTCCTGAATTATTTTAATGAAGAAGATGACTTTGTATTTTTCTACGATTTATCTGGTTTAATGGCTGAAATAGGATTACGAAATCACATTTGTAATGATTTTTTTATGGGCGCTTCCCAGGAATAGACGAACCTGTTACACCACATTAGTGGGCGCCTAGGAAGAATTGAGATTTCTATTTACTCGCTTCTTGAAGAGGGATTAATTGTAAGATGTTAGACGGGAAGAGTTCTACAGCTCACTCTGTGAACAAAGGAATTCTTATAGAGAGTGGTTCGAGGGGTGGCGAAATGTACCGCCATATGATGAGAACTTCTTGCTAGCCTAGTGATGCGGCAAAACATGATTTTTTCCATGACAAGGTCTTTCAGATCCTTCGAGCATCTTTCGTGGAAGTATCTGTAAAACAGAGGAAGGTCATCACCTTGTCCTCTGAGAGCCAGCGAATGGATATCGCCAGTGATCTCCGGGTGGTCGATGAGGTGCACAGCCCTTTTCTGCACACTATTCAACATCTGCAACGAATGTTTGGACGCAGATTCCCATACATGTGAACAATATTCCAAAGCAGGTCGAATCTTCGCCTTATAGAGAAGCAACAGCTAGGATGACCAGAAGTATCACTTGGCCCTGAAAACCAAACTAAGTTAAGCTGATGCAGACTCAGCTATTGCTGATACATGTTTATGCCAGCGAAACCCAGAGTTAACCGTTATTCTAAGAATGAATCTTTGGAAGCAGTTTGTTTGCCTCGCATCGTTAAAGGAATTTTCCAGTGGGGACCTTTCTAGAAAACGTAGTTGCTTTCGTTTTGCTCGCGTTGAAGCTCACCAGATTCAACTGACACCATTCCAAAGGCGTTGGTTCACAGATTCCTCAAAACGGAGTCTGAAACGTGTTCCCTTACACAACGGGAATAATGTAGAGCTTTTGCCGATTCCACATTCTACTAAAAAGAAAGAAGAATATACATCTCTTGCTTTGGCTTCAGAAAAAATTTGGTCTGTAGAAAAGGGGTGGCTCATATGTGTCGATCAAAACATGGTTAATTTCATTATAATTTGACAATCACTGTTTTCCCTGCTTGTAAAATAGTAGAGCTAAGAATCAACATTAACTATAAAAGGAAAAAGGTTGTAAATTTAACTTTCGTATCGAGTAATCGTGAATTCGTTTTTCCAAAAACCTCCGCAGAGAAGATGGACATGGTCGAGCCCAGATGGTAACACCAAAAATGAAATTGACCTCATTATAGCTGACAAAAAGAAAGTTATTAAGGATGTTTCGGTCCTTAACACATTTTCAACTGGAAGTGACCACAGAATGGTGAGGGCTAAATGTATGATCAATTTAAAACGTGAAAGGAACACACTCGTAATGACAGGAGGGGTTAAAAATAACAAACGGGCACAGGTATCTGATGAAGCGGCATTTCTTGAAACTTTGAGTGAGAAGCTTTTGTGCAGTGAAAACATGAATATCGATCAGCACAACGACAACATTTCAACATCAATAAAACAAGCTATGGACAAACATTGTAGCACTTTGAACAGAAAACAGGAAAGAATCAGTGAGACAACGAAACGCATGATGAAGACAAGAAGAGAACTATTAAGCAAGGACACAGCAGACAAGAAAGAACTGAAAATACTTAACCGCGAGATATCTCGCCAACTTAGGAAGGACTCTCGACAGCACAATAAAAGCTTGGCAGTTCAAACTATAGAACAAAATAAAAGCATGAAGGTACTACGACGGACGACTTTATTGGGAAAACGTAACATTCACAAACTAATGGATCCATATGGTTCAATTATAACAAATAGAGCCGAAATAGTGAAGGTTGTCGAGGACTTTTACTCCAATTTGTATCGAAGCCTGAATCGCGAGAACGAGGAAGACAATCGCATACCTCATGTTATGAATCAGAGTTCAGAGGACCTCCCAGAAATAACAGCTGATGAGGTCCGAAAGGCACTATCAGATATGAAAAACAACAAAGCTCCAGGGGAAGATGGAGTAGTTGCGGAGGCTTTGAAGATAGGCGGGAAAATCTGATTCGTGAAATAACGAAACTTTTCAATAGATGTTTAGCTGAAGCGAAAGTACCAGAGCCTTGGCATAATGTTATAATAATAATTATGTACAAGAAAGGAGAGCCCACAAATCTCTCGAACTATAGACCTATAAGCCTTCTATCGCACTTATACAAACTCTTCACCAAAATAATAACAAAGCGCCTCACAAACAAACTAGACACCTACCAACCTCGAGAGCAGGCCGGATTTCGGGCAACATTTGGTATTAATGATCATCTCCAAACTCAAGGCTTTGATTGAAAAGAGCATAGAATACAACTTGCCTCTGGTTCTCATATTCGTGGATTATGGGAAAGCCTTCGATACCGTGATACAGGCGATTATGCTTAAAGCGTTGGCTGACTGTAGAATAGATCATAGATACACTGCCATCATTAAATATATATATATGAGCATGCCACTTCACAAGTGTGCCTTCACAATTCTACAGAAAAATTCAGGATCGGACGTGGAGTAATACAGGGTGATACTATTTCCCCGAAGTTGTTCACAAACCTATTGCATTATATGTTCAAGCAATTGGAATGGGGTCAGAGGGGAGTAAATGTGGATGGTGAGCGATTAAGTCATCTTCGTTTCGCCGATGACATCGTCATTATAGCAAACAGATTAGATGATGCAAATGAGATGATCTTGCAATTGTCTAAGGAATCCAGTAAAATCGGATTGAAGATAAATATGTCGAAAAGATGATGACCAACTTAGTACCAAGCCAACCAGATTCCATCGATGGTGAAATTGTTGAACAAATAACGTCATACAAATATCTGGGGCATGAGATAACTATAGGCAGGGACAACCAAAGTACAGAAATAGGAAGGCGAATAAGGCTGACATGGGCTGCATTTCGAATGTTTAGATGTGCCATAAGGATCACGCTACTGTAGGAAAATAGTTAGCAGTTGTTGGATATACGCACCATTTTGAAAGCTCAAATTGTTCGTTCATAATTGAATGAATATTCATTTCACCCAGTCAGAATTAACCTTATATCTAATTTGAGCTCTGGAAAATATTGATGAAAATTTTTTTCTGAATGGTTTCAGATAATAAATAAGCCAATATTCAGCAAAACAAATTATTTTGGGATATACTGAAAACATTTTTGCTCGAACTAATAAAAATGTATATAATAAGTTGTGAAAGTTCCTTAATTTGTCAGTTCAAACTCTTGATGCAATAAGAACTTCTTCAATAATGTACCAAGTTAGCTTACTCATTTATGAGGAGCCCCAGGGATTTTAGGTCTACATCTAATCATATATTCCAGGCAGCATTCCACTCACTTGTTAAACATTTATTTCCTTGTTTCACGTTCAGACCTTGTGATGTTCTGTTTGCTTGCAACTCTTATTGTCGATAGTATTCCATCAAAGTCAACAAGTTCATTGATATGCATCCTACCATTCCCAAGTTCTATTTCATGAATTTACAAGAACAAAATTCACAGCAGATGAAAGTTTATTTATGATTGTTAATGCATCTTTGAAACAGTTGTTCTGTTGTATGCTGGATATTAAACGTCGTACTGACTGCTAACAACGAAGAAGAAAGATGTATCAGTAACATTTATATACGGAAATATATTATCCTTGAGAGCTCACCTGTTCCTGCTTCAGAGTCGATCAATGGTTCATTAAATTACACATGCGATTTTCAAGTAACTTTCAGGCTCTCCTCTAAGCTCTTGAGAATTTTGAAAACAGTCCAACAGTTTTTGACCATTTTGGAGGCTAGTTAACATCACCATTTCTTGCAATAATTCTTCGTCCACAAGGAAGGAAACTGATTTTAACTATTTAATTCATGAAAATAGAATTAATTATAAACATTTATTAATTCTTGTCTTCACGGTACCTTTTATTCATAGGCCGTCAAACATTTTACAGAATAAGAAACGAGAAGTTTTATCTGTTTTGTTTTGAATAATCGCGTTTGGGAATAAATAACCTGCGTACTCCATCTTATTTTCCTTGAAAAAGTAAAATCAAGTCTTCAGCATTTCTCAAATGTAGAGATAATAGCAAGAGCGTCGCCTCCTCTATATTTGATATTCCAGGCTTTTGTTTGTGCATTTTGGCGAATGCGCCGGGTAAAATTTAGTTTTGAGCGTTTCAAACTGATGTTTTATGAAAATTGCATTATAAAGAAATAATTATTGTCTCACAATCGATGAGTCTTTTGTTAAATCACAGATGAATAAGGGAAAGAAAACAACAACTCAGAATGATTTTTTTCAAGAGATTGATTTAGATAGCTGTACAGGAAAGAAACAGGTAGGAGGAAGTGAGGCAACCATAAGGTTAGTAATTGGCTTTCGTGCCAGAAAACCTGCAATGAGTCTCGAATCAATAAAATACATCGCACTGCCAATAACTATGTCAATGGTAATGTAGCTTTATAATGAAGTGAAGGAGGCAAAGTTTGGCCCAGAAATTGTATAGATTGATTAGAAATTCGTGAAAACAAAAAACATGTTTGGTTTACCCTCGTATATTTTTACAGCTCAACATTATCAATTGTTATTAGTCGTTACATATATCCATAATTCAAGAATATCGAACGATTAATCAGAGTGTTATGGAGTTTATGAATAGAGGAGAATCCTTTTTCGATCGAATTTTTTTGCAGAGTGTAAGTCAGAGTGATCGTTTTATTAATGTTAGAATAGACACGTATATAAAATCAATAACTCAAATCCAGTTACTGTTTTTCTCCAAGACCACCTTTGAATAATTCTGAAATCATTTTATATAGAATTTAAACATTCTCACTCTTGAGTTTGACTTTTCTGAAACACATGACTTTCATGTATTTTGATTCTATAAGTAGATACAGAATGAATGTTCCGTAATCGAATCATCAATTGCCATGAATTAAAAACAGTGCCAGTGTCAGATGTAAATGTCAACATCAAAATAATTATTTTCGAAAAAGTTATAGTTTGACATAGAATTTAAAAATACTCCAACTGAAATTACATATGCAAATAATATAATTGAGAACATGCTGCCGCAAAAATTAAAATATGAATACGAGTTGTATGCACATTCAAAGATTGGCAACAGACAAATCTGTGAAAATATTTCACTAGCATTTTATTTATACAGCATGAATCCGGATGAACTTTACATATTTCCATGGTGGATGTAGCTCGATGGGGCGGATTGAGATCAAGTATAAAAATTTCAGTATATCCTTCTTGGTGACTCTACAAGGTATTTTTTGTAAATTACCGAAAACTCGAAAATTTTCAATATTGAATGTTAATGTTCACAATCCTCTGAAACGAAAACTGAATATCACCGCTCTGGCAGAACATGCCTTGAAAAAGTTACATACTTTTAATTTCGACGATGTGAAAGTACTCGGTAAACAGAACATTTTACGGAAAAGGTTGTTTCATGAAATGATTGAAATTAAGAAAGAAGACAACTCACTCAACAACAGATCAGATATTGATAACCTAAATACTTCTCAGTTCAATCTAATTCGAAAAATTAAGAAGTATAATAGTTGTTAACTTTCGATTAGAGTCTGAAATTTATTGGGTTTGTCACGTTTTCATTTTATCATTGATTGTCTTGTCGACGCGATACGTAGCCATCCCCTGCAGATGGGCGTCATGATAATTCAGTCTGTATCATGCTATGTTTGGAAGAAGAGAGTAAATGCACTGTTCGTTCGTTCGTTATTTTATTATTATTTATTATCAATGGTAATTCATAAAACGAACCTGTTATGTAAGTTACTCTCCTTTTCAAATCTTTATAATTAAAACCGTCCTCGTCAATCATAAATGTCTTCACTAAATTTTTATTCATACATCTACCAGTGATTTTTGTGTATTTACATGATTTTTAGACTGTTCTCTGGTTCCCTCGAAAGTATTAGAAGATGTTAGTTTTTTCGAATATTCAAAAAAATTCAATATCCTTCACATTGCTTATATTCTTTATATTGTTCAAGATGTACAATTTTTAATTTCTTATGGATCCTTCTTCATTCTTAGAGACTTGAAGAATATTTTGAATAAATCGAACCGTCAGCGATTAACTGATCTGGTTTTAGTCATTTGACCTGATATCCACTCATTCAACTGAAGAAATCATCGGAATGGGTGGAAAAAAATGAGCCAAAACCGAAAAAACCTCGCCACTGTCGTTCGAAAATCAAGACGATGCTGATTTTTTTCTTTGATATTCGTGGTGTGGTTCATCATGAATTCATTTCGCAAGGTCAAACGGTCAATAAGGACTTCTATTTAACTGCTTTGAGACGTTTGCGTAAAACGATAACGCACCATCTCATCAAAACACGGTTATTAACGATCTTAAGACCAAACACTAGATAAATTCTATCGAGTAGCCTTACTCGCCTGATCTCTGAGGTGATTTTTATTTTCTCCAAACTGAAATTGCCGTTCCTATGAACCTGATTTGATTCCATAGACGTTATGTGAGAAAATTCGCAAAAGGAGCCGAAGTCCATCCCTGAAAACGCGTATAAAAAATTTTTCGAAGATTGTAAAAAACGTTGACACCTATGTATTGCTTCAAACAGAGCGTATTTTGAAGCAGATACAAAAAATATTGAAGTACATTAAGACTTTTGCGTTTTATTTCAAATTTCAGGATCCTTTTTCGTCACAGTGTATAATTCCAAAAATGAGATTGCATAATTAATGCAAAATTTCAATTTTTGCGTTAATTTCTTAGTGTAGCGTTCTTAGTGGCCGCTACTACTCTAACTGAATAACCTCTGGATTAACATGGTGCAAATTTAACACAGTGCAAGTCACTGTGATTCTGACCATTAATTCTGTGAATAATACCTTCTACCATCGGCGACTATCGAAGAATGACAACTGAGAGAACACCGGGGTTCATTCATTTTCTTTGACGACTTCCTTGAAATAACTCGAAATTAATTAATCATAATAATTTGTGAATTGTTTAATAACTCTTTGAAATAAAAGTGGTAAGTAATAATCCATTGTCATCCGCTTCATTTCTCTATTTTCTTTTAATATTGAGCAAACATTGAATTATTACCTAGATCTCTCGAAAAACTGAGTAATTATTTTCAAATTTCATCTTTAAATTAATATTCTCAACATGTGCATAGATTTCTGAATATCCATCCTCGATAATCTTATATTCTCTTTAGGTCCCATTTATTTACAGCATGGATTTATGTTTTCCACGTTCTTAATTCCTAATTTTCATATAAGAATATTTTACTTCTGTGTTCATTTCCTTTCAGCATTACCCAACATCGCTTTTTTATTATTTTTTTCATTCCTTTCATATTCATCTTGGATGTGCAAGCATATTTGTTTCACTCTATATCAAAGATAGTTTTTTGTTGAGTTTTTAACACCTGTGGCTCTTCAGATTAGGAGAGAGGGCGATACGATCAGTACGAATATAAAGCCGCACGATATACATTCGCATCATAACGCAGTTGTTTTATTCCGTTCATCTCGCTGTCGCAGTGTGATTCTTCCGTATGGAAAAATACGCTTTGAGCCAGCCGCTTTTTACACTTTTCATACCCGCGTGGTGTAATATAATATTGAATCGACAAAGATTCGAAAAGATTCCTTTTCTAATCCTTCTTTTAACTAACTTCTTCCTGAAGAAAGTCAAATTCGAGGTTGAACAGCACGCACCACTCTGGTAAGTCCATTTGCATTAACGCTCGCTCAATCACATCTCATATTTCTTTTGCTTATTAACTTCATTCATTACTTGCTGAACTCTCTTCGGCTTTATTTGAATTGCCTAGAAAAGAAGTGATATTTTTTCTTATCATGATATCTAGATTTTCTTTTTATGATTGATTTGCAAGTCTGGTGTGTTCAATCGCTATGTTCTTATTATATGTATATCCATATATTTATCTAGGTTATTTTTCATTTTCAATTTGTTAAAATTATTCAAAATTCAAATAAATGCAGAGGAGAAGTCACTGGTACTTATCACGAGCACAAGTAATATATGAAAACTTTTACAGTTTTCCGGAGAGGACAAAACATTCCAATTTTTTTGGAAAGGACAAAACAAGAGCCTTATCCTTTTGGGGTAGACAAATTATCAGCTATACTTCTGTGATTGAGGACAAAACACATGCCATATTTTTTTGGAGAAGACGCGAAACCAGCCATGTTTTTTGGAGAGGACAGGGCTCCGGCCATATTTTTCTCTGATGGGACAAACTCTATTTTGGGCAAGACAAATGAATTCAATCATTTTCTTGGATAGCCACCAACCTCCGTCATTTTTACAGGAGATCAATCTTTTTCTTGGATAGCCACCAACCTCCGCCATTTTTACAGGAGATCAATCTTTTTCTTGGATAGCCACCAACCTCCGTCATTTTGAGAGGAGATCAATCTTTTTCTAGGATAACCACCAACCTCCATTATTTTTAGAGGAAATATTTATTGAATAGATAATTTTAAATGAATTGTGTTCATTTTATTGGATGATTGGATGCTTGAAGGGAACTTAAATCCACGACCCATCTAAAACGACTGAGAAGGGTGAACCACAAAGTGTGAATCTTTTCCAATTAAAGTCATTATTATTAGTTAACATCCTTTTATTAATTGGGTAGGTTACAAGTGTATATTGTGAAACTTAAGCTTATAATATATATATATATATATATATATATATATATATATATATATATATATATATAATGTTTTTGTTCATAGAGGAATATCGTTTGAAAATAACGCACTTTATCGATTGCTTGGTTCCAATAGCTGAAAAAACGAAACACCCTGTATATTTGCATTAATTTGTAAATGTATTGGCCACTAAAGTGCACATATCAATACGTTAATGAAAAATCTTTACCGCCCATTTTGGTTCATCTTAGGTTAGGTTAGATGGGAGAGCCTTCTGAAGATTTTTGATACAGATCCTAGCGCAAATTAGAACACTGAAAAAATTATACACGCTCACTGTTGAAGCGATACCATCTCAAAAGCGGATAGACGCATTCCTATCCGAGCATCTAGATCAAGATATGTTACCATAACAATTAAATGTTAAAACGTTTTCCTGTTCAAACAGTAAATTCGTGTAATACCCTATTACATCACGCAAATTATATTCCACCACTGAAAAACATGCGATGTTAAAACAGTCACCAGAACCATCGTTTAATCATTTCGCAACTGTTACTGCTGACCGAAAATTTTAAATTTCCAATAAATCAACCTGTCCCACGAACCCTAATTAAAAATATCTTGAAAAATTAATCTGAGTCTGCTATAAATAAATCCGATATTTTTATTTATAATCACGCGCGACTAGGGTTTATTTTAAAGGGCAGTTTTTAATGAAAGCTATGATTCCTTGTTGATATGAAGAAAGCGTGTATTCTCCGTCTACTCATTAATTAAACTTTTTATGGCATGCATGATTCGAGCTTGTATTAGTCGCTCCGTCATTCTCAACTTCTACGATTAGGTAATCTGTAATTATAACTGGTGACATTTAAGGTATAAATAAACTAGATAAAAAGGGAATTCTGTTTTTCGACGTATATGTTGAAATTTTGAATATGACAGCGTGCCGATATTTTGCTTGAGATGAAAAACTTTGGGTTGACATGCCGGAAATGTGTTAACAGGATTATGAAGGGCAACATGGGTTATGATAAAGGTATTACATCAAGACAAGTGAATGTAAGCGATAAAAACTAATGGAAATATTTTACTGACGTAGGGGGTGTCCCATTTTCGATGTTTCAGTATGGCAGCTAGGAGAAATACTGAGAATAGAGATAAAGGATACCCTCGATTTTCCAGGAAAATTCAATGATGAAAACAGATCGCAGCTATCTTCTTTTGTTCTTGAGTTATTCGGGATTTCGATATATTTCGGTTGCTATCAAAATCAGTTAAAAACTATTTTGGCTCTCAACGTACGCACTTTTTGTGTAGAATACACGGACGTCATCAAGTTTTTTTTAGTTGAATTGTTTTCAAGTTATCAATTTTTTTATTTATGAACTAGAGGTGAATTTGGATAAAATAGGAAGAGCATTTTTCATCCAACCAGAGTAGTCTAGTTTCTAACGCTGAAAATTTAGAGACTAATAGAGAATTGAAAAAATTATATGAGTTTCTCATATATACCATATTCGGGAGATGCTTTGCTAAAGATATACAGGCTGTTCAAGTTTAATAAAAAGATATCAAATCTATTTATTGCTACCAAACAACTGCAGGTAATTGAATGAAACTTCGTAGGCATTAACTACCTCCAGGATGTATGTTTCACAATGGAAAAGTGATTTTCAATTTCATCAGTGTTATATTAAGATGATTTTGAAGAAAAAATTCGTACCCCAATGTTTCTACAAAAAATATCAATCAGTTTTGGATTCTCTTTTTCATTTAAAATGGAACAAACTGTCGATTTTCCTGTTTTACTCAGCATTTGCGAGTAAAAACTTGAAATTACGATTGAGAGAATTTACATGTTAATTTACATGGAGTTGGTCGAATTTCACGAGGATATTTGTGTGCTCAAACATAGATATTATGGTAATTCGTTACTTCACGTCTAGTGAAAGAAGACTTATCTGTCAAAATAATTTTGTTCGGAAAATTAGAAATTTGTTCCGTTCAACTCACAGACAAAATTCTCATTTGAGGTTTATTTATGTATTTTAATGTATATTTTTTTCAGAAAGCTCAAGAAATGTACTCAGAATTTACTCATTTCATTTTTCTTTCATGGTTATTCTAACCTCTATGCTTTGAAAAATTTCCTGGAATTACTAGGACTAGGTTTAACGAACCAAATGGGACTATCTTACAGAATGATGGGATATCCTTTGAATTGCGATTGATTGAGAAATATTTTGTATAATAATATTTTTTGTGAAGGAACTCGATCCAGTTTTTGTTAGGTAATTTAGAGTATGTATGATGTCAGAGATGACAGAGGGAAGAGAATGGCACAAAAATTATTTAAGTTGATTTTCATTATTTAATTTTTGATCAAGTTTTTCTTCATTTCGAATATTGTGAAATTATTTTTTGTATCAAGCCTTCTCGTAACTCGGTAGAAAGGCTTTTAAATTATTCAAATTATAATATGAATATTGGAAGCTATCCACTGAAGGCTATATCTGTATTAAAATATTTCAAACTGGACGGCAATAAGACCGTGCCATTTCAAATTGAATTTTCGTTTCAGTTCATTCAAGAGGAAGTTTGTTTCTATCTACAATTATCCAAATGTATAAGTAAATGAGATTCAATGTGTTTGACAAAGTTCAAGTTTGAAACAAAGAAAATAAGATCTCTGAACTCTGTGGTTATGTATCTTTGAAAGGTAACATAACCTAATATATTCGGAAAATATGAAAGAAATACATGAGAAGTATGATTCATTTCTTTCAGTTTAATGATATATAGTTGGCTTCAGAACTTGATTGACTTCTGAATACCGAGATATTCTTCTGTGTCATCTCAATTTGCACAAAAGGTAACTATTGTGAATTCCTTCTATTCATAGCTTATAGGTACTGTTTCTCGGGAAATTTTATCAAGGTTGTTGAATGAATTACAAGAATTCCTCATAGATTTGAAGTTGAAAGTTTCTCTGTTATAGGTGTCTGATAGTGGGAAACATGATGTTCAAATATGTAGCAGTTGCATTAGAAGTTTCACTTTTTACAACCACAATTTTCAATCCAAGATTTATGAAAGTCACAGGAAACATGCCGCTACTTATGTGAATCATATTTTGGAAAGAATTCAACTACTACTTGGAGAATGCTATGCAATTTGACAATTTTGTTATAGGTAGTTTTACTATAGGTATTGTATATAATTGTGTAAAATGAGTATGTTCATCACTTAATATGGAAATATGAAGTTGTTTTAATGCAATTTCTTCCTTTCATTTTCATTTCATAATACATTTTAAAAGAGAAGTAAAATTGAAGAATAGAAATTTCAATTATAAGATCATTTTACAAGAAGCTGACTGTTCGAAACCAACTGCCAACTCGACAGTTAAGGATTTACGAAATTAACAGTTACAAGAAACAGTTTCACTGAAATGATATATAGTTAACATCAATCAATTGTATATAAGGGTCCAAAATGTAATTTATGAATTTGTGGATCTCTTTTCTGCTTTCCACAAGAACACTTCAATTCAGAAGATGTTTGTTCTTTCTGGTAAGCAAATTGTGTGAATTTTGTCAATTTGAATTTACAAGATACTTTCGTATAGGGCAATCACATAAGGTGAAATTTCTATGTATTCAGTAGTGTTTCTTTATTTGATTACTAATTTCTCGCGTTTATCTTTTGGATACGCCCAAGAAATTTCAATTTGAGAAGAACTTTTTTCTTTCATTATATACTTGAGAAGTAATTCTTCAATCTTGCAAGCTCATATTTGTTGTTTATTATAATTCATGAAACGTATTCGATTCTTATCTGATCTAATTCAAATCTAAGTAAGAATAAAAATTTGAAACTATAGATCTGCATATTGATCTTTCTGAAGTATAATATATTTAATACTTTCAGAACAAAAATTTGGGATATTGTGAAAAATATTAGAGTTGTTGATGATTGAATTTCTATGCCTAAAGTTTGATTTATTTTTTGAATCAAATACTAATTTCTCGCGTTTATCTTTTGGATACGCCCAAGAAATTTCAATTTGAGAAGAACTTTTTCTACTTCATTAATATACTTGAGAAGTAATTCTTCAATCTTGCTGTTCTAAGCTCATATTTGTTGTTTATTATAATTCATGAAACGTATTCGATTCTTATCTGATCTAATTCAAATCAGAACTGTTAAGTAAGAATAAAAATTTGAAACTATAGATCTGCTTATATTGATCTTTCTGAAGTATAATATATTTAATACTTTCAGAACAAAAATTTGGGATATTGTGAAAAATATTAGAGTTGTTGATGATTGAATTTCTATGCCTAAAGTGTGATTGAACAATTTATTTTTTGAATCAATGTTGGAATGTTTTCGGTATCTTCTCATGCTAGCTCAATTTGATAAAGTTGAGATTTTCAAATTGAATGTATCTCTTTGAATTGGGATAGTAGTGAATAGTGTCGAAATGTGTGTGGTTGATGAGTCAATATTCATACAACAATATTGGAAGCTGCGTTACCCTAAGAATGACTGAAGCAACATATGAGACGGTTTCATGTAAAATAAAGAACTATTAAGTATAAATCTCAGTGAATATAATAACGCATTCAGTATAGATGGAGTTGGATACGAAAAGGCGTTCATTATATTTAGGATAAGTATATTAGGCGTATAGTATATAAGGCGTTCAGTATATTAGCTGTTTAGATATAGAAGGTGATCTCAATGGGCTCACTAGTTTTATTCATTAATCTTTCTAGTTGAATAGCATCTTCGATATTCACGAACTACCGTACGACCACCATAAAATCCATAAGAAAAATGAATATCTGAGTATTTGTTTTACTGAAAAGAATAAAATTTTCAAATAGTGACCTTTGGAAAACAAATGAAAAATCAATTTCTCAAACTTGACAGAGAAGAAGAATTATCAAAATTAGTTAGATCTATTAGAATTTGAATTGTTTTTATTGTTATTGCTGTTATTTCGACCAAGATCATTTCAAAATGAATGTTTGGTAAAGGTAGGAATTTTCGGAATTATGTTTGTGGTCCACATTTTCTACCCCTAAATTATCTCTCTAGTTTCTTACGAACAACTTTCAGGACTATATCGAAGATATACCTTTTCATTTGAGATATGAAAGTTGGATAGAAATGGATATTGACACCCCCTCTTTACTGGTCATTGGAATAGCTGTGAGAGAATGGTTAATTATTAATTATCCGCAACGTTGGTTTCGTCGACTAGGGAGAAATGATATATATCGTGACGTAATAAATGGTATTGGAACGGTGGCTTGGCCACCCAGATTACCTTATTTAAACCTAAATGACTCTTATGTTTGAGGAAATATAAAAGAAAAAATCTATGCTACTTCAGTACAAGAGACGATTTAGTTTTAAGGATTCAGCAAGTCAGCCATATTATGTGTCAAAATACAAATGAAATATCTACTGCAAAGTATTTTTCTAAATTTCATTTCTTGTTGTTGTTGTTGAACTGCGTTCATTTAATCAATTGTCCTTGAATTTTAATTTTAATTTTTTACCCGCAAATACTGAGTAGTACAGAAAGATCGGAAGAGTGTTTTTTCTTTCTAATTGAATAGAGAATCAAAAATTGATTCTCATTTTGTAAGAAAAAACAGTGGCGTACCAATTTCTTCATTGGAAATATCTAGTTACGAGTTAGTGCGGTTACCAATGGTAGAGTTAGAGAAAGTTTTCATTACAAAACATACTCCCTGCATTTGGTTGGTAACAATTGATGAATCTAATTATTTTTCACCAAAATTGAATTGAATATATTTCAAATAAGCAACTCATATAATTTTTCGATTCTCTATGGGTTTCTTGAATCGCTATAGAAACACTCCTTAATAATTTCCTTAAGAAAGGAAATTCCTCCAGAAATGAAAATTCTATGAATAAAGAAAAACGAAATAATTATTGAATAAATCGAATAAGAACTATCTTTTTCTTTCTAGTCTACTATATTATTATGGATTCGTTTCTATAATAGATTCCTGACATAGCCTCAGAGAAGAGAATTTCACGTTGAATCTGGTGAACGAGCTGGTCATCTTACTGGTCCTTTCGTACTGTTCCACTTATCACCGAAAAACTTCTTTGAAAATTCTGAAACATTTCTTTTCTGGTGTGGGGAGGAGGTTGGTAACAACACCGAACATTCCCATTGAAATCCCAGAGAAAAGAAAGAAAGAAGTCCTTACCCCAAAACTATCGCCCTGTTGCACTCCTTTCTTGTATGTCTAAAGTGATGGAGCGAGTCATAAACGATAAACTTATCGAATATCTTGAGTTGCAGGGAATTATTAACGAGCGTCAGTATGGTTTTCGCAGGCAATCGACAGGAGATCTGCTCGCCTTTGTCACTCATGTTTGTACATCAACGATGCAAAAGCATGGGGAATTTAGAGCAGTAGCACTCGACATCTCTAAAGCCTTCTATAGGGGTTGTCATGCAGTCTTGTTGAATAAACTTGCTGCAATCCTATTCACTATGGAAATTGTAGATATACATGGAACACTTAATTTATAGATATTCAAATTATGAGAACAGTTAATTATCTTGAATTTGACATTTATATAACGATAACTGATACCTTAACCTACAGTAGTTGCTTCCATGCGCATAGAATCAATATGTTAGCGGTTAATACATTTGTGCATAAATAACTCATGGTTCACTTTTTCCGTTTTCACGAAGTAAAAAAAAATTTTTTTCGCAAATTTCTCTTTATATTAAACAATTGAACTAGTTCCACGACGAAATAATATATGGGCGATGTCAACCCAGATTATTGGGTCCATAATGATTCTGAAACATCTATAGACCATAATCGGCATCACTTGGAAGACTGAACCTGGCCCTCGAGGCTCTCTCAGTCAAACAGAGATGGAATTTGAGGAAATATCGCAGGTTATGTATTTTTTTTTATTACCTCCTTAGTCCCTTTCATGACCTTGCTTGCTATGTAAAATCTTTTCTTAGATTTGTTCACACATATAAGAAGTTCGATTGTTGAAATATTTTTCTGCTGGTTTTCTTTCTTCATTGTTTCAGATTCCTGTCCCAAACCCGTTTCCTTTCACCCTTGTTTTGGAAATCATGGAATGCAAGAGAGAATGAAGCGGCTAAGTATAAAAACCTTTGGTACTCTTTATGTACACACGACACTAACACGTTATATACAGTCAAGCTATACCTAGTGCAATAGCGACAGGAAACGAGTTTTTCCTCAGGTTTTTCACTCGTTTATTGAATCATATACAAGATAGTATGGTTCCCTGTTACATTTCCTGAGCTCACATATATATATATATATATATATATATATATAGCTCACATATATATATATATATATATATATATATATATATATACAATTAGCAATGAAATATGACAGCATTAACAATGACATCGACTTGATACAAGTATAAAGAGCGTTATATACGAATTATCTTGTGATGATTTTCTAGCGTTTATATAGATCGAACTGACCGCTCCATCAATATAAGAGCATGAAACAACAGAATATTGTAGAAAAGAAAATCATTTCTCAGATTTCCCAAAAACCCAAATTTCACATCAGGTAGCCAAGGCAAGAGACAAGATTTGTTAGAATTAGTAGAGAGGAGGTCAACTAACAAACCTAATAATTAACAAACCAATAACTAACGCCAGCTTAATTTCCGTTTTGCCCATTTCTCCCATCTGTTTCGCAGGTATAAATGATACTTAGTTTTTGAAAATGGAATAAACTACGACACATCTATCAAAAATATATTTTTTTCAGTGTACTTTGTGAGACTTCTATATTTTTATCAAGTTATTTTATTAATCTCCTAGAACATAGCAGAATTAATAATCACGAATACAGAAATATTTATAATATTCTAATCAAATAATTCAAATTCATGCATCAAAAGAAGTCAAATCGTGAATATAATCATCTCCTCACGCAATAAACTGTCTAAATTATTCCAACTCCAAAAGCTCGTATTTAAACAGAAAATGTGAACATTTCGAGCCCGGATGAACATTATTCAAACTATACTGAGGAACTCGAACGCATGTTTAATCCGTGTTACCGGTTTCCGCTGAAATAACAACCGTGATGGATATATAAGCTCAAAAATCAAACAGGTTGTTGCCTGTCATTGTGCGAATGAATAATGGGAAGTTAAATAAGTTTATTCATATGCTAAGGAACGGCGATTTATGTTTACTGTGGAGAATCGAAACCACGAATGATTGGTTGAGTTTTCTCGTGCGCCGTTGAAACACTTATCGAATTAAATTGATATAAAAAGGGGCACTTGTTACGGAGAAAGATACAGATCAATCAGAAATGCGGGAGCGGTCGATGGACCTCCGTCAGAATCGCGCTATTCCCCAGATGGGATTCGAAATGAAATCTTTTTTTTTTTTATGTTTTGAATGAAAAGTGATATATATTTGAAATCAAAATCTAATAAATCTAGACCACGCCTACTAATATCGATACAGCATGTTATTGACAATGAATATGGGTATTTTTCCGGTTCAGTTTGGTATTTTGGAGATTGACATGGATAGGTACGAAATGATAATGCTTTTCTTCCTGAATTCTTTTGCGTAAAGCTTGTACGTATGGGAGTCTAGGTTGAGAGACATCAAAAGATAGATAGATATCAGAATTCAAACGGCGGATGCCAATCCCCCTTCTCTAAAATACCATGGCGTCCAGTGATTTATTGTAGCACTCTACCTTGAGTTTAACCCCCAAGTTAAATCCTAAGTTCTTCTTATGAAGTTACGAAGCTTACTCGGTGAAAGCTTAATACGCTCAGTCAGGCTCAGTTTGTGGCACCCGAGTTCCTCGAACCAGATTCTTTCCACAGATGGAACGTTGCACATGACTTGTTCTATTGACTCTACCTCCTCCTCACTTAGCCTGCATGAAGGGTTCTCGATCAATCCTAGCCAACTAAAGTGACTTCTGAGGCGACAGTTCCCGTTAATATGGCTGTTAGAATTCTCAAGTCAAGTCTGGAAAAATTGAGCTAAGCGTCGTCTTTCACAGTGGAAAAACCACTGATGATATTCAAGTCCAACTAGTTATTATCTATCTTGTCTCTAGGAGAGACTGTCAGAATGAAAAACGAAGTTAAATTGCTCTCAATTCACGAGCGGCTTGGAGCCAAAACCAAGCGAAGCCAGATCTTCAATCTGTCAAAGGTTGAACGACTCTCCAATACCATAAGCGACGAGCAGTTATAGGATGCCGATGCCTTCAATTCAGGTTGTCTACCTATAATGGTTTTCACATTGGTCAATGGTGAATATTTCTTCTTGGAAACCTGTAGCAATCTTGCCGAGACAGACAGACAGTTCTTAGGCAACTCCTTGACTATATACACCAGATCCTACATCTAGAGCAGTTTTGGAACCGTCTGTGAACCAACAGGATCCCTCAAGTAGAGGGGCATGAAGCTTACCTATTCCTGTATGCTAGGAATGAAGATCTGAAATGGCAGCATCATTAAACGGTATTAATACGTCTGATCTCATACCTAATATCTCGTTTCTCTCACTTTAGCCTTTAGAGCACCAAGTTCTGAGCTGACCATATTTATCCTACTCCAAGAAAGTTTATTAAAGCTTTGTGGGTAGAAACTGAGTAAGCTCAGTCAGCTCTAGTTTGCGAAATTCAAGTTCCTCAAACCGGATTCTGCCCCAGCAGGGCATTTGCACATGACGTGTGCTATTAAGTCCACCTCCTTATCGCATAGCCTGCATGAAGTATTCTCGATCAATTTTAAGTAACTAATGTAACTTCTGACGGGACAGTCCCCCTTAAAATGGAAGTTAAAATTCTCAGGTCAAGTAGGAAAAGTTTGAACCAAGCCTTGTCTCTCCAAGTGGAAAGGTCACTGATGATTTCCAGGTCCAACCAGTGGTTATTATCTATCTTTGCGGTCTCCAGGAGAGACCTCTATAATGAAAAATGGAAAAAATTAATCCGTTCTCTAATTATCCCCAATGCCGAATAGCTTGGAATCCAGATCAAGCGAAGCCAGTTGCTATCTTCAATCTGTCGAAGGTTGAATGACTTACCAACACCATAAGTGACGTGCATTTGTAGAATGCCGATATCTTCAGTTCAGATGGACATCCATAATGATTTCCATTTTCCCATCCACCAGGAGGTCAGCACACTGGTCATGTTGAATATTTCTATTTGGGAACTGTAGCCAAGACTGATAAACAGTTCTTTGATAACACCTTGACTAAATACACCAGCTCCAACATCTTGAGAGTTTTGGGGCCGTTTGTGAACCAACAGGATCCTTTAATTACAGGATCCATAAAGCTGACCTATTCCTGTCTGCTAGGAATGAGGATCTGGAATGGCAGCTCCATTCAATGTTATGAATATCCCGTTTCTTTCACTACAGCCTATAGAGCGCCGAGTGCTTAGCTGGCCTTATTCCAAGAAAAGTGATAAAAACTTTGTAGATGAAAACTCAATAAGCTCAAACGCAGTCATGCCCATAATGGTTCTTATTGACCTATTTTTCATTCCCCTAGCCTGCAGAAGGTAAGCACACTGGTCAATGGTGAATATTTCTTCTTGATAATCTGTAGCAAGCTTGCCAAGACAGATAGATAGTTCTTAGGCAATTCCTTGACTATATACACCAGATCCTACATCTAGAACAATTTTGGACACGTCTGTGAACCAACAGGATCCCTCAAGTAGAGGGTCCATGAAGCTGGCCTATTCCTGTCTGCTAGGAATGAAGGTCTGAAATGGCAACACGATTCGGTATTAATATGTCTGATCTCATAACCAATATCTCGTTTCTTTCACTTCAGTCTATAAAGCGCCGAGTGCTAAGCTGGCCATATTTGTCCTATTCCAAGAAAAGTGATAGAAACTTTGTAGGTGAAAACTCAATGAACTCAAACGCAGTCAGCTCGTTCCTTGAACCAGATTATGTCCCCAGCCGGGAATTTGTACAAAACGTATTCTATTAAGACTCTACCTTCTCTTCGCGTAGTCTTCATGGAGGATTTTCGATCGATCCTAGCTTACTGAAGTGACTTCTGAGGCAAGTGACTTCTGAGGCAACAATAGAGGAAAATCCAATGATGTTCTGCAGGTCCAACCAGCAGTTTTATCTATCCTCACGGTCTCTAGTTGGACCAAAATAATGGAAAAAATAAAACAGATGAGTCCGCCTCCTCATTGGCGATGTCTGGTTATAGTAGCAATGCCTTCAGTTCAGATTGGATATCCATAATGATGTTCATTGACCTAGTAGGTCAATGACGAATATTTCTGCTTGGAAAACAGTAACAAGCCTGTCAAAATAGATAGTTTCTTGGCAAAACCTCGACTATACCTACACCTTGCGCAGTTTTGGAGCCGTCTGTGAAAAAGTGGATCCTTTAAGTAGACGATCAATGAAGCTGACCCATTCTTGTCTGCTAGAAACGATGATCTGAAATATTAAAACCATTCATAGTATTGATATGTCAGGCTTCATACCCAGTATCTCGTTTCCCTCAATTTCAACCTATAGAACGCCAGGCATGAAGCTGACCATATCTGTCCCATTCCGAAAAGAGGGATAGACTCCATACGTAACCATTCTTATTGCTCCGCTCCACAAGGTGGTCTAACCACCAACAAATATAGCCACTGAAGTCATTTGGCATGCCCATAAAGAATGTTCAGCTTTGTGTATTCTGTTTACCCGATGCGAATTCCACGCAAGCATACTATCTAAGGTAACCCCAACAAGTAGCATAAGAGTTTTGTGGGGATTTGTACCAAGCATTTCATCTTCATATCTCCCTTGGGAAGCTGAAAAGCTTTTTGCAGTTTGTTGGAAACAACATCGTCGTTAATTCTTTCAGCAAGAATAATCACATCTTCATCGTAAGCTTGGACGTCAACGCTCAAACCGTCACTTATTGCCGCATCTCCTGGTGCTAAGTTGGTTAGCGAAACGCGCGTCGAGTTTTGAAATGAAGTTTCGGTGAAGTGATCGTTATTCAAAAATGTTCACCTTGAGACAACGGTTCGCTACTACTATATACCTATATACCTAGTGCAAAAGTACCTTTGGTTTTGATGGGGGATCAATAATGGTGAAGAGGAGTGGCTTCGAATGCGAGTGCTGATCTTGTCACGATAATAGAGCCCTGAATGCTGAGAGGTACAGGTCATCAAACATATCAGAAATTTCCACTTCCTTCACTTTGAATTTCTAATGGGTTACGCAGAGGAGAGCGCCTTTCAATGAATAATTCATCGAAGCTTTCGTGGAGTAAACATCGTGAAATATACTCTGTGCAACAATCACTTGATATTAGTTATTCGAAAATGGAATTTAAAATGAAAGTGGCGAATAAAGTGTTATTGGGCCAATCTGGGGAAGTGATACCAAATGTGATTCATTTCATGTAGAAAGACGTGATAAATGATAGACTGCTAATAAAAATTGGAATACTCCAGGAGCATGCTGTAAAGGCAATAAGGGTAAGTTTGAGTACTATATAAAAGATTCCTGCAGAAATGAGATCTGTTGAAGTGGGAGAGTCGTCCTCATTCTGCACACCAAACAAGAAACGAAAAAGAATTGCTCCGACGACTGGTTTAGATGATTTGAATAAAGGGTTTCTTCGTCGTAGGATAATAAACAATTATAAAACAGAAAAGAAAATTTCAACTCTTAGACGTGTTCATAAGAAATTTGTTGATGATAATGGGTATTCTTGATCAAATGAATCTCTGAGGAAAGTGATAACAGAGATGGGATTTCGCTTGGAAAAAAACCCAAAATAAGAGGAAATTACCTATGGAAAAAAATCCAAATGCTCAGAAGAAACTTTCTTAGAGATATGAAAAGGTTCAGACAAGAAAATCGGCCTATAATTTATATGGACCAAATATATATCCACTCATCCCACGCACATATGAAAGCATGGAGCGACAATTCAAATTGAGATTTCGAGAGAACGAAGACCGTGAATGCTTGCGGGAAAAATGGTTTTGTGGAAAATTCTCATCTGAAGCTTAAATAAAACACGAAATCAGTTGACTATCACAGTGGGATGAATTATGTCAACCATAAAAATTGGCTGCAGGAAATGCTGATACTTAATCTAACAGCCAAGAGTATTCTTGTTATAGACAATAATCCATACCATAATGTTCAACTGAACAAAAATACAAGTATGACTTCAAGAAAAGAAGAAATGCAATAATGGGTCCAACGGCGTGGACTACCTTTCACCCAAGACATGTTGAAACTTGAACTCTATGACGCCAAGTAAAGTAACAAACCTCGATTCAAATAATACGAAATAAATGGGAGTTAGTGACCACATTCTTCTTGCACTCATTACCCCGACCTGAATCCGATAGATTTCGTAAGGGCATCTATGAAACGATATGTCCTCACCAGGTTCATATCATCAGTAACTACTTTCAATATCACGAAATTACTTCAAAGGAATGACCTGCACGAGCTCCTAACCTAAATCCTATGAGACGTCTATTGGACATACTCAACGAAAGATTAAGAAGCCAGTAAATGTAGTCAGCTACCGTAAATGGAGTTGCTATCAGGTCATCGATTTCGAATATGAATTGTAGGTGTGATGCAGTGATTCTTGGTAAGAGAGGAAATATTCGGTTATAACAGGTATTGGGGAATTAGATTTTTTTCAAGAAGTGTTATATCTTCGATTATAAGTTTTATTTCAATTTTCCAACATATTAGAGGTAGATAAAATTTGCAGCCAATTATCCTTCCAAGATACAATTCATTTCCATTTCAGTCAAGCTTCTGCATTGAAGTGACTTTATTTCATTATCTAGAAAATCAAATCAACTGCGTGTCGAAAACGTAGTACATTAACAATACACCTGGAAACCCAGAAACTTAACTGAATCTATCCCGAGTGCTGGTAGAAGACATGGAGTAAGAACCAAACTTTCCAGGAACTTTCTCTCCATTGTATTGTTGAATTGGGAAACTTGTGCTAGTGATGGAAATTCACTTCAATAATTCTTGGAAGTCATAAAGAGCATTTTGTGCACCTGGGTAATGATATAGTTCTGTTAAAATAACAATTCAACTTTCTGAAGAAAAATCATAATTTATGCATCGAAATTCTTGATATATTTCTAATTGGCAGAACAGGTGGAGAATATGAGCAATGTTTCTCGAACGTCTTATATTTTAAACGTGGAAAAACTTCAGGAGGCTATTTCACAAGTACTTCTATGAGGAAAAGTTAAACTGCACACTTGTAAAAACATATGGGAGATACGCACCTTCAAGTAGAATATACATCATATGATTTTCCCACATAATTTACGATATTGAAAATCTAATTTTCAGAACTCTGCAATGAATGTGCCCTCTTATAAAATTCCACAAGACACATCATTTTTTATTTCAATCAGTTCTGTTTTATCATTTTTATTATTACTTTCGCCAGGTCAGTTCTTAAGGACAATTCAAACCTCAACTTGGTGTGGTTCAATTACACACCTTTATATATTATAGATCTACCTTTCAAGATTTATTATCTGTATGCAAAATTTCAAACTGTGGGTCGAAAGAATTTTTTCTAAGAGATGATTCGCGTAATTTGAATCTGATTTTTATTTGAAAAACTGCGTTTATGTTCCGATATTCTACCTATGTGTTCTACCATGTAGAAATTATCACAGTCATTGCAATTTAATCTATAAACATTGGTAGAACACATAGAAATTTTAATATTAGAATATCGGAACATAAACGCAGTTTTTCAAATAAATAATCAGATTCAAATTACGCGAACCATCTCTTAGAAAATAATCATTCTTTCGACCCACAGTTTGAAATTTTGCATACCGATAATAAATATTGGAAGGTAGATCTTTGGGAAACTTTAGAAATCAACAAATACAAACACTCAGGTAGACTCATCAATGAACAAGTCGATTTAAACCCTTCACCTCTATTGAATCTTTTCGGGGAGCAATCTATTCCTTAATTTTATTGGATATACCTGTCATAAATAACCACTTAAGTAGAAGCAACCCAATAAGCTTTTAATTACTCAAGAACATTTATAGTTATATTCTCATTTATATTTTTCTGTATATTCATTCGTCTGAAGAAGCTACGGTGTAGTGAAACGCGTTACGAATCGCAATTATTAAGTAAAATTCCTTAAAACACAGTACTTGTTTTTTATTATTGATAATGGAATTTTACCGAGTAAAAGCCTCCCAAATTCGAATGTAGAAAGAGTGAGAATATAACCCCTGCGATGCTTTTGGACGATAGCAAATTTGAAGGAAATGATTCAATTGTTAATGCTTTCGGGGTATACTTGTCCGGTGTTTTTGAAGATCCAAAGAAACCAGTAATTTATGAAAAAAAGCTCAATTCGTTCTCATCTATCTCAATGAATCGTGTTGAGGTAACTGATATTGTGAAAGAAATTTCCAAAATGTATCTATCCAAAGGCGCAGGTCCGGACACATTTCCTCCAGTCTTCATAAAATCATGTGGACAATCACTGTCAATTTCTCTTCAAATTATTCTCAACAAATCACTGCAACTAGGCATATTTCCGGATAAATGGAAACTAGCAAAAATTGTTCCTGTCTTCAAAAATTGTGAAAAATGTTTAATAAGCAATTACAGACCTATTTCCATTCCCAGCCATTTTGGTAAAATTTTTGAATCAATTTTGACGGAACGACTTTTTCACCTCTGTAGTACTAGACTGTCCAAACATCAGCATGGCTTCTTTAGGGGAAGATCACCTTTGACGAACCTTGCCCCATATGTCAATTTTTTATCCAAGTGCTTTGATGAAGGCGTTCAAGTGGACGCAATATACACTGATATGGCGAAGGCTTTTGATAAGGTGCATCACCTAACATTAGTACAGATACTGTCTGACTTTGGTTTCGTCGAACCGCTCGAATGGATGAATTCGTATTCAAATAACAGGTTGCAATTTGTTGAAGTGAATGTAATTTCTTCGATCGTTTTCAACGTTACTTATGGAGTGCCACAGGGGTCTCACCTTGGACCACTCCTCTTTTTAGTCTATATAAATGATATCTCTGAGTGCTTTTTGATTACCGACCACGAGTTATATGCCGACGATCTCAAAATATACAGAGTGTGGAATCTTTTTCTGATATAGATGCATTTCAAAGTGACTTAGATCGATTGTTTTCGTTCTGCACCTCCAGATATTTCAAACTTAGTATTGACAAATGTCAGCATATCAAACATTCACTCTTGGAGGCTTAGATATAGCAAGAACAAATTGCATCAAAAATCTTGGCATAATGCTTGATGAAAAACTCTCATTCTCTCTTCACGTTGATTATATGGTATCAAAAGCTTTCAAAATGCTCGATTCCGTGATGAAGATAACGTAGAACTTCAGAAGCGAGAATTCACTTAAAAATTGTATTTCACACTAGTAAGAAGCAACCCCCATTTGGTCTCCCCATTTTTATATTTATATAGATAGAATAAAGAAAGTACAAAGAAAGTTTGTCAAAAACCTTAGCTTTAGATTCAATCGATATGGACTGGCAAGTGATTATAATATATCTTTAAAACACCTTAATATCTTGAGTCTGGAGCATAGAAGGATGCTTTTCGATGGAATATTTTTGTACCGTTCTATGAACTGTCATTTCAATTATCCTCTTATCAATTTTTTTCTTTTCTAACATTCCCCAGTATAATAATCGTCGAATTTCACTTTTCTATGTTTCAAAAGGTCGAACTGCCCTTTATTATAACTCTGTGTTTCTGAGAATAATGCGTTTTGCCAATTTCCACCTGAATATTGTAGACTTGTTTTCAGTGAGCCTTTATAATTTCAAAAAAACTTTATTTACTTACTTGAGAAATTACAATAAGGTTATGTTATGTGCCGAATTTCATAAACTTATTAGAGTTTCATGTAGAGAATTTCAATTTTCTTTTTCCTTTTATTTATAAGCTTGAATAGTGTTAACATGTTTTCGGGGACAACTCGTTGAAAATTGTATTATTATTGTTCCTAGTTAGAGAACCCCTGTAATTGGGATCACCTGTTGGGGTTCCTGTTTAATAAAATAAATAAATAAATACATAATATGAAGGTGAACTGAACAGAATATTATTATGAAGAATAGTGAGATATTAATTAAGGTGAAGAAGATACATAAAATAAAATAACAGAATATTCTCTCCAGTTAACAGAATATGATTGTATAGATAGCGAAGGGCAAAGAAAATTTTGACGCTGGATAACCAATCATAATGGAAAAATTACAAGATATGATCCTAGACTTGAACAACCATTCAAAAAATGTTGGCCTAGAAATGAACATCAGCAAGACGAAGATAATGTCTAACACAAACAATAACCCCGTAATTCACGTAGAAGGTCAACAACTAAAGAATGTCGAAAACTACATATACCTGGGACAAAAACTAACTACTAAAAAAGACAACATGACTGACGAGATTACACGAAGAGTGTCTCTTTCGTGGGTGGCATTTGGCAAATTAAAACATGTCCTGACATCAGACATACCCCACAACCTCAAGAAAAACCTCTACAACCAATGCATTCTTCCTGTGCTTACATATGGAGCCAAAACATGATGTCTTACTAAGAAGTTGGCCCAAAAATTGACGAAAACCCAAAGAGCCCACGAGAGAATAATATTAAATATTTAACTATCAGATCGCATAAGAAATACTTGGATAAGAGAACAAACCAAGCTGACAGATGTCATGGAGAGGGCAGCTCAACTAAAGTGGTCATGGTCAGGTCACGTAGCTCGAAGAAATGACAATCGGTGGACCAAGAGGCTCATGGAATGGAGGCCAAGAGTGGGGCATAGGAGTATCGGCAGGCCAAACACAAGGTGGAGAGACGATATTAAAAAATCAGTGGGTCTTCTTTGGATGAGAGAAGCTATTAACAGAAGGAAATTATTCAATATGGGAAAAGCCTACATCCAGCAGTGGATTGAAATAGGCAGATCGTGATCGCGGATAGCCATCATCTTTTAAATCGATATCTACGTAAAGGGTGATTGCGATTCAACAAAACAGAGGAGACACGTCAGTGTTGCAAAATCCGTGGAATGCTCGATAGACTGTTATTAAATCACCCATCTGTCGTTCAGTTACGAAAGTAATGAGCTGAAAAATGTCTAGTCTGTCCACGTAACTGATTCCAAAAGGATCAAAATGGACTTCAATTAGTTTTTGTAGTCTCATCGATAAAACCATTTCTCACATCCACAAATATTTCTGGTGAGACATGCCAAATTCCGTGTTTTATAGATTCTTTGAAGACCTCATTATAACTGGGTACGTTTTGGAACACCTAAAATTCAGAACACGCAAATCCGGTGAACTGAGAAGCCAGTCCATTCATTTTGTTACTATCCTCTTGTTAGGATTATTATCCAGACATCGGCCGCATTTAAGGCACAGTGTGGACCTTTTATTTAAAAAAGTTTGTAGTAGCTTATTCCACTTCTTTGCTGCTGTGTGGTCTACAAGCTTTTAACGTGACACCTTTGACAGTTCCTCATATTCAATTTAGTATGGGTTACCATGGTGCTACCGGGATGGGGTCACACACATGATGGAAACACTGATGGTTAATACAAATACTCTTTGTAAATTTAAAATGAAATAAAAACACGTGGTTCGTTGGTGAACAACGGCGGTTTGGCAATATGGTCGGTGGCGTGGGTACGGAAAGCCGGCTCGTGCTGCAGCCAGTTTTCTAAGACAGTGAGAAAGATCGGGAGTCTCCGACATGCACGGATATTTAAACCATCGGTCCAGGTAGGCCAAGAGTACGCTCTGTGCCTTTCGAAGGGGCCTAGAGCGATCTATGGTGAGACACCGTAGTGAATACGGTAACGATGGTTGTGATGTCACCTCATTGGGTTTCACCTCAGTGAAGCGGTACAATAGATTTAAATTATTTTTCCTCAATTCGATTAGTTTCCGTGATGGAAAAACTAAATTAAAAAGAATTCTGTATGACGTAAATAAAAATCTAGAATCCGATGAACTATTGATAGGCCAACATCTGCCGTTTCCTTAATTCTTCTTTGAAAGTCGGTATCTAATTATTCGAAATAATCTCACAAAATGAATTTAAATGACTCTCGTAGTCATCCTCTGCAAGTAATATATTTTTCATCATACTGCGACGAAAGGGTTCTTTAGGAAAAATTGTTTGTAGAGAATTATTCATAAAGAAAGAGTTAATTCCTTTCCAGGCGCTCCTGTTTATTTTGAACCTTTCCCTTCTCCGTTCTTTTTCATTCAAGTCCTGCCAAATGGTATACTTAAAATGAATAAATAGACCTTGAAATGGAGAGAAATTTGCGAAGATGAATTTAAAAGATTTATTCATGAAAGAAATTATCGTAGGCACTCAAAGATCTTTTACGAATGAAAAAGTTCAACTCAGTTTCATAAACATGAAGGTATAATTTTCTTGATATTTTCTCAAATTAAACGTTGATTTCTATAAGATTTAGACTCAAATGAGTATTTTTAAAGATTGAAATTTTGTGAAACTTTTGTTAAGATCCTTGAGATACTTCGTGATTCGTGTAGTGTGGTCGGTTTCATCTCGACAGAAAAAGGGTATACTCTGTGACAAAAAATATCCGGAAATTCTCATTTTAATTGCCCGCGTTGAGTATTTTCAAGTATCGCAAGTTTCTGTATGTTGGTAGGACTGTCGATAATTCCTATAACAAACATGAGCGTGATCTGTAAACTAGTTTTGTCTCAAATTTTGTGTTTCGAACAATATTCCGTTTGCTGAATGGTTGCAAATGATGGAAAAGTCTTATGGAGATTCTGTTTCATTGAAAACTCAAGTGTACGAGTGGTACAAAACCTTTAGGGACGGTCGGGAGATCGTCAAAGATTTGCTTCGTTCCGGACGACCTTCGACCTTCTCAACCGACGATAACGTTTAAAAGATCAAGGAAATGGTGCTCGAAAATCGTCATGTCAATGTAAGAGAGATAGCTCGTGATCTCAACATCTGTCGTGGAACCGCTCATTTGATTTTGGTAAACCAATTGGGCATTCGGCGCGTCGCCGCTAGGCTCGTTCCGGTAGTGCTGAATTTTCTTCAAAAACAGTACCGGATGCTGGTAGTTGCAGGATCGTGCGAATTCTGATCCCACGTCATCGGGACTGGTGACGAGACATGGGTCTATAAATGTAACAAATTAATGAGCCAATGATCATCGGAATAGATGGGAAACAATAAGCAAAAACCGAAAAACCATTGCCAAATTCGTTCGAAAATCAAGACGATGCCGATTGTTTTCTTCGATATTCGTAGTGTGGTTCATCATGAATTCATTCCGCAAGGTCTAACGGTCAATAAGGACTTCTATTCAACCATTATGAAACGTTTGCGTGAAAATATTTGCCGTGGATAACCGGATTTGTGGCGAAACAATTCGTGGATTTGCATGACGGTAATGCACCATCTCATCGAGCCACGGTTATCAACGACTAGACACTCAAAAAATACAATCGAGCAGCCGCCTTATTACCCTGATCTAGCTTTGTGTGACTTTTTTCTTTTCTCCAGATTGAAACTGCCGCTCCAGGGAAACATATTTGATTCCCGAGACCTCATTAAAGAATATTCGCAGAAGAAGCTGAAGGCCATTCCTGAAACCGCCTTCAAAAACTATTTTGATGATTGGAAAAAACGTTGCCACATGTGTATCGCTTCAAACGGAGTATATTTTGAAGAAAATTTGATAAATATTGTTGTAGACTAAGATTTTTGCGTTTAATTCCAAATTCTCGAATAGTTATTGGTCACAGTGTATAATGTGTTTCTTCCATACAAAAAAATAAATTACGTGAGTGAATTCGTGTTTGACTTGTGGCTTCAGATTACTCTATGACTGCGTTCTGAAAAACAAACAAGTGTCGCCCGCAAAACTGATCATCTCCGCTTTTATAATTGAAGTAAATTTATTTATATAAATAGTTGCCTGAATCAAAATAGCATGTGCCTTGGGGTCAGCACACGTTTTAATTTTAACTGCACGACGTCTATCTGTAATGTACCTTTTCATTAGGTCGTATGAAATCCTACTCTATTATCATTATATCATAATATCATTACAATGCTCAACAGTCCTTTTAAATAATTTCAATTCCAAAGGAACATGTTGTACCATTAGCGGCAAACATGGGTAAAAACTTTTCATTTCTGATATGATATTCATGATAAGGCCAGTTATCACGAAGCTCATATCATTAGGTTAGATAACAATGATAAACAGTAAATTTATTAAACGAAATCAAGTTATATTTTCAAGGTCTACTACCTACCCGCATATAAAACTTTTGCTTACCGACCTGAGTTTCAGAATGAATTAACGAAAACATATTGAAATTGAAATAGTTTTTCTTTTGCGATTAGAAATATACCAACGTTCAATTGACGAGGCTTTTACATGATAGAAAACCATTTTCACAAATACAAGTAAACGATGATTTCTAATAAAATATATTATAAAATGCTCGACGCGTTTCGATACACAGTGTCCTTGTCAAGAGCGAATGAATACTACAAATATATCTTACTAACATATACTTATATATACTAAAGATGCAATCCATTCAGATCTATCTGTATTTGAAGTAGTGTTGAGAAAATAAACTTAATAAGGGTGAGTTATTTATGTCTACCTGATCATTAAGAATTTCTGGTGAATACCTAAATCTGTTAATTTCAAGTAATTCCAGAAGGTTGAGTTTTATACCTCTATTCTCAGAATATGGGATTTGAAAATCTGAATTGGAAGAGTGACTATTTTCCCTAAGACGATTTGATTAATTTGAATCGGTTTTTCCATTGATGAAACTGCGTTTTTGTTCAGAGATTCCAACATTAAAATTTCTTCCTGTTCCACCTAGATAAAAACAATTGCAATCTTTCTCAATCCAATCTATGAACACCTGATTTATTTTCTTTATTTATTGGAGATTTATACTTCCTGATAAATGAACCTAAATTTGTTGATGTTCTGAACGCTATATTTAAATTTGAATTTTAAGAAGAGACTTCACATTATTGCTTATATTGCCTGTATATATTAAACTATTGAATTTCTTGCCTTGGTGTTCACCGATTGTATATATACATATATTGTGAAGTTAATTTCTGTTTTTTTTATATAATATACTGCTAACTCATTTTGCATCATAACCATTATTTATCGCGTTCTGTTCTATCAAATTCAATTCTTTGAAATAATTATCATTAGACATTGGTATGCTCAAGAGTCTATGTATATAGCTATTAAATGCTGCAACTTTATGTTGGTAACGATAAACTGATGTATAACGAATTGTGATATCTGTATGAGAACGCTTATGATAAATTGAAAACTGGTGTTTATTATTTGATCTTGTTATTGTTATGTCTAGGAAATTGATCGAATTGTTCTGTTCTATTTCAGAAGTGAATGTTTTTTTGAGTGCAGGTTGTTAATTAAATTTTCGAATGCAGTTATGTGTCTGTTTGTTCCTGTGAAACACACAATAATGTCATCGACATATCGATACCAATATAGGAAATGTTTACTAAGCGGGTGTTTATGAATAGTTTTTCTATATTATCAATAAAGATTTCTGTTGAAAGAGAGAGATGCAAACATCGCTCAACATATGCAGTGATATTCCCCAGTGATGACGGACTTGACGTTTTAATATAAAACTGGCGCTTGTTTATAGATACTGAAATGTTTGAATCATATGAAAATATGAAATCATTGCTAGAACTATAACCAATATTCCTAGAAATATGTGGAGATTTGAAAGTAATTGCTATTTTGCTAGATCTACATCTTTGGATATACGAAGTTTCGTTGTTATGTCTGTGAGTTCAATTCCATTTAACTTTCATCAAGGTCATTTTTGTCTATCAGTGTAACTTATCTTCAAGATCACGAAATTACTACAATGGGGAATCTTGCACAAAGTCCTCAATCGCATCGGACATGTCTAGGACATTCTCAATAGAGAATTAGAAACCAGCAAAACCAGCCAGTTACAGTGAATGAGTTCCGAAACAGACTGGTCCAAATTCAAAACTAAATGGTTCAAAATGCTATATGATCATTGATTTTGAGTTTGAATACTTACTTTGCCTTATTTTATAGTGGTGATACTACTGAGGAACTCGAATTAATAATAAACTGAGCATTAAAACTTATGTAGCTATGGCTAACAGCCATCAACTATTTCTACCTAGCAATCCAAAATAAGTTAAGAATTAATATGGATAAGACCAATATATGTTTTTCAAGCAAAAAATATAAAGAAATGGATCTTCCAGTAATAACACTAAATGATATTTAGATTGAGAAAGTTAGTACATTAAAATATCTTGGCCTAATTTTGGAAGAGAACTTAAATTGGAAAGACGACACGACATCTATGTTTCCCAAAATTGTGCCAATGTTAAGTGCCATAACAACGAATAAAAGTTATCTAGACATATATCAATCCTATTTTGTATCTTATTTCAGATACCTTATTTCGATTTGGTGAATGTGTAGCAAATCAACTCTCAAAAATACATTACAAAACAAAATTTTGAAAAACTCATTTAACTATGAGCGCCTTACGCCATCAGACGACTTATATAAAGAATTAAAATTTAGCAAATTGAATGAACTTATGGAACTTCAGAAGTGTAAAATAATGCATAAAATCCTGTATAACAACCAAAAAGTAACACAAAATTACGTTTGCTGGGATATACATCAATATTACACCAAAGCACCATGTCCGTTCCTTAATCAGGCATCTAAACTCACATCATGCCTCCTACGATTGCCCCTAAAGTGTGAGCTCAGGAAATGTAACAGGAAACCATACTATCTTGCGTCTGATTCAATAAACGAGTGAAAAAACCTGTGGAAAAACTTTTTTGCCGTGTCGCTTGCACTAGCAATAGCTTTTCTGTTCATGGTGTGTTAGTGTCGTGTGTACAAAAAGAGTACCAAACATTTTTCTGCTTAGCAGCTTCTTTCTCTTATTGTCATCTTGCACTCCATGATTTCCAGGACTTCTTCACGAAGACAAGGGTGAAGAGGAAGGGGGATTGGGACAGAAACAATCTGTAACAGTGGAAAAGGAAAACAGCAGAAAAATATTTCATCAAAGCGTACCTAACTCTTATATGTCTAAACTCATCCGATTCTAAGAACTCAACTAATACTCCTCTGTTTTTAACAGGAAACATCTCATACACCTTTTGAGAATGAAGCCGTACATGGGTGTAGCCCTTGCCTTAGCAACATACACCATGGAAAAAAAACTCTAAAGAGGAGCAAATAGACTTAAAAATCTCTACCCAGTTAATGAAATTATCTGAAACGGAATGAATTTCTTGAAAACCACCCGTAAAATGGTAAATAGGACAATCGAGGACTAAATGTCTTGCAGTTCCTTCAGCTGTGCCACATTCACATGCCGGACTTTCTACAGTATTCCATTTGAACAACATAATATTATTACGACCATGGCTTTGTCTTGAGACGATTTAATGTACACCAATATTTCCTACTTATATCGAAACCTGCAATCCTTTAGGAAGGATCCTCTATGAGAACTTTATTAAAAATATCAACTTCCTGCCATTCAGTTTTTCAAAGATCAACAGCCTTCACCCGTGTACTCAAAAAGTCAATCGACCAAATAGGTTTCCTAGATTTCAATCTCAAGTTAGGTGGATTTTGAACATCTTGTATTATCGGAAAAATGAGTGATACTTATCCCAAGACGATTTAGGAGGTAACTTCCGGCGAATATGGGAAGGAACTATATTACAAATAACCGGAAGCCATGGGGTAGCAGTTGAAGTGATACATCCACTTATAACTTTCATAGAACAGTTCAACTGAGAATCAATCTTATTGACATGAACACTTTTCAACCACACCTGATTGCAATATTCTGCTGCTGAAAATACTAAAGCTAAAGCAGTAGTTCGCAGAGTAGATTCCGGCGCCCCAATTTGATCCAGCTAGTTTATGTAGTATATTGTTTCTTGTTTTCAACTTCTGACAATTTATCAATATGAAATTTGAAATTCAAAGAACGATCAAGCTTTACACCAAATAATGTAAAAAAAATGTAAACTGTCGATATCAGTACTTAGTTCTGTTTAGATAGTATAAATTAAATATTATTTGTAATATGTATATATATTTTATAAAGCATTCAGTCATTGTCGCCGGGGTAGCATTATCCGGTATTAACAGGTTTTTCTCACTTTTATTTGTTCAAAATTATCGAATTTTTCTTTTAACTTTTATTTCAATTTCAATGAGTACCATTTTTATTTCGATTGTTCTGCTAGTGGATTACTCGGAAAATAACTCTTTTACATATCTAAACTTCTTCTAAATGAATTTGAATCTTCGATTTTGTCCCTTAATTTTTGATTCAGTGTATTATAATATAAAACTCCGAAAGGAGTTGAATAGTTCACTAAAATATGATTCGGTAGTAAGAGAATAGGAAATTAGTTATATTTTACATAAAATGTAATATCTTCTGAACATGCCTAACTGAAATCCTGTGAACTGCATATTGACATTTATATTTGGCAAAAATCGAATATACGACAGAGAGTACATGAATATTTTATATATTATTAATAAATTTTAAATACGAGAGTGGAAATCTATGCTTTACCTCTATTGAAGTATCCAAATTAATGATTATATCACTAAAACACACAAATTCACAGCCACCACATCAAACAACAACGCCGAAAAACAATAGTTTCGAAGAGTCGTAGTTTTTTCAAAAGAGCGCACCTGTAGAACACCGCTAAAACGACGCGTGACGTCCGTGAACCAACTAAAGCAGTGCGATTCCAGAAAAGCGCGACGGAAATCTTTCTCGCTTTCCCATGTGTAAATCGAGACGCTTTCCTTCTTCACTACTATCATGCGCTAGAGAGCGCCGCCACCGCTCGTTCATTGACTATGGAAAGCCATCTTCTACACCCCCGCAACAGAGTTTCGAGTTAAAATTGAACGCGTGAATTTTTAAAGTGCGTCAGTGCATGTCTAAGAAGAAATTTGGGGCATTTACCTGGGTTATTCAGGACTGACTAAGTGCCAAATAAGAAATTATGTAGCAGGAGCTCCAGCGCCTACTTGATTTTTCTTCCGGTGTTGTTTTACGAACCTCTGCTGCGATGGAAATTTTAAATAACTTTTTGAGGGGGAAACGAGTTGAAACAAATAAAAGGGTCCCGAAATTTAGAGCGGGGACAGATTTTGACGTTTTAGTACAGCAGCTATGTGATATATTGTAAGTATGGGAAAATGACATTCTCCCCGTGTTAGTTTTGCCAGACGTATACTGGATGATTCACAAGTGGTGAGGTGCTCTGCAGCTCGTACACTTTTGAAGAAGTAAAAATCTACTTCAGCAATTTATTTTGAAGTAAACAGGGTGTCCCAATTTTCTAAAAGAAAATCTTGGGAGGTTTTTTCAGATTGAATTGAAATAGATTATCCTCATTTTATACAGGGGTAACTCAAAAAATTATTGAATATTGTAATCATCATTTCTTGATTTTTTCAAAAGAGCATCTTGTATTTTATTATTCATGTCAACGCATAAAATATTGTGACACATTTTCGCAGAAGTAACCATCTTCAACCATTTTCGGAATAAAAGAAACAACAACAAAAATGAATTATAATAAAATCAAAGAATGCGAAAAAGAGTTAATTAGTACATATCATTATACTTGATCAGAGATATGGAGATATTTTAATGTAGTCGTGTATGAAATACGTAGTAGATTGATTTTTGGTGAGATGATCTACAACGTGTTGAACTATTTCTTTGCCGACACAACTCAATCCTTCTGAGGAAAGACCATTGAATTCTCGACAACATTTGCGGATTAACTGACTGAAAGGCGCCGACTATTCTCTGTCTCATATCCAACTGTGTTGAAGAAGGAATCAGGTAAACGATGCCCTTAATATAACCCCACAAGAAAAAAAATCTAGATTTGTAAGGTCCGGAGACCTAGCTGGCCATCTAACAGGACCGCCACGTCTTATCCATATGTTTGGAAATACATGATTCAAATGCTCCCTAACTTGATGTGAGTAATTTGTCGGTGTTCCATCCTGTTGAAACCACAAATCTTGTCTTTTATATGCTCTGGTACATTGGCAAGTAACATTGGTAGATGATTTTGCAGAAAATCTGAATACATTTCACTATTGAGGTACCCGTCGAAAAAGTGTGGCCCAATTAGATATCCATCTACTATAGCGGCCCATACATTCTAGGACCAACGATGCAGGGGATCTATTTGTCTCATGGGGTGTGGATTTTCCTAGGCGTAATAATGAGAGTTAAGCTTGTTAAAAAGCCCATTCTTGCGGAAAGTTGCCTCGTCCGAGAAGAGAACGCTGCTAAACATATTTGGCTTTTCCGTTACTGTGGCACTTGCCCAATTGCAAAAATTGATTCGATTTTCATAGTCTTGATTGTTCAGTTCCTGGTGCAGCTGTACATGATATGCATGAAATTTATTCACTTTCAAGATTCTCTGGACGAAAGTTTGACTTATATCTGCTAACTGAGAAATCTCTCTTTGGCTTTTATATGGGTCCTCTGTCACTCAACAAAACTGATAACTGGTTGTCTTCAGCTGTAGCAGTTTTTGGTTTTTCATGTTTTTTTGTAAGCGATATTACCCGTTTCGAATAATCTAATTAGACGTTTTCCAAAACATCTTGCATCAGGATGCTTCTTATCAGGAAACCTTTGTGCATAAACTCTACTTGCCAACAAAGAATTTTTATCACACCCAGAATAAAAATCATATCAACCATTTCATCTTTGAAGAACTTCATGGCAGTCAATTGAGAAAATTGGGTTCAAACCTCACTTTACCAATGTTAAATAACAAAACATTGATAAGCTTACCATGTAAAATGCAGAATATGATATTTCCGAATACCTGACAGAACGCACAAATAAAAAAAAATGTCAACACATACCTCGATTTACGTTTTAATCTTCTTGATTTTATCATTCGTTAAAAGAATTATCTTGTTTAGGTTTCATTTTTACTACTTGAATCATTACAGAAAAAAACTTCTGTGCGAATAATGATACATGTTGATGAGTTTGTAGAATTTTCATCAAAAATTTTAACAAATAATCGAATATTTCGAAAATGATCGAAAATAAAGATAAGGTTACTTCTGCAAAAATATAGCAAAATATTTTATGCGTTGACATGAATAACAAAATACAGGGTGTTCCTTTGGAAAAATCAAGATATGATGTTTTTAAACAATATTAAATAATTTTTTCTGGTATAAAATCTATTTCAATTCATTAATAAAGCTATCCTTGTGCAACAAGAAAACGAAAGGAAAAAGTATTCATCCTTTCTAGCCGAAGGAGCATGCATGATGTGAGAGTCTTTTTCATGATTTTTATGGAAAAAAATATTGTGACGAAACTACTCAACAAAAAACTTATTACCTAAAGACATTATTATAGAATTTAAGCCGCTCCAAAATCTTGAACAAAAAATGGTCTTCCAATCTGAAAAAAACAACCAAGATTCTTTATAGAAAATTGGAACACCTTGTTTACTGCAAAATAAATTGCTGAAGTAGATTCTTACTTTCTTAATACAATACCGTTCGAACAAAAATGAAATCTTCAAGAGTGTACAAGCAACAGAGCACCGCGCCACTGTTATATTGCCGCATACAGATGCAATCCAGTTTTTCTCGTTTTCAAATTACTTGAAAACTTTGAAAATTTTCGGAATCAATCAAGTAATAATATCTAAATTATTTTTTTAAGTTATGAGGGTGGTCAGAAAAGTTTCTAACCTAACAAATTTATAAGGTATTTTCTCTGAATTGTTTTCCTCTTTTTCAACATACTCCCATATAACTCTACACCCGTTCCCAGCGATGTTTTCATCTCTGTAAATTTTTCTCTGCAAAATAATGGTTCACTACTATCATGCGCTAGAGAGCGCTACCACCGCTCGTTCATTGACTATGGAAAGCCATCTTCTACACCGCCGCAACAGAGTTTCGACCTTAAATTGAACGCGTGAATTTTTAAAGTGCGTCAGTGCATGTCTAAGAAGAAATTTAGGGAATTTACCTGGTTTATTCAGGACTGACTAAGTGCCAAATAAGAAATTATGTAGCAGGAGCTCCAGCGCCTACTTGATTTTTCTTCCGGTGTTGTTTTACGAACCTCTGCTGCGATGGAAATTTTAAATAGCTTTTTGAGGGCGAAGTGAGTTGAAACAAATTGAAAGGCGCCCAAAATATAGAGGGTGGACAGATTCAACGTTTTAGTACAGCAGCTTTATGATATATTATGTATATGGGTAAATGACATTCTGCCCATGTTATTTCTGCTAGACGTATAAATTGCCGCAAACAGATGTAATTCAGCTTTTTTCGTTTGCTAATTATTTAAAAATTTTCAAAATTTTTGGAATCAGTCAAATGCTAATATTTTGATTGTTTTTTGAAGTTATATGGGAACAATATTCCAAAGCAGGTAGAATCTCCGCCTTATATAGAAGCAACAGCTGAGGGATGAAATATCGCTTCGCTCTGAAAAGAAAACTAAGTTCAGCTGATGCCGACTTAGCTATTGCTGATGCATGTTCATGCCAGCAAAACCCGGAGTTGATCGTAATTCCGAGAAGGTGCATCGAATCGTTGGATGCTAACTAATCCCACTCAGATATCCTCTGTAAGTCAGAGTATAAGATATTAATTTGTTGACATCTCTGACGCTGATATTCCGTAGCTGTAATTGGTCGCAGACCACTGAAAGACGAAGATCCTGTTCTCTGTAGATGACAGAAGATCGTTTACCTGCAACAGAAACACGGTTGACGAAAGAATGGATCACTGAGGTACTTTTGCTTGCAACCGGAAACAATCAAATTTTATACCGTCGACCACAACTTGTATTGGATCTATTCGAAAGAAAGCTACTTATCCAAGCCCGCAGTTTTTCGGGAAGCTTATATGCAGCAAGTTTATTCAACAAGGCTTTAGAGATGTCGAGGGCTATTGCTCTAGATTTCCCATGCTTTTCCATCGTTGATGTACAAACATTAGTGACGTAGGCGAGCAGATCTCCTGTTGATCTTTGCATGCGAAAACCATACTGATGGTCGTTAATAATTCCAAATATTTGAAGAGTTCATCATTTCTGACTCGTTCCATCACTTTGGACATAATGGGAAGAAGTGCAAAAGGGTGGTAATTTTGGGGTAAGGACTTCTTTCCTTTCTTTGGTATCAGTTGAATTCTCGTTATTTTCCAGCTGCTCAGAAAAGTCTGGCTTTCATAAGAAATCTGAAACGCTTAACAATGAGTGCCACTTTCTCAGGACGATTGGCGGTATTTCGTCTAGACAAATTGCCTTCTTGCAGTTCAGCTGCTTGAGGGCCCGTCTCACAGTGTGGACTCTGAACTTGATTTCTGTCATGGAAGAATTTGTAGGTGGAATGTTCGGTGGTACTGCGTTAGATGAATATAGCACAGAATTTTTTGAGAACAAGATAGCGAAGAGATCGGCTTTCTCTTTCGGAGATGATGCTATACTTCCGTCTTCTCTAACAAGAGGCGGAAACGCAGATTTGCAGAAATTGGCACTGACAGTCTCCACCATAGACCATAATTTTCTAGTCCTGCTTGCCTGTTCAAGGACCTTATTACCCCTTCGTTGATATTGGCTATTGCAGTTTCAGTTGTCTGGTTGCAACGTTCCGTATTCGTACGAAGGTTGCTCTTGTTTACTTTGTTGGATTTATCTTCCATGACTTGTAACTTCTTCTCTTGACTTCAGAGGCTATTTCGCATGGCTTCTGTGATGTTGTTCTTTTCATGGAATGAGGGATGTAGAGGTCCATGATTTGTCGCGTAGCTCGCGACGCATTGGCTAGTCTAGAAGTAAAAATTGAAATAAATGTGAATTCTTGATGAAATGAATGTCATAATGTTTTTTCATGTGAATTCGATGGATAGTCCAAAAAAGCAGGAAGAGAACGTACATTATACTTCGACACCAGACTTTCAGAAAGTCTGAGTCAGACCATATTCTCGAACCAAATCTTTCTAGTCAAATCTGATGAGGAATTCAACATATCAGTAAGTACCGTATTGAACGACGTTAATTGTAGAGGTGTTTTTCTGTTTTTATTCTATTTCAGAAATATTCAACTTCCTTATGTGCTTCTTCGAAAAAAACAGCATGTGTAAGATTTCAATATACAGGGTGATATTTCAACCTTAACACTGCAAATGAAGATGTTTCATTCGAGTCCTGGAATATCCGAATTTTTTTTTCGTCAATATTTCTAATGCCTTGAATGCCAATAATGTCCCAGAAATCGTTCTATTCCATTGATAATTGAGAATTTTAGAGGAACTTAAACTTTTAATAATTTCCAAAAACCTACAGTTTTCACTACCGGATCATAACCCGTCCCATCGAATTGCATGGACCGTAGAAGTACACAGTAATTTTTTCATGAATCAATACTCAAGATATACTTAATATCCCATTATAACTTGTTTATATTCCAATAATTGAACTCTATGAACAATCCTGCATCTCAATGTCGGAAACAATAAAACTGTCAAAATGAAGGTTCAATTGAATTTACTATTCATTTTATTGATTTACTATAACCGTTTCTGTTACACTTCACAGTTACCTTCTATATAAACAAATGGGTCCCTTGTGGTAGACAGATATATATGAGAATACAGTTAACAAAACGGAGTACCCACCAACGTATCCAGTAAAGCGATAAACTAAGAGATTAAAATGAATTTAATATTGAATGTTACTTACTCTAGCTTTCATTTTCTATCTCCGTTTCAATCCCTTGTGTATTTCTAGATATTTCAGGACAATATTGCAATAAATCCTTTGTATATTAATTTCAGAACATCCAACATGATTCTGACGAAGAAATGGTAAATTCATTTTGCATATTTCAGTGAAAAGTTAAAGTGGGTGGGAAGCGCTCTAACTAAATCTATGTGTAATAAAGAATGAGTATATTCTGGAAGACGTTCCTTCTAATTGAACAAATTGTGACCTTTCCTCCAGGTAAAATCCAGACCGTCTCAGTAGCACGCTGCCGAAACTTACCAGGTGTGCAGATCTTCTGTGCATAAAGAAATGATTTCGTATAACAAACGGTTTTTTAAAATCGGTGTAGAAGGAATCCATCTGTATGAGGTAGTCAAGAGCCATCTGGAGGTACTCCAAAGAACTTGACAAATTCGTTTTCAAATTTCTACCCTGAAAAAGTGATGCTACTGTTCTATGACTATGTTTCTTATATGACTGCATGAGTATTTACACACAACCAAATTTATATGGAATCACCCGATATTTTGAATATTTCCTCAGGGATTTTGGAAATTTCGAAGAATTGTTAGAATTGATCCTTTTTGAGGTATTTGAATTGGAGAAAGAAATAAATTAAGGTTTATTTTAAAAAAGAAACAAATGAAAGAAAATAAGAGACTTTTTCCGCATGAAGTAAAAAATTGAAAATTGTTCCCTCATAGAGTAGGTGTTTTTTTTCGACCTCTGTAGCTTTTATTACTTCCTTCTAGGCATGCTTTGGATTCGGTTTTCGACCTCCTCTGAGGTGATATTCTGTCACTCTTCTGTAGCGGCTTGGATGAGCTGTTGTGGGGTTCTTGGATCACCCAGGCGCGATATAATATTTCTTTTGAGATTATTCCACGAATGTTCAATAGGATTTAGGTCTGGAGCGCAAGCTGGCCTGTCCAAAATATTGATTCTCTCAGTTTCAAGATAATGTCGCGCGAGGTTGCTGGTATGCGGAGGAGCATTATCTTGCATAAAAGTGAAATTCGCACCATGGGCACCTCGCCAGAGTCTCACTCCAGCACTAGGTCCACGTAATTTCTAATCTAACCTCGCAGTAGCTGTATACCATCCATCCTTTCCTTCTCCTCTTATCTGGATGTAAACTTCACCTCGATCTTATGAGGTATGAGTTATACCTCGGCGTGGTTCTGCTGGAGTTCATCCAGAGGAGCTTGTCTCTGTGAATAGCTCAGAAAAAGTCTTTCACTGACCATTAGCGTGAGCCATGTCCTCATCCTATAAGCTGTCAAAACTCCTTTGCTATTTATTGTGAGGTGCAATGGTTCTACCTCAACCTTACACAGCAGAAAGTATGTTTATTCTTCTAGATCTGCAAAAAGACCTCTAACGCGGATAGTTCCTGCATTTTCGTCAGCTTGAGAATCCTTTGTATCATCGCATCAGACTTGAATTGTTTAATTCCCAGGTTCTGCAGAACCTTGAAGAACAGTGTGATGGAGATGCCTATGACTCCCTCTCCTTGCCCCTAAATATGTAGGAGTTTTTCCAAAATATCAAAAATTCTGCCTAACTTTATAATTCTCAACCAACTTTGATGAGATTTTCACCAAAGAAATAACTTCGTCCGAAAATCTTCATATTTTGGGGTCAAATTCTTCAACTGTTAATGACTCTTTCAATGTATAGTGTGAACAGATTTCGACGTTTTAGTACTGTTATTATTGAAATATTGTCAGAAGAGTACTTTTTGAATGAGAAATTCATTGCCGCAAACAGATTCGTGCTGGCTTATGTCGTTTTCGAGTTATTAGGAAATATTGGAAATTTTTGGAATCACTCAAGCGCCAATACCTCGATTTTGTTGAAGTTGTGCATTGATAGTTTCAAAATTCTACAGTCACTTCTACGCAGAATCGAACCATAATTTCACAACTATTTTATTTGTGTTTTCTTGAAAAGCCGAAAGATTTGGGGTATAAAACTTGCCTGAATTATCAACCCCCTAAGCGGGGGTTGCAATCCTTGAACATTTTGAATAGGAAAGGTTAATCGAGTGATAACTCAAAAGAAAGGTGGTATCTCTATTTACATTGCCTTTAATGGATTTTCATTTTCAATTGACAACTGTAAAAGATACAGGGTGAGCAACTGAAAGATAGGGAAAACTATTTCCCTGAGACTATTCAAGTTTCAGTGAAGTAAAATGGAACAGATCCATGCTGATCAATGGCAGTCATCATCAAGTAACATCCTCGTCTCGAAATTCAATCCCTAGAGCAGGGGTGACAATCCTTGAAATTTGGAAAAGGGTAGATGGGTCGAATGATACCTCGAAAGAAAGGTATTATCTTTGTCTGCATCCCCGTGAACGAATTTTCATTTTTGATTGAAAACTGTAGAAGATACAGAGTGAGCTACTGAAAAATAGAGAAGACTATCTATCGCCCTGAGCTATTCAAGTATTAGTGCAAAAAAAATTGAACAGATTCATTCCAGATCAAAAGCTGTCCTCTTTGATCTAAATGAATCTATTCCAGTTTTTCGCACTAATACTCCAATAGTGTTGGGACGCTAGTCTTCTCTATTTTTCAGTGGCGCACTCTGTATCTTTTACAGTTTTCAATCAAAAATGAAAATTCTTTCACGGGAATGCAGACAAAGATAATACCTTTCTTTCGAGCTATCATTCGACCCATCTTCCCTCTTCCAAATTTTCAAGGTTTGTCACCCCTGTTCCAGGGGTTGAAATTCGAGATGAGGATGGTACTTGATGATGACTGCCATTGATCAGCATAGATCTATTCCATTTTACCTCACTGAAACCTAAATAGTCTCGGGGAAATAGTCTTCTATATCTTTCAGTTGCTCACCCTGTATCTGTTACAGTTTTCAATTAAAAATGAAAATTCGTTCAAGGCTATGTAGAAAAAGATACCACCTTTTTTTCTGAGTCATCACTCGACCCATCTTCTCTATTCAAAATGTTCAAGGATTGCAACCTCCGCTTAGGGGGTTGATATTTCAGGCAAGTTTTGTACCCCAAAAGATGTCCCCTTCGATACAAAAATTGTCTTGTTTCTGCTTTTTGATCAGAAATGAATATCTTGGCAGATATAGCCTCTGTTTAGTAAAGGAATGACTCAGATAAAATCAGAGAAAAACATATCCTGGAATAATTATATATTAGGATAACGTTAAATGTTATGAGAATATATGAATCTTTATATATACATACTATAGCATCATCAGACAATGATATCAATGTACCAACGAGTAGTGTCAGAGGCTTTCTCTCCGGAAAAATCCAGTGTACGGACCTTAGTCAAGTAACACTGAATATTACTCATTAATAGTTTCGTTTGTGTGAAGTGGTGAACGATCGAATAGAATACTGCTCTGAATATAAATATGACAAAATTGTCAGTTAATTATATTACATATTTATAAACAAAAAATAAAATTTGAAATGAGATTCTGAGCAGTATAAACTAAAGAGAAACCTATGACTCTACCTCATTATTTTTCGGAAAGAAACCTACGAAGAATATTACAAGATTTGATGACTGTTATCTTTTGTAACTGTTCAAACAAATTTTCTTCAGACCCAAAATCTCAATACTTTTGTGAAGATTTCTAGGAATCAACACCTGTTGTGGAAATAATAATCGGTAGAATAAATATTTTCTTCATTTTCCACATTTTTTAATCTCGTCCCAAGCTTCATATATTTAGAAATTTTTCATTGTATTTATTTTGTATATTATGTGTGTCGGGTATAGCAATATCAATTATATTTGTTATTTGATTCTGTTTATCATTAAGAATAATATCTGGTCTATTGTGTTTTACAGCTCTGTTGCAAAGAATTGTTTTATCAAAATAAAGTTTATATTTGTCATTTTCACAAATAATCTCAGGTTCATATTTGTGAAATTTTTTCTTTTGGGAATTAGGTCATGTTTAATTCCTAGATTGAAATGAATAATATTAGCGACGGCAATATGTCTTTCTTAATAATCTGTTGAAGCAAGGACAGAGCAAGATGATAATATATGAAAAACTGTTTCTGAAGAACAGAAACATCTACGGCAAGAATCATGTATATTTTGTTTGATGATGTGTTTTCTATAATTCCTCGTGAAAACAACCTGATCCTGGATCGCAATTGCCAAGCCTTTTGTTTCAGCAAACGATTCTCCAGATACTAACCATTTATTTGATGCGATTTCATCAATATAATCATTTTTCAATTCTTTAAGGTGCTTTCCGTGTAATTCCTTCTGCATCCAACTTTCTCTTTTAGAATTATCATCAAATATATCAAAATCTACCTTTTGCATTGTCAAGTTCAGAGGTGTAAGATTATAATCTGAAGCAACAACAATATCATGTAATTTAGACGTTCTCTATTTATCATGAAAATGGGAACGTAGATGAAAAGTCTGTTTACTATGAACATTATTCAAATCAGTTAATCCACGACCTCCAAGATGTCTAGGTAGTGTAACTCTCTGAACAGCTGATTTTGGGTGGTGCTTATGATATGTACAGAGCATTTTCCTCGTTTGACATTGTAATTCATTTAGATCAGTTTTAGACGATTTAATAATTCCAAAAGAAGATGTAAGAATAGGAACTGCATAGGAGTTGATAGCTCTGAAAAGGTTTTTACTAGTTGAATGACTCTTGATGATAATTCTAAGTCTTTTGTAATATGAACTTCTAATAATTTCCTTAGTGCTGCTATGGTTAATTGTCTTCTCTTGACAAAATCCAAGATATTTATATGTATCTCCTTGATGCATTGGCTCGATTTCGATATTGGAAATCTTTATTTAATCAGAGGGTGATCTTTCCTTTTCAATAGAAAGATTTTTACATTTTGGAAGCCCAAATTTCATATGAATATCATTGGAATAGTTGAAAGTAATCTCAAGTAGACTTTTTAAATGAGATCTGGTTCCGGCATATAATTTAATATCATCTAAATATATATATATATATATATATATATATATATATATATATATATATATATATATATATATATATATATATATATATATATATTTTTATTTATTATTTTATTATTTATGATTTTATTCGATAACTCTAGATCCATTCACAGAATTAACACCGAATGATTGAAATAGCTTTGGTGCCCTCAATATGACAGTTCAGTGACCAACAATACGGTTTCCGTATTGAACTCATTACTTGTTGTCCAATAAAAACCACAAAGGGGCTGAGACAGGGGTGCAGCTTGTCACTGCTTTTATTCAATGTGTATGTGGAGGTAGCACTAGACAATGGAAAAGAAGTTGCCAAGGAATGGTTATTCCGATAGGAAATGAACATTTTTTCACTCATTTTTTCGCGGTTGACCAGGTAGTTTTTACGCAGGATCCATATGATCTGGAGTTCATGATGAAGAGACTATACGATGCTTACAAGCAATGGGGGCTTCAGGTTAGTCTCAAGAAAACAGAGTATTTGGCAGTAAATGCCGATGCAAATTTGGAATTCATGATAAACGATGAGGTGGCAATCAAGCAAGTTAAATGCTTCAAATACTTTGGAGCCTTGATAGATAGCGAGGGTCTAGAAGAGAAAGAAGTCATGGCAAGAATGAGAAGTAGTAAAAAGATCATTGGATCCCTCAAAAGCCTGTGGTGGGACAAACATATTTACAAAGATACGAAAAAGAGACAAGGAAATGCATTGGTTGAGTCAGTCCTATGTTATGGTTCAGAGCTCTGGATTGGGATGGAGGGTACTGACGGTTTAGATGGACTATCTGAGGAGAAGCGTGGAAATATCACGAACTGAGAGAATACAGAACACCCAAATAAGACAGATTATGAGCGTAGAAGAGATAGTGGTGGAAAGAATTGAGAAAACATTCTTTCAATGGACTTCCCTAGGACAAAGGAGGCAAAAGGAAGACCTACAAAATCATGAAGTGGGGGTATAAGAGAGATGATGGCGGCCTAGGATCTAGAAGACAATGATGTTTTCAACAGGGAAGTTTGGCGACGGCAAACGGGAAGATGTCAATAGAACGTACTTGAGTTGAAATGTTTAGATACATTGATTTAATCGCGTATATATATATATATATATATATATATATATATATATATATATATATATATATATATATATATATATATATATATATATATATATATATATATATATATATATATATATATATATATATATATATATATATATATATATATATATATATATATATATATATATATATACTGTGGTATGATAAGCATCGCCTCCAACAGCTAGTAAAAAATGAAACAAAAGAACGAAGTATCGTTTGAAATAACGAGGCGACCACGCCGTACAAAAATTCTGAAAACTTGATATAATTCAAAGTTTTATTCGAAATCATTATGATGTGAATGCTGCACAAGCTGCTTATCCGGATCGTTCTGCTGAGAGACGACAATCTCATGAAAACATATATGGCACAAAACTTTTGTGATTTCTCGGGGCAAACTTTTCAATATTGATGGAGCATCTTCATTATGTCATAAGAAATCAAATCCTGAGATCTATTTTCAAAAATAGACACCAATCTACTTACGAACTTGTTCCATTATTCAAAACTATTATGATATGACATTTGTCATATTTTTCCAACGACTGTCGAAATTTTTCTTTGAATTAACCAAGTTCCACGAAGAAATAATATATAGGCAATGTCAACCTAGATTATTGGGTCCATAATAATTCTACAACATCTAGAGATCATAATCGGCATCACTTGGAAGACTTAACCTGGCCATCGGGGCTCTCTCGGTCAAACAGAGATGGAAATTGAGGAAATATCGCAAGTTATGTATTGTTTTATTATCTCCTTAGTCCTTTTTATGACCTTGCTTGCTATGTAAAGTATTTTCTTAGATTTGTTCAGACGCATTAGAAGTTTGATTGTTAAAATATTTTTCTGCTGGTTTCCTTTTTCCATTGATTGTTAAAGATTCCTGTCCCAAATCCCCTTCCTTTCACCCTTGTTTTGGCAATCATGGAATGCAAGAGGGAAACCAGTTTTTTCCTCATGTTTTTTCACTCGTTTATTGAATCATATACAAGATAGTATGGTTCCCCTGTTACATTTCTTGAGCTCACACTTGTGTTTTTTCTGACACACACCAAAATCATAGATATAAGCATTTATTGTAAATACAATTATTCAAATTTTGTAAATCCACTCCTTTTCGAAAGAATATATATATATATATATATATATATATATATATATATATATATATATATATATATATATATTCAGGAACAACTTCTGAAAGATCATAAAATCATAGAAATATCAACTCTTTCAACTAAGTTGAAAACTTTCTAGCTGTTACCTAATTTGAAATTTTCCAAATGTGTTAAACCCTTCTCAAACAAACTGAAATAGACCAGATCATGCTCTTAAAAGCGTAGGCTTTTTATGAAAATCTGTTTCACTTTCCACATCACCCAGAAATCATTCATCTCATCAACAGGTTAGCATTCAAGCTCGGACCACTTGGGTTACTTCCGTTATCTACTCACTTCCTGACAGGAGGTTAGCATTTAATCTGATTCAGATCACATACAACTGGCTATTTCAAAGGAACCGCTGAGTTTAATCTTTTGATGTAGAATAGAAAGATGCTTCTCTCGAAAAAATCATTTATGCATAAATCTTCCGTGTCTTTGATCTCCGAAAATAACGATCTTTCATCATGAAATTTGGTTAACTCATGTTATATGAATTTGAATATTTCAACGGTGCCCATTACGGGATACAGCTTGGAATTAGTTAAGGTTTGTTTTGAATTTTCGAGTGACAAATTAACTCGTATGTCAAATAATGCATGTTATCTTGAGTTTCAGAAGTTTACAAAACAAAAGACAGTATAAAAAGAAATTTTGAATAGAGATTTTTTCTATTACTTTTCTAATGTTCTTCATGACTTACAAAATTAGTAACATTGTCGTTATTAGAAAATTGAAATTGCTGGCATATAGGCGGGCTATATTCTTGTTTAACACGAGAAATACATTCTATTTCGGAAAAATATTAAGTTCCGGTGTTGGCTTTAAAGAATTAATTAAAGATTTCATTGGAATGAACAATCAAACCTAAAAACAATTTTCGTTCACAAGACTGTTGCAGATTAACTCATTTTCATTAGCTCAAACTCTGGGGCGAGTATGGGGGGCTCTATGTGTTTCGTTTTTGTTTAATCATTCGACATACTGTGCTTTACTTCGATCGTGTCTCATCTCAAATCAAGAGTTGACGTTACGAAAAAGTCAATAGTGATCTGACCGCAATTGCTATTCAAAAATAGCGAATTTTTCGTAATGTGCTAACTTACACTTTACATGTTCCTTCTATCGTTCTTCAATTCCTAACTTTCATTTACTTGGCTCTGATGATACAATACCGTGATCTCATATTCAACTCCGTTGTATTTTTCCTTTCCATAATTTCCCTTATTATTCTTTGTTCCTGTATCAGATAATTTCTTTCAATTCAATTGATTCATTTTGAAATTACCTCAAGGCGTTAGTTTATGAGCTTTGTGAAAGTTCAGGAAGTAAAGGAATTTTGAAAAAAATATTTCCAATAAATGAAGGAAATGTTCTTTTATTGATTGAATTTCAAGTTTGAAAAGTGGATTGTTAGTTTACCCGTTAGTAATTCAGGGTGAGTAATTTTATCTTTTCAGTCCATTTTGTTTCTCGTTTTTGATTTTTCCTAAATATCTCAACATTATCGTTATTTGATTTTTCTCTAGTTCTCTTATTCTAATTTTCCTTTCGCTTTTTACTTCAATGCGCCACGTTTTGTTCAAATATTTGTTAGTCAAAATATTGTAATATTTTTTTTTCGAAATATTGTAATTAGACAGAATGCACCTGATTGGGGAGTGGGAATTTTTTTTACGTATTGAATTGGTAGTCTAGAACCTCGAAAACAAGGCCTACCTAGACGATTGTAAGTAACAACGGCCCGTTTAACACCCTGGAGAGCCCTAGGAGGATAACCGAGATTCGGAGATTGAGACGTCGCCTTTGTGTCACCGCGTTCATTTTATTTAGATAAGTTTTTTCTTTTTTTGTGTACGTCAATTAAAGATAATATATATATATATATATATATATATATATATATATATATATATATATATATATATATATATATATATATATATATATATATATATATATATATATATATATATATATATATATATATATATATATATATATATATATATATATATATATATATATATATATATATATATAGGGGTTTTACCCCGACGAGTTGCCCATATATCTGTTCATGCAATCAAACTGATTTCATGAAAAATATAAATCCACCACCCGGTAATTAATACCATTGCCAGGCAATGATTGTAATCAAAACATATCCTGGAGTAATTATATATTAGGATAACGTTAAATGTTATGAGAATATATCAATCTACCAGAATATATACATACTATGGCATCATCAGACAATGTTATCAATGTACCAACGAGTAGTGTCAGAGGCTTTCTCCTGGAAAAATCCAGTGTACGGACCTTAGTCAAGTATCACTGAATGTTACTCATTAATAGTTTCCTTTGTGTGAAGTGGTGAACGATCGAATAGAATACTGCTCTGAATATAAATATGACAAAATTGTCAGTTAATTATATTACATTTATATAAACAAATAAATAAAATATGAAATGAGATTCTGAGCAGTATAAACTAAAGAGAAAACCAATGACTCTACCTTATTATTATTTTCGGAAAGAAACCTTCGAAGAATATTACAAGATTTGATGACTGTTATCTTTTGTAACTGTTCAAACAAATTTTCCTTCAGAACCAAAATCTCAATACTTTTGTGAAGATTTCTAGGAATAACGCCTGTTGTAGAAATAATAATCGGTATATATATATATATATATATATATATATATATATATATATATATATATATATATATATATATATATATATATATATATATATCAGGGTACTTGTTGATCTACCAACCAGTCGGGGCATTCTTTCATCATAAATACTGATATTACAGAAATTTATATATTGTTATATTTTACTCGATTTCATTCAATATCCATTTTAGCGGTACTAACCAATTCGATCAAACAATTTCGACTGCGTCATTTCATAATCACTTAACTTAGCTGGATAGATAGGTAGCTATAGATAATGAGTGAGCGCTGGTTAACTGCCAGGCAAGTGCGACCCAGTACACCCTGTCCTAAATTTCACCCACAAGCTACATCCTTCTTGTAAACGATGTTTGTTTGTTAGATCCAAGCTCCTCCAGCCTGATTCTGCTAAGCTTGGCACTTGCTCATAATGTGTTTCATTGATTCGACAATATCTCTTCTTCACAAAGTCTTCATGAAGGACTCTCAATCAATCCTAGCTCATAAAGCTATCCTATCAAGTTAGAACTCTCGATTCCAGCCTAGAGAGGTTAAGCCAAACTTTGGCTTTTGCAGTGGAAAATCCTCTGATAGCAAATCGAGAGTATCTGAGACCCGTTAAGCTCATCCAGTGCTCTCGTACCTTCAGGTCCAACCTCCGGTTATTTTTCATCCTTGCAGACTCCAGGGAATTTTGAGTATACGCCCCGGTTCGTTGAATCCCAAGCCTGTTTTTTGAGTGGCCAATGAGTCTGCCTTCTCAATACCCTCAACACCAGAGTGTCCGGGTACCCACATCACCTAAAGCCTATTCCTTTACCCCAGTTAGGCGAATGAGGGGGGACATTGCTTCATTATAAGTGAAGAGCCAGTGTCGGATGAAAATACCTCCAGTGCAGCTTGGGTATCGTTGATGATATTTATTGACCTACTTGTTAATCCCAGCGTGAGCATGTGGTTAGCACATTGGTTAATGGCGAATATTTCTGCTTGAAAACTAATCGTATGCCTGGCAAGACAATTTCATGGTAGCATCTCGACAATGTACACCAGCTTCACCACTTTGTACAGTTTTGTAGCCGTCTATGAACCAACAAGGCCTTGTATCTGGTCTATTCATTTTTACTAGGATTGATGATATGCAATAGCAGCTCCGTGTTAGTTTTGTGTATATTGCTATGTCAGACTTCATACGCTGCATCTTTAGATCGCCAGGCACGAAGCTAAACATACTTGTTCCATTTCGGAAAAATTCATGGAATCTCTCCTCTTCTCTTTATTATTTACATGAACGATTTAAATAGGTACTTGGAACACTCTTTTGTGAATTTGTTCGCTGATGACACATTGATATCGGTCTCTGGGGATGACTTCGGGGAAGTAGTTGGTGTTATTAATGCGGAACTGGAAATCATGAATAACTGGATGATGTTCAATAAACTGAAACTGAATAGTAACAAAACTAAATGTATGGTACTTGGTTCTAAAGCTAATTGTAGTAAGTTTAAGAGTGAAGTTTATGTATTGAAAATTCGCGACATGGCTCTCAATTTTGTATCTGAAATTAAATATCTGGGAGTGACTATTGATCCCCAATTGAATCTGTCTCAACATGTGTCTGTCTTATGCAAGAAAATTGGGAAAAAATCGGTTATTTTTATAGAGTGTGTAATAAACTTTCACTCTGGAGCAGAAGAATTGTATATAATTGTATGATATTTCCTAGTTTCGATTATTGTGCTTCTCTTTGAGTGTTTGTGATAAGAAAGATATTCAACACTTACAGTTCCTTCAGAATAAGTGTATGAGATTTTTGTTAACATGTAATAGGCGCACCTCTATAAATTTTATGCTTAAAGAACTGAATTTCCTGAGCGTTCGGCAGCTCGTGACTCAATCTTGTCTGGTTCTTATTTACAAAACAGAAAACAAAAAACACCTTTGTATTTGCAAAAGTTTCTAAAACGAAGATTAGAGTCAGTGTGTTACTTAGAATTATCTTTTCGGTTGCGCGGCGCTCAGGATTTTCAAATTGAGAGATATGTCTCAACTGCCATGGAAAGGTCACTTTTAATTGAGGGTCTGAAAGCTTATAATACGTTGCCACTTTTTGTTAAGTCATCTAGCACTGTAAGGATCTTCAAAGTTAGATTGAAGAAAATGTTTTTTGTTCTTAGAATTATCTTTTCGAAATCTTTGCTGATTTTTTTCTTAAGCATGTAATATATGTGATTAAGTAGCAGATTGCTACATAAATAGATATTATTATTATTATTATTATTATTATCTATAGGAAGTAGTTCTAGGTGCTCATCTAATTAACAGGTGAAGAGGGGTAAAGTTCAATGTCAGTTCCAAGGCCGCAATAGACAAAGAGCGAAAAGATCCAGTAATCATCTTGCAGGCCATTCTCTGCAATTTGGAGAGCTTAAGCCGAGATCTCTTGTTAAGGTTGCACTCCCACCAAGCAAAGCATCCGTATGTGATACATAGTCTCACCGCCATCACATTTATATATAAGTCGCTTTGAGGCAAGACCCACTTTATCTCTGTAGATCATATGGTATACCCATGATGTGAATAATATCTTGGTGTTCTATGGCCACTAACTGACTGTATTATGAGGAACACACAAACTTAGAGGGGACCAATTTCTGAATTAGTTCGGATTATGTAAAATCAACCCCCTCCCCTTAGCAGCACATAAGTTGAAACTCATTATTGGGAAAGTGGATCGAGTGACATATTTTTGGAAACAGCTTTTTATTTTCAGTTCAGAAGTTTTATCTTTAAGAACGTTTATGAGCAAACAAATCATCCGAACACAGCGAAAGTTTGTTTTTCAACTAGTTTGACAATGTTTGAAGTCAAAATAAAGTCTCAGAATGATCTCGACCAACATCCATTCCAGTCTCTCAAGTGACGATACTTGTCGTCAGTACCTCGAAGTTCTTAATTCTCAAGGAAATGTAATAATATGAGATATTAATAAACATCAATGTTTTGTAGGGAACGCACAGTTGTTTTATCCCTACCATCTAGGGATGATAAATATGTTTCAAAATTTGTCATTTTGTTGTTCATTTTCGCAATCCTTTCAATCACAGATGTAGTTTGTTAGACAAACGGTGAAAATGGTTTACTCGACTGATGAGCAGGTCGAAATTGTTTGAATTAATTATCGAAATAATAGTTGAATAAATTTTTAGCAACGTGATCAGTAGCTAACAAAAAACATGTGGTTCAACATCGGCAGAGAGGGAAACAACAGGAGTACCAGTTTGGGCCACCTACAAATGGAATACACTTCTTTCATCAGAAAACTATCACGTGAGTCTATTGTATCGGCCTCAACAGTCTACAGGATCGTGAAACATCACCAATTTCACTCTTATAAAGTAAATATAGTTCATGAAATAAACGAAGATCGCAGCTTTCAATTTTGTGATATTATTAACCATAATCCACAAATTCTGTATAACCCCCTTTTTGCTGCTCTTACTCTGAAAACTAAAGTGAATAGGCATAACTGTCGATATGGAATACCCAGAATCTTTATGAATGACACAGGCATACTCAAAAACAACTCAGAAAATGAATGTGACGGCTGGAATTCATGGCTACCATTTTGTAGAAACTTTCTTCATCGAAAGTAGTCGCATTGGAAACACTCATTTGCATATTTCAATGTTCGTGTGCGAAAATATTTGGATGCTAATTTACCAGGTCATAGGATTGGCAGAAGAGAAATAGTTGAGTGGCCAGCCAGGTCACCCGATATAAGTTATTTAGATTTATTTTTATTTTTCATCTCAAATCGAGAGTTTATGCCATACAACTTGAAAACTTGGAAGAGCTGCGGAGAACAATCTTCACCGAATTCAGACTTCAGACACCTGAAGTTCTTCAAAATGTTATTTTTTTCTTAACTCTTGGTAGGAGGCGATGCCTGTCCCACCACTGATGTGGCCGCACAAGATGATTTAAGGTGTGGGTGATCACTCGCTTCTTGAAGAGAACGAAATTGTAAATCAGCGGAAAGATGTTCGATCGAGTTACACATCACACTAGCCTGTAAAAAAGTTTTCATAGAGAGACGTACGTGACGTTCCTAATTGGACCGTCCGCTTATAAGAATTTTCCGCGAGCCTGTTTTTCTTTGAAAATGGATTTTTTTTGGGAATAAGCCTTTCAGTTCATCAGAGCCTTCACAAAGGAAGTACCTGTAGATTTTTTCGTGAACCATGGCTTTTGTGTGGATGCTTTCTCCGTGGAGTTTGGAATGTAGAGATCCATATCAGCAAAGTGATGGACTCAGTGCAGACATTAATGTTAGAATCTGAAAAACAGACTTCATCAAAGGTGAAAGGCGAGAAAAACTCATACACCTCCTCCAAGCTGTTTAATGCCATATCTTTCTAGAAGGCATTGAATCTTTATAGCGAGGCTTTAAATTACCAGAAGCAGAAACGAGGTTGAGGTCGGAGTTGTCTAAAGAAGCAGAGACCTGTAAACGGAAATCATCTGGATCTGGTGTCTTGGAAAAATCGTTTATATTGTCAGAGTTAAGGGTTGATTTAACATTCTTCTAATATTCGAAATGTAATGTTCTTGAAACCGACGAATAGTTCTGAAATAGAAAAAATAATTAATAGTCTCAAAAACAGAAAGGCTCCTGGATGTGATGGTCTGACGGCAGACGTCTTGAAAGAAGTGGCTCAGATCATATCGAAACCATTATGTCATGTTATCAATTAAATGATAGAAACCGCTAAATGCCCGCCTTAGTTGAAGCTCGTTGTCATACGACCGTTATATAAAGGAGGAGTGCGAACCGAATCTTCTAACTATAGACCAATCTCGGTTATGTCTAATTTGCAAAAATTTTTTGAGAAGGTTATAAAAAGAACGATTAGGTGAATTTTCGGACAAATTTAACATCATCTCTTCAAATGAGTATGGCTTTCGAGAAAATAAATCCAAACAAGTATAACTTCAAAAAAATATAAGGGTCTGGATAACAGTAGAAAGGTTGTGTGTGTTTTTTTGGATCTCGCTAAGGTCTTCGACACCGTCTGCTATAGAAAATTATTTGAAGCCTTGGATGAGATTGGAATAAGGGGGAATGCTCTACGCCTTTTTGTGAGTTACTTGAATGAGAGAAAGCAGATTGTTAGTTTGAACGGAGAAATGAGTGATGAAAAATGATTAAAATTTGTGTACCACAAGGCAGCGTGCTAGGCCCAGTACTTTTTTCAATATATATTAAAAGCTTTCTTCAGCTGAATCTATTTGAGACTATAGTCAGTTTTGCAGACGATTCTACTTTAAAAGTTTAGGGTGATAGTTGGGATGAAACAAAGGAGAAGGCGGAAGAGGATATGAGACTTATAGAAAGATGAATGAATGCAAAGCTGCTCACAATCAATTTTGACAAGACTAAATTCTTAACTTTTTCATGCTACAACCGCAATATGCCATCTTTTAGAACTTTAGATGTTTCTGAAAAAATGAAAAGAGGCCAAGCTGTCACCTATAAGTGTTTAGGAATTGTTTTTGATAGCTTCTTTAGACGAATCGTCGATTCGTCTGAAGAAGCTACGGTGTAGTGAAACGCGTTACGAATCACAATTATTAAGTGAAATTTCTAAAAACACATTACTCATTTTTATTATTAATAAGAAATGTTACTGACATGAGGAAGTTTAAATTTAAGCTGAAGAAGATTATTCTTTGTTACGGTAAGGATAAAATTCATGACATCATAGCGTTGAGAAATTAATATATTTTTAGTCGAATCGGAGTTTTTCGGGTTGAGTTTCATTTTCACTCTTTATTTGGTTAAGCGGATCAGTGTCGGTGAGTTGAGTTTACTTAAGGAAAAAATTAGATTAGTACACTGCAGACAGTCATATAACTTTTGCAGTTTTGTGTTTATTTTCTGAGTTTATTGACAACAACCTGGTATTCACAACTCATGTACACACAAAATTGTATAGGAAAGTAAACAATATCATTTTATTATCGTGAACTTATGCACTATCTCAGCTGTTAGCTGAATATGATTTACCTTTCCCAGATTCATCAATCAAAGGGAATAGGCTCGATTACAATATACTTGACATAAATTTCCTAACTATCCTACATGTATTAAGAACTACAGCTTTTTGCATTTCTATATAGGTAATCTTATGCAATTCTAATTTCTTAAGGCTATCATGCAAAGTTTTGGGTATTAACCCAGTGGAGGATACGATGACAGGAACAATATCTATTCTCTCGAGGTGCCACATCTGCTTGATCTCAATAGCAAGGTCTGTGTATTTGGTCTTTTTCTCCTGGAACTTGTTCAACACGTTGTTATTTGGTATGACGACATCCACCAGCATTGCTGTTCTGGCTCTCTTATCATACACCACTATGCCCGGCCTATTATTCTTCACCATTCTGACAGTAGTAACAGGCCTATCGTAGTATAATCTGACAGAGTCATTTTTCATTATGGGCGCTGGTTGATACTTGTAATATGGCTGGAAAGTATTTAGAAATGCATACTTGTGTGCAAGTTTCTGATGGATAGTGTTGCACACTTGATTATGCCTGTGAAGATAGTCCGTATTGGCTAGTTGTTTGCATCCGGACGTAATATGCTGTATAGTCTCCGATCTTAAACAATATCATTCTTTTTATTATTATTAACCCAGAAATTGATCCCAAATCCAATAAAAAATTGACGTGTCTCAGCTTTTACCGCCAAAATCATTCTATCCTGAGATATAGGAGGTGAAAAATTCTTGTTGGAACACACTGTTTATACGTTTCAAGAGTTCATATTCCTTGTTTTCATGTCTCTGCTAGAATCGTTCAGGAAGAGAAAATTACATCCCTGGACTTTTATTAAATTTGTCAAAAAGTTTCTAAAATATCCTGGAAACGTGTTCAACTAATTCGACACTGGACTTTGAAAGTTTTTACACTCCCTTATATAACACCAGTGGTGGAGTTTGTCACTCTGGGCATTTAAGTGGATTGAATAAACTGAGGAGAGAATATAGGATTGCCACCCAAGTACTGTATTTCGAAACACCAAATTGATTGTAGCTGTTTCTTATATCATGCTTATCCAAACCCTTTCATTTCTGAAATTCCGAAAAGTTTCAGAATTGTTAACACGAAAAGTTCCTTAAAATTTTGACTGAATAATACTGCAAACATCAGAGCATATAACCTGGTTTCAAACATATCAGATGTCACGATCTCTCTTTTCACAAAAACCACGATTCGTTCTGAATTTTAAACCGTCGTTCTTCAGAATGTAAAACAAGAATGCAGCTAAATCACCCTGAAAGGTGAATTTAAGAATGAGCGTTTCTCGTTTCGTAAACACATTTCACGTTTCACTGTTCCCATAAAAACGAACGGGACTCTTACAAATGACTGAGGCTACTAACAACACGCAAGACAACTGCAAAAGAATTATTACATCAGATAATCTTATAAAGCTATGTGAAAAATTATGTCTCTTAGTATTTATTTTTATATTAATAGAATTGTTATTTTTGGTAATTTCGAAGAAACCTAGAGATTTTCGAAACGCTTCCTAATTCTGAAAAACGGGATCTTTTTATGTAGATTTCTAGATCATCATATGAATTTTCATTGAATAACGTTTACTATTATCAAATTATTTCAGCATTTGCATCGTTAGCCATACAGATTATTTATGTCGGAATATGGAAGCCAATTTGCAAAAAATTTCATGAATGTTTGTTATATCACTTCATCTTTATATCTTCGTTTCATATATGTTTAAAACTTCCAATTTTCAGGGTCTATTTTAAATATCACAGAATGTTGATTAAATTTCCATTCGAGTTCTTGGTGAATCAACCTCAAATTAAGTAACAAAAACTCTAAGATCTGAAAATAATATGCGGCATTCATGCGAACTTCCAAATCTGGTTCTATCAGGAGAAATTGAAATCAGTATACAAATTTTCGTCAAATATCGTTATCTACAATCAGAATTTTGTAGCAATTATAACATTGCCGTATAGATCATTTATGTCTAAATCTGACAGCAAATGTTTTGTATAAATGCTCGTTATATTTAATCACTCCAACTTCGATTCATAGACATTTAAAACTTACAATTATCAGGAATCATAATTTATTAAAGATGTCACGGAAAAATCAACAAAACATTATATCCTAGAGGTTGAATTAGCCTCAAATTAAGAAATAAAACCTTCAGAATCTCAAAATAAGCCAATAACATCAAACATTCATATGAACTTCCATTTGGTTCCATTAGATGAGAGGAAATTGATTCCCATTTGACATTTCAAATCTTCCAGATCAACCCCACTTTAAGACCTTCCATTTAAATATAGAATGAGTCTTCGTTTTGTTTTATATATCTGTCAAATGTAACTTTCTGTGTGTAGCTATAAGCACCCAAAATACAGTATAAATTTAGCCTACTGAATGCGGACTATCTGCAACCAACAATACACAACACGATAATGTGTGTTGCCACCATTCATTGATGAAGATACATAATATTCTAGCACAGAAATCTCTTTCGCATGGTTGCTCGGACAAAAATAATATAATGTATTGAGAATCATTTTATCTCTCAAATCATAAAACGCTTCTCTGTAATTTCATTAATAGGAAATAATTCTTTCGGCAGGTATTTGTGTGAGAAATCGAAATGATGTGCTAGGTTCACATATAATATAAGTATAATGGATTCTGTGATAGGAATGAGTATTTCCATTATATCTTGTAATAACTAAAATAGGAATTTTGGAATAAAACACAGTCTCCATTACTTATTTCAAACAGTACAACCTAATTCCTTATTTGTCTAAGAAAATTAAACTCAACTCAAACCAAATAATCCAATCAAATAATAGTTCTCGAACTAAATTTCATTAGAGAAATTTACTTAGATCGTAGCTTGTTAATTAAACTAATTAAATAATTGAATTCAATGATGAAATGATGTTCCTAAACTAAGACACAATAGACAGGGACAGATTACATTGTGTTACCTCTAGGAAACAATACAAAGGAGTGAAACCATTTGCCAAATTAATACAACAAATCATTCATCATACGAGAACATAGGCGCACGAAAGATGTTCTACCTGAAGGAACGGAAAGTGTATGGTAGAAGAATCAGTGATTCAACTATTTATAAAGTTCAAATATTGTGAATATCACATATTCTCATGAGGCTTCAAGCTTAACGTCAGCACTATGAAGGTGGTAGGAGGGTATAAGCTTTGTCTTTTTTGATGACATGGGGGACGATGGATTAAACAATGATTATGTCAGCAATTAATTTATGGTCTTTTAGTGGTTTGACGTGTTGTATGTTGACTCATTTTTTCTCTTTCAAAAGGATACTGAAGGATTCAAAGAAAATAGAATAGCGAACATTTGAATTTGAGTACTATTTTCCAAGAAAGATAAAAAATTAAATGAACACTGGTCAAGAAGATTGTACTTTTTGTCTGATGAATGACTTATGTCACTTGATGTTGGCAAACTTGACGTCGCTGATTCTACCAGGTATGTAAATATGAAACCGGAATTCGCCTATAGATGGCTCTAGCTGTCGATGTGGTTACCACAGACCGCGTTATGTGCGCCATTCTATTGTTTTGACATCAGACAAAGATTTTCAACGGATAACAGTACACGTTTGATACAACAGCACAGTGTGTAATAGCATTAAACATGTCGAATGTTGTGCCTGGAAACTACGATTTGGGGACAGCATTGGTTTTCTGTTAGCATTTGAAGAAAACTGCTGCAGAATCGCATCCAATGCTTGTTGAAGCTCACGGTGGGCATGCTTTTATTAAATCACAGTGCGTTGAGTTTTAAAAAAGAAGAAAATCACTGAAAAATTTGAAGACAATGAATTACAAGCATTGTTGGATGAGGATGATGCTCAAAATCAAAAACAACTCGCGGATCAATTGAATGTGATACGAGAAGCCGTCTCCATACGTTTGAAAGCCATGTCAAAGATCCAGAAGATGGGAACATGGGTTTCATATAAACTGAATGAAAAACACCAGGAACATCAAAAAACCATTTGCAAAATGCTGCTCGCCAAATACAAAACACATTCATTACTCCATCCTATTTGAGACTGGCAATGAAAAGTGGATATATTTAGAGAATCCCAAACGTGAAATATCGACTTCCAGGCCAAATGGCTATGGACGAAGGACAATGCTCTGTGTTTGGTGAAACCTGGTGAAACCGTTAATACTGAACGCTGCCAACAACAAATTATCGAGCAGAAAATCTAAAAAGACAACGCAAAGTAATTTTGCATTTATGATAATGCATCATCATACACAGCAAAAGGGGTTAAGGAAACGATTGGGACGTTTAGTTGGGAAATACTTACTCTCCAGACTTGGCTTGCATTGATAGAACATGCACTTGCTGAGCAATGCTTCGTTTCTCACGAAAATTTACGGAAAAGGCACAAATTGACTGAAAGGCGGGAAAAAAGTAAAGCTAGCGATAGGCTAAATTATTTTGTATCATTTTCATACAATAAACGTGTATTTTCTTTTGAAAAATTCCGGTTTCATATTTATATACCTCATAAATAAACCCCCATTTGTTTTCTACCAGCTCTTGTTTACGAGTTAAAGCTTTTATTTAAAAACACTTAATTACCGTAATAATTGGCTGTTTTTGAAAGAAATATTGATTCAACGTGCTATAATTTGATATGGCATCTCCCAGAAGCTGTTGAATGATTCTAATCAGTTTTGTTTCATTTGCGGAGAGTATATATTTGAAGAATATCGTTTCAATGTGACAGTGTTCGTAAGTAGAGCTTATAAAAATTGCAATGAGCAGCTGCTGGAAATGCGTGATAAGCATTGTTTCCTGAGATGTGTGGGAAACGTGCGTTGAGTTGCTACTGGACAAATGACAAAAGAGGAAATTGCTATAATCTAGAAATAACGCGTTAACCGCCAAGATGACTGCTATTTTTTCTTGGTAAACATAAATGGCATTAACGAAAAACATCGAGCCAAATAGAAATATTCTTGTATAAAATCGCCCTGTACCTCAATCTAACGTTTCACGAAAGCGAACATAGATTCGTCGGTTCTCTGGTTATTGGTATCTGATCGATGCTCTTTGAATCTAGTTTTGACTGAACGACCAGTCTGACCTATAAAAATGCCCTCATAATTCATACAGAATAACTTGTAAACTCCAGTATTGTCAAATCTATCAGCTTCCTCTTTATTATTGAAACAATTCTTGGGAGAGTTTTATGTGCGTTTTGAAAGCTACTTCTTTATGCCATTTTGAAGTGATACTTGCAATGTTTTCGCTGGTAAGGCCAAAATATGATAATGAAATATATGAATCTGTATAACAAGATCCTATACGTGATATTTACCCACGATAAATACATTTCATTAACATATTTTGGCCCTATCAGCGAATAGAATCTATTACTTCAAGAATATAATACTTTAATAAGTTGCTGTAATAAATATTTAATGTGGAATGAACTACTTCTTTTTCAGACTGAATGACTGCTCTTCACGATCAACACTAAGAAAAACATGAAAAGATTTGAAAATATATAGCAACGTTACGTCAGAGGATACTCATGAGATTAAAAAAAAATGAATATGCAGAATGAGAATTACTCTACGCTTCTGAACCTGCCATCATTTTATAATTATATTCGTTCATTTCAACTTTCAGATCCAACAATTTCGAACTTGATAATTTGCGAACATGGGCTTCATTATCATCCATCAATGAAAACTTAGTGGCATAGAAATTTGAAATCGAGTATAAATTACTCATTGGAATTACATGAGAAACTAATTTCAACTAGAGATTGATCATGAGTTTGATAGCCTGTATTCAGTCAACTTCAAATCGAATTCAGTTGATTACATTGACATTATATCTCTACAGATTTAACACTGGAAAAATTTTGTGCACGTACTGTGAATAAAATATCAGGATGAAAGTGTACAGTTTTCTTTACAAAGAATAACTGAAAACCAAACTTATCAATTTGGTGGGAATTAAATGACATAAACAAAGTGTACTACTACTCAGTTCACATTAGTATGTTTCATGTGGAACTCTCTTGTAATAAAAAGTTTCCATTAAAACTGAACTGAAGTAGTTGATCATTTCTTTCAATATCCAAAATCACTAAGAAGTACCAAGAGTTTTGAAATGAAGAAATGTTTGCTATATAAACACTGTTAGCCTACATTGACAGAAATTGGAACAAACGTGATGAGCTCTCTTGGGACGAAATTATCCGGAGGTGAACTCGTTTCTCAGTTAGATCTCCAGGTTGAACTGACACGTAGATGTTGAGAGGGTGATAAGCCTAATAACGTTCCTTTAGCGGAAGCATGGAGTCCCCCAGAACCCGATGAGAGAAGCCAATTCGTGACTGAGTTTTGCACATAAGAGTATAAGTTTTTTGTATTTTTGTCAGAACGATGTCGCATAACAAAAGAGGATGATCGTGTTGGTTGAAAACCAACACCAACAAAACCATGTTTCTTTGTAGTCTACATCTATCTCCCAAAGAAAGCAACTACCCCAGATAGTTTGAGTATCTACGCGACAAGGTAGACATGTTCCAAATACAGCATCCATCTGCTGAGGTGATTAAAATAGGAGTTTTCAACGTCCACAATATCAACTGGCTCTAACACTCAAATAAAACTGACTCATAAGGAAGAAAAACGGAGGCCTTTGCGCTTAGCCATAACTTGACTCAACTTGTCGATGAACCGTCAAGAATTCCTGGCAATATAACCGATTTTCTCAAAACTCTCGATCTCTTTCTTGTTTCAGATCCAGATGATATATGTTTACAGGTCTCAGCACCTTTGTGCAACTACATTGAGAGAAACTGGAACCAACATGATGAGCTGTCTTGGGACGAAATTATCAGAAATAAACTCATTTCCCAGTCGGATCTCCGGGAGGAACTGACTCGGAGAGGTTTTGAGGGTAACACGCCTAATAGTGATTCTTGAGCGGAATCAGGGAGCCCCCCAGAACCCGATGAGAGAAGCCGATCCGTGACTGAGTTTTGCACATAAGAAGATTAGATCTTTGTGTTTTTGTCAGAAGGATGCAGCATTCCAAAAGAGAACAACCGGGATGGTTGAAAATGTGTTTATATAACAAAACCATGTTTTTCTGTAGTCTGTATCGCTCTCCTTACGAAAGCAACTACCCCAGATAGTTTGAGTATCTAGGCGACAAGGTAGACAAGTTTCAAATACAGCATCCATCCTCTGAGGTGATTATAATAGGAGTTTTAACGTCCAACACTCAAATAGGACTAACTTATAATATCTCTTTCTTGTTGCAGATTCAGATGATTTCTGTTTACAGGTCTCAGCACCTTTGTGCAACTCCCACCGCATCATTTTTCTGCTACTGGTAGCTTTGTATAGCTACGAAATAAAGAACCAACGCCTTCAAGCAAGATACGGCATTACAACTGGGAAAGATGTGCCAGTTTTTCTCTCCTTTTTGCTTTATCGTCGTCTGTTTATCAATTCACTGAAGCTATGCTTGTTCGGATGGACTTCCACATCTCCAACTTTACATAAAACACCGCACAAAAGACTTGGTTCACTAAAAAATTAAAAAGCTGTCACAGTTAGAAATAGAGATTATAAGAACTGGAAGAACAGTCTAACACATGAATATATGCAAGTCAGGAACATTTTAACTTAACAACCGACAATTTAATTCGATGAAAGAATCAAGAATAGACTCTTGTAGTGGAACTCATCAGTTAGAGTCTATGGACAAGGCACTCAGCATTAACTTCTGCATCCTTTTCACCTTTGAGTAGAGGAGACGCATCTATCGCATCATTATTTAATCTCTCTCTCTCTCGTATCTCTTTGAAGAAATATTTTCGCAAAATTCTGTTTTAAATTCATCAAACGAAGAGCATCCAAGCAACCGACTTCAATCAAATATGAACGGGTAGGTATGGTTAGATTTTTTTCTTTTTTCTTTAAGAACTGAACTGTAAGAAAGCAGTAGGTCTTCATGGAATACCACCAACTGTATTGCAGAAATGTGCTCCAGATATAGCATCTGGTATTCTTTGTCTGTTTCAGATGTCGTATGATACGTTTCCAGAGCGTTGAAAGGTATCAATAGTACATCCGATACCAGACAAAAGAAAGAAAAGCCTATCCCAAAAATAGCGTTAAAACGTATTAAGGCCCATTATGTCAAAAGTCATAAGAATGATAAACGAGGAAGTCATAGAATATCATGAGTTAAAGGATATCATCAGTAATCGACAATATGGTTTCCGTAGGCAACCTCCGGTGACCTCTTTGCATACGTTACGACTTTGTCAACCAAAAATCATTGCTATTGATATTTCAAAGGCCTTTGACAGGGTTTTTGTCAGGCAGCTTAGATGAGTAATCGCATATGGACTTCCCAAAAAAATTATTCGGTTAGATTAGTAGTAGAAAACTCATGCATCTACTAGTTATCTCGGTCAACAACGGAGTCTGCTGGCATAATCATGTATCAGCCGTTGTCAATTATGCTATCAACATTCATTACATCTATTGGATAGCGTCCAGAAGAGAGTAGGGGCCCTCATCGATCACCCAGAGATCACACCTCTCTACAGTTACTTTCATGGTAAATGCTCTTAAGAACTGAATAGGCGTGGTTCCAAAAGAAATCATGTTTCAAAGAAAAACCAAGCTAGTGGAACTCTCATCAGTTTTCGGTCCAACTGCTACTATTCCAAGTTCCTCCTTTTTATTCTTTTATTTACAGGGCCAGTTTGCACTTATCGATCATCTTTCCGAAAACTTACAATTTGGCCGTCTTCAAGGAGCAACTCCCAAGGTTTAGGACTGGAAAAACACTTGATCGAATTAGGTGACATTGTCTGTGATATGAAGCACTCAAAATTGTTGTTTCATGGGTTCAGTAGTTGAAATTTCATGCTGCTGATACCAAAAAAGCATCTGTTGCAGTGAAGAGATCAGTTTGGTTAGTATTTCGATCAAAATGATGAGTATCAGTATTGTAACGATGTTTCTGATTCTCTCAAACTTATGAGCCAGTCGTACACTCTTGAAGGATAGCGCTTGATCATTGATTTCTCGAAGTCTGGAAGCAAGATTGTTGTATAATGGCTCAAACGAAATTGACATTTACCCAATATGGAAAAACCAATTGTTCTCATGAAGATGATGCTATACTCTAAGTAGTCTTAGTTAGCCTAAGGACCAGAAGTATATCAAAAATAAAAATTTAAATCGACATCTAACCAGGATTACAGAAAGTGGTCGGTGTTTCTTTGAAGTAATGTTGAACTATTTCTTCAGCAACAATGAACAGAGAATTGAGATATTGTAGTCAATTCATTGAAAAATTTGCTACCGAAGCATGATAGGAAAAATGTTACTAAAAATTGGTTCTTTGCACCATTTATATTTTTCTTCAATATTGAAATTTGGAAGTGTAATCTATGAATGCGTTTAAATAGCCATCAATATTCAAAATCCATCAGAGAAACCGGTAGTTTAGATGATGATATGTTTGACAGGTAGGTATAAGTCTACATTGAGAGAAAATGGCACTAGTATAAAAGAAAAAGTGATTTGTGTCAACCTCATATATTTTGGGAGACAAATGGTGAAATACTGAAATGTCTTACTACCAGTCCATAATTGTACGCATCTTATTTGGAACACCCTTTCATTAAAATTTCGTGTTGTGCTGAGCGCCAATATGTTTGAAATCAAAATTTGAAATACTTTGGGAAATTAAAATTTGAAAATAACACAGTGCGTGAAAATGACACTTCAAAATTCTAACACGCGGGAGACATACCTAGTAAACCTATATCGGGTACGCTGAATCCATTGGTAACCACCGTTTGTGAAAGTTAGCTCTTGTTTAGAAAATATTCGCCTTTGAAGTTAGCTGATTTTAGTAGGGTTCGTCGCTTATGACTTCAGTACATTATATGCTTGTAATTCCCAAAACGTTCGGAATATCGCTTCACTGTCTTCGGCAAAGTTTTAGCTATTATCATGGCCAACAACTTTTCTGAATTTACCAACATAGAAAAACCTCATTCCAAACACCCTTTTTTAACGAAATGTCCAAAAAACTCCATTTCTTTACCATTTTATCGTTAATTTTCGTCTTGATAATAAAAAATCTAGGAATTTCGCTTTAAAATCTTGAAATAAGAAAAGAAAACACATTTTCTATTGTTAAATTAAATAATTTAAAAGCAAAATCATGATTTTAACTCAAATTTCTCACAGATATCACTGTTAATACGTATTTATTAGTATTGTCACTGATGTTACTACGTATTTTGCTATGTATTTCTGTGCCATTTTCATAGTCTCAGTTCTGATATTTCTCGTTGAAGTTTCTTTGTTTACACAAGGTTTATATTTGGTAAAAATATCAAAAATGAATTCGTGCAGTAAATTTGATACATTTTGCTACATTTGTGGAAAGTTTACTATAATGACAAGGAAGTGTTCAAGTTCTGAAGAAATTGCTGAATCGTACACACAATATTTCAACCAAGCCGTAATCAAAGATGTGAACTGGGCTCCAAAAATTGTTTGTACTGGTTGTGTCATAAGATTGAGTGGATGGAAAAGAGGTAAAATGAAATGATTTATCATTTATTTCAAAATTATATCAATTGAAGCTATTTTTATTACAGGTGAATTCCAATCAATGCCTTTTGGCATTCCAGTAATTTGGACAAATCCTCAAGAACATAATCCAGATGAATTGTTTGACTTGTTTGTTTTGCTTGTGTTAATGAAATTGTCGGAATGTACAGACCTAAAAAACGTTGAACTCATGCCGAATTTTCTCAAAAAGATTTGGATAAAATTATTCGTCGATTGAAATTATCGCAGCGTCAGTCCATTATTTTGACCCAGGAATTGAAAAAAAAATGTCTTAGCACCTGATGTGAAAGTATATGGAGCAATCAGCCGTCGTAGACAGTTCACTGCTTTATTCAAATCCATCGAAGACAATTCATTCGCGTACTGCACTGATATCAAGGAATTGGTATTAAAAATGCATCATGAGTATAAACCAGAAGACTGGCGTATTTCCATCGATTCTACCAAAAGTAGTCTCAAGGCGGTTTTGCTTCATGTCACAAACTCAAAAAACAGTGTCCTGATTGCCATCAACACAAAAACGAAGACGAATGCAGACGGGATATATGAAAAACATGTGTTTTATATGTTTATGGGATACTCGATATGCCGGCGACTAACATGGCAATAAAAACTGGCCTATGAGACAACGGTTCAGATTGCGTCGAGAAAACGTCGATGAAATTCCACTTGTGCCTATCGAAAAAGTTTTGCTTCCACCTCTGCATATCAAGTTTGGGATTGTTGAAAATTTTATCAAGGCCCTAGATCTTGAAGGCAATGCATTCAATGAGCTGAAGCGAATTTTCCCAAGATTGAGTGGAATGAAAATAAAAGATTTGTGTGAAACTATATACGTACCAATCAATCTAACTTATTCAATATTTTACACATATTTTTTCGAATTATTTCATTACAGGCATACTCAATGGACCTGATATTCGACGCTTGATGAGAGGCCAACAATTTAAAAACAGTTTGTCGAATTTGCAGCTCGTTGCTTGGGTTTGCGTCAAAGGAGTCATCGAAAATGTACTTGGAATTCATCGTGACGAAAACTGGCGCCTACACTTTGAAAATATGCTCGGTGCTTTCCGTAACATCGATGTGAAAATGTATCTGAAAATTCATTTTTACATAACCATGCAGACAAGTTTGCCGAACAATCACCATGTGAATCAGATGAGCATGGTGAACGGTTTCATCAGGTGACGGCAAGGCTTGAGCACTGGTATAGTGGAAAAAACTTGATTCTCTATTAGGAGACATTTGCTGGAATTCACAGCAAGATGAAGATGGAGAAGAAGAAGAATGAGCATGAATTTATATGTTTATTTGTTGGAATTGGAATAGAAATTTGAGTTAAAATCATGATTGTGCGTTTGAATTTTTCATTTAACTATAGGAAATGTGTTTTCTTTTCTTATTTTGAGATTTTAAAGCAAAATTCTCTTGATTTCTCTATTATTTAGACGAAAATTAACGAAAAAATGGCAAAGAAAACGAGTTTTTTGGACATTTTGTTAAGAAACGGAGTTTGAATGAGGTATTTCTATGTTGGTATATTCAGAAAAATTGTTGGTCATGACAATAGCTAAAACTTTGCCCAAGACAGTAAAGCGATATTCCGAACGGTTTGGGAATTACAAGCATATAATGTACTGAAGTCATAAGCGACTAACTCTACTAAAATCAGCTAACTTCAAAGGCGAATATCTCCTAAACAAGAGCTAACTTTCAAAAACGGTGGTTACCACTGGATTCAGCGTACCCGATATAGGTTTACTAGGTATGTCTCCCGCGTGTTAGAATTTTGAACTAGCACAGTGTAATTAGTCGCTTTTTATTAAACCCATACAACGAACCTCGCAGGTACGTTGAAGTTACCAATAATATTGAAATAAAACACAATTGAATAGTTGCTTCCTCCATTTGTTTTATTCATACACATTTTAATAAACTTACTTAGCAAATATGATATTATATTCTGATAAAGATTTGTGTTCCTACTTCAACATTCATTAAAAGATGGGATAGTTTCAGAGATATGTACGTAATGTTTTATCCAAACACTATTGATGTTAAAATAGTGATATTCAATATTTATTATGTTAATTATTTGTTGTGCTTCGTATATTCAATGATTTATTGAGATGTTCAAATCATCAACATATCAAACAAAACGAAGATGGAGAATTTATGAAAGTACTCATGCAACTTCACTATTTCCTTTATAAGTTTTATTCGAACATTATATACTAATATCTCTTAAGTCGTCACAAGATCCAATATTCGACTAGAGGTCTAATTAAACATCGAAAAAGTTCATAACTAGATCACAATTCCTTTTGACGAATACCGGATTCAATATTTTCTCAAACTATTTTCGCACTGAGAAACCTTCAGAAATATCATCACTCATGCTGAGGCATTTTCAGAGTCGATGGACAAAGAGGCCAAACATACAGGAATCTTCAGCCTCGAACTTTGATTTCAGCAAAGAAGTATAGATGGCTGTTCTTGCTCTGTGAGAATGAAAATAGGAATCTGTTAGTTCTAATTCATTTTTACTTTTGGATTTAATATCGTTGAAGGCTATCAGGAAACTTCGATTAGTTGGATTATATCATATTCAGGAAGGGATATATATAAAACTCTAGGTAAGCAACACTGCTAGTTTACAATTAATAATACATAAGAGTATTAAGTTTAATCTATATAAGTGATGTGCAAGTATATAAAAAGTTATTAATAATTGAAATTTTAACATTAACAAACACTTATAGTAATAACCTGTGTGGGGTTACTGGTCCCCCATAGGGCGTCTTCCCAGGTAGCGAATAAGGGAAGGACACCCGAGGATATCAAATACTCAGGGCGAACCAAAACTAGTACTGAGAAGTGGAAGCTAGCTGATTCAGAACTGTTCACAAGCAAGGGTAAAAGAAACCTCAATGGTTGTGAAACAGACAGCAAACGAAGGTGTGATATTCACAAGGCAAGGGAAAACCACCACATAATTTTCTCTAGTAAATGTCATTATGCGCGGAACAAATGAAAGCAATGAAGCTACTGATCATCACCAACAGAAGCCAAGATTTGACAAAACATCAAAACACAGAGTCTTTCGGGTCGTCATCCATTGAAATTCCTGTGAACACAACAAGAATGAAGACATGACTGCCCCAAAAACAGACGTACGAAAATCACTGCACACATGGAACGTGAGAACATTATTCGAAGAAAGAGAATGTCTCGAGACAGACAAGGAAAAAAGTACAAATGCTGGAGGTTTGAGAAACTAGATTTGACAGTGGTACATTCAAATACAATGTTCATTTCGTTTATCATTTGCGAGGAAATAATCGCATTAGAGGAGTTGATATAATAGACTTAATAAAACGATCCACATATTCTCATTTCTGACAGAATGATGGTGGTACAATTTCTAGGTCCACAACTGAATATAAATGTACTACAACAACCCGACGAATTCACCAAATACACCACAAAACAGGACATCAATTTTATAATTGGTGACCTCAACGCAAAAGTAAGAAAAGAAAGATATACTACCTACTACTCGACATGGAGATCGCCTCAAGATAGACAAGAACATCTAGACAGAAACCAGATCGATTATATATTGGTACATAAAAGGAACAGAAATTTCTCGCAATCTGCAAAACATATTCAGGAGCGGATGTGAACTCCGACCACAACCTACTGTGTTCAAACAACGAAATCCGTCTCAAAAAGCTAAGAAACTATACACCAGAGTCACTTTATCACTTTGAGGATCTGAAAGATGTAACAGTTCGAGAACGAGTAATTATGTTTCCCAATCTAGGATTGGAGCAGACCACTAGGTATTTCGAATCCATGGGTATAGAAGACCTGTGGAAACTTCTTGACACCACTCAGTATGAGAAAATAAATGACATATTGATGAGGAAAATAAAAATAGCCAAAAAATCGTGGATGAAAGAACAATTTCTAGGAATTAAACTACTCCTAAGTGAGTATGACGACTTTTATATGCACAAGAAGTTGAAATAGGCAGCCAATATATTCTAAAACAATAAAAAATATACCTTTCTGGTGGATAAAAGTAATGAGATGATCAACGATAAGTTATGAGTAATGAATTCGTTGGAGACATTTATTGTTCTTCAATTCGATGATGACAATAGACCTTAAGATACGTTTGAAGATGGGCCTACAATACAACAAAGTGAGGTAAGACATACCCTAAATCCGACAAAAAGCGGTAAAGCAGCTGGCGCAGACGAGATTCGATCAGAACTGCTCAAACTTATCAGTGATGAGAATGTAGAAAAACTGACAATCTCATTCAACAAAATAAGCACAGGTGAGTTTTCACACGAATGGCTCCACTCAATATTCATCACAATTCCCAGATACCGTAATCCGAAGACCTGTTATGATTATCGAGTAGTCAGCTTTATTATTCATACTCTTAAAACCTAATTGAAGGTAATTCAGAGCCGAGTAAACCGTGAATCAAAGGTGGATGTAGGAGTGGGCTGTGAACTAGAGACGTTCTATTTTCGGTGCACGTTTTGATTCAACGATACTGGGACATGAGACAGGACGTGTTCATCTACTTCATTGACTTTAGAGGAGCTTCTAACTGCATTTACTATGATCAGTTTCTAGAAATGTTGAAGACTGATTGTCGACTTTAGACAATAAGGATATATGTCTGATAAGATATCCGTATTGGTCCAAAGAGCCAAATTGAATATCGACAACCAAGACTCGGATTACATTCCTATAAGGAATAGCGTGAGGCAGGTATGTATCCTCTCCCTGATGCACTTCTACTGAGTGACAGCACAGAAGAAATGAAGATTACTGGTCATTCGATTAACAATATCAGATATGTGGATGGCACAGTGCTTGTCTTCAAATATTACTAAATCGAGTAAATAACGTAACAACCGATTTGGATTAGGGATGAACACCGAAGAAACTAAGCTAGTCAGCGGAAATAAACAACCAGAAAACATCTTGAAGGGAAATTATTCAGAGAGATGACAGCTCTAGATAACTCGAAAGACTCAAACAAACTCAGATATGGAGATTAAAATAAGAATCGCCACTGCAAGGTTAGCTTTCATCAAATACAAAGCACTCTTCAACGATTAAAATTTCAATATTGAAACAAGAGTCAGATGTTCAAAGTGAAATCTTTGGTCCATCCTTTTACTTGGAATAAAATCGTGTATTTTGAAGATAAACATCCTGAATCGATTAGAGGCTTTAGAAATGTGGTGTTTCAGATATATGCTTCGAATATCTTGGAAAATCTGAAGCTGATGAAGATAGACCGCAAACTCCATCAAATAACTGAGAAAAGGAAAATTGAACTTTGATCATATTCTTCTCGGAAAATACTTTCTTCCCCAACTAATATTTGAAGGGAAAATTGAAGGCAAACAAGATGTTGGATGGAAGAAGAGCTAACTTCCGATCTCAGAGATGGCACCTGAAGAAATATTGATAAAGTACAAATACCAAATGAGTATATTTAATATGTGAACCTAAGCTAAATGAAGTTTTGAATCTATTGAGACTTAATATCAACTTTCTCAACATCTGTGGATGCGGATGCAGAAAAGCATATTTTAAGGCTCACATCAACGAATGCATCTCCTTCAAAAACTTTACCTAAGCGTACCTACATAAAATATTCGATCTTCTTTTAACTGTGGATAGAGAGGCTATTGGAAAAAGGTGGGACATGACCTTTTTTGTTTCAAATGAGACTAATTTGGGGTTAATTCGACTCATATGAAATCAACTACTCACTCTTAGCATACCCCAACACAATATTCATTTCAAAAGTAATTTTTTGCTCTTTTGTTGAAACTTTTATAACTTGAAGTAGAAACGAACTTGTTCGTTTTATTTTGTTACAGAAGAAGAACATCCATTTAATTGATTGTATTATTCAGTTTTGCGTATCCTGAATGAAAGAAAATGTCAAAAGTTTGTTTCAATATAGAGCAAAACATATTGAAATAACAGAGAATCGAAATACTTTTTAGCAAAGTGCCCCTCCACCTTTTTTTTCATAATGAATTCTGAAATGCAGATTAATTTCACATGTTGTAAACCAACCTCAAAAATAGTCTGCCTCGATGTTAACTTTTAGATTCAAATTTGTTTCACAAATGTTAATTTATAAATTGTGATAACGTTACTACCTACTATTATAATCTCATCATATCCATTTTATAAATGACAAGACAAAATAGCGGATATGAGTACTTTCATAATCAATTGAATTGAAATGGATGAGCTTTCGATTATTAGCACTTGATTCTATATATTTCATGAGGAAATATTGAATGTTACTGTTAAATTGTTTGTGTGTGTGTTACTGTTCTTGAAATAAATCATATTAGTTTTAAGCAAAATTCTCATTGATGCTTATATTTACATGAATATTATAACATGAAAGACACAATAAATTTTACAAGTTCTATAATATACATTCTTAATTTTGATTAATATAAATCTCTAACAACACTAAATACATTACCTAATTCCAAGATAAAAATATATGATGGTAGGCATATGTTACTATCTTTATTTTACTCCTAAAGATACATTCTTAAATTCTCGAATTTATTCTAACTAGTCATATTCTGAAGTGGTCAAATCTAAATTCACTAGTTTTTGAGTATGATGCGAGATATTAATTCAGATTTTGAGTATTCTAGATAAACACTATGTGATATATTTATTCAGAGTATACTTAACTTAGTAAATTAATGATTTAACCTCACATAAATTAATTTTTTTGAAGGAGAATTGTGGACATTTGCTTATCATTTTTTCATGCAGAGAAGCTGAGTATCAAATGGTATTTCTCGAGTATGATATTGAAGTTCTAATTGACTAACACGGGGTAGTATAGCTACTAGGTGTCCAGGAATTGATTTCCCTCGAACTCGAATAACTTGACAACAGTCCATACTTAGCCCACAACTGAGTGACTTCAGAGAAATCATCATTTTGCTATCTTGCTGTACGAATTCTCTAAGAATTCAATAGTTTTAAGTAGGATACTTGCAGTAGTTTCAGAACTATTCAAGGAAAAGATTTCTGCTGGTCAGCAAAATCTTACTATTTGAATTTGGGCGGCTTTTACTTGGTAAAATTCCATTATTAATAATAAGAAACAAGAAATGTGTTTTTAGGAATTCCACTTAATAATTGCGATTCGTAACGCGTTTCACTACACCGTAGCTTCTTCAGACGAATGAATATACAGAAAAATATGAATGAGAATATAACTATAAATGTTCTTATGTAATTAAAAGCTTATTGGGTTGTTCTTTCTTAAGTGGTTATTTATGACAGGTATATCCAATAAAATTAAGGAATAGATTGCTCCCCGAAAAGATTCAATAGAGGTGAAGGGCTTAAATCGACTTGTTCATTGATGAGTCTACCTGAGTGTTTGTGTTTGTTGATTTCTATATATAAAAACAATTCGTGAAAATAGTACCAAGAACGATTTAGCATTCACTTAAGCAGATAAAGGTAACACCGTCATAAGGATTAGTAAAACCAATTCTATTTCAAAAGCTGAAGAAAGCCAGAAACTATATAATATCAACTAAGGATCCTACCGCTAAATTTCTGAAAGAGGTTAAAAACGTTATTTCGTCAGCAAAATCATTAATTACAGAACACGCAAAATATGAATTCATAAACTCCAATCCACAATCCCCCGAATTAAATTCTTTGATGAAACTTCATAAACCTAATTACCTTATTAGACCTGTTGTTTCTTATACAAGGGCACCTTCTTTCAAGCTTTGAACATTCTTTAACGAGTTGATAATAAGATATTGCAATTATAAATCTGAATATTCGGTCAACAATTCATACGAACTAATTATCAATATCAAAGATACCATTATACCACCTAATTCCAAACTCATTTCTTTCGATGTTAAGAATCTATTTCCCAACATCTCTCCGAAAGATATGTACTACATAGTTGAAGAATTAACAGAAAAGAATCATGTCAATACTATCATTAAATCAGATATTCTTTCATTATTACAAAATTGCTTAGATCAAAATCATTTCCATTTCAATAACAAATATTATACTAGTGAAGACGGCTTGATTATACGCAATCAGTTAAATCCTTTGTTAGCAGAAATATTCATGAATAATTTGGAAAAATTAATTCATAATCATCCATTTAGTAAATATTGTTTATACTGGTATCGTTATGTAGACGATATCATTATTTGCTTCACAGGAACAGATAGACAGTTAAAATTTTCGAAAATCATATAAATTCTTTACATCCAAAATCGGATTCACAACCGAAATAGAAAGCAATAAATCAATAAATTTCTTGGACGTAACAATTTCCAATGAAAATGCAAAACATGTTTTCGCAATTTACCATAAGCCATCACGTACAGATATTATAATACATAACTCGTCGTGTCATCCGTATCAACATAAAATGTCAGCATTCAACAGTTTTATTCATAGATTGATTAACATCCCGTTAACACCAGAAAATTTCAACAAAGAATTAAATTTGATTAAACAAATAGCCAATAATAATGGTTACAATCCCAAACTAATAAATAATATTTTTAATAAAAACAAAGTAGAATCGCAATGAATGGAATTTACCTTGTCGATAAATTGAAACAAAAATTCAATATCTTAACCTACGTTGGCATTACAGGTGAGAAACTGAAATCATTCTTGAGTAGCCATAATTTCAACATATCTTTCCAAACTGATAACAGTTTAGGCAAATATATAAAAATAATAAAACCAAATCAGATAAAAACAATGAATTAGGTGTTTATAGATTGAATTGCAATGACTGTGATCATTTCTACATTGGTAGAGCCCATAGAAATTTTGATGTTAGAATATTGGAACATGGACGCAGTTTTTCAAATAAAAAATCAGATTCAAATTACGCGAATCATCTCCTAGAAAATAGTCACTCTTTCCAAGCACAGTTTGAAATTTTGCATACAGATAATAAATATTGGAATATAAATCTTCGGAAAACTTTAGAAATTAACAAAAACAAACACTCAGGTAGACTCATCAATGAACAAGTCGATGTAAGCCCTTCTTCTCTCTTGAATCTCTTCAAGGAGCAATCTATTCCTTAATTTTATTGGATATATCCTTAATCAATAACAACTTAAGAAGGAGCAACCCAATAAGCTTTTAATTACTTGAGAACATTTGCATTTATATTCTTATTCTTATTTTCTGTACATCCATTCGTCTGAAGAAGCTACGGTGTAGTGAAACGCGTTACGAATCACAATTATTAAGAAAATTCCTAGAAACACATTACTTGTTTTTATTATTAAATCTTACTATTGATCTTCATAGAGCTTTTTCTTTCAGACCTTCTGAAATGTGAGATGAAATTGATGGGATCCTATTCAAGACGTGTTCAATAGTTTTCACATGGAGACAGCATCGCAGGAGTGTTTTGGTTGAAATGGAAGGCACCTCGATAATATAATGACAAAACATGAAATTTGTCGAAATCGTGAGTATTTTTGTATTGTCGAAATGTTATCATGATTTTGAGAAATTTTCTCATTACACATTAAAAAGAGAAATTAATTTTGGACACCTTGAATTGGAACTGAATATATTTTTCTATCGTTGAATTTCAATGAGAGGATCTTCTATTCTATAATTTAAGGATATTTCTTCTGCAAAACTATTTATTACATTTTGTAAGACATATCTTGTGATATTGGAGTTTACTGATTCGTTTTTAATTTAAATGAAACAATGTTCAAATTTTCACTCTATTAACAAATTTATAACAAGTTTCACCACAGTGGGGTTTCTTCAGATAAGTAGGGCAATACAGTTCTTGCATTTGCAAGTATAATGTGTCTCATATACTACATTGGTATAAGCAGACACTTAGCTCAATAGGAGGAAGATCCTTACAAGGTTATTTCTTCTAAGAACTGAAAAGATTATACATGTTGACGAATTTGCGTCTGACTACCTAATTACCCATTTGGTCCCACCGTACTCAAATAGGGACACTTTATAAACAATATCACTTGAGAGATCTAGTTGTGAAATTTGACACCAAGGGACTTCTAAGATACATACAGATAACTTGTACGTTTACACAATAGATTGCTCCATTTAATTTTCCAAAGAACAGAAAAGGTTGAGGTTGACTTGCTTGTTATTTATTTGAATTTTTTGGTTCTCAATATTTTCTAAGGTATATACTTTATGTGAATACTTAAAAATTACCTTTATACTACTATAGCGGGCGTACCCAGAAATTCAGCAAGAGGGGGATCAGACACATGATTGTAATGAAAATTAGTCGAAAATTAAGCGCGAAAAGTCGCACGCTTTATAATGCATTAACTTCTGATACAGATATGAATATGACATTTTGGTTGGTTTTCGTGGTTCAAACAGACAAATTCAGCAATTTTTAAATTTCCTGAATGAAATAAATTGCATGAGCTTCATTTCTGAATTAAAAATAATAACTGAATTAATTTCCTCGATTTAATCATTACAAATTCAAATAACCTACTCACTTATGAATTTACAGAAAGGAAAAATTCACAGACGCATCGATTCCAATGGACTCGTTCAGTCATTTAAGTAACAAAGTAACAAACTAGCTGCATATAACTCCATGATTCATAGAGCTTACTCTGTTTCCCTTTCGAAAGAAAATTTTCGAACTGAACTTAATATCATCAGAAAAATTGCCTCAAATAACAACATACCACAACATTTTCTAAATACATTCATTAAACGCAAAGAACAACGTATTACCTCCCAGTTACTATATGGCATCGTAGAAACCCCAGAAAAAAGATACACTAGTCTCAGACACACCGGCGAACTCTCTAACAAACTCAGTAACTACTTTTCTAAATTGAACAAAACTACTTCATTCTCAAGCGGCCCCAACTTAAGCAGATTATCATTCAATGCCAAACAAAAGAACGATAAATTCAAGCAATCAGGAACTTATGAAATCTAATGCAATGAATGTCAGGTAGCCTATGTCGGACAAACAGGGAGAAGTTTCGAAGCTAGATTCAAGGAACATATTTCCTCAGATGAAAATTCGCTAATATTTGAACACATAAAATCAACTAACCACTCGATATCATTGAACAATCTTAAAATCCTTCATAAATGTAACAAAGGGAAAGAGATGAATTTGTTGGAAAGTTTGGAGATTAACAAACTATGTAAAAACCCACAATTTACTACCCTCAATAGCCAACTAGAGCATAATGGATCCCCACTACTCAATATTTAGGATTAATCTCATTCTGTACTTGTACTTGCCTACTCATGTATTATATTGTCATTCACTTGAAATATGACCGTAGGGGCGAAACCGGTCATGATTATTGAATAAATTGTGGAAAAGTGATAAAAGTGTCCCATTTTGTTTTACTTTCATCAGAAATTCAGTGGAAGTATTCTCACATAAAAGAACAGATTTACATAGAAACTCAACAAATAATAGTTGCTTTACAACACAAGATAAAATTCATAGAATCAACTCACCAAAACTTTTCTTCACATATACTTCATTAGGTCTTAATCAATTAAAACATATTAAGTATATATAATGTGTTTCTTCAAAACTCAACTCATTTTGGAACAATGATCCAAAAAGCTTTACAACTGGAAAAGTGTACCTCCTGTTGTTCGAGGGTCACGCCAGAACATAAAATTTCCTAATGTGTTTGTATGCCTGCATTTTATGAGTATGTACCAGATGTTGAAGAAACCCATGATGATAACACAAGTTTAGTAAATTTTCGTGGAATGCTGACTCTCGATTTTATTGTCTCTACTTATGGTGTGAAGTTTACTTTGAACCATTCATTCCGATTTCTTCGCAAAACCTCGTTTATTGTGCTAGAGTAGTGCAGGGGGTAGCTGCCCCTCGCTGGGTACGCCCTTGTTCTATAGTGTTTTTGCTTAGATGTAATGTCGTCTTTCTTCCCCCAGAACTTTTTGCAGCACGCCATCCACAAAATTTTCTAATATTTTCAAATTATTCATTCAACTTACAATCTTTTTTGTTTTCCGAATTTTCTTCGTGTCTGTCTCCGTTTTTGAAAAAAAAATTGAAATATGTTTTATGTTCCGAACTTTTCAATAGATTCTGGCCTATTTTCGTGTCGAAACACAAGTCCAGGGTGTTTCTGTTATAATCTGATAAAACGCACATAATGAAAAAAACTTGAAGAATATTGATACCTACCCTCTCCGACGTTTCGTTTTCGCGATGCAGGGTGTCAAAAAAACATGATGCCGTTCATGATTTAATGCTGCGCATGATTTTATTCTGTGGTTCGAAACCATTGATTGAAACTTCACAAATCATACACATTCACCGCGTTTTTGGAATGATAAGTATAAACTTGAAGAACGTGGTGAATGTGAATGGTTTGTGAAGGTTCAATTAAAGGTGTCGAACAACAGAATGAAATCATGAGCCGTTTCTATGACAACTGATTCATAAACTAAAATTCTATGGTCCTTTCGTACAAATATGTCATTAAAGAATTGTCTCTTTCGATTATTGTTATTTACAGGTGGAAATGATTCATTCATCGTTGATTTATCTTTCAACTTTCCAATCAGAATTGCCTTATTCGTTTTCGAATGCGGAACATGCAGCTATCCATTTCATTCATGGTTTGTATGACGGTATCTCAAGACGAGCTGTCGAAGAATATCAAAGAAGGTTTCGTACTGAACGAGCTCCAAACAGACAAGTTTTCAAAAGGATTCATCGATATTTTAAGGTGATCGGCAAAATCGAAGAAGAAACGTTAACGAACGGGACATTCAAATTTATTCACAAATAATCTAAGGCTTAGTTTATGAAAGGCGAAACCACAGGAAACTCATCTGAGTCCAGTTCAACATTTGGAACTGGCGGATCTAGCAAAAAGTGTAAATTTTTGCTTGTTTTTGTATAACGAAGTTTCGCGGAAAATACATTTTCTGACGAGAATTTTATGGATCTTCACAAGACGTTGAGTGGTGAACTTTCATAATCTTCACGTTTGGTCGGAAGAAAATTCCAGATTAGAGCCCGCAAATTTCAGAGAGAATTAAGCCTTAATGATTGGATTGGAGTCAGGAAGCGATCACTAATTTTACCAGCAAAATTTAATTCATTATTAATTTAGATTTTCTGGAGAACGATTTGTCTTAATTTAGATTTTCTGGAGAACGATTTGTCAAAATTGTTAGAACAAAGAGGCAAAGAATTGGTGGATTCACATGGGCAGGGCTGGTCCTCATGATGCGAAAATAATTCATAATTGGCTGGAGGAAAACTATTCTAACAAATGGATAGCTAATTGTAATCGTCTAAATCTTGATGATGTTCCTCCGAATGGACCTGTTGCATGGCCATCGCGATCCGCAGACCTGAACCCATCAGATCTTTTCGTCTGGGCCGCACTCAAAGACTTCGTGTATGCAACAAATGTAAATGATGTCGAAACTTTGAGGAATAGGATCATTGATGCAATCTTAAAATCTATAATGTCGCTTGAGAGGAGATGTTGATTATGCATACACTTTTAACCGTTTCTTTAGCAACTCGAGATTATTCGACATGTTTTCCTCTTTGTTCTGTGTGTAATGATTTTTTATTATATAGTAACTTTCAATAAGTATGTGGTTCAACACCATGGATCGCCAATTAATAAATGATACACTTGCTACTCATGAAAATCATAACAGCTGATAGTAGTGCTATCATAAAAATTTCGTGATAAAAATCCCTCAAAAGGGGAAAAATTCTTTTCTTCTTCAGAAATGATGATTGCTTAATAGGTTGATCAATTCTGAAAAATTCCAGGTACGTAAAGATTTTGCTGAAGAGGAGTAATGAACTCTAACTCTAACTTCTTCTTCTTTGAACTCAAACATCATGCGTCTCACGCAAAAACAGAAAATATCAAGTTCAAACTTACGGAAGCAATTATTCCCATTGAAAATTCGAAATTTGACACCCTGTATTTAGCAAACCAAACATTTATAAGGCATAATTTGTTTTGAGAGTCACTTTTAATTTCGATTCACGATCGACCAGATTGAAACGGAAAAACCCCGGACTAGTGATTCTACTCGAAAATGGGCCAGAAACTATTGAAAAGCTCGGAACATAAATCGTATTTTAATTTTTTCTCAAAAACGACGACAAAAACAAAAAAAAATGCAGTTGACAAAAATTTTCTAAATTGAATGAGTAATTTGAAAATATTGAAAAAAGTGGTCTGCGACGTGCTGCAAATAGTTGGGAGAAAAAGTACGACATGACACCGAAAAATATATCACCCTGTAAAGCAACTAACAAATTTTCAATACGTTATCGTGTAGCTGATAGAAAAACACTCTGAAGTCGAATTTAAACTTGATATCTGAAAAATTGAGCGAGTTATTCAACAATTTTTTTTTCCGAAAATTCGACTTCCTGTATCTCGAAAACGACAGTTAAGAGAGTGTATTTTCTTGGTGAAAATGTCTATATTTTAAGTTTTTCTATCATTTTGTGCATTTAGGCAGAAAAAAAACGGAAACACCCAATTTGAATATCAATGTTTTATCTAATTAAAAATATGTATCAATTATCATCAAGTAACGACCTCCTCCTTCAAATTTCATCAATTCAACTTTAAGCGAATGACGTAATAATCAATACTTCGAAAATAACTTTAGCAGGATGCATATTATAGAGAATTTTCAACATTCAGGTATAATTCAGATATCTTACATCCCCAGTAATAAGTTCATAGAAGTCTTGGTATATCGTAGTGTTAGAAAAATGTATCAAAACATCTTTATTGAAGGAAAGTCATGAAAGAATTTGAAGATTGTTGTGTTAGATACCATACAAACTCTCAGTGATATATGTTTTTCTAGAAATGATGATCTGCAAGGCTTTTCAGAAAGGTACCATACTGAAATATGCAACAACTCTATGATGAAATATAGTTCCACGCTTGTACTACATGCATAATAGACTGTTTCCATTTTAATCTATTCAACTTAATTGGTTGGTAATGAAGTGAAATTTAAAATGCCTTTCAAAATGAACGATGCCCCGGAAACGTTAAATTTTCCGTATATAGAATGTCAAAGTATGAATTTTTGAAACAAAAAGTTGCCAAACTCGCGATTGGAAAATTTCGAAAACCGAGTTAAAAACGATATTGATGCAGACTCTTTCAACCTATTTTCTAGAGACGCTGTACAAAAGATATTGCAGTACCTGTCAGGATGACCTCCATGCAAGGAGAGCATTTTTAACTCTCAAAAATCATTCCAACCCCAAATTATTTTTCGTTCAGAGAGTCTACTTGGTTGAGCTGAGGACAAGAATTTTGTATTCCGAGTTTTGAAACTGTTTTGTATAGCATATCTTAAACTAAATTCATTTCATCATCTTGGTCAAAATCTTGCAATAAAAAGGTGTCGAGCAAGTTTGATCTTTCACACTTGCATACCGAAAACTAAACATTTCCGAGTTTTAAAATGATTAAATACCAGTTCTATATCGTCCTTTGCAGTATGGCAGACTAAAACGGAAACATCTTATATACTGAACACATTATTAATTCTGCCTGAAATAACGAAGTATAAATGAAAAATGAAACCTTAACTATATTTGCGTCCAGTTTAAATTTTGAGGAATAAAAATTTATTGTCGAAATCTCTATTAAATACTAATACATTCGAATTTCATTATATACAACAACAAAAACTAATTTACTAATTTCATGAAAGAGCACATCTTTCTGATATGTCGCAACTGGTACTAGAACTATGTCATATCGCCAAGCACATCCATTATTTGTTCTTGTTTTTCACTCTACTTTCAGTCATGAGTATATTCGATTAACCTACCAAATACTATATCTACATTGTGTTTGAATGTTTCTGAAGTTTTACACATGCCTTCACTTATAACTATAATTTTGATAGTTATCAGATATGTTATTTCTGTAGCACTCCAGATTTTCATCTGGTTGATGTAATATTGATATATGAAACGTGATTATCATCAATTTTGGGTATTATTTTCTATACATTTGCGTGCATAAGGGAGAGCTACATTTCACATAACTGACTTTCTGTACATTTAGAATCTGATAATGATGGCAAACCATAATCCAAACAGTCAGAGAAAGTGCAAAACAAACCTGAAAAACGGCCACAACTCTAATCTAGAACAGTCACGGCTTGTCTTGTGTGACCATTCTAACTAACTTCACAGTTTTGTTGCGTTTTTAACATAATCTTTTTATTCAGAAAGAATTTAACTACTCGATTTCCTGAATAGGTTGAGTAGAAGGAAATTGTGATGGCAATTTTTATCTACCAATCACAGAAAAAAATTTCTTTATGACTGTCATAATGTTAATTTGAAGATTATATTGAAGATTATTCTAACCCATAAACTAAATAGAAACTGCAAATTCCAAACTCATTCTGGAGATATCGCATTGGTAATTATAAACAACTTCAACTGAAAAAATGGTGCTTAACACATCATTAATCAAATTCTCTAGCATGTTCACGATGTCAAATGTCATTATCATATATTTCTTATAAACTTATAGTATTAAAAAGAATCAGAATTGGCTAATCGAGGCTCAGGTGGACGATAATCGTTTATTTCTTCTCCAAGAGGTACACATTGGTTAGGCGAACATGTTACTTTAGCTGATGGTCCACAGATGCATTCAATGCAATTGCCGGTATCATGGGGAAGCTTTTCGCCTATTTTGTATTCAACACCTGAAACAAATGAAGTTAGTCTTATTGATTTATTCTCTGAATAAGTTTTGAAAGTTATCATTATTGAGGTATGATGTACACCTGGTTCAACTGCCAGACAAGCACTAAGGTGTTAGCTTGTTTCGTGAAAACTGCAAACAGCAGGCATAGTGTAAGCATCGTACGGGTCTGCCTTTGAATATCATCCAGTTCTGTCTTTGTCCATCTGATTATTCCAAATGAGTTAAGCAACACTGGAATGCCGTAGGTGTTAATTGCTTTGACTAGATTCAACATTGACTTCAGCACAATTTTCCGACGCCGACTCTACTGTGAACGAATCTTCTCCTTCGACCGTTTTTGATCTAGCTATCTGGCTTGTTGGCATCCCAGATATTTGTACGTTTCGCCATCGCTCATACACTGTACACTAACATCATATGGAAGTTGTGTTTCACCATCTATGACTTTCATATGAACATCAGCCGAAAACATACTGACATTTTTCAGCAGATCATCGAATTGCTTTTTGTGAGAAGCATTAAATTTGATGTCATCCATAAACAGCAGGTGGGAGATTGCGTAATATTTCCTATCGTTTTTATCCTAAATCCGTATCCTGTTTTATTGAATATTGAAGTCAATGGGTTCATAGCCAAACAGAACCATAGTGGACTCAAAGAGTCTCCTTGGAAAAATCCACAACGAATAGGTATCTCGTCGGTTTCAATTGACTTATTATTCATGTTGACCTGTAGGGACGTGCGCCAGTGTGTCACTGTTGTCTTCGAAAATTCTACCAGGACTGGATGAATTTTGTATATCTGTAATACTTGGACAAGCCAAGAATGGGCGGTACTATTGAATGCTTTCAAATAATCGAGAAAAGCTGAATGAACATTCTGATGCCCCCCGTGTGCCTGTTTCATTATTATAGAATCGATGATGAGTTGTTCCTTGCAACCGAGGTGTTTCTTTCTGCATCCCTTTTACTCCTCTGTTACTATTTTGTTGTCATTGAAGTGTTGGTATATTCGATTGGATATGCATGAGACGGATCTTGTGTTCTATCGCTCTTAGAATGCATATATGTTGAGCCTTGTGTTAGGAAAGTTGGTGCTTCTCTGGGAACATACGTGAGCTGTTTCGTTAGGGCTCCATGGAGTTTGTTAAACTCCTTGTACCAGAAGTTGTGGATATTATCTATACCTGTGGCCTTCCAATTGATGGTCGCTCGAACTACTATTGTGATTTCTTCCTCCGTTATTCCATCGAAGTCCATATGTCTGATATCGAGGCGTTCTTTTTCATTCGTGATCCATTCCGCATCTCTATTGTGTTTTTTGGGGTGCGACCATAGTAATGACCAATAGTCGGTCAAGCACTGTGCGTCAGGTACTTCTCTGTTATTGTTGGTTGCAGTTTTGTTATTTCCCTTATGAAAATTGAAAATTGGCGGCGTTTTGGAGAAACCTTTGGTTTTGGTGTTTGCTTTCAGTACACTTGACGTATCTTGAAAGCCTCTTTGCTTTTGCTTGGAGTTTCTGTTTCAAAGTGTCCATATAAACGTCGATGTGTTGTGTCAGGATGTTTTGTATTCGTACCAATTTTCCTATAAATTTTGCGTATATGTGATTTCAAGCGCCTTGAGGGTTTTCTGTTTCTCAGGAATTCTGTGAGGTGACCGATTTCTACTCTAATATTATCAATATCCTTCTGCAGTCGTTTTTGCCATGGTGGTTTTCTGACGCTTTTTGGCTCAGCTTGAATCAGAGTTGTGGAGATTTGTTGTTTGTGAAGTCGAAGAACCGCTACTGCCCCACAGTAAATCAAAGTGTGAATCTTCTCCAAGGTGTTCAGGTCGGTATATTCTTCAAACACTGACTTTACGCTTTCTAGGATGATATTGGTGTTCTTGTTCGTCTTGAGTTTGGGCAGTTTAGTAGTTTGGTCACTACCACTGAATTCAGTTGTTGCTCTGTTGAGTTCTGATCTTGCTAAATACATATATTCGTTCTGCTGATTCGGCTCAGGAGGGCGTTCCATGTTAATATTCGTTCCGTGGCTTCGATGTTATCTGTAACATTTTCATTGACTCCGGCAGGTATACCGTTATGAGTATCATTTTCGCTTCTGAGTTCCATTATGACCTCTTCTCGTATGCTTTGCAGCGTTTCTGAAGAAAGTAGCCTGTTTTTGACGATTGTTCTTCGGTGATCCGAAATTCTCTGCTCGGATATGTGCTGTAATTCAGGATATTTTTCTATGAACGCAAGATGTAACGCGTATCTGTAAGCTGTCATTTCTGATTCCAAGTTCGTAATTTTGTAATAGGAACGCATAATGATGGCATTCATTTCTGGGGTCCACTTCATACGTTTCCTAGGGAGTCCGGCTCTCGTGGTCGTAGGCATAATGGCTTGCGCCGTCGTTGAAACATCAAGAGTCGGTTGGAAGGTATTGATGTTGTTTTCCACTTGGTTTTGTGTTGCAGTATCCCTACTCGGTATCACACTGCTTCCTTCGCTAACCGAGGGAGACTGTGACTCACTTTCCGAACAAGACCCTCTTCCTAAATTTTGAACGCGACTAGAGGTTATGGTGGTACAATGTCGATTAACCCGTTCATTCCTTAGATTGTACATCATTGGATAAATTGCATTTTATACCTACTGCCAGGTTCAGCTTGGGTACCTCGGGTTCGCTAAGCTCGTACTCAGAAACAATGTTCCTGAGCCCCTGAGGCTCATTTATTATTATTATTTATTATCGTGGACTTATGCACTATCTCAGCTAGTAGCTGGATATAATTTACCTTTCCCAGATTTAGCAATCAAAGGGAATAGGCTCGATTACAATACACTTGACATAAATTTCCTAACTATCCTACATGTGTTAAGAATTACAGCTTTTTGCATTTCTATATAGGTATTCTTATGCAATTCTAATTTATTAAGGCTATCATGCAAAGTTTTGGGTATTAAACCAGTCGAGGATACGATGACAGGAACAATATCTATTTTATCGAGGTGCCACATCTGCTTGATCTCAATAGCAAGGTCTGTGTCTCTTATCATACACCACTATGTCCGGCCTATTATTCGTCACCATTCTGTCAGTGATAACAGGCCTATCGTAGTATAATCTGATAGAGTCATTTTCCAATACGGGCGCCGGCTGATACTTGTAATATGGCTGGAAGGTGTTCAGAAGTCCGTACTTGTGTGCAAGTTTCTGGTGGATAATGTTGCACACTTGATTATGCCTGTGAAGATACTCCGTGTTGGCCAGTTGTTCGCATCCGGACGTAATATGCTGTATAGTCTCCGATCTTATATGGCATTTTCTGCACTTATCTGTTTGTAATGTTACGTCCTTCATTATAAATTTTTTGTAATTGTTTGTAGCGATCACTTGGTCTTGGATGGCCATAAGGAATCCCTCTGTTTCTGCGAATAATTCTCCTTTCATCAACCATTTGTTGGAGGCTTCTTTGTCGATGTGTGGTTGATTAATCTCATGGTGATGTCGTCCATGCAATTCCTTTCTTGACCATTGCTCTTGTTTTATCAGTATCTGATAGGAACGGTAGATTCAGCAGGTCATCTCTGGTAGCAAGATTCAGAGGTGTATACCCCTGATCAGCCAACGATACTACTCTATGGAGGTCAGAAGTGAGAGCTTTTGCTGAGAAGAATTCTCTGAGATTTCTTATCTGTTCGGTGTGTAAATTGACAACATCTATTAATCCGCGTCCTCCTTCTTTCCGCTTCAAAGTTGTTCGTATCACAGACGATTTTGGATGATGATTGTTGTACTTTGTCAGCATCGTTCGGGTCTGCCTTTGAATATCATCCAGCTCCGTCTTAGTCAATCTGATTATTCCAAATGAGTAAAGCAACACTGGAATGGCGTAGGTGTTAATTGCCTTGACTAGATTCCCCGAGTTCAACATCGATTTCAGCACAGACTTCAGACGCTGACTGTATTCTGAACGAATCTTCTCCTTTGATTGTTTTTGGTCTAACAATCTGGCTTGTTGGTATCCCAGATATTTGTATGTTTCGCCATCTCTCATGCACTGTATAATATCACCGTTTGGAAGTTGTGTTTCACCATCTATGACTTTCCCTCTTTGAATGTTCAGGGCCTTACATTTTTCAATCCCGAATTTCATATGAACATCTGCCGAGAACTCACTGACAGTTTTCAGCAAATCATCCAATTGCTTCTTGTTCGAAGCATATAATTTGATGTCATCCATATACAGCAGGTGGGAGATTGTATGATAATTCCTTTCTGCTTTTATCCTAAATCCGTATCCAGTTCTATTGAGCATTGAGGACAATGGGTTCATTGCCAAACAGAACTATAGTGGACTCAAAGAGTCTCCTTGAAAAATTCCACGACGTATGGGTATCTCGTCGGTTTTAATTGATTTATTGTTCATGTTGACCTGCAGAGACGTGCGCCAGTGTGTCATTGTTGTCTTCAAGAACTCTACCAGGGCTGGGTGAATTTTGTATATCTGCAATACTTCAACAAGCCAAGAATGAGCGGTACTATCGGATGCCTTCAGATAATCGAGAAAAGCTGAATGAACATTGCGATGCCCTACGTGTGCCTGTTTCATTATCACAGAATCGATGATGAGTTGTTCCTTGCACCCGTGGTGTTTCTTTCTGCATCCTTTCTGCTCCTCTGCTAATATATTGTTGTTGTCAAGGTGTTGGTATATTCGATTGGATATGCACGAGGTGAGTATTTTGTAGAGTGTTGGAAGGCAAGTGATTGGCCTATATTGAGACGGATCCTGTGTTCTATCGCTCTTAGGTAGCATATATGTTAAGCCTTGCGTTAGGAAAGTGGGTGTTTTCTTGGGATGTTGAAGAACATACGTGAGCTGTTTCGCTAGGGCTCCTTGGAGCTTATCAAACTTCTTGTACCAGTAGTTGTGGATATTATCTATACCTGTGGCCTTCCAATTGTTGGTCGCTCCAATTACTGTTGTAATTTCTTCCTCCGTTATTCCATCAAAGTCCATATGTCTGATATCGAGGCGTTCTTTTTCATTCGTGATCCATTCCGCATCTCTATTGTGTTCTTTGGGGTTCGACCATAGTGATGACCAATAGTCGGTCAAGCACTGTGCGTCAGGTACTTCTCTGTTATTGTTGGTCGCAGTTTTGTTATTTCCCTTATGAAAATTGGCAGCGTTTTGGAGGAACCTTTGGTTTTGGTGTTTCCTTTCAGTACACTTGACGTATCTTGAAAGCCTCTTTGCTTTTGCTTGGAGTTTCTGTTTCAAAGTGTCCATATACACGTCGATGTGTTGTTTGTGATCAGGGTGTTTTGTGTTCGTACCAATTCTCCTATAAATTTTGCGTATATGTGATTTCAAGCGCCTTGAGGGTTTTCTGTTTCTCAGAAATTCTGTGAGGCGACCGATTTCTGCTCTAATATTTATTATTATTATTATTATTGAATAATGTCAAGCGGAAAAAAATAGACAAAGCCTGACTGTATGTCAGATAAATATTCAATAATTTCTAATTCCTTGAAATAAATCATGAATACGAATTTACATTACAATTGATAATTTAATTTAATATTCAGAAGTTTCACTTACCCATTACAACGCAAAATTCAGGAACAGGCGTTGAGGAACTGGTTAGGTTAGAACTGGTATTGTGACTTCTTTCGCTATGTCTATCATCCGAAGTTTCAGATTTTGAAGGGATCTTTGGAATATTGTTATCATCATCAGTACTATGATAATTAGTATTCTTGGTTTCTTTTGCAGGTATCGCATGAGCAGTTGTAGAGGAGTTACTTGAAGATGGTTGGTCTTGTGAAGACGTTGGAGTTTTGCGGGCGACAACATTAACTGGAAATATTCATTGTTTCAGAAAATTATAGAAAGATATCCAGATACTTACCACATTGAGAAAACGGCCCTGATCCTTACATGGACCGTCTGTTGCAGGAGGACAATCTTGCCACCAACAGAACATCTCTCCATCAAGACAAAGGCAAAACTCGCAGGCGTCTATCCGGTTGATCTGAGAAAAATACATATTCTTCAAAATTAAATTTGAATTATTCAAAATTTTCATAATTCTGAAAGATTTGAAGCTTTGCAATATATAGAATCTTTCAAATGCCAGTTTTCAGTAATATGACTTAAAAACGAACTTTGTGGTATAATTCATTGTTATTTTCAAATATTCAGAGAATTTCATGAAGCTAGATCCCATTTAACTAACCTTACCTACGTTACGCAGTTTTTCACCGAAAAAAAATTTTCAAGGTGTAAAATATTATAAAAAATTCTTTCCCAAAAATTCATATACACTCAACAAAATTTATATGTAATCGCTCGGTATTTCACATTATTGATTGTTTTTAACCATGGATCTTCGACTAGTTGTGAAGAATGAAGTTTTTCGCTGTAAAAAAACTGGAAAGTATGATAAGAAATATTGAATTATCACCACAAATTCGGGATATTGTACTCAGTCGTCACTGAGATTTGAATGTGAATTGTAAAAATTTAAAAGAGCCTATAAATTATGGATGATCTGATTTTTTTTTGGATTCCAGAGTTAGACCCAACATGTGTGAGAAAAGGTCATTACTATTTTCATCATTGAAGTCATACAGAGGAACGAATGTAAAATACTTTTTCTGATTTTATTCTCGATACTGTTCGTCAGTTTTTGTAAGAATAATTTAAAGTAAAATACACTGGTAATCAAATAACCTCAGGAAGAAATAAATAACAATCGTGAAAAATACAATTTTGTTTCAACCTAAAAGAAAAATAGGAAAAATATGGGACACAACCTGATGAATCATCAAAATAAATTTTCAAATATTATGCGATTTATAAGTTGATATTTATGACCAATATCTACTTCATACATTCGGGAATTCAACCAACCTAACAAAAAAATCTAAAGGTTTGAGTTCTGGTGACCTTGGGGGACATGCTACAGTCCAACAGTAATCAATCCACATATTTTAATAGTAATAGCTCAGACAATATTTCGCAGTATTTGACAAATGAGATCAAATTTCCGCCATTTATGTTTTTTGATAGATTTGGTACAATATTGACCAAAAAATTCATGTATATTTCACCTGTTATACGCCTACAAAAAAAGTGACATCCAACTAGATGGCCATCATAATCACCACACCACACATTAACAGAAAATCTATGTTGCTACCGTTTATACTTGACTACACGAGGGTTTTCGATACTACAAATGTGCTCAGTTCTGCTGTTGTAGATTCTATCTCTTGTAAATTGGGCCTCGTCGATAAATCATATACGTTAAACAATGCGTCTATGAGATAAAACCCATGTGCAAAAATTCTGTCCTAAATTTACATCTCCTGGCTGTGAGCGTTGAACAGTTTTTTCATGAAATGCTTTCAAAATTTCCTATTTAGGCGTTTTCCAAACTCTCTTAGATGGGGATTTGTTTTTCTCATCCTGATTTCTGGAGTTTGATCTTTGTTCAGGACATTTTGTTTCTCCAGAGTATTCTGCCTAGTGGGACGTTCATGATTAGAAACAGAAGGGAGAATCCCTGATACAGATAGTTTATTAAACACCTCATGAAATGTTCTATAATTTGGAATCTGCTGATTTCTGAATTTTCTCACCTAACAGCCTCTACACTACCATAACATTATTGGCATATTATCTATTTGTGTATTAACGAAGCATTGCTTTTACCTTGATTATACTGAAAAGATTTCGAGGCACTTTTCTGATTTATATATATATATATATATATATATATATATATATATATATATATATATATATATATATATATATATATATATATATATATATATATATTATATTTATATATATATTCCTTTGAAGAAGAGAGGATTCACAAAATTCGAATAATTGTATTTACAATAAATGCTTATATTTATAATTCTGGTGTGTGTCAAAGAAACACAAGTGTGAGCTCAGGAAAATGTAACACGGGAACCATACCATATTGCGTATGATTCAATAAACGAGTGAAAAAATCTGTGGAAGAAACTTGTTTCCCTGTCGCTATTGCACTAGTAATAGCTATCAGATACTGAAAAACAAGAGCAATGGTCAAGGAAGGAATTGCATGGACGACATGACTATGAGATTAATCCACCATACATCGACAAAGAAGCCTCCAACAAATGGTTGATGAAAGGAGAATTATTCGCGGAAACAGAAGGATTCCTTATGGCCATCCAAGACCAAGTGATCGCTACAAACAACTACAAAAAATTTATTATGAAGGACGGAACATTACAAACAGATAGGTGCAGAAAATGACATATAAGATCGGAGACTATACAGCATAATACGTTCGGATGCAAACAACTGGCCAATACGGACTATCTTTACAGGCATAATCAAGTGTGCAACATTATCCATCAAAAACTTGCACACAAGTACGCACTTCTGCATACCTTCCAGCCATATTACAAGTATCAACCGGCGCCCGTATTGGAAAATGACTCTATCAGATTATACTACGAGAGGCCTATTATCACTGACAGAATGGTGACGAATAATAGGCCGGACATGGTGTATGATAAGAGAGCCAGAACAGCAATGCTGGTAGATGTCGCCATACCGAATAATAATAACGTGCAGAACAAGTTCCAGGAAAAAAAGTCCAAATACACAGACCTTGCTATTGAGATCAAGCAGATGTGGCACCTCGAAGAAATAGATATTGTTCTGGTCATCGTATCCTCCACTGGGTTAATACACAAAACTTTGCATGATAGCCTTAAGAAATCAGAATTGCATAAGAATACCTATATAGGAATGCAAAAAAGCTGTAATTCTTAATACATGTAGGATAGTTAGGAAATTTATGTCAAGTATATTGTTATCGAGCCAATTCCCTTTGATTGCTGAATCTGGAAAAGGTAAATCATATCCAGCTAATAGCTCAGATAGTGCATAAGTCCACGATAATAAATAATTGTTATTCACTTGAAAATGACCGTGAGGTTGAAACCAGTCGTGATTATTGAATAAATTGTGGAAAAGTGACAAAAGTGTCTTATTTCGTTTTACATTACTGTCTATATTATTCGTTTTTCGAAAATATGAAGTTTGGGCTGAGTACGGACCTGCCTGTTTTTTTTATTTCGGTAGTCGATTCAATAAAAAGTGCCTAATACATTTGCAAAACGTTATTAATTTTATCTACAGGTTCTCGATTTATGAATGATCAAAATTGGACCAGAAACAGCAAATCACCCCAGTATTTTAAAAATCCAGCTTTGATGACTTCCGTACACCAATTTTGAAAGGCCTGGAGTTATTCTAGTCCCCATTACAGTAGAACCCTTTCGTCTAGATAAACCTTGTATCTGAATCTCTCCTTGTATATTTGAATGCATTTAATTTTACAGTGAGTGAGCTATAAACTGCCCCTCCATCGCATTATTACAGCTAATGTGGCTCACATGATATCTGGATCGTACTCCTTGAGCAGTTATTTCTGCTTGTGAAGTACAGCAATTTGAACCAATTGCTATACTGTCAGTGCATATTTTATATTACAGTGGCAAAGTGAACGTTCTATCATTAGGTGATCATTGGTTTCAATGGCAGAAAGCTTGGTATATAGTCGCATATGATTCTTGGTTCCATCATTTGATGACACTTTGACTGCTACTTCCCACCTCCATATGTTCAGGAGTTATGATAGCATCAGTAAAAATGACTAGATCCGAAAGAACGTTAAGTTGTTGAATTGAACGATTTTTTCGGGGATGAATATTCATTGTACCCCGGCCTCTCTTTTTGGCATAATGCATGTGTGCATAACTAGAGTGCTGTGTGATAGTTTAGTCATGAGCTTCTCGTCATTATAGCTTTCGGGTAGTCTATTGCTGTTCGATGTCATCGACATCGCTTAATCTCTCGCTTTGAGTTGTAATATTTGAAATTTCTAGCTGCAAGAACCAAATGAGTAGCTTAGAGTAGGGATAATATCAAGGGTCCATCATGGATATCGACTCTTGGGTTAATGACTCTTTTTGCCTCTTTTACTTGTAAATACATTCCTTGCTCACTCTTCAATAAGAGGTCTCTAAAAGAGTGAGGGTGTATCTTTGGACGACCTCTTACTCCCAGCATTTCAGCGTTCAGTCGATGACACCTAAGGAGGATCCATGTCAGGCAACTACATGGATTATTCTCCAGTCCTATCTTGCACAGGTGATTTCTGAACTTCCTATGCACAGTCACTCTCTGTGCCAGAAACTGTGCACTAATTCGATGGTAAATTTAATCCATCAACCAGCACTCGTCTACAGTGTTCAGTACCTTCTGAAATTCGTCAGCGATCCTTGTTCTCGATGTTTACTCAAAAGTTATAACTATATCATTAGCACCAAAACTTGGTGGTTCACAGTGAGATGGGTGTTAGCATAACATCAACGAATATGGTCCAAGGCTAGAGATTTAGAGCATTGCAAGCATCAAAACAACTTCGGACCTGGAGTTCTGTTCCTGATACTGAGTAGCTGCAATTCTGATTTTCAGCGTTCTTTAAATTCAATTACAAACCATTTCATTTGCCAGGGTAATTTCATGCAGTGAGGTGAATGATTTCAGAAAAAGTTTATATTTCCTCTACTTATTCATGCAGTTTTCACTGAATAACATCTTTAATTAACTTTAGTTCTAAGCTTAAAACTATTTTCTCTCTTTATGTTAAAGAGAGTTGCAGGTAATGAAAACTTTATTTCTTTTGTCTAGACATATAACATTAACATTGCAGTGTTACTATTTCCTTACGATGAAAGGAACAAGAGCATACTGAAATTCGAAATATACTAACGTAATATTATACATGCTTTTCCATTCGCAACATTATTGAATCTACGTTGTATAATACGAAAACAAGGTGATATGCAGAATATTATTCATGAACGTAAGCCAACTTGAGGAAATGTTTCTTTGGGAGATTTCGAGTCGAAAATATGGGTGCAAATTCTTCTTTTTCCATTAGCAAACGCTTGAACTTTTGAGAATAATCAAGTTTGTAGTAACTCCTAAAAGAACGCTTTTGGGATTTCAAGGGCGTATTGTTGAAGAAAGTAGGGTGCTACTAACAGTTTCAATTTGGTTTATATTTGCATTCAACAAGCATAATAAAACAGAAAAAAAAGGTATCCTTTGTGCGACTTGAACGGATGCATATTTTTGAAAAATTTTTCCTTCGAAAATTTCGGGATTTTTTCTTGGCTACCTAATGTCGCCCTTGAATTTGACCTTAACAATCAGGGTCATTTTAAGGTTAAATTCGATTTTCCAAACGAAAATATCACAAGGTCCTAGGTGGTTTCAAGGTGAACATTATTGAATTAATGTTTGGTAACCTCCGTGTAGCTGGCCATAGATGCAATTTCTTTTGGAAAAATGTTTCATCAGTGTTTATGAATTTTTTCCCGGCTACATAATGGTGACCTCGGATTTAATCTTGACCTTGACTTTATGTCAGGGGTTTAATTTTTCGTAGGTAAATTTATAAGGAACGTATAATTATGTTCAATTATATATAAATTATATAAATATATATATATATATATATATATATATATATATATATATATATATATATATATATATATATATATATATATATATATATATAGTGATTCACCAATGGCGCGGTGCTCTGTAGCTCGTGCACTGTTGAAGATTTCATTTTGAGACATATTGAGTGGTCACTCAGATCACCTGATCTTGCGCCATTCGACTTTTTCTATGGGGTCACCTGAAATCTAAGATTTACGCTACCCAACCTGATTCACTGGATGATTTGCGAATTCGGATGATTAATGTATGCCGTCAAATTGAACCAGAGTTGAGTAATGTACAATGTAATGTATTTATATATATATATATATATATATATATATATATATATATATATATATATATACAGAGTTGAGTAATGTACAATGTAATGTATTTATATATATATATATATATATATATATATATATATATATATATATATATATATATATATATATATATATATATATATATATATATATATATATATATATATATACTGCGTGATTCACCAGTGGCGCGGTGCTCTGTAGCTCGTGCCCTCTTGAAGAGAAGTGAACAGGATGTCAATTTTGAAAAGACAATCTTGGGAAGTTTTTTCAGATTGGAAGACCACTTTTTTTGAAGATTCAAGAGCGTCCTAAACTCTGCTATAATGTCTTTAAGTATTAAGATTTTTGGTGAGGATGAATACTTTTTCTTTTCGTTTTCTTATTGCCCAAGGATAGCTTTATTGATGAATTGAAATAGATTATCTTCATTTTATACAGGAGTGACTCAAAAATTATTGAATATTGTAGTTTTAAAAATATCATATCTTGATTTTTCAAATGGAATATCCTGTATTTTATTATTCATGTCAACGCATAAAATATTGTGCCATATTTATCTTCATCGTAGACCATTTTCGAAATAAAAAAAAATAAACTAAAATAATAAAATCAGAGGTTGCGAAAGAAGAGTTTATTAGTACATGTCGTTACACTTGATCAGAGAAATGGAGATATTTTAAGGTAGTCGTGTATGAAATATGTAATAGATTGGTTTTTGATGAGATGATCTACAAGATGTTGAACTATTTCAATAAGTATTCTTTGTAGACACCACTCAATCCTTCTGAGGAAAGACCGTTGAACTCTCGACAACATTTGCGGATTAACAGACTGAAAGGCGTCGACCATACTCTGTCTCATATCCAACTGTGTTGTAGAATAAATCTGGTAAACGATGCCCTTAATATAACACCAAAAGGAAAAATTTAGACTTGTAAGGTCCGGAACACTAGCTAGTCATCTAACAGGACCACCACGTCATATCCATTTGTTTGGAAATACTTTATTCTAAAGCTCCCTAACTTGATGTGATTAATGTGCCTGTGTTCCATTATGTTGAAACCACAAATCTTGTCTTATATGCTCTGGTACATTGGCAAGTAAAATTGGTAGATGATTTTGCAGAAAGTCTGAATACATTTCACTATTGAGGTGCCCGTCCGAAAAGTGCGGCCAAATTAGATATCCATCTACTATAGTGGCCTATGCATTCAAGGACCAACGATGCTGGTGATCTATTTGTCTCATGAGGTGTGGATTTTTCGTGGCTTAATAATGAAAGTTGTGCCTATTAACCAGCCCATTCTTCTCTACCAAATATATTTGGATTCTCCACTACTTTGCCATTTTTCCAATTGCAAAAATTGATTCGATTTTCAGTCTTGATTTTTCAGTTTCTGGTGCAGCTGTACATGATATGCGTGAAATTTATTCACTTTGAAGATTCTCTGGGGAAGTTTGACTTATATCTGTTAACTGCGAAATCTCTCTATGGCTTTTATATGGTCCTCTGTCACTGTCAACAAAACTAATATCTGGCTGTTTTCAGCTGTAGCAGTTTTCGGTTTTTCTTGTTTTTTGTAAGCGATATTACCCGTTTCGATAAATCGAATTTGAAGTTTTTCAAAGCATCTTGCATCAGGATGCCTCTTATCAGAAAACCTTCGTGCATAAACTCTACTTACCTACAAAGAATTTCTATCACACTCACCCAGGATAAAAATCATATCAACCATTTCTTCCTTGGAGAACTTCATCACAGTTAATTGAAAAAATTGGGTTCAAACCTCACTATAACAATTTTTGATAACGAAACACTGATGAGTTCACCATGTAGAATACAGAATATGATATATCCGCTCACCTGACAGAAGGCATAAATAAAAAAAAAATTTCAACACATACCTCGATTTACGTTTCAATCATCTTGATTTTATAATTCGTTAAAAGGATTATCGTGTTTAGGTTTCATTACTTGAATCATTACAGAAAGAAAACTTCTGTGCGAATAATAATAACCTATGATGAGTTTCATACGCTTTGTAGAATTTCATCAAAATATTTTCAAATCATCGAATATTTCGAAAATGATCGAGAACAAAATTAAGGTTACTTCTGCAGAAATATAGCGCAATATTGTATGCGTTGACAAGAATAATAAAACACATTTGAAAAAATCAAGATATGATATTTTCTAAAATTACAATATTCAATAATTTTACTCCTGTATGAAATAAGGGTAATCTATTTCAATTCATCAATAAAGCTATTCTTGGGCAATAAGGAAACGAAAGGAAGAAAGTATCCATCGACTTTGGCCGAAGGACCATGCGATGATGTGAGAGACAATTTATATATATATATATATATATATATATATATATATATATATATATATATATATATATATATATATATATATATATATATATATATATATATATATATATATATATATATATATATATATATATATATATATATATATATATATATATATATATATATATATATATTATTGATAACGGGTTAGTAGTCTTGGAACAAAGGAATACGTTTCATGCCTTAGAATGAAATGAATTTTACGTGATTTGTTGTTGTTTTTAAACTGGCAATTTTCTCAATTTTGTACCTGATGATGTTTTATATGATATTTATTGTGCACTTTGTCGATGTGTCTTGTGTTCTTTGAGTTCATGACTTCGGTTTTCATCACATACTAACTTTTGGATAATTAACCTCAACTTTCTGTAAGTTGCCATTCTTATGGTTTCCAAGTGATTATTTTTGTTTATATGATTTAGTTTCATTGATGTTTGTTCGTTGTAGAGGCCTGAAGATGGAAACAATATATATTTCCGAAAACTTGCCATGAAAAAGAGTATTCCTTTGATCCAAGACTACTAACCCGTTATCAATAAATTGAAATTTTAGAAGTCGTTATCATTTCCAGCAGTTAATATATAAATATATATATCTATATATATATATATATATATATATATATATATATATATATATATATATATATATATATATATATATATATATATATATATATATATATATATTATTAATTAATACCATTGCCAGGCAATGATTATAATCAAAACATAACCTGGAGTAATTATATATTAGGATAACGTTAAATGTAATGAGAATATATCAATCTACCAGAATATATACCTACTATAGCATCATCAGACAATGAGATATATATATATATATATATATATATATATATATATATATATATATATATATACAGTGTGTTCCAACGAAAATTTGACCCCCTCTAACTCCGAAATGAGTAACATTAGCGAAAACACCAAGACACGTCGATTTTTGTTTCGAGGGGAGCATTTTTCGAAATAATTCGAAACTTCTCAGATCAACCCCTACCCCAGCAACCCTAACTTTGAAATTCATCATAGGGAATAAGGGTCGAGTGGCACCTTACTGAAAAGGTCTGTCAATTCTCCACCTTGATTTGTCATTTTAGAATTTTAAATTAACATACAGGGTGTCCCAACCAAGGGTGAAGTTGAATTCCTGGAAATCCCAAATACTAAATGAAATAGATTTATTTTGGCATAATGCAAGCGCAGGTTTATGCTCGGTCTAGAAAAACGACCTACACTTGTGAATTTGGAGTTGGTGCAATCAACCCCTATTTCCAGCATCCCCAACTCAAAAATCATTCGATCGATAATAGGTCAAGTGGCACCTCGTTGGAGAGGTACTGCAATTTTCTCTTCGAATTTGGTATTTTCGAAATTCAGAATCATCATACAGGGTGTCCCGAAGCAGAAACATTGAAAATCCAAATAACTTTTTGAAACTGGTTCATTTCGGTATACGGGAACATGTTTGATCCGAGAATAGGACTTTCTTGTGTGGTTATAGAATTTTGCAATCAACCCCTTCCATTCAGCATCCCCAACTTGAAAATCATACAAATAATTCAAGTGGCATATCTTCAGAAAGGTTTTTGAATTCCAGAATGATTAAAGCATTTCATTCAGTTCGGCTCTCCATACAGGATGTCGCTTTCGAAAAATTCAATATCGTCATTTGAAATTATCAACTAAAATTAATTCGAAACTGTTAAAAGTATTGGGGTACGATGTGTTGAGCATCAATTACGAAGAAATAAAGCTGATTTCTGCATTGAAAATGTTCACATTTTTTCATTTCCATCTGGCGTGCAGTCATCTGTTATTTCTCATTTTGCAATGAAATATTATTATTATTCAGATCAGTTCCTCATTATTGTTGTTGTTCGTCAGTTGAAATTAATCTGAAAATGGTTTATTCCACTGAGGAAAGGGTCGAAATTGTATCGACGTATTTTCGAAATAACAGTTGTGCCAAAGAAACGGCAAGGATATTCGATAGGAACCATCCTGAAAGAGAAAGGAGTCAGTCACCAGTACGTTAAATATTTGGTTGACAAATTGCTAGCTACGGGTTCGGTGGCAAACAAAAACATGAAGTGGCATGTCCTGTCAGAAATGAGACAACGGAAGTGGCAGTAGTGGGTCATCTACAAATGGAGAATACTACTTCGATCAGAAAACTATCTCGTCTGACTGGTGTATCAGCTACAACTGTCCATAGAATCGTGAAACATCACAAATTTCACCCTACAAGGTAAAATTAGTGCATGAAATAAACGAAGATGATCCAGATCGTCGTTTACAGTTTTGTGAAAATCTAAGTGAAAACCTAAACGCTAATCCAAATTTTCTGAATAACATCTGTTTTCTGATGAAAGCACCTTTATGCTCAGTGGTGAAGTGAATAGACATAATTGTCGATATTGGGACACACAGAATCCTCATTGGTTTAGAGAGGCCCACACGCAAAGGCCTCAGAAGTTGAACGTTTGGGCAGGAATTTTTGGCAATCATCTAGTTGGGCCTTTCTTTATTGAGGGTTCTCTGAATGGAAATGGCTACCTACAGTTGTTAGAGGAACACATACATCCTAGATTGACAGAAATTTTACAGAACTATTCAACTCTTTCTGAGGATGAAATGCGTTTTCAACAAGACGGTGCTCCTCCGCATTATGATGCTCAGGTGCGCCAATATTTAGACGAAAATTTCCCAGGAAGGTGGATCGGTAGAAGAGGACCTGTTGAGTGGCCAGCCAGGTCACCAGATTTAAATCCCTAGATTTTTTTTGTGGGGCCATCTAAAATCTAAAGTTTATGCCACAAGACCAGAAAACCTGGAGGAGCTGCGGATGAGGATTATCACAGAATGCCGACTTTTGACTCCTGAAGTTTTCGCTAATGTGAGAAGAGAGTTCGAAAATCGTCTGTATAACTGTATGGAGGTGGGCAGAGGTCATTTTGAACAATTGTTGTAATAATCAAGTTAGTTTTTTGTTTTCAATTGAATACAAGTTCAATAAATCTCGTTTTCCTGTTTAGATGAGCATCCAATCAGTTTCTCCATCATCCCCTCATCCTGATCCTCACGCCAGAAAACCTCGATTGCCAAACTGAAACCAATGCCTCAGTGATTCAGAAAATAGAAAAATCTTTCTGGAACTTTGCCACTCAACCTGTAATCACTTGTATGATTTTTTGAGTTGGGGATGCTGAATGGAAGAGATTGATTGCAAAATTCCATATTCACGCAAGAGAGTCTTATTCTCGAATCAAACATAAACATGTTCTCGTATTATACCGAAATGAACCAGTTTCAAAAAGTTATTTGGGTTTTCAGTGTTCCTGCTCCGGGACACCTGTATGCTGATTCTGAATTTCGAAAATACCAAATTCGAAGAAAAATTGAAATACCTTTCCAACGAGGTGCCACTTGACCTATTTTCGATCGAATGATTTTTGAGTTGGGGATGCTGGAAATAGGGGTTGATTGCACCAACTCCAAATTCACAAGTGTAGGTCGTTTTCTAGACCGAGCATAAACCTGCGCTTGCATTATGCCAAAATAAATCGATTTCATTTAGTATTTGGGATTTGCAGGAATTCAACTTTACCCTCGGTTGGGACACCCTGTATGTTAATTTAAAATTCTAAAATGACAAATCAGAATGGAGAATTGACAGACCTTTACAGTAAGGTGCCACTCGACCCTTATTCCCTATGATGAATTTCGAAATTAGGGTTGCTGGGGGTAGGGGTTGATCTGACAAGTTTCGAATTATTTCGAAAATGCTCCCCTCGAAACAAAAATCGACGTGTCTTGGTGTTTTCGCTAATGTTACTCATTTCGGAGTTATCGGGGGTCAAATTTTCGTTGGAACACACTGTATATATATATATATATATATATATATATATATATATATATATATATATATATATATATATATATATATATATATATATATATATATATATATATATATATATATAATTGAAAAACACCTTGGATAAAAGAACCTTACCAATAAAATTTTTCAGAGCGAGATAATAATTTTCCACTAAGATCTAAAACTTTGATGATCCAGTTGTAGTATACTATCAATAAAACCTGGAATTCATATCTTAAGTACCGAATTGATCTGGGAAATGAGCCTTAAAATGAGATACAGTAATAATTGATATATTTATATATGCTGAGAAAAATATAAATTTGTCCTAATAATTAGGCAATCTTTCAGTTTTTCGAAAAGAAGGCGACTGTGTTCGTCAATTTGTCAGCTTCTTATTAAATTTATTTGTTTCATGACACGATCGACATTGTTTAAATGGCGAAATATAGCTTGTAAAAATTCAATGAAAGCTCTCTTATGTTTCTAGATTTTGTGCAACTATGTCGAGAATTTTTGTTTTTATGTAAAATTGAAGCATTAAAATCCCAATAAATGGATTATAGTGACTTAAGTAAAGAATATGAACTACTCTGGAACCACTTTAACCCTTCAGTTCCTAGCCATGCTCAAAATTAAGACATTGAAAGATTTTTGGGTGGTTATCACGTATGAATAAGAAGTTTTTATTCTGCAGCATATATGCACAGATGTTTGATAAGTATGATCAACGTAGATGAGTGATCATCAGTGGAATAATTGTCAAAAATTCTTCCTTAGCCAACATGTCATTGAATACCATCCGAATAAAAATACACAGCTGGGCAGTGTCTGTCATAACGGTGGATTCGTCGAACTGTCAAGAAAAGTATGTACATTTCATGATATCATGTTTTAGTTCATCTGCCATCTCCTAATTCATGACTTCAATACGCCTTGTGACAGTCGAACGAGATAGCTGAAGTTCTCTTATAGCAGACATTATTTCTGTTTTATTTTTGAAATCTCCAAATAAGGTCTCACCTGCTTCAATAAATGCCTCCTTCACAACCGATCCATATTCGAATGGTTTCTTGTATTTCGCCAATATATGAGATATTTTAAATGATGCGATCGCAGCAGCGTTTGATTGTTTGTCTGGTCTTGTGAACACGGTTTGTTCTTTTTTCAAACAAAATATCAAATCACGTACTTTTCGTTTTCTTAATTCACTCTGTGGCGGAAGATCCTTTTCATAGTTTTTATGAACCAATTTATGATGCCTCTCTAAGTTACCACACTTAAGTATTGCAAATGCACTTATCCTTCACCATACAAAAGAAAAATTCTTCCTCCCAATCGTTATTAAAATGATACGTTCCAGATTTCTTCGCTGCACTCATTTTGTACTATTTAATAATTAACTTTGTATCGACATGGTATTGCCTTTAAGTTACAATTCAGAATGACTCCAATTCCTGCAGGCGCAACATTTATATCGGCGTGAATGAAAGCTTCGAATGTTCTCGTCAAACACGCCGCCAAAAATTTCTGGAAAAGTGGCAAGAATAAAAAACACGGATTTTCTTTGACAAGTACCGCGCGTTCCTTTGATGAAGCCGCCTTTTGCCGCTAGCAGAGTGTTTTTTTATGACGTAATAAATTTTTGTAGTTAAGTGACTTACTCATTAATTTTTTTATTCTTCTCGAGATCTACTCAAAAAGCACTCGCGATCGACCGTTTGAGCACCCCTGTCCTAGATGTTGAGTAATAGTGATACATTAAGCTTCAGTTGACAGTTGAGGGTGACAAATTGTGGGTTTTCACATACGTTGTTAATCCCCTAACATTCCAACAAATTCATCTTTCTCCCTCTGTTACATTTAGGAAGGATTTTGAGGTTGTTTAATGATATCGAGTGGTAGGTTGATTTTATGTGTTCAAATATTGGCGAATTTTTATCTGAGGAAATATGTTCCTTGAATCAAGCTTCAAAATTATTACTTATCAAATAAATTGTGTAAAAGTGACAAAAGTGCCTCATTTCGTTTGATTATGAAGACGACATTCCATAAAATAAATAGATCATCAATACTATCAATTATATTTTCGTGCTTTGATGCCTCAACTATTACTTTACCGATATCCCTGATTTTTAACGAATTGAGAGAAATTGTAACAGTCCAATTTCTTGGTTTTCATAATTTTATTAATATTTCAATCTAATTTCATCAAGTTAAATATTCAAACAGTTTGAAATTCGAATCAGGAATCTACAAGTAATGATACCCAATGAAAATTATAGTTATATCCGTAAGGTGTCGCTGCTATTGATCTAGGTTGTTCACCGTGAAGTCAGTACTTGAAAAAATATCGATTTCTCGTTTCTGTGGGAGAACGGAAAACAGTAACTCATTCTATGTTTCGTTTCCACTTTATTGTTATGAAGAGAATTATTGTCGCTTTTTATAAATTTTTTTGAATATCAATAGTTTTTTTTGAACCGAGTTTATATGAGTTCGGAATTTATAAGATTCTCTCTTCTTCTATTTAGAAATCTTCGCAATCGTTTGTAATTTTATTGGAGCTGTGTTGTAGCGATTGGAGTGAAAAATTTTCAGTAATAGAAATTAATTATTCTTTGATTTTCTGGATGAATTCCAGTCGTCCTAGGCGTTATAAGTAGTCGGTAATTTTGCCGGATTTCCTCGACAACCAATTCAATTAGCGAGTGGAGAGGTTTCGAATTTTCTTTTGTTAAATTAACTTAGATCGATATCTGCTATTCCAAGGGTAAGTCAAATTCATTCTGTTCATTTTAAAAATATATATTCGAGAGATATGGTATTGTTATAGATTTTTTTTCACCGTCAAGATATTTGAGTTTTCATCTTTATGCCAAACCTTGTTATCTTACGACTGGGTAACGTCTTTGAGGGAACTAGTCTAGCCACCTAAGGCAGTCACCTTGCGAACAATATTCAGCCAATCAAGTAACCTGTAAGCTGTAAGATACAGGAATACCAGAAAATTGATGTAAAACACCAAATCGAATCTTCGTTAATTGTTGACTGAGCTCTATCATTGAGTTTCGGTTTGTTTTAAATTGAAAATTTGTAATATATAGTTTGAATTCATCTTGTCTGAGTCTCCTTTTATTGTTAGTGGTTAATCTTTTAGTTAAGTTTTTTTGTATTATTTACCTTGATTAGAGTTAGTAAATTATTAATCAGATACTGTGATTCTGATATTTATTTTGTAATAAAGCTAGTTAAATGAAGTGATGGGTATTTTTCCTAAGGCTATATCTAGGATCTAGGTTCTAGACGAAGATCTCACACACTGAGATAAAGGGACTCTGATCTACTTAGGCAAAGGTATTAATAGGTAGTGTCAATTGTAATTTTCTTCAGCTAGCCTTTCTATAATTGAATCTCATTGAACGTCATTATTTAGATTTCCTAGTTTCAGTAGAATTGAAATTTTTCTCCCATTTGAGATAAAATTAGAAACAAAACCATTACACTTTACTGGGATTACATAAAATGAAAAATTTGCAGTCGGTCGAAATTTTGAAACCGCATAACACAATACCACACAATTCTAGAAATATCCGGGGTAATGATATGCTACAGTTTATGTAACGACATTTGAACTAAGCGATGTTGTTGTTGTAATCAGCTTCGTGGATGCCATCAAAAGAACAAACGAACTGTTTCATCTGAAAGTGAGAAAATATAAACGAAAAGAAATTTATTGGGCAAATTTTGAATTGTCCACAACAAATAATATTTCTAGATTTTAAGCCGCACAATCAGAAGTTATTATCCGCGAATAATTTCCGAATTTATTACTTGTTCCACACAGTCCTTAAAAACTCCTCGAGAAAACATCAAAGCCACTTTATAATTCTACAAAATGGAAGAATTTCAATTGGAAATATTAATTCGAAATTCAGCATTTCAGTGATTCCGCAATGTCTGTTTCCTCAGATACCGTTTATTATAAGTATTACTCTCAAGTTTTCATCTGCTTTGAGTTAATTTACTGGGAGAAAACTCATCGCGTCAGGCGCTTTTATTTATGTACCTGTTACACGGTTCCTTTTTCCTAAGCAATAAACCTGTCCATGAAATATAAATCGTAATCGGTTTTTGTGGCTGTTCCACAATCCTGGCATAATGGATTAATGTTCTAGAATTGCTTCTTGAAATTTGGAATGGGGATGAAATAAATAAACGCGAAGGAGAATGTATGAAAGTAAAGATTTGCTCATTTGATAGTCATATTCGTTATATATTTTGGGGAAAAGTGGTGATATTTTCAATTTGATGCAAAGTACAAAATCTGAGGTTAGGTTAATAACACTGTGCTAGTTCACAATTCTAACACGCGGGAGACATACCTAGTAAACCTATATCGGGTACGCTGAATCCAGTGGTAACCACCGTTTTTGAAAGTTAGCTCTTGTTTAGGAGATATCGCCTTTGAAGTTAGCTGATTTTAGTAGGGTTCGTCGCTTATGACTTCAGTATATTATATGCTTGTAATTCCCAAACCGTTCGGAATATCGCTTTATTGTCTTCGGCAAAATTTCAGCTGTCATGGCCAACAACTTTTCTGAATATACCAACATAGAAAAACCTCATTCAAATACCGTTTCTTAACCAAATATCCAAAAAACTCCATTTCCTTTCCATTTTTCGGTAATTTTCGTCTGAATAATAGAGAAATCAAGGAATTTCGCTTTAAAATCTCAAAATAAGAAAAGAAAACACATTTCCTATAGTTGAATCAATAAATTCTAACGCACAATCATGATTTTAACTCAAATTTTTATTCCAATTCCAACAATTTTCAACAAATAAACATATAAATTCATGTTCATTCTTCTTCTACTCCATCTTCATTTTGCTGTGAATGTTGGGAAATAGATTCTTAACATCGAAATAAATGAAGAATCTATTTTCCAACATTCCTCCGAAAGATACGTACTACTTAGTTAAAGAATTATTAGAAAGGAATCATGTCAATACGATCATTAAATCAGATATTCTTTCATTATTACAAATTTGTTTAGATCAAAATTATTTCCATTTCAATAACAAATATTATACTAGTGAAGACGGCTTGATTATGGGCAATCCGTTAAGTCTTTTGTTAGCAGAAATTTTCATGACTAATTCAAAGAAATTAATTTATAATCATCCACTTACTAAATATTGTTTATACTGGTATCGCTATGTAGAGTATATCATTATTTGCTTTACAGGAACAGATAGACAGTTAAAATTTTCGAAAATCATATAAATTCATTACATCCAAAATTGGATTCACAACCGAAATAGAAAGCAATAATTCAATAAATTTCTTAGACTTAACAATTTCCAATGAGAATGAAGAACATGTTTTCGCAATTTACCATAAGCCATCACATACAGATATCATAATACATAATTCGTCGTGTCATCCGTATCAACATGAAACGTCAGCATTCAACAGTTTTATCCATAGATTGATTAACATCCCGTTATCACCAGAAAATTTCAACAAAGAATTAAATTTGATTAAACAAATTTCCAAAGATAATGGTTACAATCCCAAACTAATAAATAATATTTTAAATAAAAAACAAAGTAGAATCGCATTGAATGAATAATAGTTAGGCACATATATAAGAAATAATAAAACCAAATCAGATAAAAACAATAAATCAGGTGTTTGTAGATTGAATTGCAATGAATGTGATAATTTCTACATAGGTAGAAAACATAGAAATTTTAATATTAAAATATCGGAACATAAACGCAGTTTTTCAAATAAAAAATCAGATTCAAATTACGCGAATCATCTCCTAGAAAATAGTCACTCTTTTGACCCACAGTTTGAAATTTTGCATACAGATAATGAATAGTGGAAGGAAGATCTTTGGGAAACTTTAGAAATCAACAAACACAAACACTCAGGTAGACTCATCAATGAACAAGTCGATTTAAGCCCTTCACCTCTATTGAATCTCTTCAGGGAGCAATCTATTCCTCAATTTTATTGGATATACCTGTCATCAATAACCACTCAAGGAAGAGCAACCCAATAAGCTTTTAATTACTTTGGAACATTTGTACTTATATTCTCATTCTTATTTTCTGTACATTCATTCGTCTGAAGAAGCTACGGTGTAGTGAAACGCGTTACGAATCAATTAAGTAAAATTCCTTAAAACACAGTTCTTCATTATTGATAATGGAATTTTACTAAGTAAAAGCCTTCCAAATTTAAAAGAGGTTGTCACTTCCTGAATTTGTGAAATAATTTCATCTGGTATTACCAATTTCAGTATTGTAGCCGCCCAACTCCTTGAATCCATTGTGTTACCCGAAAGATAATATCGAAGAAATTCAACGAGGTGAATATTTCGAAATAGATTATATGCGTGTTTCATTTTCGAGAGAAACTGATTCTTCTGGGGAAAGACTTAAGGACAATTGAACTCAGAATTCAAACCGTACGATCGACAGCACTCATTTATTTTCAAAATTTTGAATGAAATTTATTATACAGAAATTTAAAGATTACTCAAGTTTCGTATTTGTTAGTTTCATCTTCTGTTCTGAAATATAACCAGTAATGATTCATAAAGAGTGATTTAACACGTAATGGAACATAAAAATATATTTACCTTTATCGCCTTAAAAGACACAATTTGAAATGATACAATTTTGTGTGCAATCACTAATCATGATCACTGTCCCAACTCCAAATGGTCCTCTTACAAAACTGCGTCTCGGTCGTCAAAAGTGCACTAACTCGAAATAATACCAATTTCACCCCGACCGCAACATATACTTTCAACCAGGTTCAATTTGCAACTGATAATGTGTCACTTTTCTAGAGGGTAAACTGGCTCAATTTGACTCACGACAAACGACACTAGAGCAAACTACTAGATAAGTAATGAAATTAGATTCAGCCGCTTTTGTTGATATATAGAGTATTGTTCAACTAACACATACATGGTTTTATCTCAAAAATTCAAAGTTTTGAGTTGTGTCACTTTTGAAGCAAGGGTGTGTAATATTGTTTTTGAGTAACTCAATTGTGGCTGGAGCATTGGCGTAGGCCTCATCTTTAACGTATCCCCATAAAAAAAAATCTACTGGTGTTAAATCGCATGATCTAGGGAGCCAACGCACATTTCGATTGCGATAAATCACACGTTGCTGCAATAGATCCATTGTTTTACCCCCTTTATGACACGTAACGCCATCTTGTTGAAATAAACACACTGCAAGGGAGCATCCACTTCGGGCCATAAAAAGTCCGTCAACATCGCTCTGTAACGGTTTCCATTCACTGTAACGTTTGTGCGAGCCTCATTTTCGAAAAAATATGGCCCAATGACACCTCCTTAACAAAAATCTTACCAAACATCGTTTTGGATAAAAAGGCTGATCACGTATTTCTTTTGAGTTTCGGATCCCCAAATGCGGCAGTTTTGTGTATTGTTAGACAGTTGAAAATTGGCCTCATCAGTCAGGAGAATTCGGTTCACAAAATCAAAGTCTTGACTGTGCATTTCCAGCGCCCAATCAGCAAATATACGGCGTTATTACTGGTCAGTTGGCTTCAATTCTTGTGTTAATTGCACTTTGTAGAGATAGAGATGCAGATCAAGATGGAAAATTCGGTGCAAAGTGGTTGGGAAAATGCGCAATTCATGTGATCGTCTCGAAATTGATAGTGTGGTTTTTTAGGCAGCAGGTGCTGGATGAAGAACAAAAGCAATAAGAACAGATCGAACTGTATTCCTTAATTCTTCATAAGTTTTGCAGTGAATTTTCAATATTTCGATACGTTGTGCGAGAAAAAATCTTTCAATGATTGAAATTCTCCAAGTTTTCATTTGTCAAATCACCATGTAGTGACAGCTCAACATTGACAGTTAAGAAATGGCGGCAAATTCAAAATGAAACCTTTACGAATATTGTACACAATGAAAACAATTATGAACCTACCCAAAAAATCAATTATTTCATCACTCTATCACAATTGGTTATTGCGAAATTATATTTAAATTATATATATATATATATATATATATATATATATATATATATATATATATATATATATATATATATATATATATATATATATATATATATATATATATCATATGTGATGATTCGATCTCTCAACCATCCCCAAACCTATACAAAATTGACAAAATTGAGTTGAGAACTAAAAACAATATGGGAAAATATTTTTCTGAAACAAGCAAATAAAAATCATCTTTCTGTTCATTATATTAAGTGTTATTTCATGAACTTTTTTGTCAGCCATACAGGGTGAATCGCGAATGATCGTACGTAGGTTAACTTTAGTTGAAGTACACCAAGTATTCCAAGTGCCGATTCGGTAAACTAGGTAACGCTATTTGTTTAGACATACACGTTAGTTTATAGATTTGGATTGAATTTTTCAATCACAATAACTCTTGAATGCATAGACCGATTTCCCCGATATTTCGCAACACAATTAACATGGCTGATGTTTCTAGACCAAAATCAAATTCCAGGGGCGGACGGAAAGAGGGAGTGTTTTCCTCGAAATAACTAAACAACCACCGTGTACGTGGCTTTTCGTGAACTCTTGCACTCGATCTCAATTAACAAGAATTGCTCTAAAGAATGATCCTACTGCAAAAACTGCCGCGTTCCAAAAAACTTTTTTGATTATGAGGATAACTCATTCTTTTTCGTTGGAAAAACTTTGAAATCACCAAATAAGAGTTTTCTTCAAACTAACAATTTAGCATTGGGTATTTATCGCTTCTTGTCCTGGAAATTCTTTGCCGAATCCACTTCCACATAATGGGATTGAGGAAGAATTACAAGGGCGTATCCTATATGTATACTCTAACTACGTTTAAGCCAAGAAGAATCACTTGTGAATCACCCAGTATAGCTAACTTCCTTAGTGTTCATTTCTAGCGTATTAAAATTCAGCTTATATTCTTTGTACTTTATAAATCAATTAATTCATAACTATATTCCATTTTGATGTCCAGACTTAAAACTTGGTATAGTTTGTCTTTCTAAATGGGTTCGTAACTGAATTCAAACAATTTGAATTGAGGAGGAAGTTTATTCACAAGTTAGAAGAGCAATGCAATATAACTGAATTAGTTTGGTATGGTCCGGAATAACAATATCATACAAATGTTTCACAGTGGACGCATTCTTTAGGACGAGTTTATTCCCTAATGAAAGATAGTCGATAAATACCCAATACTGAATTGTTAATACGAAGGTGAGTTATATTTGGTGATCGCGAAGGTTTCCCAAAACAAAAAAATTGCTAATCCTCATAATTATACCTTAATGGGAAAGTTTAGTGGAATGCGACACCTTAAGCAGTAGCCTCGTTTTTGAGAGCAATTCTTGGTGATTAATATAGTGTGCAAGAGTTCTCGAAGGGATCTACAGGCTGTTTGTTCAGTTATTTAGAGAAAAAATTCATTTTCTCAGTTCGTCTTTGGAATTCGATTTTCATCTACAAACAGTATTGTTAACATCTTCCATGTTATTTGTGGTACGTAATATCGGGGAAATCGGTCCATGCCTTCAAGAGTTATTGCGATTAGAAAATTCGACCCAAATCCATAAAACATTCTGTATATTGAAAACGAATAACGTAACCTTGTATTCTGAGTGGCGATTAGAACGCCCCTAAGAATATTCTAACTTCAGAAAAACTATTTACGATCACTCTAAAATTACCCAGTATAAAGCTAAATTTCTCGTTGTTTATTTCTAGCGTATAAATTTCACTTTATATTTTTGAACTCTATGAAACAATTTATTCATAACTATATTCAATTTTGATTCAACTATCTCCATACTTCGAACCTGGTATAGTTTATCTTTCTAAATGGGGTTCGTAAATGAATTTCAAACAATCTGAATTGAGGAGGAAGTTCATTCACAAGTTCGAAGAGCAATGAAATATAACTGAATTAGTTTGGAAACATAAAAAGGGCATGGTCCGGAATAACAATATTATACAAATGTTTCACAGCGAAGGCATTCTCTAGGACGTGTTTATTCCCTAATGAAAGATAGTCGATAAATAGCCAATGCTGAATAGTTAATACGAAGGTAAGTTATATTTGGTGATCGCGAAGGTTTCCCAAAACAAAAAAAATTACTTATCCTCATAATTATACCTCAATAAAAAAGGTAGTGGAATGCGACAGCTTTAGCAGTAGGCTCATTTTTGAGAGCAATTCTTGGTGATTAATTTCCTGTGGAAGTTCTCGAAGAGTCATGTACAGGCTGTTTGTTTATTTATTCCGAGAAAAAAATCATTTTTTCAGTACTTCTCTGGAATTTGATTTTCTTTTACAAACAGTATTGTTAACATCACCCATTTTATTTCTGGTAATATCGGGGAAATCGATCTATGCGTTCATGGGTTATTGCGATTAGAAAATTCGTCCCAAATTCACGAAATATCCTGTATATCGAAAACGAATAGCGTTACCTTGTATTCTGAGTGCCGATTCGAATTCCCCTGAGAGTACTATAACTTCAAATAAGCTATGTACGATCAGTCTTGAATCACCCAGTATAAAGCTTACTTTCTCGTTGTTTATTTCTAGCGAATGAATTTCAGTTTATATTCTTTGGACTCTATGAAACAATTAATTTATAACTATATTCCATTTTAATGCAACTAACTCCATACTTCAAACCTGGTATAGTTTATCTTTGTAAATGGGGTTCGTAACTGAATTTCAAACAATTTGAATTGAGGAGGAAGTTTATTCACAAGTTCGAAGAGCAATGAAATATAACTGAATTAGTTCGGAAACATAAAAAGGGTATGGTCCGGAATAACAATATTATACAAATGTTTCACAGTGGAGGCATTCTGTAGGACGTGTTTATTCCCTAATGAAGTTCGGCCGCTTAGGCCCTTTCAATTGGATGAGTAATCTAGCAACAAACGGTACCTTCAACCTAGGTCACTTTGTCCAATAAAACACATCGCTCTATGATTGTTTAGAATGATTAGTAAAGCAATAACATCTAGGTAAATTTCAACCCTGTTGATTAAAATAGACATCAATTTTCATTCAACTATTTCTCTAACAAAACTGTAGTTTTTTAGGGAAATTTTATTTTTCGCATTAAAATACACGCATCGACGATATTCAAACTTCTACAATAAATTATGAGGATTGCAAATAATACTACATAGAAAATATCACTGCTAATAGCGGGAAAATTCGTTAAAAAGTGTACAGAGTAGGCAGATTTCGACATTTTCGTACTGCAGCTATGTGAAATATTGTGAATGCAGGAAAATGTCTGCCCCCTTCCCCGTGTTATTTTTGTGTGGGGAATTCACTTCCACAAGCATGTGCTAATACACGCATCGACGATATTCAAACTTTAACAATAAATTATGAGTTTGAATTGTGGAGGCCGTTACTTGATGTAGATCCATGATATAAATGAGATAAAAAACACAAGGTTTAACTTTAATCTACACTTTATTTGAAAAAATTCGACGACGTTTTGCTGACACAGCAGCTTTATCAAGAATGAAAAACAGAATGAAGAGTATGGTATTATAAACAAATCGTAATTTAAATTTTGATTTGACAAATCACAAATCAAAATTTTCTATAAAAAATTCTTTCGAATTGATGAATAACATAAAAAACGTTAACCTACCACCTAACGCAAAACTTATTTCGTTTGATGTTGAGAATTTATACCCAAGTGTTCCTCCAGGTGATGTCAAAATATTAATCGAAAACATGTTGAATTCGAATCATGTTAACCACATAATTAAATCAGAAATATTAAATCTGTTGGACGTTTGCATTGAACAAAATTATTTTTCTTTCAACAACATCTATTACAGTAGTGAAAATGGTTTGATCATGGGAAATCCTTTGAGTCCACTTTTAGCAGAGATTTTTATGAATAATATTGAACAGAAAATTCATACACATCCAGTCATTTTCAAATTTCTTTATTGGTATAGATATGTTGACGACATCTTAGTATGTTTCATTGGAACTACTCGTCAATTAGACCTATTTCTTAATTTCATTAATTACATCCATTGGAACATTAAATTCACGATAGAAATTGAACAGAATGATTCCATTAAATTTTGACTTAAAAATCACTAAACAAAATAATAATCATGTTTTTCGGTCTTTCGTAAACCAACACATACTGATACAATTATACATAACTACTCATTACATCCAATTCAACACAAAGTTGCAGCTTTAAACAGCATGGTACATCGGTTACTCAATTTACCTTTATCAGTAGAAGATTATAATAAAGAGTTAAACATCATCAAACAGATAGCCATTAATAATTCATATAATCCGGATATGATAGATCTAATCATTCGTGAAAAACTGTATCAGAAAGCAATAAATGAAGTATATCCTATTCATAAAGACTATAAAATATTCAACAGTTTAACATTCTGCGGTTCTGCAAGTAAAAATATTAAATACTTTCTCGTCAAACAAAATCTTAATATAACTTTCAAAACTTCTAATAACTTAGGTAAACATATTAAAAATAATAAATCTCGTGTTGAAAAATCAAGTAAATCGGGAATCTATAAACTCAATTGCGGTTCTTGTGATAAAATTTATATAAGTAGGACCTATAGGAGTTTTGGCATAAGAACATCTGAACATAAACGTAGCTTCGATAAAAATAAATCTGATTCAAATTATTCAAACCACTTAATAAAAGAAAACCATTCATTCAATAAAAATTTTGACATATTACATATAAAATCAAAAGTTCAAAATTAGATCTCCTAGAAGCATTAGAAATAAATAGATACAAATATTCGGACAAGCTTTTGAATGAACAGGTAGATGTGAATTACTCACCCCTACTTAACTTGTTTAATTAGTTTTATTACCTTTCATACTAACTGTACAATGGCTCGGTGTGGATTTTCCTGTTATTCATCCAACTTGTTCTACGATTTGTTTATAATACCATACTCTTCATTCTGTTTGTCATTCTTGATAAAGCTGCTGTGTCAGCGAAACGTCGTCGAATTTTTTCAAATAAAGTGTAGATTAAAGTTAAACCTTGTGTTTTTTATCTCATTTATAAATTATGAGGATTGCGAATAATACTACATAGAAAATATCACTGCTAAGATGAAAAAAAACATAAGATTAGGTTCTGGAATTGTAGAAGTTCAAAATGAAGAAAATGGTTTCATAGGAATGGAAAGTAAAGCCTGTATATTTATCGGTCGTGTTGAATCCCACGTAACGCAAGAAATGGTCATGAAACATGCCAAATCGAAAGAAGGTTTTGGAGGTGGAACTATTGAGTTCAATGAATGGAAAGTTCAAAAAAAAAAGAATGGAAATGAGTGTAATTTGGTGATAATCTTTCCCTCAGAAGGAAAGATGAAGTGTATAATCCAGAATTTTGGCCTGAAAATGTCTCAATTTGGCGCTTCCATTTTTAGTTATACGAAGAAAATCGTCCTGCGCTAATTTTTTAGATATAAGACAACTCAAAAATTTATTACAAGATGCTCAGTTGCAAGGTATACAGCAAATACTGTAAGCCAAATGAACATCAGAATGTACAATCAATTGGGAACGTGCTTGGCAGGCTTGACCTTTTTTTTTGCGCGCTTCTCAGCAACCTGTTACACCAGATGAGTAGGCGCCTGGAAAGAATTGAGGTGTCTGTTAGTCGCTTCTTGAAGAGGGCCAAATTGTAGGATGTTAGGAAGAGGTTGGACAAAAGCGAGCTCCACAGCTCACCGGCCCTGTAAACGAAGAAATTCTTATAGACACAGGTTTCGTAGGGTCGTTAAATGTACCGCCATATGATGAGAACTACTTGCCAGCCTAGTGTTGCGGCAAAACATGAGTTTTCCTGGAACAAGGTCTTTCAGCTGCTAAGAGCATCTTCCGTTGAATTATCTGTGAAAAAGAAAAAGGTCAGCAACTTGTTTTCTGAGAGCCATCGGTTGGAGATCATGGGTGATCTCCGGGTGGTCGATGAGACGCACATCCCGTTTTGGCACACAATCTAACATTCGCAACGAATTTTTGGGCGCAGATCGAATCTGCGCCTTATATAGAAGCAACAGCAGAGATCACCTAAATATCGCTTGGCTCTGAAAAGAAAACTGAGTTAAGCTGATGCCAATCAGATATTGCTGATACATGTTCATGCCAGCAAAACTTGGAGTTGACCGTTATTCCGAGAAGGTGCATCGAATTTTGGATGCAATTTGTTGGCCTTGCATTATTAAAGGAGGTTCTCCGGCAGGGACCTTTCTAGAAAACGTAGTTGGTTGCGTCTTGCTCGCGTTGAAGCTCACCAAGCTCAACTGACCCCATTCAGATATCCTTTGTAAGTCAGATTTTAAGTTATCAATTTGTTGACAACTTTGACGATGAGAATTCGAAGCTGTGATCGGCCTCAGACGAAACCAGGATACAATCGTCTGCAAAACCGAAAATCTTTTTCTCTGTAGATGACAGAAGATCGTTTATCTGCAACAGAAACAAGGTTGGCGAAAGAATGGATCCCTGAGGTACTTCTGCTTGCAACTGAAAACGATCAGATGTTAAACCGTTGACCACAACTTATATTGATCTATTTGAAAGAAAGCTACTTATGAAACCCTCAATTTTCCGGGACGCCCATATGCAGCAAGTTTGTTCAACAAGGCTGCATGCCAAACCCTATCGAAGGCCTTGGAGATGTCGAGGGTTATTGCTCTAGATTCCCTAAGTTTTTCCATCGTTGATGTACAAACATGAGTGGCGTAGGCGAGCAGATCTTCTGCCGACATTTGACTACGAAAACCATACTGACGGTTGTTAACAAGTCCCTGCAACTCCAAATATTTGATGAGTTCATCATTTATGACTCTCTACATCACTTTGGAAATGGGAAGAAGTGCAACAGGGAGGTTGTTTTGGGGTAAGGACTCCTTTCCTTTCTTTGGGATAGGTGGAATTCTCGCTATTTTCCTGCTGCTCGGGAAAGTCTGGCTTCCATAAGGAATCTGAAACAGACGGTTAAGAATGGGTGCCAGTTCGGGAGCACTTTCTCAGGACGATTGGCGGTATTTCGTCTAGACCAACTGCTTTCTTGCAGTTCAACTGTTCGAGAGTTCACCTCACAGTGCCGACTCTGAATTTGATTTCTGCCATAGAAGAATTTATAGGTTGAATGTTCTGTGGTATTGCGTTACATGAATCCAGTACAGACTTCTTTAAGAACAAGAGAGCAAAGAGATCGGCTTTCTCTTTCGGAGATGATGCTATACTTCCGTTTTCTCTAACAAGAGGTGGAAACGCAGATTTGCAGAAATTGGCACTGACAGTCTTCGCCATAGACCAAAATTGTCTAGTCCCGCTTGCCTGTTCAAGGAGTTTATTAGTTGGCCCTTCGTTGAAATTAGCCTTTGCTCTTGCAGTTGTCAGGTTGTATACGTTCCGTATTCGTACGAAGGTCGTTCTTGTTTCCTCTGGTAGATTCATCTTCCATGACTTGTAAGCTCTTTTGCCATGAGCAAAATGCATTGGTTGTTTCTATAACTGAGCACTGGAAGAATGAGAATGAATCAAAATCTTACAATCTGTGTGGTTACAACTTGGTGTCAAGCTTTTGTAGAGAATGCAGAGAACATGAGGGATGTACAATATATTATCACCAGAATGTTTTTAGTAGAGATATCGGATTTCAAGCGTCTTATAGAATAGGAGAAGGGCAAATGAGTCAGCGTATTCCTTTAAAATTGCAGCCAAAATCTCTACAGCTCCTGGACCAGAGGTTTTTTCCAGATTTGAAAGTTACTGCTTTGCGGCCACAGGGACGAAGGTGAAGTCAGAAAGACAGTTTATGCTGCGAGACAATTGCATTGCATGCAGTAAGCTAGGTGGCTTTACGGTGAATGAAGCTGCAAAATTTTACCATGCCCGTTTCGATATTTTTGTTTCCATTCAACCAGATATAATAATCTGGCAAAAGCCCGATTCCTATATGTAAACTGGAATTTTATCAAAAAAATTAATTTTTCTCCTACTTCGTGTACTCGATTCTTGCCAATTGAACAATTATTTCTACTAATTTAAACATGGTGGGGCGTAATGGAACGGCGTTGATAAATGAGAATAACTCAGCTGTTTTTCCACGTAGAACATTTTTAATTACGTGAAATGAAGGCTTAATTGTAACCATTTAGTGTAGAAAAAGTGAAAAGAATCATGTTCTGAAAACGACATCAAACATATGACGTCCGTGTTCCGCAATGCATTACTGTAGTCGATTCTCAAAGTTCTGTATCACCTGCTCTAACAAATCGGTGTCGATTGCCCTAGCTTCTCTTGAGATGGCTTCTTTCAACTCCAGTAGATTTCAAGGTTTATCGACATAGACCTTAGCCTTTAGGTTTCCCGACAGAAAGTAATCACAAGCAGTGAGATCCGGGGACGAGGGGTTGACGGCACATCACCAAAACGAGAGACAACAGGAAAAATCTGACGCACAACTTCAATTGAGGCTCTGGTTGTATGTGCCGTTTTACCATCCTGTTGAAACCAAACATTTCGTCTGTTCATTCTTCGTCATCGCAATTCTGGGATAAGAAAGTTCTCCAACATGAGAACATATCGCTCAGAGTTTATAGTTACTGTTGTCTTCCTCTTAACCTCGAAAAAAAACAGTCTAATCACCCCAATTGATGCAGTTCTCTTCCTTAACCAAACCACCCAAATGAAAATGAGCCTCATCACTCATCATTATCACTGGTTCATTCTCATCAGCGATAGTCATTTGTATTCTCTCGGCAAACTGCTGGAGTTGTGCAAAATCTCCTTCATTCAGGTGCTGGACAACCATGAGCTTGTAGGGGTGAAAGCGGAGGTCTTGGTGTAAGATTCTGCGAACAGTTCGACTACTCATTTGGAGAGCTGGTGTCCTAACATTTCGTGGACGGCCTTGAGGTTTTGGATTCATTGCTGATGCAGTCGTATTGGAATTCTGTACCCATCGGATGATTGTGTCACGATTGGGAACTGAAGCGTTACAGCCAATGTTGAAGTGTTGACGAAAGCGCCGCTGCACGACAATGACAGACTCTCCTGGTTTTAAATACTCTTCAACTGCGAACGCACCGTGCTCTCTTGTCCAGATAATCGCTGTAAACTGAATGGTAACATCTCCTGAGTCGAATGACCTCAGCTGCACCCCTCTACTCGCTCATTGTTACGTGTACTACCCGTTCCAAAAATGCCCTTCCATTACGCCCCACCTGTATCAAGAATTATAACAGTTCGAAAATAATTGTTATATAGAATACCAAATCAAAGATTTTCATTCGACTAAAATCTACTATAAATACTTCACCAGATCATTTAAATTGAATGACAAATCATAATTTGGAAAGAAAAATGAAGGTTTACCATTTAAATATGTGTAACGTGTAATGTGTGAATTCTCGAAACAGACTATTAGACTTGATGTTTAGTGATATCGATTCCACAGTAGTTGGTGTCGTTTCGGATTTATTGGTGAACAATTGTAGCAATCATGTTTTTCTTCATATAGATGTGCCATTTTTATCTGAGAAAGAGCGTTGGACTACAGGGATGTTCAGTTTATGTTCAACAGGGGTGATTATATCAAAATGAATAGTTTTTAAGGCTCTTATGATTGGTCTGTGGACAACGATGATATCGACAGGACAGTGACTGAGTTTTATACTAATGTGTACGAGGCAATATATTGATTTATACCTCTAAAGATCTTTGCACCTAGTAGATATTCAAAATGGTTTAATTCAGAGCTTAAACATAAGGTGCGGCGCAAAAATGGAGCTCATAGGCAGTATACGAGGACGGGATCTCGTGGGGATTATTTGCGGTTCAGGGAGCTTAGAGCTAGTTGTCATGAGCTTGGATCTTGTTTGTATTCCAGGTATATTGATTCTGTTAAGTCAGATATCAGGTCGAGTCTCCAGAACTTTTGGAGATATATCAATCAAAAGTATTCACATTATTACCAAATACCTTGGAGTACAGGGGTGTAGGCTCATCAGACGGAGGTGAAATAGTTAATTGTTTTGCTGTTTTTTCTCTAAAGTGTATAATAAGGAGTATGTCGTGCCACCCTAATTTGAATATTATAATGTGGTGGATTTATCGTCAATACAGTTCACACAAAGCGAAATTTTTGAGTTGATAAGTGGGCCAAAGCTCAAAACTTCAGTTGGACCAGATGGAGTCCCAACTTTTATCTTGAAGAAATGTATTTTCATTTTGGTTGGTCCGATATGTGTCCTTCATTATTTGTCGTTGGGAAGAGGGTTTTTCCCATCATTTTGGAAGTTGAGTTTTTTGGTTCCCATATTCAAATCAGGGGATAAATCAGTTGTTTCTAACTATAGAGGAATATGCATTCAATCTGCGTTGCCAAACTATTGGATTGCATGATAATCAATTATTTATCTTGGGTGTGCACATCAGTTATCATAAAAGAACAACATGGGTTCCGTAAATAACGCTCCACAATCTCTTATTTACTTCCCTTCACCAGTGATATCGTGAAATTCTTCGATGAGGGATACCAGCTCGACGAAATATATACTGACTTTTCCAAGGCGTTTGATAAAGTGAACACCAATCTGCTTATTGGTAAATTCTTTGCACTCGGGTTAAGGGGTCATTACTGGAATTGATTCGTAGTTTTTTATACTGCCGGAAACAGATAGTTCGGTACAAAAACTTTCATTCAAAAGAGATTTGTGAGAGTTCCGGTGTTCCCCAGGGATCTCACATTGGGCCTTTTCTATTTAACATCTTTGTTAACGACGTTGGACGAATTTTGTCAACTGATTTCCTTCTCTTTGCCGATGATATGAAAGTATCTGCAGAGTCAGTTAGACAGTCTTCATGAGTGGACGGAACAGAACCATCTCTATCTCAACCTTAGCAAGTGCTGTGTTATCACATATACACGATGCAAAGAGAGAATTGTATATTGGTATGATGTTGGAGGGCAGATTATGGCCTGCGTCAGCTGAGTCAGGGATCTGGGGATCAGACTCGATGAAGCTCTGAATTTTAATGAACACTTATCAAATGCTACGAAGAAGGCATTCCAAATGCTCGGTTTTGTGCTGGGTAACTCTGACAATTTCTCTCCCGATGTTCTGAAGCTGCTATACTGTTAGCAGTTGGTACGTTCGGTGGTGGAATATGATTGCATGGTTTGATCTCCACATACCTCAGTTTCCATAGATATTGCGCTCAATAATTGTGATGAGTGAAAGATATAACTTGAAATCACTCGAATGTAGAAGAAGCATTTCTGATGTGTGTATCTTATATAAAATTCTTAATGGTCTGTTAGATTGTCCTGAACTATTATTCATTTCAATGTTCCAATTAGAATAACTAGGTTTACACCATTGTTTAGGGAAAGAGTTTGCCGAACGAATTACTCAAAGAACTTCTTCACAAATCGCTCGGTTGCTATAGCGAACAGAATACACACTCAGGTTGATCTCTTTGCAGGTTCGCTGCGTTTATTGAAAAAGCGATTGGAACTCCTTTTGTAGCGGTGGCATTCATGTTCTCGTTGTGGATTGCTTGTTTTCATTTCGCGCCCTGTGGACTGTAATTGAAAATTTTTGATGCTATTTTATGTAAAGTTATGTTTTGTTCAATATTTGAAATTATTTTTATGTATTTTTTATTTGACATAAGGATGGATTGGGAGTTTCTGTTCAACTTTATACACATATAATGTCAATCAAATGTATTAAAGTATAATAAATGAATAAGTGAGAAAACTGAGGGCTGCTCTCATAGAGATTATTCTGTAGATACTTCTACTATAAACTCCTGTCGAGTAATCTGTGTACTTATTTGAAAGTACGAAAAACGAATTGATTGTAGAGAAATCTACACATGCTAATAGAATCTTGTGACGAAAACGGCTGATAAACATTTGGCAATGAAAATGCCCCTGACGAATAATGAAATTAACATTGCGTAACCTTCTGATAGACGATGAGATTATCCCAACTGACACATAAATGCAAATTAAGTAGCTCTTCATATGATTTTGAAAACGTCAGGAATTCTCAAAAGCCTTCAATCCTCATAAAGTTCTGTTATAATCTGAACAGAAATCGAGCTTCTCCCTATCTCTATATTCAACAACCTTCGTTTTAGTCTCAAAGGGAAGATGATTACTGGAGTCTTGTCAAGTACCCTTCAAGCCGAGCGGAAGTGTCCATCATCAAACAATCGAACTGTTGCAAATTCATCAAAAGCTGATACTTAAATAGAGTTGTCAAACTCCTTATTCCGAGGAGATGCGGATTAAGCAATGAAGGGATAACCCCTAATTACTGTAAGTTGATGAATTACACGCCATCCCTTATGTCACGTATAAGTAAACTAATGAGGATGAGAACAACGAGGAGTTGTTACGGAATTAGAAATAACTATTTATCTACTGTTTCCAAGAGTTTCCTTCATACCATATGACTATGAGATTCAATATCTGCACACTTTATCAATTTTCTATTTCAATAAAACACGACACTATTATAGAGATGAACTGATGATCAAGTTGCGATACTAGTATATAATTATGAAGATTGCCAATATTACCACGTAAAAATATCACTGTTAAGATGGAAAAATTTATTCAACGTTATAATTATTTGAAGCTTTTGCTCATCATCAGGCAAGTATAAGTTTAGAATTGAAATACAAAGTTAGCAATTATCTATAGATATAGAGAAATGGGTTAGAACACGTAAAATACATATAGAAAATTAACATTGGGTACTATAACACATAATTGAGAACTACTTAAAATCCAAAATATTGGGTAATAACATAAATGAGTCAGGTCGTTGAGTAATATCCAAATATTGTCTTTGTATTTACCAAGATACGGTTAATTTATAATAATAATAATAATAATAATCCTGAGCAGAATATGCAGGACGAATATATGTATTTAGCAAGATCGGAACTCAACAGAGCAATAACTGAATTCAGTGGTAGTAGCCCAACTAAAAGACCTAAACTGCCCAAACTCAAGACGAACAAGAACACCAATATTATCCTAGCAAGCGTGAATTTAGTGTTTGACGAATATACCGACCAGAACACCTTGGAGAAGATTCACACTTTGATTAACTGTGGAGCAGTAGCGGTTCTTCGACTTCACAAACAACAAATCTCCACAACTCTGATTCAAGCTGAGCCAAAAAGTGTCCGAAAACCACCATGGCAAAAACGACTGGAGAAGGATATTGATAATATTAGAGCAGAAATCGGTCGCCTCACAGAATTCCTGAGAAACAGAAAACCCTCAAGGCGTTTGAAATCACATATACGCAAAATTTATAGGAAAATTGGTACGAATACAAAACACCCTGATCACAAACAACACATCGACGTGTATATGGACACTTTGAAACAGAAACTCCAAGCAAAAGCAAAGAGGCTTTCAAGATACGTCAAGTGTACTGAAAGGAAACACCAAAACCAAAGGTTCCTCCAAAACGCAGCCAGTTTTCATAAGGGAAATAACAAAACTGCGACCAACAATAACAGAGAAGTACCTGATGCACAGTGCTTGACCGACTATTGGTCATCACTATGGTCGGACCCCAAAGAACACAATAGAGATGCGGAATGGATCACTAATGAAAAGAACGCCTCGATATCAGACATATGGACTTCGATGGAATAACGGAGGAAGAAATTACAACAGTAGTTCGAGCGACCAACAATTGGAAGGCCACAGGTATAGATAATATCCACAACTACTGGTACAAGAAGTTTGATAAGCTCCATGGAGCCCTAGCGAAACAGATCACATATGTTCTTCAACATCCCAAGAAAACACCCACTTTCCTAACGCAAGGCTTAACATATATGCTACCTAAGAGCGATAGAACACAGGATCCGTCTCAATATAGGCCAATCACGTGCCTGCCAACACTCTACAAAATACTCACCTCATGCATATCCAATCGAATATACCAACACCTTGACGACAACAATATATTAGCAGAGGAGCAGAAAGGATGCAGAAAGAAACACCACGGGTGCAAGGAACAACTCATCATCGATTATGTGATAATGAAACAGGCACACGTAGGGCATCGCAATGTTCATTCAGCTTTTCTCGATTATCTGAAGGCATTCGATAGTACCGCCCATTCTTGGCTTGTTGAAGTATTGCAGATATACAAAATTCACCCATCCCTGGTAGAGTTCTTGAAGACAACAATGACACACTGGCGCACGTCTCTGCAGGTCAACATGAACAATAAATCAATTAAAACCGACGAGATACCCATACGTCGTGGAATTTTTCAAGGGGACTCTTTAAGTCCACTATGGTTCTGTTTAGCTATGAGCCCATTGTCCTCAATGCTCAATAGAACAGGATACGGATTTAGGATAAAAGCAGAAAGGAATTATCATACAATCTCCCACCTGCTGTATATGGATGACATCAAATTATACGGTTCGAATAAGAAGCAATTGGATGATTTGCTGAAAACTGTCAGTGAGTTCTCGGCAGATGTTCATATGAAATTAGGGATTGAAAAATGTAAGACCCTGAACATTCAAAGAGGGAAAGTCATAGATGGTGAAACACAACTTCCAAACGGTGATATTATACAGTGCATGAGAGATGGCGAAACATACAAATATCTGGGATACCAACAAGCCAGATTGCTAGACCAAAAACAATCAAAGGAGAAGATTCGTTCAGAATACAGTCAGCCTCTGAAGTCTGTGCTGAAATCGATGTTGAACTCGGGGAATTTAGTCAAGGCAATTAACACCTACGCCATTCCAGTGTTACTTTACTCATTTGGAATAATCAGATGGACTAAGACAGAACTGGATGATATTCAAAGGCAGACCCGAACGATGCTAACAAAGTACAACAACCATCTTCCAAAATCGTCTGTGATACGAACAACTTTGAAGCGGAAAGAAGGAGGACGCGGATTGATAGATGTAGTCAATTTACACACCGAACAGATAAAAAATCTCAGAGAATTCTTCTCAGAAAAAGCTCTCACTTCTGACCTACATAGAGCGGTATCGTTGGCTGATAAGGGATATACACCTCTAAATCTTGCTACCAGAGATGACCTGCTGAATCTACCATTCCTATCAGATATTGAAAAACAAGAGCAATGGTCAAGAAAGGAATTGCATGGACGACATCACCATGAGATTAATCAACCACACATCGACAAAGAAGCCTCCAACAAATGGTTGATGAAAGGAGAACTATTCGCGGAAACAGAGGGATTCCTCATGGCCATCCAAGACCAAGTGATCGCTACAAACAACTACAAAAAATTTATTATGAAGGACGGAACATTACAAACAGATAGGTGCAGAAAATGCCATATAAGATCGGAGACTATACAGCATATTACGTCCGGAAGTGAACAACTGGCCAATACAGACTATCTTCACAGGCATAATCAAGTGTGCAACATTATCCATCAGAAACTTGCACACAAGTACGGACTTCTGAATACATTCCAGCCATATTACAAGTATCAACCGGCGCCCGTATTGGAAAATGACTCTATCAGATTATACTACGATAGGCCTATTATCACTGACAGAATGGTGACGAATAATAGGCCGGACATAGTGGTGTATGATAAGAGAGCCAAAACAGCAATGCTGGTGGATGTCGCCATACCAAATAATAACAACGTGCTGAATAAGTTCCAGGAGAAAAGTCCAAATACACAGACCTTGCTATTGAGATCAAGCAGATGTGGCACCTCGAGAAAATAGATATTGTTCCTGTCATCGTATCCTCCACTGGGTTAATACCCAAAACTTTGCATGATAGCCTTAAGAAATTAGAATTGCATAAGAATACCTATATAGAAATGCAAAAAGCTGTAATTCTTAATACATGTAGGATAGTTAGGAAATTTATGTCAAGTTTATTGTAATCGAGCCGATTCCCTTTGATTGCTGAATCTGGGAAAGGTAAATTATATCCAGCTAACAGCTGAGATAGTGCATAAGTCCACGATAATAAATAATAATAATAAAAAGTCTTTATTTGTGAGCAACTTATCTTGCTAACAGAATAACACTCAAGGCGAAGTCTAGCAGAGCTATTCCTTTTACATCTTAATATACAGGGTGTTACATAATAGAATGTCACAACTTTAGGGGGTAAATCTACGTTCAATTTTGAGAGAAGAATTTCATGTAAACATAGGTGCGCAAAAGCTTTGTGACGGAGCTACAGGGTTTTGAAATTTTCAGAAAAATTTGGTATTTTCTTCAAAACTCCTGCAGTTTTCGGGATATTCTGTCCAAATTTCACAGCCTCCGTCATTACACGCCCTAGATTTTAACTGAAATTCACAAGGTGTTTTCTTTTCGACGCCATGTCTCCCTTTGCCCTCTCAAACTTTTTGCAGTACGCCACTATCAGCGTACAATCAATTGTCGTCGTCTTCGTTCAATTCAGAAACTTTTTTGACACATGTAATTTTTTCGTATCTCCAACCGTTTTCGACTGAAAATTATTGAATTTGAATTATTTGAATTGTATGTTATTCGCTGAATAAAAAGGATAGAAATACTCGATAGGTATGCCCAAAATTTGCTTTTATTTTGATAGCTCGTCTTCTGAGACTCGACCTATACTTATTCAATATCAAACTAAAAAAAAGAGCTTTAAAAACTAAATAAATTGCTGACAGTGTCCTCCACCTGCAAGAATACAGGCATCTGTCCTTCTTCGCATATTATCACGCACTCTTTGAAATATTCCTGGGGTATTTCTTATCGTGTCACAAGAGGTTAGTATTCACTGGAGTGGTATAAAGTAAACTTTTGAGATATCTCCATAAGAAAAAGTCTAATCTATGTAATTCTGGGAACCTAGGAGACCATGGTTCTGGCCCACCCCGACCTATCCATCGGTTGTTGAATGTATTATTCAAGAATTTCCTAGCTTTTCCACTGGAATGTGCTAGTGCCCCGTCATTTATGAACCACATTATGTTTGCGACCCAGAAATTCAGTAAGAATTGTTCTTGATGATGAGATTCTTCAATCAAATGGTGGTTTTCCTCAGCCCAATAATTATTGTGAAAATTTGTGAAAGCAGTTCTCGAAAAGTTAGCTTCATCTGTGAACATGATTTCACTATCAAAAAATCTTGAGGAAGTAGAGTTTGGACGCGTTGAATATGAAACTGGTACAATAAAAAGTCGCGGAGAATCCTCCGAACAGGAACATTTTTCTTGTACTCACATGAAGATTCAAATCAATACAATTCAAAACTGCTTCCTCAATATCTGGAGTTCTTATAGTTTGAGTTGCACCTTTTGAACGATTATTTGCAGTAAAAGTACCAGTTTCCCTAAAGTTCTGTGGATATTTGAAAATGTTCGCCTGTCCGGTGTTACTCGATTTGGAAAGCGCACCTGGTATAATCGCCTGGCTTCTGTTGTGTTTCCGTCAGCCAGACCGTACTTGTAATGGATATCAGCCAATTCGGCGTTAGTGAAATTAGCTAATTTTTCTTACAGCAATAACTTCAAAAGTCTTAAAACTAATCATTAATTTAATGAAAATTCGAACAGACACTGGTTTTACACCTTGTAGATTCTAGTTGTAATTTAGGAGGTGTAATGATGGAGGCTGTGAAAAATAGCTTGCGTTCCGAATCTGGGCTGAATATCTCAAAAACTGCAGGAGTTTTGAAGAAAAAAATTTTTTTCCGGAAATTTCATTACCCTGTAACTCCGTAACGAAGCTTTTGCGGACCTATATTTATATGAACTTTTTTTTTGTCAAAATTGCACGTAGATTTACAAGTTGTGACCTACTATTATGTTACACCCTGTATATTATAATTTCAAATTAAAATGAAAAGAACAAAAATCAAATACCATTGTTTTTAAGAGAAATGCAAAAATCCATCCAAGTTAACCATGAAAAATATAAAGAAAAAAAGACAAAATGAAGACAAGAGCAAAAACGAGCAAAATCAATTTTGAAGAAAGAAGAGATACATTTACTAAACTAATCAAGCCCAATCTGTTGCAAATGGATTAGGTGTTGCTTCAGGCCAGTATGCATTGAGATTGTTGAAAGATTTTCGAAACTATTTGAAACCTGATTATAAATATTCACAGTTATATGTGAACGATCTCCTGAAAAATGCCAAATGGAATCAAGGCAGAAAAAGTGCAGATTAGTACTGCGCATATCACTCCTACATATTAATTTCTCACGAAAGTTCGAAGGTTCACCTGAATGTAAAATGCGTTGTACTAATGTAGTGAGGTAAAATTCAAATAAGTGATGAATCTTCAGCCAATTCAATTCTTGAATTTTGACAGAAACATGATCATATTTCCTCAAACGGCAGACAAATAGGCAGGATGCATTCTGGACACGCTGCAGTCTCATCTGCGTTAGCTTGTTCAAGTTAGGACATACGACAAGTAAATCATAATTCTAAATAGGTAGCCCTAATGTCTCAACTTGTTTTTTCTGGATTCGAAATTAAGAACTCTAGCATTCATTCATAATGCCTTTAAGGTTCCATAACCTTTTTTGATCACCTGGGAAATATAAGGCTGAAACACCGACGTTCTTCACATAGCTCTTCACAGCTATTGATTTCCCCGAAATCTCAACTACAAAGTCCGAGTCAATGAGCTTTCTAGTAGATTCCGTGCCAAACACTATGAGATCACACTCACTAGTATTTAATCTAAGACCATGTACCTCGGCGTACTCAAAAATTCTAAACAAATCGGCATTGATAATTTCCTCAGCAGCGGGAGCACGTAGACCGTCAAACCTGTAAAACAGCTGAGCTGAGCTACAATTTAGTAGCTAGAGCTGGCGCTGTTTATTGAATATCAAGATGAAGAATAGAAATCATAACAAATGAAAAATATCATGTAAGCGATAGAGAGGAAGCAACGATCGAAGTGATAGGTGCTGTAACGGCCAAACCTTCAATTTCGAGTATACAAATACACTTGGAGGCAAAATTAGCGGAACACTCGAAAATTTAACCAAATTCGAAGTTCAATATTTTTCCTAATTCTCAACCAATTTAGATGATTTGTTCGGCAAGTTATAGATCAACTCTTCCGCTTTGTAGAAATTATAAGAGAAAACAAAAAAATTTGAAAAGAATTTCATACGGGGGCAAAACTAAAAGTGTTCTTTTGTTAAAAATTCGTAACAGCTTGTGGAATTTCGTGGTCCTAGTTGAAACGTACAATATCATGGTCTGTCGAGACACATCTTCGTACAGTAACGCCCTTCTTGTTTCATGCGTTTATCTCTATTTTTGAAAAATATATTTAATTTCAAGTGGAAAATAACCATTCTGGAGAAATTCCATTGAATCAAAAAATTGTCATTAAAATTCGTCTATCAATCTGGAATTTTCTTATTATCACTCAGGCGTATCGAAATTGTTGTTTGCGATTTTTATGTTCGAATTGCATTAGTTATTGATGACAATTTGGTTAATTTGGTGAAAATTAGGAATTCATAGGAGATAACAGTCGGTAGGTATTGAAATACACAATCTAATTATGGGACCATTGATAAAACTTTTCATTTACACATGTGCACACCTTTTTTTTATCAAATATGAAATACAACACACGTTTTTTTATATATGATCACATTTGCACTTGTTTAAAGAATGAGAGTTTTCCATTCTTTGATTTGATACAAATTCGATCGGTTGCGGTGTTTTGTGATTCTTTTACTGTTTACGATTCGAAACGGTATTTATCATTCAGAATGAGAGATTTACCACCAACCTCAGTTGCAAGGGCAGTTACATTGATCGAGGAAGGGCGCACCTACCGCTCAGTCGGTACCATGTTGGGTGTTTCGACGTCGGTTATCCATCGAATCTACCGACGTTACAGGGAAACTGGATTGTACGTGAGGAGGCGAGGACAAGGAAGAAATCGGGCAACCCGCGCTATACATGACCGTTTCATCGTCAATCAAACCATAAGAAATCCTCGTCTTACTGCTGTTCAGGCACGTAACCTTTTACAAGCAGTAGATAACATTAACGTTAGTGTGAGGACAGTCAGAAGACGATTAAATGAAGTTGGTCTGAGATCATACGCGCAAGCAAGAGCACCAAGACTCGAAAGAGACCATCGGGTAGCAAGATTGACGTTTGCTAGGGAGCATGTAGCATGGACAATCAATCAGTGGAGACGAGTTTTAATTAGTGATGAGAGCCGATATTGTGTGAATTTCGTGGATGGTAGAGATAGAATATGGAGGCATCGAGGGGAACCGTACAATCAAGCGAACTTCGCAGGAACTGAGCAATACGGTGGGGGGTCAGTTATGATATGGGGTGGCATATGCTTGGGAGTACGAACAGAACTGGAGATTATTGGCAATGGATCACTTAATGCCCATCGGTATATAACAGAAATCTTGGAGCCCCAAGTTGTGCCTTTCGCTCCTTACATAGGGGAAAATTTCCTTTTTATGCACGATAACGCGCGCCCTCATACTGCGCGCATAGTGATAGAATATCTCAATGAAGTTGGGATCACACGAATGGACCGGGCTTCGCGGTCACCGGATTTAAACCAGATCGAACACGTTTGGGACATTCTTGGAAGAAGGGTTCGACAACGGAATCCAGGCAACGTTGAAGAGCTGACATTGGCTTTGGTGGAAGAGTGGGACAACATACCTCAACAGATGATAGACAACATCATTGGGAGTATGCGAAATCGTATGCGCTCTGTAATAAGAGCTCGGAGGGGTCATACTCGCTACTAAAATCAAATGTTTCTTTTTTGTGGGTCATCATGAACATTTTTCTCAACATGTTCATTTCATTTCACAAGTGTATCGCCAGGATACACACCTGCTCTCATTTTTGGACAGGAATGATAATTATTATAGAGTGTCACACAAAAATTCAAAAATAAATATGCAAAATCAACGATTTTTCCAGTGTACTTGGAGTTCTCCCGGAGCGTGAAATTGGCCAGTGAATTCCGAAAATTTTCATTTCGCTTCTCTAATTTTGATTTTATTTTTTGGCTAAGCTCCGATGCAATGCACCTACGCAAGATTAAAAATAAATTCTTGAAATTTGTGACTTTTCGCTTCAAATTGGATATCTCTTGTAAAAATAGAGGTAAATGCATAAAACAAGAAGGGCGTTACTGTAGGAAGATGTGTCTTGACAGACCATGATATTGTACGTTTCAACTCGGACTACGAAATTCCACAGGGTGTTACGAGTTTTTGACAAAAAAAACACTTTTAGTTTTGCCCCCGTATAAAGTTTTTTTCAGATTTTTTTTGTTTTCTCTTATAATTTCTACGAAGCAGAAGAGTTGATCTATAACTTGCTGAAAGAATCATCTAAATCGGTTGAGAATTAGGAAAAATATCAGACTTCGAATTTGGTTAAATTTTCGAGTGTTCCGCTAATTTTGCCTTCGAGTGTAGAAGTAGAAACAGGAATTTCGAGACGTTGGGCGCTCGGCATTCTGGAGGAGAACCAGTTTAAACCGTACAAAATGCGAGTCTCCCAATTCTTGCAGCCAGTGGAACCCCCTCACCGATTAAATTAAAATTGATATCTAGAAAATGTCCAACAACGCCCAGACTTTTTCAGATGAAGTCCGCATTACTAGCGATGGGATATTTAATCGCTTTAATGAATAGCACTGAAAGATAGTCGCGTTTTGGCGTTTGAGACTTTTTATGAAAATTTGAATGGAGCACGTTATGAAGACATCATCAACAATAATATCATTGAAGGATTTCTCGATAAACTTCCGTTACCAAGAAGATCAAATATTTTTTTCAACACGATGGTGCCCCTTCCCACCAAACAAGGGCCATCACTGATCTGTTGAATTTGAATTTCGGACATAATTGGATAGGGACTGAAGGTCTTGTGAGATGGCCGCCTCGTTCACCTGACCTGACGCCACTAGATTTTTTCAGTATGAGGAAGATTGGTAAGGACTTTCGATAAGATTATTCCACTCTATCGCAATTCTTCAAAAGGTCCAAAGAAGCTAAAATCAAAAGTTTTGAGAAGAATTTGGGTTACTGACAACATAAAAAGATATTTAAAACTGGGCAAAAGTCGTTTTCCCGATTACAAAAGACACTTCAAACAGTCTACACCACTTCATCAAAGTAAATGATATTGTTAATGGATTATTTTATGAAAATGCATTTTGATATAAATGAAATGAAAATACATTTGTCTGATTTCCTCATTTTTTATTTTTGATACACAGGACAGGTTCCGACAGTTACGCCTCTTTTAAGTGTCTAGAATTAATAGTAATAAAAAAATGTTTTAACTATTCCTCTCCTGAATGTTCAGTAGTGGGCAGTGATTCAATTCTAGTTGGCTAATGGAAGTAGTGAACTTGTTTTCACAAAGTTTGTTAATTTTCAAACCTTCCAACAGATTCATAGTGTTTCCTACAATGCATTTGTGAAGAATTTTTGAATAATCTAATGTAATTATGTGATTTGTAGATTGAACATGTGAAACCACTTCGAATTCGTTATCTAAGGAGAGATGTTCTTTGAATCTTGATTAATTTTTTTCTTCAGCAATACATAATTTTGAATTCTGTAGACCTGATAAATGAACTATCGACACTGAACAATTTTAATCTTATATTTGTCTCTTTCGTCCTGAGAAATATGTAACTAAACATACCATCACCTTTAACGAAAGAAATCTTTGAACAAATTAACATTTTCCACATGCTATAGATAAACTTTCGAACTTGTTTGCCACATAATTATTTCCAAGTCAGGACTCCCCATGAGATGCCTTCTCAGCCCCCTATTAACAGATATTTTCATGATCAATCCAGAAGAATCTATGATGAATTATAAGTCAGCACAAAAACATAACACTTTTATGGAACAGATACGTTCATGATATCGTTGAACTTTGTGTGCATTGAAAATACGTATTGTGGAAACCAGACACAAGTGTTTCATTGTATTTATATCAAAATGAATTTCCATGAATAAATCCATTAACAATATCATTAGTTAATAAATATATCAATTCTCTAACTTGAGAAAAGTGAAGAAAATAAGTGCTGCGCTCAAGTGAATTAGATGCTTCCAAATCATTCCAGTTGAAAGAGAAAACACATTGAACAATTACTAATAAAAAACAAGTACTGTGTTTTAAGGAATTTTACTTAATAATTGCGATTCGTAACGCGTTTCACTACACCGTAGCTTCTTCAGACGAATGAATATACAGAAAAATATAAATGAGAATATAACTATAAATGTTCTTGAGTAATTAAAAGCTTATTGGGTTGCTTCTTCTTAAGTGGTTATTTATGACAGGTATATCCAATAAAATTAAGGAATAGATTGCTCCCCGAAAAGATTCAATAGAGGTGAAGGGCTTAAATCGACTTGTTCATTGATGAGTCTACCTGAGTGTTTGTATTTATTGATTTCTAAAGTTTCCCAAAGATCTACCTTCCAATATTTGTTATCTGTATGCAAAATTTCAAACTGTGGGTCGAAAGAATGATTATTTTCTAAGAGATGATTCGCGTAATTTGAATCTGATTTTTTATTTGAAAAACTGCGTTTATGTTCCGATATTCTAATATAAGAATTTCTATGTGTTCTACCAATGTAGAAATTATCACAGTCATTGCAATTCAATCGATAAACACCTGATTTATTGTTTTTACCTGGTTTGGTTTTATTATTTTTATATATTTGCCTAAATTATTATTAGTTTGGAAAGCTATGTTGAAGTTATTGCTACTTAAGAATGATTTCAGTTTCTCACTTGTAATGCCAACGTAGGTTAAGGTGTTGAATTTTTGTTTCAATTTATCGACAGGGTAAACTTCATTCAATGCGATTCTACTTTGTTTTTATTTAAAATATTATTTATTAGTTTGGGATTGTAACCATTATTTTTGGCTATTTGTTTAATCAAATTTAGTTCTTTGTTGAAATTTTCTGGTGATAACGGGATGTTAATCAATCTATGAATAAAACTATTGAATGCTGACATTTTATGTTGATATGGATGACACGACGAGTTATGTATTATAATATCTGTATGTGACGGCTTATGGTAAATTGCGAAAACATGTTTTCCATTTTCATTCGAAATTGTTACGTCTAAGAAATTTATCGAATTATTGCTTTCTATCTCGGTTGTGAATGCAATTTTTGGATGTAATGAATTTATATGATTTTCGAAAATTTTCAACTGTCTATCTGTTCCTGTGAAGCAAATAATGATATCGTCTACATAGCGATACCAGTATAAACAATATTTATTGAAAGGATGATTATGAATTAATTTCTCTAAGTTATTCATGAATATTTCTGCTAACAAAGGACTTAACGGATTGCCCATAATCTCCCAACCTCCCACATTCAAATGTTGAACAATTACGCTTGAAGTTATATTATTAGGCTACAAAGCTATCGAAGCCTAACGAAGTTTAAAACAGAATTTTTCGTTATGACAGATGGAAAGAAACTTTCTTCCTGAATTTCACGATACACTTAAAATAATATACTTCACTCAATTCATTCGGCCACAAAGCAAGTTATTAATACTCCATCTGCTTTTAACTTGAGTTTCGTCCCTTATCTTTCTGAAACTTCAAAGCCAAGTCCTTGAAGGATATCCTTTTGATCGAGAGAATCCATATTAGAGGCGAAGTTTGTGGTTTATTAAGAACTTTTATAATGGTTGTTGTTTTGGTTATATTGTAATCCGATAAAGTTTCAATGCGTTCTCCAGTATGTGGGTTACAAGTTGAATACGAGTATTATGTAACAAAAGCTTGAATATTAATAAAACTAGTAAAGAGAATTGAAGAGGATTCTTCTGGACAATAATGGCGTATAATTCCATTGAAAAACAATATTTCGATTCTTCTAAATGAAGTCATGCAGTTATTCAGTGGTGGAAAAATTATTTGGGGACTTTGATTTAATCAAAAGGTTTCATACTTTTCATTATTAGTTTTCTTTCAATTCTTATGAGTACCATTTTGATTTTGTTTTTCCCCAAGCATTCCTTATTGTTGGGGAATTACTCGAGGAATAATTCGTCGACATATTTAAACTTCTTATGAATAAATTTAAATTATCTATTAATTTCTTGGCGCAGTGTACATGGAGAAAATGCAGAAATATTCGGTATTTCTGCTAATGAGTGATGAAAGATACATAGAGGTGTAATATGTATAAGTCAGTTACAATAACAAAAATTGGATGCCCCTTCCTCCAGGAGGCAAAATTAATATAAAATCTCAATTTTACATACAAATTCAGTTGAAAAACATTCTACTAAGGTGACTTGAGTGAAAAGTATCATATTTATGTAGATGAATTACAACTCTACACTTACAAGGCATGCTCAACATTAAAGAATTGAGAGCCAATTTCGCGGAACATGTTGGCCTAGTGTAATGTATCTCAGACTTGAGAAATCCATCAATTCAACTACAGTGGGGCCTTATCGCGCACCCATAGAAAGTTCTTCCCAATTGCGTATACCCTAAGCGGTTTCACAAGGGATTGGTAAATCTGATTAACGTGAAAGTTCTTCTTCTTCTTCTAATGCATATCCTTTAATGGATGTTTGCGATAACATTTTCCATTGCGTCTCCATCTCTTGCGGTGTGTATCAATGACTGTATATCGTGTAGTCCTGTCCACTGCCTGATATTTCGCAGCCAAGACATTTTCTTCCGTCCGATCCCTCTCCGGCCTTCGATCTTGCCTTCGATTAACAAATGCAGGAATTGATATTTCGTGTTTCGCATTATATGACCCAGATATGCTGTTTTCCTCTTTTTGATCACTGCAAACAGTTCACGTTGTTTGTTAACTCGTCTAAGAATTTCCTCATTTGTCAATCTAGCCGTCCAGGGTACTTTAAGGATTCTGCGGTATAGCCACATCTCGAAAGCCTCTTATTTGTTTATTTCATTTGCTTTTAATGTCCAACTTTCCATACCATAAAGAAGCACCGACCAAATGTAGCACTTAGTGAATCTTAGCCTTAGATTAAGGTCAAAGTCGGAGCAGGTGAACACTTTTCGAAACTTTAGGAATGCCTGTCGTGCTTGCTCTATGCGATATTTTATCTCTTTTCTGATCACCAGTCTTGAAACAGCCAGATTCCCAAGTATTTAAACTTTTCTACTCTTTCTATGAGCCTTGCGTTAAATATTAGCGTAGAGTTTTCGAACATTTGCTGGTTTCTGGAGATAATCATAAATTTTGTTTTTTTTACATTTATATTTAGGCCCATTGATTGGCTTTGTTCACCTACCCTATTGACCAGTTGTTGCAGGTCGGTCATGTTGTCAGCTATTAAGACCGTATCGTCAGCATATCGGATATTGTTTATCCACACTCCATTGACTTTGATTCCCATTTCCATGTCTTCTAGTGCCTCTTGGAAAATCGTCTCTGAATACAAATTGAATAGGAGTGGAGAATGCACACATCCCTGTCGTACTCCTCTTCTAATTTGGATGTCATTAGACATATTATTGTCTACTTTTATTTGTGCTGTTTGGTTCCAGTATAAATTCTCAATGCATCGTATGTCTTTTTGGTCTATATCAAGCCTTTTTAGAAGCTGCATTAATTTGTGGTGCTGTACACGATCGAATGCTTTCTCGTAGTCTATGAAACATAGACAGACATCCTTTCTCTGATCATGGCAATTCTGGACAAGCACTTGTATAGCGACTATTGCTTCTCTTGTACCTAACCCTTGTCTAAACCCAAACTGCGAGTCACTTATGTCTCTTTCACATTTTTTGTAGATTCTCTGGTGTATGATTTTAAGAAATATTTTTAAGGTATGGCTCATCAGGCTAATGAGTCTGTGGTCTTCACATTTTCTTGCATTGGTCTTCTTAGGCAGGGGATAAAAGTTGAGCACAACCATTGCTTGGAGTAGTGTCCTGTCTTATATATAGTGTTAAACACTTTATGTAGAGCTGTGATGCCTTTTTAATCTAGGAGTTTAAGTATTTCTGAAGGAATTTCGTCTGGGCCAACTGCTTCATTATTTTTTGCGTCGCGTATATCTTTTTCAATTTCGTATTTAGTTATGGGTGGACCGGTTAGTGAAATATTGACATCAGCTGGAGGTCTGTCATCGTCAAATAGTTATTTTAAATACTTTTCCCAAACATTGTTTTTCTCTTTGCTGTCGAGGACTATCTGGTTGTTATTATTGACTGTTACAGTTGTTCTCATTTTTCTATATATACCAGCAGTTTCCTTCAGTTTTTTGTGCATGTTGAAGTCATCATGTTGGTTTTGTAGTTGTTCGATTTCTTGGCATTCACGTTTAAGCCATTCGTTTTTTGCTATTGAAAGTTCGCATTCGAAGAATTGTAAACCAGAACGAGATCAGCTCTGCGATTGCAATAAATTCTACCTCAACCATTACAGTACCTCCAGAAAGAAACATTGCGCCTGTTTCTGGTTTGATTTCAAGCTGCGCGAATTTCTCTTGGTGAATTTCTCACCTACGGTCTTGGTATGGTCCGAATGAGATTCATCTGAGTATGAAACATTGGACGAGTCTCGTGTTTGATTTTGACCTGCGCGATTGCCTCTTGGTGGAGGCTGACACAAGATCTGCTGATGTGAAGTTTGACTTCATGAAAAGTATCACCAACAGCTTTTCTCGAAATCTTCTGATTTGATTCATTAATTGCCACTTATTACACTTATTGTAAGCCTCGATCAGGGTTTTTTGATTGAAGTGGTCCTGTGTAATTACTGTAAGACATTCCGAACCCCAATGTCGTATTTTAACACACTCTAAACTCTATACTTGGCCATCAATAGCAGAATAATACTTTTGCTAGAGTCTATCGCTTGTTCATCTTCTGTGTGTGTTGTACCATTCCCAAAACTCTCCACTACTCTGATCATTTCATCAACACTCTAATGATGTCAATCCTCTGTCTGGTTACAGCACCTTACTGCTGAGAAAATTAGGAAATAATGATGGTTTTGTTTGTACGAAAAATTCGAAGGAACTGAATTTCTAAACTGGAAGAAAGATCCAACAGATGAAACTGAAGCTTAATGCGTGCCTTTCAGTAACATTTGCAACTCAACAATTGATAAAGCGAAAACCAAATTCAACTTAGACACCAACTGTTTTGAATAAATGCGATCCAGATTGAGCACCTGTTCCTAATCACCTGTTTCAGTGAAATCAGAATTTACCAGAGTATTGGAAGGTTGTGACAGTACAATCGATTTCACTAAAAGGGAAGAAACGCCTGTCCCGAAAAATTCTATTGGATAAATTTTAATAAGGAGAGCTTAGTAAAGAACACGGTCTTCATGTAAATGAATTGCATTTCTACACTTCCTAGGTGTGCTCACATTAAGTTACTGAGCGATTCTTGGAGAATAGTGTGCCATCTAACTAGCAGAGAGTCAAACAATTGTTGCTGATTTGGTAAATTATATTAACCTTATGTGTTGCCTTTTCTCAACGTACCTCAAGCATGCTCAATCAGATCTACGTCAGTCGATTGAACGGGCCTAGATAACTTCTTGATTCCATGCAGATTTAAGAAATTCATGGATGCAATTACAGTGGAACATTATCATGCATCAATAGAAAGTATTTCAGAGGACTGCTGAATCAGATTAATGTAAGTTTACGATCAGAGAGTTGTTAACGAAAACGAGATCAGTTCTGCAATTAGAAGATACTCCACTTCCAACCTTCAACGTACATGCTTTGGAGCTCTATACTTCTTGGTCTTCTCTAAGCCATTGAACTGTACAATTGCTCACTATTGTTCTCGCCTACAATCTATGTGTGGTCCAAACGAGCTTCATCTGAGAATGAAACTTTAGACCAGTCTCAGGTTCGATTTCGAGCTGCGTGATATCCTCTTAGTAAAGGTTGACAATACCAAGATCTACTGAAGTGAAATTTGATTTCATGCAACTTATTGCCAATAATTCATTTTGAAATATTCCGATTCAGCGTTTGATTTATCTATTCTACGTTATTGTAGCAATCTTTCAGGGTTTCTAGAGGAAAGCAGTCCTTTGTTACTCCTATTTTTCAATGAAAGAGTTGAAAATAGACTCTTGGAGCAGAACAGTGGAATAGTTCAGTTTTGGTCCATAGTGAATGCAGTGAAGGGGATGACTGTTCTATCACATCATTACCTAAAGCAGAGGCGGATCACTAACAAAAATGTTTTCGCAAAATTCTGTGTTTGATACACCAAACAGTGCCACCAAGTACCTCACTCGTTTAATCGAATATGTCAGAAGTAACTTGCGTACGGTAAGGCGCGTTTTTCAGCAACTGAACTGTAAGAGAGTCTGATGAAGTACCAGCATCTGTTTTGAAGAAATGTGCTCCAGAGTAAGCACCTGTTCTGAATCGTCTGTTTCAGAGTGCGTATGAAAGCCAAAATTTTCCTGAGTACTGAAAAGTTGCGAGAGTACAACCGATTCCAAAGAAATGAAAGAAATGTCTACCCGGAAATTACCATCCAATCCCCATTATGTCAAAAACCATTAAGAAAGTGATAAATAATGAGGTCATAAAATATCTCGAGTTACACTATTGTTCTCACCTAGAATCTAAGTGTGGTCCAAAGGAGATTCATCTGAGAATTAAACTTTAGACCAGTATCAGGTTCAATTTCGAGCTACGTGATTTCCTCTTAGTAAAGGTTGACAATTCCAAGATCTACTGAAGTGAAATTTGATTTCATGCAACTTATTGCCAATAATTCATTTTGATATATTCTGATTCGGCGTTCGATCTATCTATTGCACGTTATTGTAGGAATCTTTCAGGGTTTTTAGAGGAAAGCAGTCCTTTGTTACTCCTATTTTTCAATGAAAGAGCTGAAAATAGACTCTTGGAGCAGAACAGTGAAATAGTTCAGTTTTGGTCCATAGTGAATGCAGTGAAGGGATGACTGTTCTATCACATCATTACCTAAAGCAGAGGCGGATCACTAACAAAAATGTTTTCGCAAAATTCTGTGTTTGATACACCAAACACAGTGCCACCAAGTACCTCACATGTTCAATCGGATATGTCAGAAGTAACTTGCGTACGGTAGGGCGCGTTTTTCAGCAACTGAACTGTAAGAGAGTCTGATGAAGTACCAGCAACTGTTTTGAAGAAATGTGCTCCAGAGTAAGCACCTGTTCTGAATCGTCTGTTTCAGAGTGCGTATGAAAGCCAAAATTTTCCTGAGTACTGAAAAGTTGCGAGAGTACAACCGATTCCAAAGAAATGAAAGAAATGTCTACCCGGAAATTACCATCCAATCGAAGTGTTGCCCATTATGTCAAAAACCATTAAAAAAGTGATAAATAATGAGGTCATAAAATATCTCGAGTTACACTATTGTTCTCACCTAGAATCTAAGTGTGGTCCAAAGGAGATTCATCTGAGAATTAAATTTTAGACCAGTATCAGGTTCAATTTCGAGCTACGTGATTTCCTCTTAGTAAAGGTTGACAATTCCAAGATCTACTGAAGTGAAATTTGATTTCATGCAACTTATTGCCAATAATTCATTTTGATATATTCTGATTCGGCGTTCGATCTATCTATTGCACGTTATTGTAGGAATCTTTCAGGGTTTTTAGAGGAAAGCAGTCCTATGTTACTCCTATTTTTCAATGAAAGAGCTGAAAATAGACTCTTGGAGCAGACCAGTGGAATAGTTCAGTTTTGGTCCATAGTGAATGCAGTGAAGGGGATGACTGTTCTATCACATCATTACCTAAAGCAGAGGCGGATCACTAACAAAAATGTTTTCGCAAAATTCTGTGTTTGATACACCAAACACAGTACCACCAAGTACCTCACATGTTCAATCGGATATGTCAGAAGTAACTTGCGTACGGTAGGGCGCGTTTTTCAGCAACTGAACTGTAAGAGAGTCTGATGAAGTACCTGAAACTGTTTTGAAGAAATGTGCTCCAGAGTAAGCACCTGTTCTGAATCGTCTGTTTCAGATTGCGTTTGAAAGCCAAAATTTTCCTGCCTACTGAAAAGTTGCGAGAGTACAACCGATTCCAAAGAAATGGAAGAAATGTCTACCCGGAAATTACCATCCAATCGAAGTGTTGCCCATTATGTCAAAAACCATTAAAAAGTGATAAATAATGAGGTCATAAAATATCTCGAGTTACACTATTGTTCTCACCTAGAATATAAGTGTGGTCCATAAGAGATTCATTTGAGAATTAAACTTTAGACCAGTATCAGGTTCAATTTCGAGCTACGTGATTTCCTCTTAGTAAAGGTTGACAATTCCAAGATCTACTGAAGTGAAATTTGATTTCATGCAACTTATTGCCAATAATTCATTTTGATATATTCTGATTCGGCGTTCGATCTATCTATTGCACGTTATTGTAGGAATCTTTCAGGCTTTTTAGAGGAAAGCAGTCCTATGTTACTCCTATTTTTCAATGAAAGAGCTGAAAATAGACTCTTGGAGCAGAACAGTGGAATAGTTCAGTTTTGGTCCATAGTGAATGCAGTGAAGGGGATGACTGTTCTATCACATCATTACCTAAAGCAGAGGTGGATCACTAACAAAAATGTTTTCGCAAAATTCTGTGTTTGATACACAAAACACAGTGCCACCAAGTACCTCACATGTTCAATCGGATATGTCTGAAGTAACTTGCGTACGGTAGGGCGCGTTTTCAGCAACTGAACTGTAAGAGAGTCTGATGAAGTACCAGCAACTGTTTTGAAGAAATGTGCTCCAGAGTAAGCACCTGTTCTGAATCGTCTGTTTCAGAGTGCGTATGAAAGCCAAAATTTTCCTGAGTACTGAAAAGTTGCGAGATTACAACCGATTCCAAAGAAATGAAAGAAATGTCTACCCGGAAATTACCGGTGTTGTCCATTATGTCAAAAACCATTAAGAAAGTGATAAATAATGAGGTCATAAAATATCTCGAGTTACACTATTGTTCTCACGTAGAATCTAAGTAAGGTCCAAAGGAGATTCATCTGAGAATTAAATTTTAGACCAGTATCAGGTTCAATTTCGAGCTACGTGATTTCCTCTTAGTAAAGGTTGACAATTCCAAGATCTACTGAAGTGAAATTTGATTTCATGCAACTTATTGCCAATAATTCATTTTGATATATTCTGATTCGGCGTTCGATCTATCTATTGCACGTTATTGTAGGAATCTTTCAGGGTTTTTAGAGGAAAGCAGTCCTATGTTACTCCTATTTTCAATGAAAGAGCTGAAAATAGACTCTTGGAGCAGAACAGTGGAATAGTTCAGTTTTGGTCCATAGTAAATGCAGTGAAGGGAATGACTGTTCTATCACATCATTACCTAAAGCAGAGGTGGATCACTAACAAAAATGTTTTCGCAAAATTCTGTGTTTGATACACAAAAAACAGTGCCACCAAGTACCTCACATGGTCAATCGGATATGTCAGAAGTAACTTGCGTACGGTAGGGGCGTTTTTCAGCAACTGAACTGTAAGAGAGTCTGATGAAGTACTAGCAACTGTTTTGAAGAAATGTGCTCCAGAGTAAGCACCTGTTCTGAATCGTCTGTTTCAGAGTGCGTATGAAAGCCAAAATTTTCCTGAGTACTGAAAAGTTGCGAGAGTACAACCGATTCCAAAGAAATGAAAGAAATGTCTACCCGAAAATTACCGTCCAATCGAAGTGTTGCCCATTATGTCAAAAACCATTAAAAAGTGATAAATAATGAGGTCATAAAATATCTCGAGTTACACTATTGTTCTCACCTAGAATCTAAGTGAGGTCCAAAGGAGATTCATCTGAGAATTAAATTTTAGACCAGTATCAGGTTCAATTTCGAGCTACGTGATTTCCTCTTGGTAAAGGTTGACAATTCCAAGATCTACTGAAGTGAAATTTGATTTCATGCAACTTATTGCCAATAATTCATTTTGATATATTCTGATTCGGCGTTCGATCTATCTATTGCACGTTATTGTAGGAATCTTTCAGGGTTTTTAGAGGAAAGCAGTCCTATGTTACTCCTATTTTTCAATGAAAGAGCTGAAAATAGACTCTTGGAGCAGAACAGTGGAATAGTTCAGTTTTGGTCCATAGTAAATGCAGTGAAGGGGATGACTGTTCTATCACATCATTACCTAAAGCAGAGGTGGATCACTAACAAAAATGTTTTCGCAAAATTCTGTGTTTGATACACAAAAAACAGTGCTACCAAGTACCTCACATGGTCAATCGGATATGTCAGAAGTAACTTGCGTACGGTAGGGCGCGTTTTTCAGCAACTGAACTGTAAGAGAGTCTGATGAAGTACTAGCAACTGTTTTGAAGAAATGTGCTCCAGAGTAAGCACCTGTTCTGAATCGTCTGTTTCAGAGTGTGCATGAGAGCCAAAATTTTCCTGAGTACTGAAAAGTTGCGAGAGTACAACCAATTCTAAACAAAGGAAAGAAATGTCTACCCAGAGATTACCGTTCAATCGAATTGTTGCCCATCAAGTCAAACGCCATGAAAAAAGTGATTAATGATGAGGGATAGCATGGAGAATTAAGGGCCGTTGCTCTTGATATCTCAAAGTCCTACGACACTGGTTGGCTCGCAGACTGGATGAAGTAGGCATGGTGGGATAGCAGCTTTCTTTTCAGAGATCGATGAGATCGATTGGATTGTAATTGATGGTGCAGCGGGTGAAACTTTTCAGGCTAATGCAGGAGTAGCCTATGGCTGCATAGACTCGCGACGTACCTCTCTCTATGAAATGTCTTTTATTGACAGGGCTAGTGTGCTGTGGAACATATTTCAGACTTCAATTTCGCCTTCTTCAAGAAGCAAGAGGACACACACTTCAAATCATCTTTGGCGGCTACAGCTATGGCATGACAGGCATCACCTCCTCCCAAAAGTTGAGAGAATGAAGAAAAAACGTATCGAACAACTGCATCTGAGTTAGACCGAAATAAAAACACATATATTTAAAACTAATGTTCGAAGAAAAACTGGGTTTTGGTTCATATGGTGTTTGGAAATTAGAAATAATTTTCATAATATCATTACATTTTGGTCATGTTCAAATTTATTCTCACCTGCTGTCCATGTGTATATTCTATTCCAGCAACTAGGCAAGTTGCTGCAGAACTCAATTTCTCCAAACTCCTCGTCGTCAAATCATCCTCAATAATTTCTACATCATCCGAATATTCCAGTTTGTTGGAAGCACTGTCGTTGATAATTGGAACTGAAACGATAAAATTCGCGTTAAGGAAAAAGCTAAACGCTGATTTTCACAAAAAGGGAATATGGAAAATCTTGAGATATTCTCGTTATCACAAATTCATGAAATAAAGGTGAAGGAAACTCGAACGGGATCTCCGATATTTTGGAGATATGCCAAGACTCTTAGAATGTTAATTCGATTCTCCTGAATATTTCAAGAATTAATGCTCAACAATTTATGCAAATCACGTTCAAGTTTATTTTCACGCGATCTGTCTAATTCGCCCAACTTCTATTCTACCCTGCATTCTGTTCTTCACGATGACATTCATTGCAATTTGGAGTAATGAATGGTTTGTAGGTTTTATTGACAGACCGTCTGAGTGAATAATATTAGTGAGAAATTTATGCAACTTGTCTATAATGATCATTTTAATGTTAAAAAAATTTTAATTGAGAATATTTTCCATTTTAATCATCATGAGATGTGCTGTAACTTTAGGTTCAAAAATGCTCAATTTTCACTAAATATTAAACCAATCGACCAAATAATCTATTGAACGAGCATGATCTTTCTGTAAAGGATGGTTAGTGAAGAAGTGTACAGGGTGTTTCACACTCGATGGTTTGGTGGTGCAGGTTGAGCAACAATGTATAAACACCTCAAAAAAGTCTAGGGAATACTCACCAATATCTTTAGAATATGAATTTGATGATTCGAATATATAGAAATCTTACGGTTTTTGTTAGGATGTATTGTATATAATGTATTCTCAACCAAACAAAATGATATTTTACTTCTCGTCGCGGCATGCTCAATATTAAATTGTCTATTACATTTTGGCCTAAGTCATTCCAAGCCAGCCTGAACTGCTAATCGAAGCTCCTGTTCATGATGGAAGACGTTTTGACGCAGGAGATTTTTTTTAGGGTGTCCCACACATGCTCGATGGGATTCAGATCTAGGGAGCAGAATGGCCACGGTAGAAGATCGATTTCATTCTCTTCAAGAACGTTCAAGACAACTCTTGCACGATGAGGAGGGGCATTATCTTGTTGGAAGAGTCTATTTTGACCCATTGTTTGGAGATACGGTACCACTACAGGTAAAACTATCTCATTTGTGTAAGAATTTCCCGTGAGGTTGTTCTGTATGAAAACGAGGTCAGTTCTACCACCAAGGCGTATACCTCCCCAAAACATCACTGATCCGCCTCCCTGTCTAACAACTTCTCGAGCATGCTGGAGATGGTTTTGCTTTCCAGGTTCCCTCCATATTCGAATTCTTCCCGAATCGGGATAATAACTATATCCAGATTCATCACTGAAGAGAACTGTGGCCCACCTCTCTTGATCCCAGTTTACGTGTTCTTGGCACCAAGCTAAACGAGCAGCGCGATTTCCATGGTACTGTTGTGGAACTCTTAAAGGACGTCTGGAGTGAAGTTGACCTTCGTGCAGTCGATTTCTCACAGTTTGGTCGGAAATTTGTACATTATGAAATCATGATAGCTCTTGAGATGCTAATTGAGATGCTGTGGTTATAAAGCAGCGTTGCATCTGCTGCATTCTTAGTTTTCTATAAAAAAAACTGAAATCTGTTGCGGCACTACTTCCGTTGTGAGCTCCCAGCTTGGAGCATGCCAACGGCTCGTTGTCGTCTTTCTATGAGAATCACAAAACTTGAATCTTTTATTTGTGCTTGATGCCAACTAACTGATTTCAAACACTGAATACATGAAATGATTATAAAGCAGCGTTGCATCTGCTGCATTTTAGTTTTCTATAAAAAAAACTGAAATCTGTTGCGGCACTACATAATTTGGTGAGAAATTGATGCAGGTGTTCATTTCTTAAAAAAAGTCATCCATATTGATCGTTCTGGATACGATATATCGATATTCAGAAGTGTTCCTCAGACTTTTTTGAGGTGTTTATGATAAAATAAAGACCCCTATTTTTCGGCCCCATTTATCATTTTGTGTTTTCGAGTTACTTTCGACTTTCTTGCATCTGAGAAGTTGACCACATATCGCGTACTAATAAGGTTAGGTCAGAAAACTAACACACTAAGTTTTAATATACCAGGTGAGTCAATAAGGCGAAGAACTTCTATATCTCGGAAACTATTTGAGATAGAAGCGAAATTTTTTTTTGATTATTGTTTTATAAGTATGTTTGCATTCCTTAAAATTATTTTAGTACATAAAAAGTGTTCCATTTTTGCTCCAGGGACAAACATAGATTTTCTTCAAATAGCTCGCGCTTTATTTTTTATCATATTCTGATTACAATTTGGATGCTCTCTTCAACAATATCTGTCTTGTGCCCAAACAACTATTGGTAGATTTTGAATTGATTAAAATATCGATCATTTCGGGAATTTGGAAGTTTTTTCAAAAGTTCTCAAATGCCTCATTTCGCATAATTCACACATGATATTTTTTTCTTAATGTAACAGTGTTGTACCTTATTTTCAAATGAAGCGAAAAAATTTTTTCATACCGAGTGTTCCTAGTAATCCGGCGAAAGTGAAATTTTTCAAACATGAAAAACTTTTTTCTTCAAATATAACCCCTTGTATCTTTTCAACGTGTTTTGTTTCCAATCAAATTAGCTTACAACGATACCTTTTTTTCAAAAATCCGATGGAGATTTCCTAGAAAATTTCAAAATTAGTGTGAGGTTTAGGTATTTCTTGCAATGAACATGCTGTTGTTAAAATTCAGACATCGAAATATGCAAATTTGAACACAAAATTAGATTCTTTGCTGTTCAATGAAACTTAAACATCAAAATTTCTTCACAAGAGAAGAGTCATTCGCGATATTATCGTTTGTACTCAGAGCTGAGTCTTCACTTAATTGAAATTACTCAGTATTTCTCTCATCTCAATAAATGTTCAAAAAGTAACAAAATCAAAAAGTTCGAGAATTTGGAAGGTTTTTCAGAACTTCTCACAATCTTCATTCCTTATCATTTGAGTGTGACAATAATTATTCTCTGAAGAAAATATGTTCCTCATCATCGAAGTAATAGATCAACTGTTTTTTTATACCCAGTGTTCTTGGTGATCCAACGAAAATAGAATTTTTCAAGATAAAACAGATAAAAAAGATTTTTCTAAATGTAACACCCTGTTCTTTTAACCAAACTTGTATTACTTCTACAATTGCCCAAAATATTTCGGAATTATCATTAAGAAACGAAATTGAGCTGCTTGTCGTGAATAGAACATCCACTGTAAAAAAATGCAAATCAAAATCATAAACACCAATAAAGTCTATTTCAATAAGCTTTCAATTCAGATTAGATGTTCGAAATGTCCCCCATTTTGACGAATACATTCTCGAACAAGATTGTTAAATGATTCGGTCATTCTCTGGAGAACATTCGGCGTTATACTCCTAATACTTCTGTAATTCTCTCCATCATATTTTCCCTGGTTGTTGGAGGGTCTCGATATACCCTCTCTTCAATATACCCCCACAAAAAAATCCAATTTATTCAAGTCCGGAGACCTAGGAGGCCATACTACAGGACCTCCACGGCCTATCCAATTGCCCTCAAACCTATCATTTAAAAAATCGCCGACATTGCCGCTGTAGTGTGCTCGTGCCCCATCGTGTTGGAACCACATATTGTTTTTTATGTTTTGGGGAACATTAATAAGCAAAGGCTCCAGATCATGCTGCGAAAATTTAAATAACGTTCGCCGTTCAAATGTTCTTGAAAAAAAACGACACGAAGAGGAAACTGTAGAGCACAGTTACCCACACTCGAAAAAATACTCAAAGGAAAGAAAATTGTTTAAAATGACTCCAGAAAGAGAGGGTATTCTTGGTTCAATAGAGAAGAAAACGGGACAAAGAAGAAACAGAATTTTCACATGAAAAATAGTCACAGTTACCCACAGTCACATATAAGAAATACACGAAAATGATGAAATAAAGAAGATCATGGTAATCAAACCGCAGACTTTGTATAAACCATACATTTAATCCTGTACAGAGGATATTACTGCATAAAATTACACTTCATAAACCCTCGAGCTTATTAACCGAAAGATCAATAACGAGTGACACACTGCAGAAAACCAGAGGGGAACAAGCGTTAATCAATTTTTTGTATAATTGAATTCAGAGCATATAGTAGGAAGCCGAGAGATGTAAAGGACCCTCTAAGATGAGCTTTAGTTCACAAAACAACCGCATCAACAGAGGAGGAACAAATGACGAACATAGCAGTGGCGAAATACAGTTGGGATAAGAAGAAATACGGGCATCGCGGCAGGCTTGAAAGACGTTTGGCTAACATCCAAAGCCTACTAGAGATCTAGTTCTCTGAAAACTTGTATAAAACTTTATCACCGTAGTTTATGGAGTTGGATTTATGCCTCGATATAAGGAATATAAGGGCTTAGGGAAAATTACTTGGCGGATATTTTATGAAATAAATATTTATAGAAGTTTACGGCTCTATTTTTCGTGTGGTGTTTCTGAAAACAATATATGAATATATTAAAAGGCATAACTATTTTTGAATTTGGGAAAATTTGGTTCCAAACAATTTTAGGGATAGCTTAATTTTTCGAAATTATTATTGTTTATTGAAACTGAAATTTATTTAGGCAAGTAATGAATGATAAAAAACAAGTACTGTGTTTTAAGGAATTTCACTTAATAATTGCGATTCGTAACGCGTTTCACTACACCGTAGCTTCTTCAGACGAATGAATGTACAGAAAATAAGAATGAGAATATAAATATGAATGTTCTTGAGTAATTAAAAGCTTATTGGGTTGCTCTTCTTAAGTGGTTATTTTCGACAGGTATATCCAATAAAATTAAGGAATAGATTGCTCCCCGAAGAGATTCAATACAGGTGAAGGGCTTAAATCGACTTGTTCATTGATGAGTCTACCTGAGTGTTTGTATTTATTGATTTCTAAAGTTTCCCAAAGATCTACCTTCCAATATTTATTATCTGTATGCAAAATTTCAAACTGTGGGTCGAAAGAGTGATTATTTTCTAAGAGATGATTCGCGTAATTTGAATCTGATTTTTTATTTGAAAAACTGCGTTTATGTTCCGATATTCTAATATTAAAATTTCTGTGTTCTACCAATGTAGAAATTATCACAGTCATTGCAATTCAATCTATATACTCCTGATTTATTGTTTTTACCTGGTTTGGTTTTATTATTTTTTATATATTTGACTAAATTATTATTAGTTTGGAAAGCTATGTTGAAATTATTGCTACTCAAGAATGATTTCAGTTTCTCACTTGTAATGCCAACGTAGGTTAAGGTGTTGAATTTTTGTTTCAATTTATCGACAGGGTAAACTTCATTCAATGCGATTCTATTTTGTTTTTTATTTAAAATATTATTTATTAGTTTGGGATTGTAACCATTGTTTTTGGCTATTTGTTTAATCAAATTTGATTCTTTGTTGAAATTTTCTGGTGATAACGGGATGTTAATCAATCTATGAATAAAACTATTGAATGCTGACATTTCATGTTGATACGGATGACACGACGAGTTATGTATTATGATATCTGTATGTGACGGCTTATGGTTAATTGCGAAAACATGTTTTCCATTTTCATTCGAAATTGTTACGTCTAAGAAATTTATCGAATTGTTGCTTTCTATTTCGGTTGTGAATCAAATTTTTGGATGTAATGAATTTATATGATTTTCGAAAATTCTTAACTGTCTATCTGTTCCTGTGAAGCAAATAATGATATCATCTACATAGCGATACCAGTAAAAACAATATTTACTGAGTGGATGATTATGAATTAATTTCTCTAAATGATTCATGAATATTTCTGCTAACAAAGGACTTAACGGATTGCCCATAATCAAGCCGTCTTTAATAGTATAATATTTGTTATTGAAATGGAAATAATTTTGATCTAAACGAAGTTGTAATAATGAAAGAATATCTGATTCAGTGATAGTATTGACATGATTCTTTTCTAATAATTCTTCAACTAAGTAATACGTCTCTTTCGAATGAAGTTTACTCTGTCGATAAATTGAAACAAAAATTCAACACCTTAACCTACGTTGGCATTACAAGTGAGAAACTGAAATCATTCTTGAGTAGCAATAATTTCAACATAGCTTTCCAAACTAATAATAATTTAGCCAAATAAATAAAAATAATAAAACCAAACCAGGTAAAAACAATAAATCAGGTGTTTATAGATTGAATTGCAATGACTGTGATAATTTCTACATTGGTAGAACACATAGAAATTGTAATATTAGAATATCGGAACATAAACGCAGTTTTTCAAATAAAAAATCAGATTCAAATTACGCGAATCATCTCTTAGAAAATAATCATTCTTTCGACCCACAGTTTGAAATTTTGCATACAGATAATAAATATTGGAAGGTAGATCTTTGGGAAACTTTAGAAATCAATAAATACAAACACTCAGGTAGACTCATCAATGAACAAGTCGATTTAAGCCCTTCACCTCTATTGAATCTCTTCGGGGAGCAATCTATTCCTTACCTGTCATAAATAACCACTTAAGAAGAAGCAACCCAATAGGCTTTTAATTACTCAAGAACATTTATATTTATATTCTCATTCTTATTTTCTGTGCATTTATTCGTCTGAAGAAGCTACGGTGTAGTGAAAGGCGTTACGAATCGCAATTATTAAGTAAAATTCCTTAAAATACAGTACTTGTTTCTTATTATTGATAATGGAATTTTACCAGGTAAAGAAGCCTCCCAAATTCATAAGTAATGAATGTGTGGAAGTGCCAGTTTCATATAATAGTCGTGCAGTATTTGAGAGCATAAGATGGTCGATGTTTATATGGAGAGTAGACTAGACTGAAATATTTTCTTTCCTAGATAAACTAGGGAAATTCTGGGTAATCTTGGCCTCGGGGTGATTAGGGCCAATATTTCTGATATGTTCCTACCTTTTTTTTTAATTTTTAGGTTTCTATCATCCCAAATCCACAATTCAAAGTGGTTAGAATGAAAAATAATACACTAACACAGTAATTCTGTTTCAATTTTTGTTTACAACACAGTCTCGATGTCACTGATTTATCAGCAACGGGCTAGACTGCGTTTTCTTCAGATGTTTTCCTCTGTAACTTAAAATCACCTTTCTGTTGCAGGGTTGAACATATGCAGGGACTGACGATTTTTCTCGATATGGGGCTGAAGTCTAACCCAACCTATCACAAGGAACACTCTGATCAATGTAAACATGTACTTGCTCAATAGAATGAAATCAATTATTTCACTCTGAATTTGAACTATAGCCTTTATCCATTGGTTGAAATATTTGAATAAAGTTTCCTTAATAACTTGTATATCCGTGAAAATTACTTGGAGCAATATTTACTCCAAACAGAATTCCTCAGTTGATGAGAAATTTCTAGAAAATTTATTCATAGAACGTCTAATACACGAACCTCATTTAAACTCTATGTGTAGTGAATGTGATGCCACTATTGCATGAGGATGACCATTAAAGCTTGAAGTTGCAGTGGATTACTTCAATTATTCGAGGTCAAAATGCTCATACTAGTGTTCATCTATTTTAAGCACCTTTATATAAACACGAAGCGTTGATAACTCCAGAAATGTCAATAAAAGAGCTTTGGCGAAGAATGCAATGTTATTTTTAGTTCATTAGCATGATTATAGAAAAACAAGGCTCAACATTCTTATCTTTTTCTTTTGGAATAATTGATTGAAACATTTAGCAAAGGTTTCGAAAAAATATTTCAGAATACGGTTAAATTTTCGCGTTTTCACTATTCGCGGATGAAAAAAATGCGACCCAATTCTTATTTTCGCAGCTAAGGATTCTTTCATTTGCGGTACATACATAAACACCTCAAAAAAGTCTAGGGAACTTTTCTGAATATCGATATATCGTATCCAGAACGATCAATATGGATGATTTTTTTAAGAAAAGAACACCTGCATAAATTTCTCACCAAATTATGTAGAGTGCCGCAACAGATTTCAGTTTTTTTTTATAACTTTATAATCATTTTATGTATTCGGTGTTTGAAATCAGTTAGTTGGCACTTTGTTTCTGTTGTAAGCACAAATAAAAGTTTCAAGTTTTGTGATTCAACAATGGAAAGACGACTTTTGACTAGAGAAGAGATGTTACGAGCCGTTGGCATGCTCCAAGCTGGAAGCTCAGAACAGGAAGTATTCAGGGTTCTGGGAAGTAGCCCAAGTGTCATAAACCGTTTATGGTCGCGTTTCAATGAAACAGGTAGCGTAGAAGAACGCCATACAAGTCGTTTCAGGATTACTACAGTCGCCCAAGACCAATTTTTGGTTTTACAAGCCAGAAGAGATCGTACTACCACAGCATCTCAATTAGCTCAAGAGCTATCACGAGTTCATAATGTACAAATTAATAATGTACAAACTGTGAGGAATATACTGCACGAAGGTCAACTCCACTCCAGACGTCCTTTAAAAGTTCCACAACTTACCCATGGAAATCGCGCTGTTCGTTTAGCTTGGTGCCAAGAACACGTAAACTGGGATCGAGAGAGGTGGGCCACAGTTCTCTTCAGTGATGAATCTAGATTAAGTTATTATTCCGATTCAGGAAGAATTCGAATATGGAGGAATCCTGGAAAGCAAAACCATCTCCAGCATGCTCGAGATGTTGTTAGACAGGGAGGCGGATCAGTGATGTTTTGGGGAGGTATACGCCTTGGTGGAAGAACTGACCTCGTTTTCATACAGAACAACCTCACGGGAAATTCTTACGCAAATGAGATAGTTTTACCTGTGGTGGTACCGTATCTCCAAACAATGGGTCAAAATAGACTCTTCCAACAAGATAATGCTCCTCCTCATCGTGCAAGAATTGTCTTGAACGTTCTTGAAGAGAATGATATGGATCTTCTCCCGTGGCTTTCCTGATCCCCAGATCTGAATCCCATCGAGCATGTGTGGGACACAATCTCCTGAGTCAAAACGTCTTACATCATGAACAGGAGCTTCGATTAGCAGTTCAGGGGGCATGGAATGACTTAGGCCAAAATGCAATAGACATTTTAATATTGAACATGCCGCGACGATGCCAAAGTGTCATTAATAACCGAGGTGGACCTTCTGGGTACTGAAAAATATAAGTGCTTCCATATCGTTCCAAAAATATTAGTTCAGGATTTTTTTTTGTGTTTCACCAAATTTCGTCATTTTCAAATTTCAATTTTTTTTAATAATAGGTGCTTTGGAGAAGTCAAATATTATTTCGTTTTCTTGAGAATACATTATATACAATACATCCTAAGAAAAACCGAAAGATTTCTATAAATTCGAATCATCAAATTCATATTTTAAAGTGTTCCCTAGACTTTTTTGAGGTGTTTATATATTAATAAATATGATTCGCTATTCTTAGTAATCTAATGGACTAATAATACTACTACGTGAAAAGTATGTTTTCGAATGATATCGGCTCATTGATCCGGCTTTTCCTTCGACATGGGCCGCCTTTGTCGCAGTTGAAAATGCAAACAAACAGAATATTTCAGTATTACTCAATGCTTGAAGTATATTGTTGAATGAGACTTCCGTCTTCTGGTGGAAGCAGCTCTGCGTTTTTTATTGTTTGATTTCTTCATTCGTTTCGAAAGTTGTGATAGAGTAATACGTCTCACTGCTGCCTTCCTAATTTATAATATGGCCTCAAGAAATTGAAGAACGTGAAATCAGAAATGCTTGATCGTTTACGTCTTAGAAAGTCGTTTGCATATATATGACACACATTCCATGTTAACCAATTAACTGTACGATCGATGAAAAAATCCGAAGACAAAACAAGGTCGTCTGTTGCTTTAACTTTACTGTCATCGAAAATTTTTCGTGAACTAGCAAAAGATAGAAAGAAAGTGGCGTGGTCATTATGGATCGAAGACCGCAACCAAAAAGAATGTCCCTGAGTGGTCCAATTGTCTGGGAGATCACAATTGATATACAGCCTCGCGCTCAACGACAGTAGTTTAGTGATGTTTCTCTTTTCTATAGATACTTCCATATTAAATGCTGTGAAGAACTGATAGGCTGCTTCCGGAAAAGACCAAGCACAAAAGAAAAACCAGGCTCACAAAAAGCTCCCTCTCTATAAAAATTCCTTTATTTACAGAGCTAGTGTGCTGTGGAACTCATTTAATCGAACATCTTTCCAATAAATTACAATCTGGACGTCTTCAAGAAACGAGTGAACACACACATTGAATCATCATTGGAAATCTATGGGATTTCGTACGTCGATATCCGCATGAATCAAAGATGTCTGAAAATGAATATAGATTTGCAATGAAACGTATCTTCATGAAAAAATTCAACTCAGAAATTCCACAGGGCGATTTCAAATTTTTGACAATAATCATTACCAGTTCACCCACGTATATTGCTACTCAAAAATCATTTTCACACAATACCAATATCAATATGTTTTTTTGTGTTGAATAATCTGTAACATGTCCAAATTTCAAGGATATTGAAGAATAAATCAGAGAGTTATGGAGTTTCAAATCAATATGATTTCTGATCTAATTTTTCGCACGTGAGTATATTTTATTATGTTGAATATTTTAAGAAACTGCGTATAAGGCGTCACGAATAGTGCTTGTAGTGTCAAAAACTCACCTTCAAACTCATTGACCAAACGATAGAAAACATAGGAACATAATACAGTGTGTTCCAACGAAAATTTGACCCCCCCTATAACTCCGAAATGAGTAACATTAGCGAAAAACACCAAGACACGTCGATTTTTGTTTCGAGGAGGAGCATTTTTCGAAATAATTCGAAACTTCTCAGATCAACCCCCTACCCCCAGCAACCCTAACTTTGAAATTCATCATAGGGAATAAGGGTCGAGTGGCACCTTACTGAAAAGGTCTGTCAATTCTCCACCTTGATTTGTCATTTTTAGAATTTTAAATTAACATACAGGTGTCCCAACCAAGGGTGAAGTTGAATTCTGGAAATCCCAAATACTAAATGAAATAGATTTATTTTGGCATAATGCAAGCGCAGGTTTATGCTCGGTCTAGAAAAACGACCTACACTTGTGAATTTGGAGTTGGTGCAATCAACCCCTATTTCCAGCATCCCCAACTCAAAAATCATTCGATCGATAATAGGTCAAGTGGCACCTCGTTGGAAAGGTACTGCAATTTTCTCTTCGAATTTGGTATTTTCGAAATTCAGAATCATCATACAGGGTGTCCCGAAGCAGGAACATTGAAAATCCAAATAACTTTTTGAAACTGGTTCATTTCGGTATACGAGAACATGTTTGATCCGAGAATAGGACTTTCTTGTGTGGTTATAGAATTTTGCAATCAACCCCTTCCATTCAGCATCCCCAACTTGAAAATCATACAAATAATTCAAGTGGCATATCTTCAGAAAGGTTTTTGAATTCCAGAATGATTAAAGCATTTCATTCAGTTCGGCTCTCCATACAGGATGTCGCTTTCGAAAAATTCAATATCGTCATTTGAAATTATCAACTAAAATTAATTCGAAACTGTTAAAAGTATTGGGGTACGATGTGTTGAGCATCAATTACGAAGAAATAAAGCTGATTTCTGCATTGAAAATGTTCACATTTTTTCATTTCCATCTGGCGTGCAGTCATCTGTTATTTCTCATTTTGCAATGAAATATTATTATTATTCAGATCAGTTCCTCATTATTGTTGTTGTTCGTCAGTTGAAATTAATCTGAAAATGGTTTATTCCACTGAGGAAAGGGTCGAAATTGTATCGACGTATTTTCGAAATAACAGTTGTGCCAAAGAAACGGCAAGGATATTCGATAGGAACCATCCTGAGAGAGAAAGGGAGTCAGTCACCAGTACGTTAAATATTTGGTTGACAAATTGCTAGCTACGGGTTCGGTGGCAAACAAAAACATGAAGTGGCATGTCCTGTCAGAAATGAGGCAACGGAAGTGGCAGTAGTGGGTCATCTACAAATGGAGAATACTACTTCGATCAGAAAACTATCTCGTCTGACTGGTGTATCAGCTACAACTGTCCATAGAATCGTGAAACATCACAAATTTCACCCTACAAGGTAAAATTAGTGCATGAAATAAACGAAGATGATCCAGATCGTCGTTTACAGTTTTGTGAAAATCTAAGTGAAAACCTAAACGCTAATCCAAATTTTCTGAATAACATCTGTTTTTCTGATGAAAGCACCTTTATGCTCAGTGGTGAAGTGAATAGACATAATTGTCGATATTGGGACACACAGAATCCTCATTGGTTTAGAGAGGCCCACACGCAAAGGCCTCAGAAGTTGAACGTTTGGGCAGGAATTTTGGCAATCATCTAGATGGGCCTTTCTTTATTGAGGGTAATCTGAATGGAAATGGCTACCTACAGTTGTTAGAGGAACACATACATCCTAGATTGACAGAAATTTTACAGAACGATCCAACTCTTTCTGAGGACGAAATGTGTTTTCAACAAGACGGTTCTCCTCCGCATTATGATGCTCGAGTGCGCCAATATTTAGACGAAAATTTCCCAGGAAGGTGGATTGGTAGAAGAAGACCTGTTGAGTGGCCAGCCAGGTCACCAGATTTAAATCCCTAGATTTTTTTTGTGGGGCCATCTAAAATCTAAAGTTTATGCCACAAGACCAGAAAACCTGGAGGAGCTGCGGATGAGGATTATCACAGAATGCCGACTTTTGACTCCTGAAATTTTCGCTAATGTGAGAAGAGAGTTCGAAAATCGTCTGTATAACTGTATGGAGGTGGGCGGAGGTCATTTTGAACAATTGTTGTAATAATCAAGTTAGTTTTTGTTTTCAATTGAATACAAGTTCAATAAATCTCGTTTTCCTGTTTAGATGAGCATCCAATCAGTTTCTCCATCATCCCTCATCCTGATCCTCACGCCAGAAAACCTCGATTGCCAAACTGAAACCAATGCCTCAGTGATTCAGAAAATAGAAAAATCTTTCTGGAACTTTGCCACTCAACCTGTAATCACTTGTATGATTTTTTGAGTTGGGGATGCTGAATGGAAGAGATTGATTGCAAAAATTCCATATTGACGCAAGAGAGTCTGATTCTCGAATCAAACATAAACATGTTCTCGTATTATACCGAAATGAACCAGTTTCAAAAAGTTATTTGGGTTTTCAGTGTTCCTGCTCCGGGACACCCTGTATGCTGATTCTGAATTTCGAAAATACCAAATTCGAAGAGAAAATTGAAATACCTTTCCAACGAGGTGCCACTTGACCTATTTTCGATCGAATGATTTTTGAGTTGGGGATGCTGGAAATAGGGGTTGATTGCACCAACTCCAAATTCACAAGTGTAGGTCGTTTTCTAGACCGAGCATAAACCTGCGCTTGCATTATGCCAAAATAAATCGATTTCATTTAGTATTTGGGATTTGCAGGAATTCAACTTTACCCTCGGTTGGGACACCCTGTATGTTAATTTAAAATTCTAAAAATGACAAATCAGAATGGAGAATTGACAGACCTTTACAGTAAGGTGCCACTCGACACTTATTCCCTATGATGAATTTCGAAATTAGGGTTGCTGGGGGTAGGGGGTTGATCTGACAAGTTTCGAATTATTTCGAAAAATGCTCCCCCTCGAAACAAAAATCGACGTGTCTTGGTGTTTTTCGATAACGTTACTCATTTCGGAGTTATAGGGGGGGTCAAATTTTCGTTGGAACACACTGTATATCCAATGAACTCTAGATCAACTTAGTTTTTATTATTCTAGTGTTGAATGTGCGCAAATCTCACTTTTTCTGGTCCTCTGAATAAACAAACGTTGCTTGCTTCCTCTGGCGACAAAAACGAAACAACTTGAACCATATGGTTGAAAATTTGTCATATATTTTGTGTTGTATGATTTGTGATATCACCAACGTTATATTCTGTCTTTCTAACGATTCATAGAATAATATGTCCTAAAATCTTGCTACAATCATTTTCAAAAAAATATTTCATAATGAAAGCTCAACAGTAATTACTTTTCTTGATTGAAAATAAATTGTTCACTTTAAAAATAGAGTTGCAGCTATGACTAATCAATTTTGACAGTACCCAATATATCTTGTCAATCTCAACTAAATTTTCTAGTGAGTAAAAATACCGGACAGGAAGTATATAACAATAAAGCAAAATATTCATAAAATATTCAGGACCAGGATTAGGTGAATGCCTTTTATATATAGAATCTAATCCAAACTTTAAGTTTAGAAGAAGTTTCCAAAGATTGTTCGAGGTAAGAAAGGAAGAAATAAATTTTTGTGAAATGTGGTATAAATATGGAGAGTGAATAACGAACTCATCAGTAAAAATTTGTAATACAAGCGAACGTTATCAATGATACAAACCTAAAATGTAAGTAAAATTGCCTTAGACATAGGATAGTTTATGATAAGTTATTCATTTTCTTAATATCACAACAGAGTTCACACAGAGACAACATTCGTGTGAAACTCTTCTAGTATTCAATTCTAAGAAAATGTTATTGTATCTATCGGAATATGGATTCTGTATATTTTGCAAGCTTCTTTTTAATTTATTTCATGCTGGCCTTTCAGATGGTTTCTTGTTACCATATTTGTATTTTGGTGAATAATCTGGCTCTCCTCACCACTTTGATAAATCTGATGATGATGCAATCGACATCTATTGAATACCACGCTAAACAGACAGGAGATATACTCGCTCACTTCAAGTCACACCATCCGTATAGTTGTACTCTAGTTGGAACAAATCTAATGAACGCAGTATTTTCTGAATTAGGCATAGTCATATGCCCCATCTTTTCGGCTTATGGGTTCCACCATTGTTGTACTGTAAATTCTAGAACCATGTGCCTTCACGTTCAATCAGTTAAACAATAAGAATAATTTTCTCGCCATAATTTCGACCACATTAGATAAATAGTTTCACACAAACGAGGTATAATGCTCAAATAATTTGCTTTGTTGACGGTTTGACCCAGCGGAAGGAACCCAAAACGCACAACACCGCCATAAACGAAAGCAGCCAATATGACCTTGATTTTTGGGCAACTATGGCGCGGTGATTTTAGTTTCGCTCCACCTTAAACACGATATTAACTTAATTAACCAGTTGCTTCTCGGTCGTAAGCACACACTTCAATTAAGATTTGACGCTTCTGAAGCCCATAACTTCCTTCAAAATGGTATTGACTAATCTTTTCAGAATTACAAGATCTCTAATTGTTAAGAAAAGATTTACATGCACCAAATCTTTCATTTTTGGACGTGAGCTTCGTCAGTCGAGGTTGTTGGTCGACCTGGACGCTTTTCTTTTTTTTCACGTTCTCTTTTTGTTTCTCTTTGTCCCATTCGTTAAATTTTTTTTTCGACATAGCTTTTTGCACCTACCCAACGGATCAGCAGCCGAAAACTCATTCCGCGAACAAAATATAATACAGATTCTACTCAACAAATGCGGACTTTATGAAAATCAACATATTCACCTCTAGGAGATTACAAAACGAAGTGCATCTCCATCACTAATTTATATTTTGATGCGAACCTTGCACTGATATCAAAGACAGTCCTACCAATCTCAAAATGAGAGCACTATCCCATATCTATTTGCGATCCAGTTTAAACTCTAATGTAACCTCATTTTTTGGTAACAGTAGTTTATATAAATTCCATCAAGCCAATAAAATTTCAGCGTACAACCTGAATATGCATTCGAGACAGTCATCAACCTCTGGGGTGCTCATGGTAGGACCTAACTTTAGAGTGGGAAAAAAAATTGGAAGTGGAAATTTCGGAGAACTGCGTTTGGGAAAGAATCTGTATAACAACGAACATGTTGCTATCAAGTTAGAACCAATGAAATCGAAAGTACCTCAACTTCATCTTGAATACAGATTCTACAAGATTCTCGGAAATCACGAAGGTAAAAATATATATTTGATATTTCTACGAATATAGAGTAGTAATTCTGTTTGTGGATTGAGTGTGTGGTCAGGAAAGAACAGTGTGAGCTGATAACGACCACATAACATCATATTGCATAACTACTGAAATAATCCGGGATGGTAACTATATCTAGGTAAAAGGGATCAACTAAGCGAGAATAGGAAAAAACAAATATATCAATTATTTATTTATTGATCTGTTCCTATTATCAGCTTCACTTTTTTTACCATCAACTGAGATTAGCTCTCATCATTTTTGTTTATTAATTTCAGTTATTTCGATTACCATTGTCATCATCATTTGGGGATCACCAATACACAATATGGCACACCAAATTGTCCTGCAGTACTCTCAACATAAGCCCAAAGCCCAATAGAAGTGTACTAGTACCATGTTTCATGTCTCCTCCGAATTCTCCAAATACAAAACACAAGTCACCTGCATCTTCTGCATCGTCATTTTCGTCATCATAGTATAACTCGTCCGTATTCACGTCTGCCTTCGATGTATCATTGGAGTCAGCAGAATTTCTTAACCTTCTCTCACGACTGACCTCTTATGACTTGCTCTTATTTCCCACTCCAGTTTTTGTTTTCCATTCATTTTCTTTTTCTACGAAGGCATCTTCGATCAGTATAGATGTTGGTCTCGTCTGGTGCTGTTTTTTCTTCCTCGTCTTGTCTTAACATATAATTACAATTTTGAATACTTGGCGTATTCTTAGATGTTCATGATATATCAAATTGATACAACGATGCAGTAGCTGGTTCCAAAGTAGTGGGATTATATCCTTCTGGCTCGATAGTAGCTTCTAGGAATGATATGGTGCAATAGCACCAGCAGAAGTTGATTCTGAAATAGTCAGCAAAATCTTGAACACCAATTGACTCTTACTGAAAAACTTCAGCTGCCATAAAGTCTCAAACTGAAAAAAATATGTCTGTTGCTTTGAATCATAATCAGAGAATGCTTGTTTGACGAAGCAACATCATGCGGTCTTATTCTTTGTGAAAGTTTGTTCTTCATAAATAAAGCATATTGACTTGTATATACAACCTTGAGTAGATGAAAAAAGGACACGTCCAATGGCTGCATGCAGGGAGATGTATGGGGTGGTAGAGATAGCATATGGACATAGTTTTTCTTACAATACTCATAGATGGACAGAGAAATGTGACTCGATAATAAAAAACAAGAACTGTGTTTTAAGGAATTTTACTTAATAATTGCGATTCGTAACGCGTTTCACTACACCGTAGCTTCTACAGACGAATGAATATGCAGTAAAATATAAATGAGAATATAACTATAAATGTTCCTGAGTAATTAAGAGCTTATTGAGTTGCTTCTTCTTAAGTGGTTATTTATCACAGGTATATCCAATAAAATTAAGGAATAGATTGCTCCCCGAAAAGATTCAATAGAGGTGAAGGGCTTAAATCGACTTGTTCATTGATGAGTCTACCTGAGTGTTTGTATTTATTGATTTCTAAAGTTTCCCAAAGATCTACCTTCCAATATTTATTATCTGTATGCAAAATTTCAAACTGTGGGTCGAAAGAATGATTATTTTCTAAGAGATGATTCGCGTAATTTGAATCTGTTTTCTTAATTGAAAAACTGCATTTATGTTCCGATATTCTAATTAAAATTTCTATGTGTTCTACCAATGTAGAAATTATTACAGTCATTGCAATTCAATCGATAAACACCTGATTTATTGTTTTTACCTGGTTTGGTTTTATTATTTTTATATATTTGCCTAAATTATTATTAGTTTGGAAAGCTATGTTGAAATTATTGCTATTTAAGAATGATTTTAGTTTCTCACTTGTAATGCCAACGTAGGTTAAGGTGTTGAATTTTTGTTTCAATTTATCGACAGGGTAAACTTCATTCAATGCTATTCTACTTTGTTTTTCATTTAAAATATTATTTATTAGTTTGGGATTGTAACCATTATTTTTGGCTATTTGTTTAATCAAATTTAGTTCTTTGTTGAAATTTTCTGGAGATAACGGGATGTTAATCAATCTATGAATAAAACTATTGAATGCTGACATTTCATTTTGATATGGATGACACGACGAGTTATGTATTATAATATCTGTATGTGACGGCTTATGGTAAATTGCGAAAACATGTTTTCCATTTTCATTCGAAATTGTTACGTCTAAGAAATTTATCGAATTATTGCTTTCTATTTCGGTTGTGAATGCAATTTTTGGATGTAATGAATTTATATGATTTTCGAAAATTTTCAACTGTCTATCTGTTCCTGTGAAGCAAATAATGATATCGTCTACATAGCGATACCAGTATCAACAATATTTACTGAGTGGATGATTATGAATTAATTTCTCTAAGTTATTCATGAATATTTCTGCTAACAAAAGACTTAAAGGATTGCCCATAATCAAGCCGTCTTCAATAGTATAATATTTGTTATTGAAATGGAAATAATTTTGATCTAAACAAATTTGTAATAATGAAAGAATACTGATTTAATGATAGTATTGACATGATTCTTTTCTAATAATTCTTCAACTAAGTAATACGTATCTTTCGGAGGAATGTTGGGAAAAAGATTCTTAACATCGAAAGAAATGAGTTTGGAATTAGGTGGTATAGTGGTATCTTTGATATTGGCAATAAGTTCGTATGAATTTTGACCGAAAATATAGATTTAAAATTGCAATGTTTTATTAGCAAGTGGTTGAGGAATGGTATCGCTATGTAGACGATATCATTATTTGCTTCACAGGAACAGATAGACAGTTGAAAATTTTCGAAAATCATATAAATTCATTACATCCAAAAATTGCATTCACAACCGAAATAGAAACCAATAATTCGATAAATTTCTTAGACGTAACAATTTCGAATGAAAATGGAAAACATGTTTTCGCAATTTACCATATGCCGTCACATACAGATATTATAATACATAACTCGTCGTGTCATCCATATCAACATAAAATGTCAGCATTCAATAGTTTTATTCATAGATTGATTAACATCCCGTTATCACCAGAAAATTTCAACAAAGAACTAAATTTGATTAAACAAATAGCCAAAAATAATGATTACAATCCCAAACTAATAAATAATATTTTAAATAGAAAACAAAGTAGAATCGCATTGAATGAAGTTTACCCTGTCGATGAATTGAAAGAAAAATTCAACACCTTAACCTACGTTGGCATTACAAGTGAGAAACTGAAATCATTCTTAAATAGCAATAATTTCAACATAGCTTTCCAAACTAATAATAATTCAGGCAAATATATAAAAAATAATAAAACCAAACCAGGTAAAAACAATAAATCAGGTGTTTATCGATTGAATTGCAATGACTGTGATAATCTCTACATTGGTAGAACACAAAGAAATTTTAATATTAGAATATCGGAACATAAACGCAGTTTTCAAATAAAAATCAGATTCAAATTACGCGAATCATCTCTTAGAAAATAATCATTCTTTCGACCCACAGTTTGAAATTTGGATACAGATAATAAATATTGGAAGGTAGATCTTTGGGAAACTTTAGAAATCAATAAATACAAACACTCAGGTAGACTCATCAATGAACAAGTCGATTTAAGCCCTTCACCTCTATTGAATCTTTTCGGGGAGCAATCTATTCCTTATATTTATTGGATATACCTGTCATAAATAACCACTTAAGAAGAAGCAATTCAATGAGCTGCTAATTACTTAAGAACATTTATATTTATATTCTCATTTATATTTTCTGTACATTCATTCGTCTGAAGAAGCTACGGTGTAGTGAAACGCGTTACGAATCGCAATTATTAAGTAAAATTCCTTAAAACACAGTACTTGTTTTTTATTATTGATAATGGAATTTTACCAAGTAAAAGCCTCCCAAATTCAAATGTGACTCGCATGATCATACAATACTTGCAGAATCGGTTGTTCTGCAGAAGATTTAGCATACTGGTTAAGGTGCTTGAATAATTGAAGGAAAATTCTGCATCTATCCATCGGTTGTCCGAACATTTATTTATTGCTCCTGTTGAATCGTCCATTTTCTGAGTAGGAATAATTCTCTTTCGGGGGAAACTAAATGTTGGTGGGACATATTCACGTGTAGCACCCATGATGCAAAGCAGAATGATATTGGTACCCATTTCCCGTAGTCTCTTTTGTCGCGTTGCAGCTAATACCATTTCAAGATCTTGGATGGCAGCAATGTTTCTTCACAAAGCTCTTCGGTATATATTTGAATTTTCCATTAGTTCTTCTAGCATCGAATCGTTGAACTTCAGGTTTATTGAAAGTTGTGTGTCTGTTGATTTTAGTTGCTTCGGTCTTCTGCATTTGGGTTCAGCGTACTCAAATGGCGCTCATTCTATTTGGTTTGAGCTGCATCTGCAGACAACATTGGTCATTTCCTTGATTATGATCGCTAATTATTCTCTCATCTCAGAAGTGAGAACAGTATTACGATCGAGACGAGGTGGCTTAGTTGTAGTTCGTACCCCTTGTGAAGACTGGTAAATGAAATTTTCATGGTCTTTACAGCTTTTCTTATTGAAGTTCAGCAATGAGCTTCACAGCCTTTTCCGCGTGATCTATAGTCCAGTTAGTTTCATAAGTCTTTTTAGACGAATTTTCGACATCAACAACAATAATAATGTTTTACCTCGGTGAGGTTATGTAGTCAATGGGGATTACTATGAAGGTAATTGGGATCACTCGACCCAGAATGCGTTAATGGTGAAAAGACGAGAAATTCTACGTTATAATGACAATACAAGTACAAAAATATTTGTTTTTACGTGACTTACCTTAGGATTTATCAACTTGTCAAACAAGATGAATAAATCACGAAAATTTCACACAACTGTTACTTGTAAACGCATTGTGCGAACTGAGATAGTTAATGGTCATACACAGGAATATCGTAATGATAGCGTGTAGGTATATTATCATCGCTTGGTCATGATAAGTTTCTGCAATTTTGAGGTGATCATTATTGCCAACTGACTCTCATTGCCTTCATCTCTTCTACCACATGTAGAGGTGATTGAGTAGTTGATAAAAAATCAATCTCAAGCTGAAATGCCAAATAACTAAAGCTGAAAGAACTGGGGATAAGAGCTTCTAGGAAGCACTTGTCCGATCTGATTTCTTTGAGAGAGATGAGAAAAGTTTTGGTCTCTTCACATACGGAGACTACTTCGCTTTCCCGTTTGGCAAGGGTGGAGCGATCACGATTCTGCACCATAAGTAACATACAGGTATCGGATGCCAATGTCTTCAGTAATGCTTGGCCAAACATACCCATTCCATTTCGGGAAAAGTGATGGAATCTGTAGAAAGCCATATTAGCTGCTCCTTCAATCACCAGGTGAAGATTTCCATGGCCGCAGTTGGTGTAGGGCAAAAAGCTCTAATAATCATCATGCAGGCCGTTCTCTGCAATTTAGAGAGTCTGAGTTGGGATTGCTTCTTAAGACTGCAATCTCCGTATGTGATACGTGGTCTCACTACCATCACATATAGCCATTGAAGTTGCTTTGGAACAAGACCCCATTTCTTTTCACTGGTCATTTGTCATGTCCATTAGGAATGTCTAGCCTTGAGTATTGTACTTTCCAGGTGCGAATTCCAAGTGAGCATACTATTCAAGGTAAACCCTAAATATTTTGCTTCTTCCGCAATTCGAATGAACACTCCACCTAGGGTCGGGGGAGAAACAGATATCCTTCTTTTCCTGGTAAATGGTACCATAAGGTTTTTGTGGGGGCTTACGATAAGTTTTCACCCTCACACCATCCTTGAATAGCTGATATAGCCTACTGAAGTCTGACGGAGACATAGCTGTTATCTGCAACAGCCAGAATGATTTTATTATAAACGAACGATTGTACATTAATATCCAGTATGCCAATTATCTCCAGAAGGAACCTCAATAGAGGGGATAATACTCCTCCTTAAGGACAGCTCCTACCAGCCACAAAACTGTCTATTTCACCTTTCAGGGAAGTGCTGATCACTCTGGCATTTAGCATGTTACTGGTCCATTCCGCAATAATATTTGGTACTCCTCTGGCTTTCACAGCCCCATATAGCAAACTAGTGTTGGCTTCATTAAATGAACCCTCAATGTCCATGAAGGCTGCAGCAGCAGTCTCCTTTCGGTCCACAGACTGAGTGATCCTCCCAGCCTCTGGTCTAAGGCGAGAACCCGGTGTAGCCTTGCACTAAGGAAGGTACTTTCCACCACCCCACAGAACCTGCCCCAGAATTCCCGTTGAATGATATTGGTCCTATTTGCCGCCATTTTTAGCTCGATCAGAAAGTTTCCGAACTGATGATTATCAACATAATTCTCATCATCCAAACCACTAACAAAACATTCAACAATTCATTGCTTTTGACAAATGAATCAAATTATTCCTCAACCTCTAACACTCGTGCTTCGTTCGCCCCATATTTCATTATCGATCTGTGTATAAAACTAAATACCAAAATTGCTTCTTCATTCAGCGCCACTAAATGGCTTTCGTAAAATAATACTTCTTATATAATATCATTAGTCTGGAATATTCGGCAGAGGCCTCTGTTCCACAATTAATTATATAATCCTCCCTTAACGAGCTCGGCCCATTCCATTTAGTGACACTCCCTCCTATTGGTATGGATAAGGATATAATAAATTTAATTGATCATGCCGTTACCCCTCGAGTAGAATGAATCCTATTGCCGAATTTATATCTAGTGCAATCGGGAAGTAAGTCCCTATTTAATTCGGAACGAATGGTCAATGAAAATAATTTTACTTGTTCCTCTCGATTGTTACAAGAATATTTACACACAATGGGTGTAAGTATTGTGGGATGTTCATAGTTAATTTCTTGCGTATAACGACTGTTTGGTTCAACTAATAATCAGATGCTACAAGTACCGTACAAGATCTTCATTTGCGGGGTATTTGTTCCGTAAATATGCTGCGAATGCAGAATCGTGAATATGGAATAGTGATTAATATGAGAGTACAAAGGATATGTTCCTAAGTGAAAAAATAAAAGCTAAATATATAAAAAAAAACAATTCAATTGAAGCTTTTGACCTTATTGATTAATTAATATCTTCAGGCTCAAGCAATGGATTCAAGAATTTTGTTAGACTGATATTCAGCAGTGGAATTTGTAATAATAATAATAAGCTTACTGCATCCAACATCACTACAACATTATAAACCATAATTGGAAGCAATAGGTATGAGTTCAGTTACCCTGAACCTGAACATTCAAAGAGGGAAAGTCATAGATGGTGAAACACAACTTCCAAACGGTGATATAATACAGTGCATGAGAGATGGCGAAACTTACAAATATCTGGGATACCAACAAGCCAGATTGCTAGACCAAAAACAATCAAAGGAGGAGATTCGTTCAGAATACAGTCAGCGTCTGAAGTCTGTGCTAAAATCGATGTTGAACTCGGGGAATCTAGTCAAGGCAATTACCACCTACGCCATTCCAGTTTTGCTTTACTCATTTGGAATAATCAGATGGACTAAGACAGAACTGGATGATATTCAAAGGCAGACCCGAACGATGCTGACAAAGTACAACAACCATCATCCAAAATCGTCTGTGATACGAACAACTTTGAAGCGGAAAGAAGGAGGACGCGGATTAATAGATATTGTCAATTTACACACCGAACAGATGAAAAATCTCAGAGAATTCTTCTCAACAAAAGCTCTCACTTCTGACCTCTATAGAGTGGTATCGTTGGCTGATAAGGGATATACACCTCTAAATCTTGCTACCAGAGATGACCTGCTGAATCTACCATTCTTATCAGATACTGTAAAACAAGAGCAATGGTCAAGAAAGGAATTGCATGGACGACATCACCATGAGATTAATCAACCACACATCGACAAAGAAGCCTCCAACAAATGGTTGATGAAAGGAGAATTATTCGCAGAAACAGAAGGATTCCTTATGGCTATCCAAGACCAAGTGATCGCTACAAACAATTACAAAAAATTTATTATGAAGGACGGAACATTACAAACAGATAAGATAAGATCGGAGACTATCCAGCATATTTCGTCCGGATGCGAACAACTGGCCAATTCGGACTATCTTCACAGGCACAATCAAGTGTGCAACATTATCCACCAGAAACTTGCACACAAGTACGGACTTCTGAACACCTTCCAGCCATATTACAAGTATCAACCGGCACCCGTATTGGAAAATGACTCTATCAGATTATACTACGATAGGCCTGTTATCACTGACAGAATGGTGACGAATAATAGGCCGGACATAGTGGTGTATAATAAGAGAGCCAGAACAGCAATGCTAATGGATGTCGCCATACCGAATAATAACAACGTGCTGAATAGGTTCCAGGAAAAAAGTCCAAATACACAGACCTTGCTATTGAGATCAAGCAGATGTGGCATTATACCCAAAACTTTGCATGATAGCCTTAAGAAATTAGAATTGCATAAGAATACCTATATAGAAATGCAAAAAGCTGTAATTCTTAATACATGTAGGATAGTTAGGAAATTTATGTCAAGTATATTGTAATCGAGCCTATTCCCTTTGATTGCTGAATCTGGGAAAGGTAAATTATATCCAGCTAACTGCTGAGATAGTGCATAAGTCCACGATAATAAATAATAAGCTTACTGCATCCAACATCACTATAACATTATATACCATAATTGGAAGCAATAGGTATGAAACAATAATAATAAATAATAAACAAATTTATGAAACTAGCAAACAATAACAAACTCTCACTTGATTGTGTCTCTAATTGAAATTTCTTGAGATTTCTCTTGAAACTGTCCCTGGAAACAGCCGCAAGATAGAAATTGTGGTTCTCATTCAAAAATAGCACTGCCAGATAGGCAAAACATTTCTTAGATTTCACAGTCCTATGATAGGGTATTGTATAGAGTTCACTGCTACGAATGTTGGCACTATGTGATTCATTTTTTTTCAAGAATAATTTATGTAGGTATAACGATTGACTAGTTAGTAGTATATTATAAATAAATAATAGAGGCATACACGAAAAGATACTCACACTTCGGAATATTTTGTGATATGTAGTGAGGCGTTACATGGTCCTTGCGGTTAATATTCAATGAGAATCTTGGACAGGAGTTCTGCGATCTCCGAATGAACCCCTGGATGTACCAAAGAAGAAATACACAGATTTGCTATATTTAAAAGGGCTGAGAACAATGCTATTGGACAATTTCCACTTTACATTGCTACATAAAGACATTTTGAACTTAAAGATTGACTTGAGTTTGATGTAGGCATTTTTAATTACTTAGTTTATTTACATGATTTCAAAAATGAGTTCACAGTCAAACAGCACACCAAATTCTTTACACATTCACTCAACGAGATCACAGATTCATTAGTTTTAATATCACAGTCCTTCAATTTACTTAGAACATAGTTGTTTCGTAGCAATGCATATTGCCAACGAATTAGCCAGATTCAGCAACAGACCATTATTTGCATACCAAGTAGTAAGACTAAAGAGATCTTCATCGATTTTTTCAATTCCTTCATTAATATTCAAGGGAGCGAATGACTCATAAAGTTGCGTATCATCCGCATTAGGTGAATTGAGGAGTGTTTAATGAAGCCACAGATCAGAGGTGTATATTGTAAAGAGAAGGCCCCAAGAATGCATCCTTGAGGGACACCCTGGTTGACTGTATGAACTGATGAATCTAGGCGTCAAATAGCAATTGAAACTCTGATTATGAAGATTTTGAAGACCCTACAGGATGAGAATATCGCAATTCCTCCAGCCTGGTGATAACTAACGGCGACTTAATTTCAGTCACTGGTATCTTCAGAAAACAGAATTTTATCGACGAGTTATATGATGATGAGGTTCGCATTACAAATGACGGTATTTTCAATTGGCATAATGAGCACTGTTGGTCCGATGTTAATCACCATCGATAGTTGGATATTCAACACTAAGGGCTAGACAGTTTAAATGTGTGGTGTTTAGATAATCGTGTATTGGCATACACTATTTTATGAATGTGAATATAGTGGAAAGATATTAGACGACGAAAATATATATTTACAGCATGCCGCTGCACCGCTACACCAGAAACGTATCGTATCCTAACTGTTGGACTGAAATTTCGGTGCTGACTGGATATGAACTAGGGGATCTGCGAACTGGCCTACCCGTTACGCAGATCTTACTCCCAGAGATTTCATCCTCACAAATATAATTTTGGGATTTATTTATTATTTTATCTCTAATATGAGAAACGCATGCAGAACTATTGATAGGCGTTGCAGTTTCTCTATTTTAGATGAAGAAAATGCTTTCGAATTCGTAAGATAATTTCTTTCGTGTATATAGTCATTATTTCTTATCAAAAATATTTTCTATCGATTTCAAAATTGAATTCTTCGATAGAAGTGAACACAGAATTGAATAAATGGGATATTTTTATATATATTCTTTTGAAAAGAGAGGATTCACAAAAATTCGAATAATTGTATTTACAATAAATGCCTATAGCTAAAATTTTGGTGTGTATCAGAAAAACACAATCGTAAAAAACAAGCGGATAAATAGAATACCAGCAGAAAAAAACAGACGATTCCTGTTCCTTAATTAGGCATCTAAACTCGCATCATGCCCCCTACGATTTCACCTGAAGTGTGAGCACAGGAAATGTAACAGGGGAACCATACTATCTTGCGTATGATTCAGTAAACGAGTGAAAAAACCTGTGAAAAAAACTCGTTTACCTGTCGCTATTGCGCTAGCAATAGCTTGTCTGTTTATGTTGTGTTAGTGTCGTGTGTACAAAAAAAGTACGAAAAAATTTTGCACTCCATGATTTCCAGGACTTCTTCACGAAGACAAGGGTGAAAAGGAAGGGGGATTGATACTGGAAAAATCTGTAACAATGGAAAAAGAAAACCAGCAGAAAAAAATTTCATCAAAACATACAAACTCTTATATGTCTAAACTCACTTGAATCTAAGAACTTAACTAACGCTCCTCTGATTTTCAACAGGGAACATCTCATACACCTTTTGGGAATGAAGCTCTACATGGTTATAGCCCTTGCCTTATCAACATACACCATGGGAAAAAAACACTAAGGGGGAGCTGAAACTAATCTCCTTAATAGACTTAAAGTTCTCTACTCAGTTCATGAAATTATCTGAAACGAAATGAATTTCTTGAAAACCACCCGTAAAATGGTATATAGGACAATCGAGAACTAAATGTCTTATTGTTTCTTCAGCTGCGCCACATTCACATGCCGGACTTTCTACAGTATTCCATTTGAACAACGTACTATTATTACGACCATGTCCTGTCCTGAGACGATTTAATGTACACCAATTTACATCGAAACCTGCAACTCTTTTGGAAAGATCCTCTATGAGAACTTTATTAAAAACATCAACTTCCTGCCATTCAGTTTTCGAAAGATCAACAGCCTTCACCCATGTACGCAAAAAGTCAATCGACCAAATAGGTTTCCTAGATTTCAATCTTAGGTTGGGTGGATTTTGAAGATCTTGTATTATCGGAAAAACTTCTGGAAATGAGTGATACTTATCCCAAGACGATTTGGGAGCATCCACTTATAACTCTCATAGAACAGTTTAACTGAGAATCAATCTTATTGACATGAGCACTATTAAACCACACCTGACAGGAATATTCTGCTGCTGAATATACTAAAGCTAAAGCAGTAGTTCGCAAAGTAGAGACTCCGGCGCCCCAATTTGATCCAGCTAGTTTATGTAGTATATTTTTTTCTTGTTTTCAACTTCTGACATAGTTCATCAATATGAAATTTGAAAGTCAAAGAACGATCAAGCTTCACACCAAGATATGTTGGAGTGAAATTATGAATTAATAGTGATTGCAAAAAAAAAAGTATATTTGACGCACACAGAATTTTCAAAATTTTAAATAACTGCTATGTTCCGAGTTCGATTTGTTTTTTGGAAACGGCATTAGGTGAAGGAATTGATATAGTATATATTCGGAAAGAAAAAAAATATCTTCTCTATTGATGTCAAAATCACCTACAGTATATATTTGAAAGAACACAAGTTTGCTTCATAACTCAGAAACCGATCGGCAAAAAATTTTTCCAAATACAATCCTGCATTCTTCTAACAAAATGATTGCAGAATGTGAAAATAGTTTTTGCCTAACTTCAATGGGATTCGAGGTATGGCCACATGTCGAAATCATGAGTTTTTTCGAAGAAAGAGTTCTCTATGTACAGTATGTCCCATTTTCGGGGTGCCACCAGGAGCATCTCTGTTATTATTTAAGATAGAGAGATGGGGTTTTCACGACCACTGGCTACTTTTTCGAGACAAATTCATAGAGCTAATCAGAGTTATTCTAACTTCAGTGGTTTTTGAGTTATTCGCGAATCTTGAAAATTTCCGGATTTCTTTTTTTCTCGATATCTCGGTTCTTATAGAAGATAATTGAAATCTGTTTTTACGTTTCTAAAACGGTTTTCTGGGTAGATTCCAGTGACGTACTCGAAGTTTTTTTTTTCATTAATTATGACAGATATGACATAAAGCTGCATTTTTTTAAATACGAACACAGTTTTTTTTAGCATATTCCGATTGCCGTTTTTTTTTCCTTTTCAAAAATATATAACATGTTGACAAAATTTCCACCCAATTTGAAGAAAATAACGGAATAATGATTTACCCCTAATGGCTGGGCGAAGGAACACACGTGAGCGGACGAACCATAGAACATTTGTAGTTATTCGATGAAAACGATCAAAACAATGCAAAATCTTCTTGACCGAAATAATGGAGCTAGGCTGCTCCTAAGATTCCATCGTTATTTATGACATCCGCAATTTCCGCTTTTTATTTTATTTTTGAGATTGTCGTTTAGTTTCTAGAGTTCTCTGAGAAATACCTACATGAGAATAATAATAGGCACCTAATAATTTACTCAAATTTACTTCTCATAATGATTTACATATATTGCTCGAGTTGATTTCCATCATGTTGTAAACATAAAGTGCATCTTCGGATTATATCTTCTATGGCCCTTGTCAAATGTAGCGAGGATCTCCTCAGATCTTCGAATGCTTCATTTGTTGCATTCTTCAATTGATCGTAATTGGCGTATTGCCTCCTATATATCTTATTTTTTAAATAACCCCAACAAAAAAAATCTAAAACGGATAGGTCAGGAGACCTAGGTGGCCATTGGTACCGATCCATTTATTTTCAAAATTTAAATCCAAGTAGTTCCTCACCACGGCCGAATAATGGCAAGGAGCACCGTCTTGTTGGAAGTAATATGTGTTGAATTGAGCAAGAGGAAAGTCATCTTGCAGTTGTGGCAGACAAATATTTAAAATTTCGAGATATCTCTGTGCATTCAAGTTGTCATCAAAGATATAGTAGGCTAATTTGTTGCCCATTACGAAACACGACACATTGAAACCGAAGCTCCCCTGCTGCCGTCGAGCTATTGCTTCGTGTTGGTTTTCGTTTGCCCAGAATCTATTCGTATGGCGATTAAAGATTCCGGCACTGCTGATTCTTGACTCATCAGACCAAATGATATGTCGCCTAAAACGAGCTTCACCTCTGATTCTCCCTAAATACCAATTGCAGAACGCCGTTCTCCTCTCTGAATCCCCGGCATTGAGATGATGAATTATTTTATGTTTATAGGGATGATATTTATACTTTCTCAAAATTCTTTGGGCTCTGCTTTTTGACACACCCACTTCGCTCCCAATTTGCCGACACGATGTAGAATGGTTAGCCTCAACAGCTGCTAACACGTCAAGTTCATTATCACCTCTATTCCGTTTATTGTAGTTTTTACTTCTTGGTTTCTCGAAAGAACCATAATTGGAAAGATTTGCTTCCATTTTGGCGAAGAACTTCCTGTTTGGTTGAATTCTTTGAGGAAATCTATTGGAGAGTGTCAGTCAGGCATTTAATATTGATTAGAATTACTACTTCCATTTCCATTGTCGAACTTACCTATTCAACTATTCTTCTGATGCACGGACTGCGTTACAGTGACACTGAAAGTAGACCTTCAGCATATCAACTTTTTCGAAATTTTCGTATCTTCTATTTTGTTCCATAGTGTGAATTGCAGAAATTAACTAAACAATCCAAATTCAACAACGAACACTAATTTTACGAATTCAAATAGACACGAAGCCAATATATCCACAGATAATCAATAATAATAATTATTGGTCGTTCTATGGTTTCTAATGTACGTACATAGATGAAGACTTCTGTGTTCACAGAGAGCATTCAGACATAGAAGATATAATCCGAAGATGCACTTTATGTTTACAACATGATGGAAATCAGTTCGAGCAATATATGTAAATCATTATGAGAAGTAAATTTGAGTAAATTATTAGGTGCCTATTATTATTCTCATGTAGGTATTTCTCAGAGAACTCTAGAAACTAAACGACAATCTTAAAAATAAAATAAAAGCGGAAATTGTGGATGTCATAAATAACGATGGAATCTTAGGAGCAGCCTAGTTCCATTATTTCGGTCAAGAAGATTTTGCATTGTTTTGATCGTTTTCATCGAATAACTACAAATGTTCTATGGTTCGTCCGCTCACGTGTGTTCCTTCGCCCAGCCATTAGGGGTAAATCATTATTCCGTTATTTTCTTCAAATTGGGTGGAAATTTTGTCATCATGTTATATATTTTTGAAAAGGAAAAAAAAACGGCAATCGGAATATGCCAAAAAAAAACTATGTTCATATTTAAAAAAATGCAACTTTATGTCATATCTGTCATAACTAACGAAAAAAAAAACTTCGAGTACGTCACTGGAATCTACTCAGAAAACCGTTTTAGAAACGTAAAAACAGATTTCAATTATCTTCTATAAGAACCGAGATATCGGGAAAAAAAGAAATCCGGAAATTTTCAAGATTCGCGAATAACTCAAAAACCACTGACGTTAGAATAACTTTGATTAGCTCTATGAATTGGTCTTGAAAAAGTAGTCAAGGGTTGTGAAAACCCCATCTCTCTATCCTAAATAATAACAGAGATGCTCCTGGTGGCACCCCCAAAATGGGACATACTGTACATAGAGAACTCTTTCTTCGAAAAAACTCATGATTTCGACATGTGGCCATACCTCGAATCCCATTGAAGTTCACACAGCTCACACAGCTACAGTACTAAAACATCGAATTTGGTCCAGCCTGGATAATCTTATGTTCTTGAAAGAAGTACTGCTGAGATAAAATTGATTTTCATTGCGTTATCGTCACTTGCCTCATATGAACAAATGCTTATCCTTGGTACTTACATTCTTCCGATAGGTGTAAATTGAATTCGTTGATCGAGCTTATTCTGAGCGATACCAACTAATGTTAATAGTCAAACGTCAATGAAAGTTTCACGCAATTAGTTCATAGAAAAGTTTGATGAGTATTTTAATTTTCATCCGAATTCCATTTACTTTTTAGAGTAGGTCTTTTCAGGTATTCCTAAAGTGTATCACTTGGGAACTTGTGGCGGACGATATAACGCACTGGTCTTGGAACTTCTTGGGCCAAGTTTGGAGGATCTATTTACTCTGTGTAATAGAAGGTTCAGACTGAAAACTGTGCTGATGATCGCTGATCAACTGCTGACTAGAATCGAATACGTTCACAGCAAAAGGTTGATATTCAGGGATGTTAAGCCGGAAAATTTTCTAATTGGAAGGTCGAGAACGAAGAAGGATAAGGTTATACATATTATTGACTTCGGATTAGCAAAGGAGTACATAGATCCAGATACTAATAAACATATGCCTTACAGGTAATATTAGAATATCCAATTTTATTAGTTCAAACACTCCTCTTATTATCTTAACCTCATTCATTAAGGTACAAGTCGACTTAAGCCTTTCACCTGTATTGAATCTTTTCATTGATCAATTTATTACTCAATTTTATTGCATATACCTGTCATCAATAAGCTTTTAATTACTTGAAAACATTTGTATTTATATTCTCAGTTCTATCTATATACAGGGATATCCACCGGGACCGTCCGTTAAAAACTTTTTAAATTCCAAGTACAATATCTAGCTTAAATTTTATACGCGGCCATAACTAGCGATTTCCAATTGGAGTGAAATATTTTCGAAGTGATACCATTTCCGGTTATACCAGAAGTGGGTCATTATTTTGTTATTTCAAATGGCTATCTACCTTTTTTTATTATACATCGAGAACCGACATTTGAGCCAGGCATAAAATACCCAAGTTGTTGGCACTTATCTGTCAAAACTTTTGACAGATTTAATTATTTTTGTTATAAACTCGATTTTTGAGGAACATTTAAAAAAATTGTGGCTTGTAGATCTTTTGCACTATAGACACAATTTTTGCTTGGGTGGATAGAAGAAGGATCAAGGAATTTTTTAAGCAGTCTACACATGTAAAATGTTTATTGCGTTGTTTTGTATGATTTTTTTTATTTGGCTTCTTCAAACAGCAATAACTCAATTTTTTCAAATTGCACGTGCCTATTTTTATATCGCCATCAGATGAAGCTTCAAATTTAAGATGGAATTGTATACGCATGTACTATACCCTTCCCTTATAGTTCCGAAATAATTTGGGAGTATATTGAATTTTGATGATTTTGCAAGAAATAACAGAGAATGCTTTGAAATATTTGAATCAAGAAGCTGAACTGGCTACGCTCACCTCATAGGTGCCTAAAATTAATGTACTTTTCACTTCGTTCATTCGAATATGATATTTCAAGAAGAATTGTTAGTAATTTGAAGTGAAAATTTTTGAAAAACACCAGATTGATAATAAAATGGCCGATTATTCAAACGAGGATACGTTTAATCTCTTTTTAATTCATGGCGAATGTCAAAAAGTTGTGGATAGAACTTGCAGGCAATTCAATAACCAATTTCTAAATTCGGCGCCTATGAGTTAAACAAAATTTCGAAAGATTAAATGCAATTTTCTGCAATTTGGAGGAATCTCCAATCCACATGCGTCCATTAAGTCAGTGGATATTGGATTGAGTTTTACTTCCATTCAAAGGATCCTTAAGAAACATAGCATGTACCCGTATTTTTTTATCAGACTGCAAAAATTGAAACCAACAGACCTTCCCAAGCGGCTAAATTTCTGTGAAGATTTATTAATTAGGCTTCAAGAAGATGAGACCATTCTAATGGACAAAGGTATCTGGAAATTTTGAGAGGAACATTCTGAGGGTTTGCTATTATCAAATGAATATTGCACCAACACATAAAACACGAGCTGTAGATCAGCAGCTAACAGAAATGTTCGAGGATAGAAGGTGGGGTAATCAAGGACATCATTCATGGCCTCCGCGTCCTCCGGACCTGACGCCCCTCGATTTTTATTTCTGGGGCGAAATCAAGAGTGAAGTGTATCTTATTCCTGTAACAAGTAAAGAAGAGTTACTAGAGCGCATTCATAATGCTTTTCGTAATATTGATCCTGAGCAAACTAGGAGGGCAACTCATCGTGTTCGTATACGAGCTGTCAAGTGTATCGAGCCAAATGGGGCCCATATTGAACATTCATTCAGATCGTAAATTAGTTTTCTCCTATGAAGTTTGCTATCATTTATTCGTATTAATGTAATTATCTTCGATGATTGGTTTTCGCTCAGTTCCTACAATTTTTTTTCATTCGAATTGTACAGAATTGCTTCCAATGCTTCGAAATATTATTTCACTTATAGACGGTAAATTTGGTTATTGAATTGCCTGCAATTTCTACCCACTACTTTTTGACATTCTAAAATGAATTAAAGAAAGATTAAATATATTTTCGTTTGAATAACCAGTGGTTTTATTCCAAATGTGTTGTATTTTTTGGATATTTTCAATCTGAAATAAAACAGTTCTTGTTGAAATATCAAATTCGAATGAACGAAGTGACAAGTACATTAATTTTAAGCACCTGTCAGGTGAGCGTAGCCAGTTCAGATACTTGATTCAAATATTTCAAAGCATTCTCTGTTAGTTCTCGCAAAATTCAATATATTCCCAAACTATTTCGAAACTATAAGAGATGGGTATAGTAGATGCTTATACAATTCCATCTGAAATTTGTCGCTTCATCTGATGGCGATATAAAAATTGGCACGTGCAATTTGAAAAAATTGAGTTATTGCTGTTTGAAAAAGGCCAAATTGGAAAAATCATACAAAACAACACAATAAACATTTGACATGTCTAGACTGCTTAAAAAATTCCTTGATCCTTCTTTTATCCACCTAAGCAAAAATTGTGTCTGAAGTGCAAAAGATCTATGAGCTACCATTTTTTTGATTGTTCCTCAAAAATCGAGTTTATAACAAAAATAATTAAATCTATCAAAAGTTTTAGCAGATAAGTGCCAACAACTTGGATATTTTATGCCTTGCTCAAATGTCAGTTCTAGATGTATAATAAAAAAGGTAGATTGCCATTTGAAATAACAAAGTGATGACCCGGTATAACCGGAAATGGTATCACTTCGAAAATATTTCACTCCAATTGGAAATCGCTAGTTATGGCCTCGTATAAAATTTCAGCTTGATATTGTAATTGGAACTTGAACAGTTTTTAACGGACGGTCCCGGTGGATATATCTGTATAGTTGTCATAATTTCTGTACATTAATTCGTCTGAAAAAGCTACGGTGTAGCGAAACGCATCACGAATCACAACTATTCAGTGAAATTCCTTGAAAAACTTTAGTTGTTTTTATCAAAGATGTTTTAAGTAGTATTATTTCTAAAGAATCCCCATTTGAGTACAGTGGGACCAAATAAGTTAAACTCGTAAACTTTAGTAAGTGTTCGAATTTTCCACCATTCATTTCAACCCATAGGATAAGGCAGCAATTCATTGAAGTCGATACTAAATCGATGATGCTTGGCACATTTGTTATCCTGATATGGTAGAAATAGGTTTTGCGTATACTAAACTTTGCCAAAGCCCCTAAATGGAATAGGCTATGGGATTCAGTTCGGGTGTTTCCTCAACCAATCCATCTATTGGGATATATTTGATTCAAATGATTCCTCACTATTAGACCTAAATGCGGCGGAGCACAATCATGCACAAACCAAATCCTTTTGTATTTCCACCAGAAGCATCATAGAAAATATCAAACTTATTGTTCTGCACGAAGTCAAGGTATGCTAGGGAAATTAATATGTGTGGTAAAATTACTGGCTTCAAGAATCGGTCATATTACCAAACGGCACAAACATTTGTAGTAAACTATTCTTGGTAGCTAAACTCAATTGCTTCATGAGAATTTTCTTCAGCCCTCAAGTGATTGATGTTGAAATTCATTATATCCTCTCAATTAAATTCTGCTTCGACATCAAATAAAATATTCCTACAAAATTCGCATTTCAAGAACATCTCCATAATAGGCATTGTTAAAATTCAAGCCTCTTGGATAGAACTTTTAGCTTTGAGGACTTGAATCCTCTGAATTTGGTAACGGTATAACAGTTGCTCATATAAAACTCCCTAAACAATTGATTCTCTTCAGCTTACACCTGATCGTTGTGGAAATTCATAACTACTTCTCGCCCAAACCTTGCTTCGTCTGTAAACAAGATACCCTGTGACAAAAAAGTATCCGAAAATTCTCATTTAAATTACCCGCGTTGAGTATTTTTAAGTATTTCAAGTTTCTGTATGTTGGTAGGACTGTCTTCAATTACTATGCCAAATATAAGCGCGATCTGTCAACTAGTTTGTTTACGACAGCTGTTGAAACCAGTCGACCTAAGTGGTACGACTACGAATTTCACAATGGAAGAAAATATTGAAAATTTTTTGTTATGAAAAAACTTCCTTGTACTGAATCGTTGCGAATGCTAGATGTGGCTTATGGAGACTCTGTTTCATCGAAAACCTAAGTGTACGAGTGATACAAAGCCTTTGAAGACGGTCGGGAGATCTTCGAAGATTTGCCACGTTCCAGATGACCTTCGACCTCTTCAACCGAAGATAACGTCTAGAAAATCAAGGAAATGGTGCTCAAAAATCGTCATGCCAGTGTTCGAGAGATAGCTCGTGATCTTAACAGCTATTTTGAAACCGCTCGTGTGATTTTGCTGCATATTCGCGTCGCCCCTAGGCTCCGTGAGATACAGCTTAATTTTATGCTGGATCGTTCGTATTCTGATCCCACATTTATGGGACGGATCATGTTTAATTGACGATTTAGCAGACTGTTATTTTCATTAGGAGAAGCTGTTACAATTTTCCTTTTCATGCGGAAACCCTGCTCTTTTCTTTCGCAAAGATACTCGCAACAATATGATCGAAGATATATGATACGATGAGATAAGTAAGAGAAAAGACTTACCAATTGGGCGTACAGGAAATGAGAGAGCAACAAAAAAAGGAAAACAATGACTGTTTTTCGTTGTCTTGTAGAAGAATTTTTCACGATTCGGCACTTTCACTCACACACCGGATACGTTTTAAATTGTGAAATAATAATTTTATTTCGTAATGAAAAGAAAATTTTAAGAAAATGTGGTTCGTCTTCTTGCGTGCGTATTATTTCTCCTTTTTGTGTCTTGTGTTGTATGCAGTTTTTCTGCTCACTTGATGTTGAGCAGTGTTGCCAAGGTGTAAGGAAGTAAGGTAGAAAGGAAGTAGGTAAGTCGAGATTTTGAAAAAAGATATTTTCAATCAAATATATGAAATTAAGCCAAAAGTTTGATTTGAGAACCGGCCGCGACATGTGGAAATGGTTGAAAAATGAAAGAAAATATACTGAACAATAAAATTTTGAATTGTTAATGAGAAAATGTAAACTATAAAATTGAAGAAAAATGAAATAAAAAATTGATGAAAGTGGTAACCAAACAGATCATAACTGATGACCAGACATGAGTCTATGAAAACGACATACTAACGAGCTAACAATCATCGGAATGGGTGCGAAAAATAAGCCTTAACCGAAAAAACCTCGCCAAAGTCATTCGAAAATCAAGCCTATGCTGATTGTTTTCTTCGATATTCGTGATGTAGTTCATCATGAATTCGTTCCGCAAGGTCAAGCGGTCAATAAGGACTTCTACTTAACCGTATTGAGACGTTCGCGTGAAAATATTCGCCGCAAACAGCTGGATTTGTGGCAAAACAATTCGTGGATTTTGCATGACGATAAAGCATCATCTCATCGAGTCACGGATATCCACGACCTTAAGATCAAACATTCGATGAATACCATCAAGCAGCCACCTTATTCGCCGGATCTACCACCGTGTGACTTTTTCTTTTTTCCAGACTGAAATTGCCGCAGGGGAAAACTGTATTTGATTTCATAGACGTCATAAAAGAAATTCGCAGGAGCTGATGGCTATCCCTGAAAGCGCCTATGAAAAATGTTCCGATGATTGGAAAAAACATTGACACATGTATATCGCTTCGAATAGAGCATATTCTGAAGGAGATACAATAAATATTGAAGTAGATCAAGATTTTTATGTTTTATTTCGATTTTCTAGACACTTTTATGTCACAGTGTATTCCGGCATTCTCAGTACATCAGTACAAATTTTTACATAATTTTTATAAAGAAATTTCTATAGAAATCTATCACAGAATACTGGAAATGCCTTGTGAAAATAACTGATTTCTATTTTCTGTACGTATTCTCAGTTTCCTCTGTAATTGCTCAGAATATTTTTCAGAAAACTTCTCATCTTCATCATAAGAAACAGAATATAATGTAATGTAATGATTTCAGAGAACATAGATCCCTAACCGGCACAGCCCGATATATGAGTATTAATAGTCATCTGGGAAGGGAACAGTCACGAAGGGACGACCTGGAATCCTTAGGCCACATGTTTCTCTACTTCCTACGCGGTTCCTTGCCCTGGCAAGGTCTCAAATGTGACAATTTGAAAGAACGCTATCAAAAAATCGGAGAGACTAAGAAGAATACACCAATCGAAGTTCTCTGTGAAGGACATCCCGAAGAAGTAGCTAATTATATGAGATATTCTAGACGTTTGGATTTTTTCGAAACTCCGGATTACGAATATCTTCGCAAACTGTTCAGAGATCTTTTCGAGAAGAGGGGGTATACCGACGACGGAATATTCGATTGGACAGGTGAATAAAACTATTTCTTATAGCAATGCGAATTGATTCAAGTTATATAGGCTGACACTGACGCTCTTGATCCTCAGCACTCTTAATTTTTGAAATAACGAATATGTCAGCAGCCACAGGTTTGATCACAGTTTTCTCAGATTCACAAGGCACTGTTGCAACGACCCATAAACAGGAAATATTTTTTTGTTAGTTTGATAAAATTATACCTTATTATATTCTCACAAGCACAAACGGATTGGACCGTCATGCCATTTTCAAGTGGTCAATATGAAATGAACTTACACACAACCCAATTTATATGAATTCACTCGGTATTTCACGTTATTGATTGTTTTTAAATATGGATCTTAGACAACTTGTGAAGAATGAAGTTTTCTGTTGTAAAAATACTGAATAGTATCAAGAGAAATGTTGAATTATCACCACATGTTCGAGACATTGTACTAGGTCGTCACTAAAATTGGAAACTGTGAATTTAAAAATTTAAAAAAACCTATAATCATAATTGAAAATGCCTTACGTTGGATTTTTCGATGTTCAGAGGTGTCGAATAATTGCTCTCGCTGAAGAAGGGGTGACACAGAGGGTCATAGCGGCCACAATGGGGGTATCACATGGTAATTTCAAAAACCTACGCCCGATTATGTGGAGCTACAATATTTGCAAAATGGGCCTAGAAGAAGTAAGACCGCTTTTCGTGCCAAATTGCAAACAGAGACAAAGGTAATTTCTGGAAGCAACAGCCATCAGTGTATCAGTCAAAACGATACGTCAAAGATTCCGTTCAAGTGGTTTATACAGCAGAAGAATCTTAAGAGTTCCAGAGCTAACCAGACAACAAAAAATTGGTTTATCTAGCCCCAAAATTGAAATATTGAGAATTGGCGAAATGTTCTTTTTTTGGATGAGACCAGAATTGGTGTCCGATTAGGTGACCACCGGATTCAGGTTTCAAGGGGTCATGAAGGACGAGCTAGACTCCGAGCAGCAAGACAAATTCCAGAATACCAAGGGAACAGTGTGATGTTTTGGGGTGGCATTATGCTGGGGGGCAAAACAGATTGGATTTAGTTTCCTGCGATTGTAACGGCTAAAAACTACGTGGACCTAGTGCTGGAGCCCACAGTGAAACTCTGGCGAGGTGCTCACGGTGAGAACTTATGATTTCACTGTTATGCAAGATAAAATTCTTCCGCATACTAGCAACCTCGCGCGACATTATCTTGGAACAAAGGGAATCGCTATTTTGGACTGGCCAACTTCTCCCCAGACCTAAATCCTATTGAACATTTATGGGATAATCTCGAAAGGAGAATTAGATTATGCCAGAATATTTCAAGATCCCCACAACAGCTCATCCAAGCCGCCACAGAAGAGTGGCAGAATATCACCCCAGAGGAGGTCGAAAACCTAATCCAAAGTATGCCTAGACGGATTCACGCTTGTATCAGGGCAAAAGGAGGTAATAAAACCTACTGGGGTCAAGAAAGAAACACCTACTCTGTGAAAAAACAATTTTCAATTTTTTCACTACATGCGGAAAGAGTCTCTCATTTTCTATTAGTTGCCTTCTTGAAATAAACCTTAATTTATTTCTTTTTTCAATTAAAATATCTCAAAAGAGATCAATTTTAACAATACTTTGAAATTTCCAAAATCCCTGAGGTGATATACAAAACATCGGGTGATTTCATATAAATTTGGTTGTGTGTACTTATACCCGGTGTTACTGAAACTAGGGCCACCCCTGTAACTTTTTTCCTTTTGGAATATTTTGATGAAACTTGTGTTTCGTATAGGAGACAATTGAATTTGATAACTTGGATTTGTTTGACATGTCCGGTAATGCCGGAAACGACACCAACTTTCGATTTTCCAATAGGACTCACTGTATTTTCTGTTTATTTTTATTGTTTATCTCATCCTACAACCTTTTGGCATATTTTTGAAAGAAAAACGTAACACAATTTTTTTCTTTTGCAATTTTCATCGTTCGTTCTAGAAGGCCATGATCAGTGACAATTCGCTTAGCTCAAAAATACAAGGTTGTATCTAAAAATTCAATTACTCATTTTACGGGGTGTCAAAGTTGATAACAAAAGAGCGAACAGTGAAAACGAAATAATTGTAATGAATGATCAAAAATACCATCATTCTCACGAACACAACATCGCACACGATTGATGATTCCCTTCACAAATTTATTTAACTGTTGAGCTGTAATGCCTGCAATAGCCTGTCTCAAACGGTTTTTCAATTGTTCATTGTTCAAATGGCTCCACAGGAAGAAATCTAGTGGACTCAAATCTAGCGATCTAGCTGGCCATCTTATGGGAAATCCATTTCCGGGAAAAAGTTTGTTGAGATACCGACTGAAAACTAACCTCCCTTGTGTTGTGAGGAGGTGCACTATCTGCTTGAAAATATATTTCATTCACAACAGCTAATGGCAAATCGTCCAATTCATCTTGTATTTGGGTCGTCAAAAATTGTTAATATCACTCCCTTGTCAATGAACCTTCAAAAATTATAGGCCATATTAAATATCTTCCAATCATCCCCATCCAGACATGAAGCCTAAAACGTTTCCATCTTGATATCTATGCACATTTTGTTGCGACCAGTACCTAGTATTTTGCATATTAAACATCCCATTGTTCGTGAAACGTGATTCGTCACTGAATAAAATCTTTGTAGGATATTTCCTAAGGTACTCTTCATAGTATAATAGTGGCTAATTTCAAGCTACTCGGTAATTTCCCTTATTGATGAGGAATGTTGGAATAAAATCAACAAATGTCAATACGTATATTTTGGTACCTTCGTCAATAACGAAATTCTCCTCTTCAACAGGTTGCACCGGACGAAATTTCCGTTCAACTTCAGAGGAATAGGTTCTATTCGGATGAAGTCTTTCCGGATAGTGCTCTCTGTATATCTGTTCAGCTTGAACGCTATTTTGCCTGCAGTCTCCATAAATAAGGAGCATATCAACTTTTTCACTTTAGGTGTATTGATTCATACTCAAAACTGAATTCACTAATTCGCACTGTTGATAATTAACAACAATGTCACACTGATCTTTTTATGATCGCAAATATTATAAGTATGAACAAAAATGTTGCTTCGCCAAAGTAGTTACTGTTATAAGCGAAATGGAACATAAGTATGTTCCATTAGAACTCCGGAACCGTTAAGAATAAAGTGACGGGAGTGATATAAAAATACTGCTTCTGTAATACAGGGTGAACCGATATGGTTGTCTCAGAAGAAAACCTACTTTTTGAGGAAAAACTGAAATTTCAAACTTTGACAACCCTCAAAAAATAAGCAATTGAATTTTTAGATACATTCTTGCATTTCCGTGATTGGAGAAGTTGGGTTAAGCCAATTATTCATGGCCTTCTAGAACGAAAGATGAAAAAAAGATTGTGTTTTATTTTCCTTTGAAAAATGTCAAAAGGTCGTAGGATGAGATGAACAATTAAAATAAGCAAAAAAATACAGGATATCCCATTCGAAAATGGAAAGTTGGTATCGTTGCCGGCATAACCAAAATGTCAAACATATAAATTTTATCAAATTCAAACTTTTGGCTTCTATCTGATTCCAAAAATCCATCAAAATATTCTAAATAGAACAAAAGTTATAGGGGTGTCCCTAGTATTAATTACACCTGGTATAGATACTAGCCTAATTTGATATCAAGTAGTGGAGATATATTAATGTCTAGCTGGTTATTACGGATTATTTCTCTTGGGTTTTTACAAAGTTCATTGATTTCCAAATATTTCAATAGATTAATTTTTTTTTGCAACTATAAAAATGAACTTCTGCTGTGAAACATTTGTTCGAGGTAAAAGGGAAGTTCAAGGGCTCAGAATTCGAATATGTGCCGATTGTATTATGGAAGGATATTACCATTCGGTTCGATTTCTTCGGTTAATGCCAGTAATGTTCTTTGAACAAAACAGCTCCCACCATGGTAGTTAACGGGTTCATTTCAGATCATAGCTATTTATTTGTTCATAAATATGGAAACTCAACGAACGCTTTATCATTCTTCTGAGGAACCCTTGGCTTATCACTCAATTCTAGTGGATACCCAAAGTAATTTTTGTAATCTTCGCTTACGCTCTTTCACATCTAAACAGTATTCTTCAAATATATACTCTCCGCACAAATTCTTTTTGACGATCAAATTAGAGTAAATTAAATCAATGGTTTTTTCAATTAACCCCCAAACCTTTACGGTGTTTTATAATGAAAGCTATAACCCGTTAGTAAGAGCTTGTTACCGAAATGAGGTCACGAACACACAAAGAAAAAGCGTCGATGTAAAATTAAATAAATGACAACAGCGGTTTATCAGTATGGCGGACGGCCTGGGTTGTCTGTAGAGTCGACTCGTGGCAACGTGTGTCGCAGACGATCTACCAGCGAAAGAAAAGACAGAAAGAATCTCAGAAATGCGCCGATATTTAAACCCTCAGATCAGGTAGATACAGAGTACTTTCTGTGCTCCGCTTAGTCGGTGAGGTCTAGAGCTATCTATGGTTACAAAGCATGGTGTACACAGTAACAAGGTGTTAGAAAACAGTTGAGAGTATATTTAGGATCAGCGACGTCGAATTAGCAAATATCAAGTGACATAAGTCATTTATCAGACGAGAAGTGCAATTTTCTTGTCCAGTGTAATTATTCTATGTAATCGAGTGGTAAGCTGACGAACTCTGGAAAAGGTTCTCATTCTAAAATATTAATTTGAAGTGCGATACTCCCACGATCAGCAAGGGAATTATAATCTTATCCATTAGTATAAAGAAATTGATTTAAGGCCGATACGCATGTATGAACCCTCAGACATTGATGGCCTGTATCTGTGTTTGTAGTACATACAGGTGTAAGATTAGGGGGCATGACTTGCTTGTTGACAAATTCTAGAATATGGGAATCTAGAGAACGCTTTCGGTCAGTGGCATATTATGGCCAGTTGGTGGTTAGTTGAGCAGAGAGAGCACGTGCTTCTTCTGCAAACTTACTCTAGGCCATCGAATACTTACCGAATAAGGCTTTCCGGTTGTCTGCAAAAGACGGTTTCCTTAGAGTTTCAAAATTAAATCTCTGAATTCGAAATATCAGGGCAATTACCCATTCATAAAACATTATATCATGTAACCAAAACCCTTAAGGGGTCAGCTACCACTCATAATATGGATGAGAGCCAATTAGGCCTGCCTTTAAATAATCTAATATTCTAGCTACCACTCATAATATAGGTAAGGACCAATTAGGCCTATCTTTAAATGAGCTTTTACCCTAATGAATCTATTTAAAGACTCCGAAGATTGCAATGAAAGAATTGTTACTAAATCTGTTTTAGATATTCCCATTTCCTCACCAATGGTTTAAGCGACGAAGTATTGATCGAAAGTTAGGTTAGATTGGTCGATTCACATAAAACCTGAAAGAACTTTGAAAGGTTAGTACGAATACTCAACACAATAGAAGATCCTATTTCATGAATAGAACTTTAAAACAAGTTGAGGTATTAGATGATCAAATAGCTTTTATTTGGACGATGCCATTTAGTTCCAGGTATAATTACCTAAGGAAAAGAAAATGAGATAATTCGGGTATTGTTACTTAGATTGAAGCAGTGTATTTCGCGTTGTCTTTTTATACCGGATTATGGGTTGTTTCACTGTGCACCATTCAGTTTTTTCTTTCATTAGGCCTCCTTTTGCCAGATTATTAGCTTTTTCATTTTCTGCTATTTTGAAATTGTCCAGTGTTCACTGCAGCCAAACTGATCGTTTATTAGGTCTGATACTGCAAAAAAGCATTTGGTCATTCTATAATAGTCGGTGGCAACATGAGTGCTTGGGGTTTGGATGAGAAATTAACTCTACTTTCCACAATTTCTTTCGAGAAAACATCTGATTATTTTATGTTATATCACATTAATATTTCAGATAAATTAACGTGGCTGAACAAAGAAGATACAAGCCAAGCGAAAGAGAAAAAACAGTCGATAACGTGAGATATCTTCTTTTATTATCTATATGGAATACAAGACATTTTCCGAGCTGTAAATTCAAGAAAATGATCAGGATCAGCAATTTATTTTGTAATACCCTAAAATTGAAATTGTCATGAGTGAACGTGATTCATATTTATAATATATTGTTGAATTTTAACGCTTTATGAATTTGTTGGATGCCTCTTTTTTATTTTATAAAGAAAACGTGTGTGGAACAAAATTAAATCATTTTTATTCTTTCAATGCATAGTGTGAAATATGGAATCAAATCAAAGAAACCTGTTGATACTTCGGAGATAATATTAGTTTATTGAGAATTTGATGAAGAAAAATTGGTTTAAAATTATATATAGAAACGAGCTGACTCAACCGAGTTCGTACTACGATAGACATTGATTATAGCGTCAAAAATTTGCAACTAAGCAGAAACTATTCTAATACTTCAAAATTTTTATTTAAGTCATTTCAAATTTAAGTTTCATAGAAGATGAATGAGTTACGCGATTAATTAAAAACAATGTTCGCTAAGAATGTATACGTGTCGAAACACACCACTTTTCAAAAACCAAAACTGAGATTTATTGGTTTTTGCAGCAATTCCGGAACACTCCTTTTTCACACTTCAATCATGAGTTCAAACTTATTTCTTATGTCAAAACTTCATAACATAATATACAGACTGAATTCGTAGAACTAAGCAATGAATGATCACTATGATCGTTTAGTAAACATTTAATTTTCAATAACGAATATTGAGCTCAAAAGTTGAGATAAAAACTATCCTATCTTTTGAGTTTGAAGTTTTATGTGCGAGGGTGATCTGAAAAGTTTCCGACCTCTACGTGAAACTAGCAGTACCAGTGAACAAAGGCTAGTGAATTTTTATTGTTTTTCTGTTGACAGTTTTCAGCCGTTTTGGTTGCGCAGTTATGTTGTTATGGAACAGTAATTCGGGTTACTTTATGTACAGATCGACAAGAACATCTGTGCGAGTTAAATGCCACCCCCCTTGTTACGCGTTAACTTTGCTGATCACGTGGCCAAAAGCTTAGTTCTCAAGGAACCTTTCAAGAAGAGCCAAGCGAACAGGACCGAATCTTGCAAATTTCATTTCGATATTTCTAGGTTTCGGTAAAGATGGAGTTCGTTTCCAATTTGAAAATGAAAAAATTGAGTGGCCGATTGAGGAAATAATTCCGAATGTCATTCATTTCATGAAACCAGAACGAATGCAGTAATTTCTTTGAAGAAGGTTCGAGAACGTGTAGCTGTCGCAACAAGAGTAGGTTTGCGAACTGTGCAAAAAACTTCAAGCAGCCAAATGAAGAAGATTGAAGATGGCGAAAATAACAGTTTTTCAACTCCCGATGAAAAGAGGAGAAAATCATTAAAGAAAATAGATCTCAATGACTTCGAAGGAGCTCTGCCTTGCAGGTTCGTCATCAGTTCTTAGTCGTCGATAAAATGGTAACCACATTAAAGTTGATGGATTAAATGATGAGAATGAATATGCAGGATCACGAGAGTGCAATTGGGTTGCGTTGAATTAAGATGAAAACGAATAGAAAGCTACTTATGGAAAAACCTGAAATACAGCAACAACTCTTCAATTATATAAGAAGCATCAAACGATACCGTCAAGAAGAGAGAGCAATAATTAACATGCACGTCTTACATCCAAGTATTCTTGAAAATTTGCATTATACGGAGAAAACAAAAGTACTTATTATGAAGGTTGAGTTAGAAAAACTACTACCTCCACAATTTTCTGTAGTCTAACTCAGTTGGGGACTCTAACCTTTGGCGTTGAAGAACACTAAAAAACACTGTACACTACTACACCAAAACTTTATGCCAACTAAGTTGGCATCATCAGGATATGATATGCACTGAATCTATTTCAACATGGCTCTATAATTTATACTCATCTATCCCTGCTATTAGACGCGTCCGACAAATCGAGCGTCATGATAGGTCGAACGCGCTATAAGGGGGAGTGTCTATTCTAACAAATTGTAGAGTACGCTGAACGGAACGGGACCTTTGTCCCTGTTTAGTGAATGTTTGCATTTCATTATTTATTCATTATACTTTAATACATCATAATTGACGATATATGTGTATAAAGTTAAACGGGAAACCCAATCCATCCTAATGTCGAATAAAAATACATAAAATTAATTTCAAATATTGAACAAAACATAATTTTATCTAGAACAGCATCAGAAATTCTCAATGACAATCCATAAGATGCGAAAAGAAAACAAGCAATCAACAACGAAAACATGAATGCCATAGCTACAAAAGGAGTTCCAATCGCCTTTTCAATGAACGCAGCGAAGCTGCAAAGAGATCAACTGAGTGTCTGAGTGTGTATTTTGTTCGCAATAGCAACCGAGCGATCTGTGAAGAAGTTCCTTGGGTAATTCGTTCGGCAAATTCTTTCCCTAAACTATGGTGTAAACCTAGTTATTCTAATTGGAACATTGAAGTTAAATAATGTTAATCGTTCAGGACAATCTATCAGACCATTTAGAATTTTATATAAGAGACTCACATCAAAAAAGCTTCTTCCACATTTCAGTGATTTCAAGTTATATCTTTCACTCATCACAATTATTGAGCGCTTGCAGATGGTTAATCCAGATCGAAACGCCAAGTATCGAAGACATATTCGCTGCACCCTTTCCAAACAATCTATGGAAACTGAGGTATGTGGGGCCAAACCATGCAACCATATTCCACCACGTACCAAGGAACAGTATAGCAGCTTCTGAACATCGGAAGAGAAATCTTCAGAGTTACGCAGCACAAAACCGAGCATTTGGAATGCCTTCTTCGTAACAATTGATATGTGTTCATTAAAATTGGGACCATCATCGAGTGTGATCCTCAGATCCATGACTGAGCCGACCTGGGCAAAATCTGCCCTCCAACATCATACCAATATACAATTCTCTCTTTGCATCGTGTATATGTGATAATAGAGCACTTGCTAAGGTTGAGATATAAATGGTTCTGTTTTGTCCACTCATAAAGACTGTGTAACTGACTCTTTAGATACTCAGCATCAGAAACACGTTTAACAATCGAATAAACCCGCATATCATCGGCAAAGAGAAGGGAATCAGTTAAAAAAATTCGTCCAACGTCCTTAGCAAAGATGTTAAAGAGAAAAGGCCCAATGTGAGATCCCTGGGGAACACCGGAACCCACACAAATCTCTTCTGAATAAAAGTTTTTGTACCGAACTATCTGCTTCCGGTAGTATAAAAAACTACGAATCCATTCCAGTAATGACCCCCTTATCCCGAGTGCAAAGAGTTTACCAATAAGCAGATTGTGGTTCACTTTATCAAACGCCTTGGAAAAATCGGTATATATTGCGTCGAGCTGGTATCCCCCATCGAAGCATTTCACGATATCACCGATGAAGAGAAGTAAATTAGAGATTGTGGAGCGTTGCTTACGGAACCCATGTTGGTCTTTTATGATAAGTGATGTGCACACCCAAAATAAATGCTTATCATGCACTCCAATAATTTAGGCAACGCAGATTGAATGCATATTCCTCTATAGTTAGAAACAACTGATTTATTGCCTGATTTGAATATGGGAACCAAAAAACTCAACTTCCAAAATGATGGGAAAACCCCTCTTCCCAACAACAAATTATAAAGGTCACATATTGGACGAACCAAAGTGAAAATACATTTCTTCAAGATAAAAGTTGGGACTCCATCGGGTCCAACTGAAGTTTCAAGCTTTGACCCACTTATCAACTCAAAAATTTCGCTTTATGTGACTGTATTGACGATAAATCCACCGCATTATCATATTCAAAGTAGGGTGGTACGACAAACTCCTAACTATACAATTTAGAGAAAAAATCAGCAAAACAATTAACGATTTCACCTCCCACTGATGAGCTTTCAACCCCGTACTCTAAAGCATTCGGTAATTCATGCGAATACTTCTTGTGATTGATATATCTCCAAATGTTATGGGGACTCAACCCGATACCAGCCTCAACAGAATCAATATACTTGGAAAACAAACAAGATTCAAGCTCATGACAACCAGCTCCAAGCTCCCTGAATTGCAAATAATTCTCACGAGATCCCGTCCTCTTATACTGCCTATGAGCTCTATTTTTGCGTCGCACAATATGTTTAAGCTCTGAATTGGATATCTCCAGGTGCAAAACTCTTTAGAGGTATAAATCGATACATTGCCTCGTCCGTATTATTATAAAACTTACATACTGTCCTGTTGATATCATCGTTGTCCACAGACCAATCACATGAGCCTAAAAAACTATACGTTCCGATAGAATCACCCCTGTTGAACATAAACTGAACATCCCTATAGTCCAAACGCTCTTTCTCAGTTAAAAATACATCTATATGAAGGGCAACATGATTGCTACAATTGTTCACCAATTAACCCGAAGCGACACTAACTACTGTGGAATCAATATCACTAAACACTAAGTCTAATAGTCTGTTTCCAGAATTTACACATTAGTTCATCTGAACGACACCGTGGATGGACATTTCTTCCGATACACACGCGCCGGACTTTCACCCCCGCACAGAACAAAATCTCCATTTTCCTGCCAGTGAGATGTAGGGACATTATAATCTCCACATATAAGTAACAGATCTCCTGGATATCGTTGAGAATCTTCCTCAATGGCTGAGCAGTGTGCTGAATATACATCTTCGTTGGCGCTTGGGGGTTGTAAACACAGCCTAAGATCATTCTGTCAGTATTGTTAGACATAAGCAAGAAAAGCTGCTCAACACTCCTCTGTGAGATTCCAATAATTTTGGCATTGAGTTTTGAGCGTATCAAAACGATAACCCCACCACCCATCCTTTTAGAACTAGTGAGATCATTTCTATCCATTCTAAAAACCCTGTATGAGGAAGAAACCTCCGCATCAGTAAACGAAGAGCTGAGCTAAGTCTTAGTAATAACAACAATATTGTACGATTCGTGTGCAAGGATATGAAATATCGATTTGAGTTTAGTACGTATACCACCAGCATTCTGATAATATAAACTGAGATGTAATGGAGTTGTTTTTAGTTTTTTTTCATAATTGTGGGGATCCCCCATACGAACTTCACATGAAGATCCTCTTGACCATCTTTTTCACGTTGTTCCAACTTCCCCAAAACTCTCTTCAAATGAGTTTTCTGCATAATAGTTTGATTAGGACCCACCGAAATATCTCGACCATACCTTTCCATTTTCTTTGATTTATTCCTCAAAACAGTCCTTGCAATCCCTGAATTCGACAAGAAAATCTTCATTGGTTTTGGTATAGTGCCTTTTTTACCAACACGTATTACCTTTTCAATAACGTCTTCTCTGATATCTATTATATCTAGAATCTTCACAACCTCAGCCTTATCATGTAGAATTCTCTCATTTAGGCTTTGGCTATTAGACTCATTCAACTTGTACACCATAATGTTATTTACTTCAGAATTTCTTTCATTAATCTCCGCAATGAGTTCTTCAGGATCACCATCAATTTCAGGAACATTTTTCATAGAATTTTTCAAAGTTTCTATCTCACTCTCATTGCTCTGTCTTAACATCACAAGCTCCTCCTCCAGTTTCCTAACTTCCCTTTCCAAATCATCGAACCTTCTCAAAATGAGTGGCACCTTTTTGATTGCGAGACGACACTCCGAACAGAACATCACACGTTTCTCAGATCCTGCAAAACCAGAGCACTTCTCATGAAACATACTACAGCAGGAGTCACACACTAGAGCCCTGTCCATGTCGCACACCCCCTTACACCTCTCGCAGACCGACGACATTACCGAAAACCTAATACGACCCTGTCCAAGAAAATAATTCGAAGACGAAAGACAAAACACCTGCTAGATAAGTGTAAAATGAACAATGTTCTTGCAATCAGATGATTCATAAATTGGTTATGTGAATACTCTAGAAAGCATTCAGTGTAATCTCGTTTTCAACATTTTTTATCAATTTTACATTCTCAAAATCTATTCTATGGTCTTGATCAAAAGCATGTTGGGCAACACTAGATTTTTCTGTTCGTTCGTATCTTAAATGTGCCTCATGTCTTTTAATCTAGTCTTAACAGATCGGTTAGTTTGTCCAACATACTTCTTTTCACAATCTTTACAACTAATTTCATATACAGTGTGTTCCAACGAAAATTTGACCCCCCCTATAACTCCGAAATGAGTAACATTAGCGAAAAACACCAAGACACGTCGATTTTTGTTTCGAGGAGGAGCATTTTTCGAAATAATTCGAAACTTCTCAGATCAACCCCCTACCCCCAGCAACCCTAACTTTGAAATTCATCATAGGGAATAAGGGTCGAGTGGCACCTTACTGAAAAGGTCTGTCAATTCTCCACCTTGATTTGTCATTTTAGAATTTTAAATTAACATACAGGGTGTCCCAACCAAGGGTGAAGTTGAATTCTGGAAATCCCAAATACTAAATGAAATAGATTTATTTTGGCATAATGCAAGCGCAGGTTTATGCTCGGTCTAGAAAAACGACCTACACTTGTGAATTTGGAGTTGGTGCAATCAACCCCCTATTTCCAGCATCCCCAACTCAGAAATCATTCGATCGATAATAGGTCAAGTGGCACCTCGTTGGAAAGGTACTGCAATTTTCTCTTCGAATTTGGTATTTTCGAAATTCAGAATCATCATACAGGGTGTCCCGAAGCAGGAACATTGAAAATCCAAATAACTTTTTGAAACTGGTTCATTTCGGTATACGAGAACATGTTTGATCCGAGAATAGGACTTTCTTGTGTGGTTATAGAATTTTTGCAATCAACCCTTCCATTCAGCATCCCCAACTTGAAAATCATACAAATAATTCAAGTGGCATATCTTCAGAAAGGTTTTTGAATTCCAGAATGATTAAAGCATTTCATTCAGTTCGGCTCTCCATACAGGATGTCGCTTTCGAAAAATTCAATATCGTCATTTGAAATTATCAACTAAAATTAATTCGAAACTGTTAAAAGTATTGGGGTACGATGTGTTGAGCATCAATTACGAAGAAATAAAGCTGATTTCTGTATTGAAAATGTTCACATTTTTTTCATTTCCATCTGGCGTGCAGTCATCTGTTATTTCTCATTTTTGCAATAAAATATTATTATTATTCAGATCAGTTCCTCATTATTGTTGTTGTTCGTCAGTTGAAATTAATCTGAAAATGGTTTATTCCACTGAGGAAAGGGTCGAAATTGTATCGACGTATTTTCGAAATAACAGTTGTGCCAAAGAAACGGCAAGGATATTCGATAGGAACCATCCTGAAAGAGAAAGGGGAGTCAGTCACCAGTACGTTAAATATTTGGTTGACAAATTCCTAGCTACGGGTTCGGTGGTAAACAAAAAACATGAAGTGGCATGTCCTGTCAGAAATGAGGCAACGGAAGTGGTAGTAGTGGGTCATCTACAAATGGAGAATACTACTTCGATCAGAAAACTATCTCGTCTGACTGGTGTATCAGCTACAACTGTCCATAGAATCGTGAAACATCACAAATTTCACCCCTACAAGGTAAAATTAGTGCATGAAATAAACGAAGATGATCCAGATCGTCGTTTACAGTTTTGTGAAAATCTAAGTGAAAACCTAAACGCTAATCCAAATTTTCTGAATAACATCTGTTTTTCTGATGAAAGCAGCTTTATGCTCAGTGGTGAAGTGAATAGACATAATTGTCGATATTGGGACACACAGAATCCTCATTGGTTTAGAGAGGCCCACACGCAAAGGCCTCAGAAGTTGAACGTTTGGGCAGGAATTTTTGGCAATCATCTAGTTGGGCCTTTCTTTATTGAGGGTAATCTGAATGGAAATGGCTACCTACAGTTGTTAGAGGAACACATACATCCTAGATTGACAGAAATTTTACAGAACGATCCAACTCTTTCTGAGGACGAAATGCGTTTTCAACAAGACGGTGCTCCTCCGCATTATGATGCTCGGGTGCGCCAATATTTAGACGAAAATTTCCCAGGAAGGTGGATTGGTAGAAGAGGACCTGTTGAGTGGCCAGCCAGGTCACCAGATTTAAATCCCTAGATTTTTTTTTGTGGGGCTATCTAAAATCTAAAGTTTATGCCACAAGACCAGAAAACCTGGAGGAGCTGCGGATGAGGATTATCACAGAATGCCGACTTTTGACTCCTGAAGTTTTCGCTAATGTGAGAAGAGTGTTCGAAAATCGTCTGTATAACTGTATGGGGGTGGGCGGAGGTCATTTTGAACAATTGTTGTAATAATCAAGTTAGTTTTTGTTTTCAATTGAATACAAGTTCAATAAATCTCGTTTTCCTGTTTAGATGAGCATCCAATCAGTTTCTCCATCATCCCTCATCCTGATCCTCACGCCAGAAAACCTCGATTGCCGAACTGAAACCAATGCCTCAGTGATTCAGAAAATAGAAAAATCTTTCTGGAACTTTGCCGCTCAACCTGTAATCACTTGTATGATTTTTTGAGTTGGGGATGCTGAATGGAAGAGATTGATTGCAAAAATTCCGTATTCACGCAAGAGAGTCTTATTCTCGAATCAAACATAAACATGTTCTCGTATTATACCGAAATGAACCAGTTTCAAAAAGTTATTTGGGTTTTCAGTGTTCCTGCTCCGGGACACCCTGTATGCTGATTCTGAATTTCGAAAATACCAAATTCGAAGAGAAAATTGAAATACCTTTTCAACGAGGTGCCACTTGACCTATTTTCGATCGAATGATTTTTGAGTTGGGGATGCTGGAAATAGGGGTTGATTGCACCAGCTCCAAATTCACAAGTGTAGGTCGTTTTTCTAGACCGAGCATAAACCTGCGCTTGCATTATGCCAAAATAAATCGATTTCATTTAGTATTTGGGATTTGCAGGAATTCAACTTTACCCTCGGTTGGGACACCCTGTATGTTAATTTAAAATTCTAAAATGACAAATCGGAATGGAGAATTGACAGACCTTTACAGTAAGGTGCCACTCGACCCTTATTCCCTATGATGAATTTCGAAATTAGGGTTGCTGGGGTAGGGGTTGATCTGACAAGTTTCGAATTATTTCGAAAAATGCTCCCCCTCGAAACAAAAATCGACGTGTCTTGGTGTTTTTCGCTAATGTTACTCATTTCGGAGTTATAGGGGGGGTCAAATTTTCGTTGGAACACACTGTATACCACTTTTATCAAACGCGTTAGCTTTGTCTTTTGGGTTTCTGAGCAAGGTTTTCAAAGTTTAATTTGATTTGTATGCTACTTGTTGATATTTCGAAATCTTTTTTCCATTCGTTTGGTGTATCGCGGATCGAAAAGTAAAGAAACGAATTTTATTTTTTGTTCTTCTGATTGGAGAAAAGTGGCATTCGACAATTTTTCCTTATATCTGTATCTATTGATTAACTTATCGACTATACTATCATTATAACCATTTAAAGTAGTTTCATTCCTTATGAAAGCTTTTTCTTTCTAAACCTCCTTTCATTTAGAGGAAAACTAATTAATCTGTGAACTAGGAAATGTAAACTAGCCATTTTTTGTTATGGACAATGAAAAGAGTCAGAAGGAGTGTACCTATTGTGGCAGTGCTCTTTCTGTGTATTTTCTGATGAAGTGTGTCCAAGAAAGCCATTTTGTTATCTTTTTCTACCTCATGCGTGAATTTGAACGAATCGTGTTGATCATTTAACTTCTTAAGGAAATTTTTCAAGACAGCTTTCCTAGTGTCAAAAACAACAAATATATCATCGACATACCTGCACCACATTCTAGGAAAATATTCAAAATTTTGACTTATAGTTGTTTCACATTTGCTCATGAATAGGTAATGAAAAACGAAATACAATTTCCCATGGCTGTGCCTGTGTATTGTTTATAAAATTGATTTTTGTATCGAAAATTGGTTTGGTCCATGCAAAGTTTGATTTGATTCTTATAAAATTCTCAACCGCACAGATATTTTTGTCGACTTGTACATACTAGGCTTTCTTCTCATCTTTTTTCAACTCACTTTTAAATGGTATTCTTCTAATATATGTAACTTTCGCTTTCGAACGAAGATATGAATTACTGGCAAAAAAATTGATGCGAAAAGACAAATGATGCCTTGATATGAGAAGCATTTTTGTACTATATACAAAAATATTCTTAGTACACAAAAACCATCATGAGATCTCAATAAAAAAAGATTCATCAATACTAAGCTTTTGAGTTATTTATAATTAGTATTCATCAATAATCAATTATAATTTCCAATTAGGAGAATTGATTTCGACGAAAATCTCTTCAAGTCGATCTAATTTTTTCGTTGAATAGATTCCCTCGGTTCCGGGACAATAGTAAAAAGGAGTCGTCTCAATATAGAAGCCAGCAATCGTCTTTCAATATTAGATTGAATTCGAATTTTATTGAATCAGAATAAAGTGACGGATGAGCTGATAGTTTAGAATCCCATGAAGTTTTCATTTGAATTCCACGAATGAAGTTAAATAAGATGAATGGCTTGGGAGATTTTCATTTATTCAGAATTAGCATGTACCGTTGCAATATACTGTGTATACAGTGTGTTCCAACGAAAATTTGACCCCCCCTATAACTCCGAAATGAGTAACATTAGCGAAAAACACCAAGACACGTCGATTTTTGTTTCGAGGGGGAGCATTTTTCGAAATAACTCGAAACTTCTCAGATCAACCCCCTACCCCCAGCAACCATAATTTCGAAATTCATCATAGGGAATAAGGGTCGAGTGGCACCTTACTGTAAAGGTCTGTCAATTCTCCATTCTGATTTGTCATTTTTAGAATTTTAAATTAACATACAGGGTGTCCCAACCGAGGGTAAAGTTGAATTCCTGCAAATCCCAAATACTAAATGAAATCGATTTATTTTGGCATAATGCAAGCGCAGGTTTATGCTCGGTCTAGAAAAACGACCTACACTTGTGAATTTGGAGTTGGTGCAATCAACCCCCTATTTCCAGCATCCCCAACTCAAAAATCATTCGATCGAAAATAGGTCAAGTGGCACCTCGTTGGAAAGGTATTTCAATTTTCTCTTCGAATTTGGTATTTTCGAAATTCAGAATCAGCATACAGGGTGTCCCGGAGCAGGAACACTGAAAACCCAAATAACTTTTTGAAACTGGTTCATTTCGGTATAATACGAGAACATGTTTATGTTTGATTCGAGAATAAGACTCTCTTGCGTGAATATGGAATTTTTGCAATCAATCTCTTCCATTCAGCATCCCCAACTCAAAAATCATACAAGTGATTACAGGTTGAGTGGCAAAGTTCCAGAAAGATTTTTCTATTTTCTGAATCACTGAGGCATTGGTTTCATTTTGGCAATCGAGGTTTTCTGGCGTGAGGATCAGGATAAGGGATGATGGAGAAACTGATTGGATGCTCATCTAAACAGGAAAACGAGATTTATTGAACTTGTATTCAATTGAAAACAAAAACTAACTTGATTATTACAACGATTGTTCAAAATGACCTCCGCCCACCTCCATACAGTTATACAGACGATTTTCGAACTCTCTTCTCACATTAGCGAAAACTTCAGGAGTCAAAAGTCGGCATTCTGTGATAATCCTCATCCGCAGCTCCTCCAGGTTTTCTGGTCTTGTGGCATAAACTTTAGATTTTAGATGGCCCCACAAAAAAAATCTAGGGATTTAAATCTGGTGACCTGGCTGGCCTTTCAACAGGTCCTCTTCTACCAATCCACCTTCCTGGGAAATTTTCGTCTAAATATTGGCGCACCCGAGCATCATAATGCGGAGGAGCACCGTCTTGTTGAAAACGCATTTCGTCCTCAGAAAGAGTTGGATCGTTCTGTAAAATTTCTGTCAATCTAGGATGTATGTGTTCCTCTAACAACTGTAGGTAGCCATTTCCATTCAGATTACCCTCAATAAAGAAAGGCCCAACTAGATGATTGCCAAAAATTCCTGCCCAAACGTTCAACTTCTGAGGCCTTTGCGTGTGGGCCTCTCTAAACCAATGAGGATTCTGTGTGTCCCAATATCGACAATTATGTCTATTCACTTCACCACTGAGCATAAAGGTGCTTTCATCAGAAAAACAGATGTTATTCAGAAAATTTGGATTAGCGTTTAGGTTTTCACTTAGATTTTCACAAAACTGTAAACGACGATCTGGATCATCTTCGTTCATTTCATGCACTAATTTTACCTTGTAGGGTGAAATTTGTGATGTTTCACGATTCTATGGACAGTTGTAGCTGATACACCAGTCAGACGAGATAGTTTTCTGATCGAAGTAGTATTCTCCATTTGTAGATGACCCACTACTGCCACTTCCGTTGCCTCATTTCTGACAGGACATGCCACTTCATGTTTTTGTTTGCCACCGAACCCGTAGCTAGGAATTTGTCAACCAAATATTTAACGTACTGGTGACTGACTCCTTTCTCTTTCAGGATGGTTCCTATCGAATATCCTTGCCGTTTCTTTGGCACAACTGTTATTTCGAAAATACGTCGATACAATTTCGACCCTTTCCTCAGTGGAATAAACCATTTTCAGATTAATTTCAACTGACGAACAACAATAATGAGGAACTGATCTGAATAATAATAATATTTCATTGCAAAATGAGAAATAACAGATGACTGCACGCCAGATGGAAATGAAAAATGTGAACATTTTCAATGCAGAAATCAGCTTTATTTCTTCGTAATTGATGCTCAACACATCGTACCCAATACTTTTAACAGTTTCGAATTAATTTTAGTTGATAATTTCAAATGACGATATTGAATTTTTCGAAAGCGACATCCTGTATGGAGAGCCGAACTGAATGAAATGCTTTAATCATTCTGGAATTCAAAAAACCTTTCTGAAGATATGCCACTTGAATTATTTGTATGATTTTCAAGTTGGGGATGCTGAATGGAAGGGGTTGATTGCAAAAATTCTATAACCACACAAGAAAGTCCTATTCTCCGATCAAACATGTTCTCGTATACCGAAATGAACCAGTTTCAAAAAGTTATTTGGATTTTCAATGTTCCTGCTTCGGGACACCCTGTATGATGATTCTGAATTTCGAAAATACCAAATTCGAAGAGAAAATTGCAGTACCTTTCCAACGAGGTGCCACTTGACCTTTTATCGATCGAATGATTTTTGAGTTGGGGATGCTGGAAATAGGGGGTTGATTGCACCAACTCCAAATTCACAAGTGTAGGTCGTTTTTCTAGACCGAGCATAAACCTGCGCTTGCATTATGCCAAAATAAATCTATTTCATTTAGTATTTGGGATTTCCAGGAATTCAACTTCACCCTTGGTTGGGACACCCTGTATGTTAATTTAAAATTCTAAAATGACAAATCAAGGTGGAGAATTGACAGACCTTTTCAGTAAGGTGCCACTCGACCCTTATTCCTATGATGAATTTCAAAGTTAGGGTTGCTGGGGGTAGGGGGTTGATCTGAGAAGTTTCGAATTATTTCGAAAAATGCTCCCCCTCGAAACAAAAATCGACGTGTCTTGGTGTTTTTCGCTAATGTTACTCATTTCGGAGTTATAGGGGGGGTCAAATTTTCGTTGGAACACACTGTATTGTTTCAATATCTATACAAAGCATTCGAACAAATGTATTTTTGTTGGTACATGTCGAAAAGAAAATGTCATCGATATTTTTCAAATGGCAATTTTCTATGACGACTGAAACACGATTGGAAAGCTCATAATCACCTTGTTCGGTTGATAAAGTCATACTCTTTATTATCTTATGGAAAAAATATGAATATGGAAGAAGAAAGGAAAACAATTCAATCTCAATTGTTTAAATGGAGCAAATAAAAGGAATATAAATATGAAGATTGATTTCCGATAAATATCGAGGTTATGTCTGAAAAAATGATATGGATGGTTTCTTCCTCCAATTCAAAATTGCTATAGTGCTGGGTGTTATTAATTAATTTATTCAATTAAAGAGCTGATGAAGTTGTCTTGATAAGCCAGTGAAACAGTTATTGTCAGCATATCTAACATAAGTGAAGATTTTTGGCCTGAAGGAGTTCGTATAAGAAAATTTTCTTTCCGGATATGTTCAGATTAACTCCTTATGCTCCCCTCTATCCAGATTAAGCCACTTTTCCAATTTGCACGTCCAACAGAAATGAATACTCCGCAAATTTTGCTGTATCAGGTAATCATTGTTGGTTGGTTTAATTTCGAAAAACAGGAGAGTTTTCTACAAAATCAAAATCACTTAACTTGCATAGTTCGATTGTAAAATTCAACGTATTTTCTTGAATGTCTAATTAGGTTCGTAGCAAAGTCTTCATTCGAAGAACCCTTGAGATTAATCAACTTTCTATAAATCAACTCATTAAAATTTTCCTATAAAGAAAGTTTCATGAAACTGAAATATAATAAACCAAACTTCACAACGGCGTTATCTACATAGTAGGTAATATTTCTCTCAGAATATACCTACGTTGCTAAGATCTCTAGAGTGTTGTCGCAGAAGGATAATTAAGACGACTTGAATTATTATTAGAGGAGTCTGAGTTTGCTAGTCCTTAAACGCTTGCTCTACCATCGTTTTATTAAATACATCAATCAAGTCTGTGACAGCTCAGCTTCTCCTGTAACTAGAGTGTCAATTAGAAGATTTTTATCGTTTAATATTCCTCAATACTATTATCTACAATGGAAATTGCTTCCTTGAGTGAGGACTAACAGGTCGTTTATATATCCTTCGAGATAGTAGATACTGATAAACAAATATTTTGATATACATATATAGGATTTTCACCGTAGCTTCTTCAGCCGAATGAGTGTACAGAAAATATAAATGAGAATATAAATATAAATGTTCTTGAGTAATTAAAATATTGCATATTAGGTTGCTTCTTCATAAGTGAAGGGCTTTAATCGACTTGTTCATTGATTCTGCCTGAGTGTTTGTATTTATTGATTTCTAAAGTTTCCTAAAATCTAATATTTAGAAATCAATAAATACAAATACTCAGGTAGACTCATCAATGAACAAGCCGATTTAAGCCCTTCACCTCTATTGAATCTCTTCGGGGAGCAATCTATTCCTTAATTTTATCGGATATACCTGTCATAAATAACCACTCAAGAAGAATCAACCCAATAAGCTTTTAATTACTCAAAAACATTTATATTTATATTCTCATTTATATTTTCTGTACATTCATTCGTCTGAAGAAGCTACGGTGTAGTGAAACGCGTTACGAATCGCAATTATTAAGTAAAATTCCTTAAAACACAGTACTTGTTTTTATTATTGATAATAGAATTTTACCAAGTAAAAGCCTCCCAAATTCAAATTCCACTTAATAAACATACTAAAATATGAATTAAAAAGGAAACTAAATTGCGTATCCCTAAGTATGCTTTGAAATGTGCGTATTTCAAGTGAAAAAACCGCCTGAAAAAAAATTATCGAGATCCTAAAACTCTGCATAATACCCTATACAGGGCGTTGAATAATAGAATGTCACAACTTGAGGGGGTAAATCTATGTGCAATTCTTAGAAAAAAACTTGATATAAACATAGGTCCGCAAAAGCTTCGTTACGGAGCTTCTGGGTGTTGAAATTTCCGGAAAAAATTTTCTTCAAAACTCCTGCAGTTTTTGAGATATTCAGCCCAAATTTGGAATGCAAGCTTTTTCTTTAGAACCTCCATCCCTGAACGTCCTAAATTTCAACTAGAATCTACAAGGTGTTCTCTTTTCCGGAGCCATGTCTTCTTCTGCCCTCTCAACTTTTTATCATTAAACGATTGTATGCTTTCGCTGAATAGAAAGCACTTCCAATTAAAAATATGACAAGTAGGCTTTGATTTTTTTCAGTCATTTATTTATTTTGACAGTTGCTAAATTGGAACCAGTGTCTCCTAGAATTGTTTATTGAAGTATCGATTAGTTTTAAGACTTTTGAAGTTATTGCTGTAAGAAAAAAATGGCTAATTTTACTAACTCCGAATTGGCTGATATCCATTACGTGTACGGTTTGGCTGGCGGAAACACAACAGAAGCTAGGCGATTATATCAGGTGCGCTTTCCAAATCGAGTACACAGTTTAAAAGGTGCAACACAAACTATGAGAATTCCAGATATTGAGGAAGCAGTTTTGAATTGAATTGATTAGAATCCTCATGTGAATACAGAAAAACTTGGAGATCAGTTGAATATTTCACATGTTATAGTTTGGAGGATTCTCCACGATTTTTTATTGTACCCGTTTCATATTCAAGGCGTCCAAACTCCACTTTCTCGAGATTTTCCTCCAAGACTGAATTGCTGCCGATGGTTCCTAGATAAAATTATAAAAAAAAGCTCATTTTTATTATTAATGAAATAATGTTCACAGACAAAGCTAACTTTTCGAGAACTGCTATCACAAATTTTCACAATAATCATTATTGGGCTGAGGAAAATCTCCATTTGATTGAAGAATCTCATCATCAAGAACAATTCTCACTGAACGTCTGGGTGGGAATAATTGGAAATAATTACAATACATATTTATATTGAATGAGTATAAGTTGAGTCTCAGAAGACGAGCTATCAAAATATAAGCAAATTTCGGGTATACCTATCGAGTATTTCTATATTTTTTTTTATTTAGCGAATAACATACAATTCAATTTAAATAATTTTTCACTCGAAAACGGTTATAGATACGAAAAACTAACAGGTGTCAGGAAAGTTTTCAAATTGAACGAAGACGAAAATTGATTGTACGCTGATCAGTGGCGTACTGCAAAAAAGTTTGAAAGGGCAAAAGGAGACATCGCCTCGCCTTGGAAAAGAAAACATCTTGTGAATTTCATTGAAACCTAGGACGTGTAATAATGGAGGCTGTAACAAATAGCTTGCATTCCAAATTTGGTTTGAATATCTCAAAAACTGCAGGAGATTTGAAGAAAAAACCAATTCTTACCGGAAATTCCAACTGTAGCCCTGTAACGAAGCTTTTGCGGACCTATGTTTATATGAACTTTTTTCTTAAAATTGCACGTAGAAGTTGTGACATACTATTATGTTACACCCTGTATATGTACAGGGTGTCCGTGAATTGCATGTACAACGTGATACCAGATTCTTCAGCTCGAAATAAGTCGATTAGGGTCAACTTACCTATATGAAAAGTTTCTTCGTATGGCCGCTAGAGGTCGCCAAATCCAAAGATTTTTCTTTCTTATTCTTCAAATAACTCGAGAATTACTTGATCGATATAAATCATATTTGGTATGCGTAACCGGCTGCGTTATTCACGTTTCTTAGTGATCCACTCAATGACCTTGACGTTTTGCAAGTGTCCCTAAAAACTCGAACGTATATTTAATCAACCTTAATTCTTCAACTGTCTGAGTTTGATCAAAACTCTTTCAGACGATGAGTTGCTAGGCTAATTATCAAACTTTTTTGTCTCGTGAGAAATTTCTATATGATTAGCGGTTCAATCACAAAAAACTGTTTTTGAATTTCATGATTTCATTTCTTCAACCACCTAGCAAGTCAAAAATATCACATTTGGCCATTTGACGTGTAATCACGTGATCTCTAGTCTCTCGCTCAAAGACAGGCTGCTGATATTTCTCTTTTCTACAAGTACTTTCATTGTAAATGCTTTGAGGAATTGAAAAGCTTGGTTTCAAAAAGAATGAATTCCAAAGAAAAACCAAGCTTGCGAAAAACTCTCATCAGAGGGTGGTCAAACTAGCTACGCCACATACCTCTCTGTATAAAAATTTGTTTACAGGGCTAGGTTAGATTGGATTTGTGGAACTCGCTTCCATGAAAAATCTTTCCGATAACTAACAATTTTGCCCTATACAAGAAGCGTGTGAACAAACACATTAAATCACCTTTGGCGGCCTCATCTGAGGTGAGAAATAGGAATAAAAAAAGAAAAGAAAAACTGACAACATATCGAAATTTCATAAACTTTGTCACTAATTGTATGGTATCCTTTCATGATGTTTGATCCATTAAAATCAAATTATTGTTTCTTTATAATTTTCAGCTTTAAGTAAAGATTTACAAGCAACTTTTCCGAAAATGAACGGGATACTTTATGGACAATCTATTCGAACTATATAGCTAGCAGGAACAATATAACTAAATACAATTTATTCGATTAACAGAATAGATTATATCTCTGCACGATACATTTTATATTACCCGAAGCTTAATATTTATCTCTAGATGGTTTAGCTGGAACTGAAATATCCTCAGAATATAAATCAATACCAATGCAGATATGAGGATTCGTTCCCCTAAATACAGAAATATACCCCGATACATTTCTCTGATCAATAGATAAAACTGAACAAAAAGAGGAGAATGTTATCAGGCTGAACTGAACCTTGGAGGAACCCCGATCTATTTCAAATGAATGAACTCGCTCTCGAGAAACGAATATGAAACGAAGGTAGTTAAATACATTACTGAAATAGGGAAATACGTCGATACTACAAGGGAGGTTTTACAAGTTTTACTCAATTTCATAATACTAATTATATGAACGCTTCCGCGTATTTGTCGAGTTTTGAAAGTGAACAAAGGATTTTTATATTAGAATTTTGTGAACAGAGTGTTGCCATAATGTGGTGAAAATGATGGAGAACTATTTTAGATGGTATATGCTGAATTTGAGAGGATTTCTATTAGTTTATGTATAATTGATGTAAAAATTGGTCAACATAAGAGTTTCAAATGTGAGAAAGATTGCATCTGGGAGACTTTAAGGAACAAATTGTTAAGTTAAAGACTGATAAGAGTGTTTAGATAAAAAAAGTTTTCTGCCAAGGGGGTATCGCCACTAGAGGGCGCCAAATATCTTAGGATGGTGCTCCAGTATTTTAAATGTTGCGAAACTCAGGAACTAGAAACTACTCTCGTGTGTAATGCTTCCATATCTGTTATGTTAGTATTGAAAGGAAGAATTCGATGGAAAAATGGACGATTGCAAAGATGAATATGTTGAAGAAGAAGAGGAATTAGAAGATAACCGGGTAGAAAAATTATCACGCGAATAGTCACAACGGTGAGAAGAACTTTTGAACCTGGAAGATGTCTTGACAAGTGAAGACATCGAAGGAAAGATCATTGAATGATATGAGGAAAAAATTAAAAAATCAATTTCGAAAATTGAAACAGGAAAGTCAGGTGTTCAAGAATGACATCTCACAAATGAAGAGAGATTATGAGAATCAAATAAATGAACTTAAGAAAAAGGTGCAAGGATTAGAGGAGAAGAAAAAAGTGACTGACAGAGAAGAGGATGCCCTGAAAAAGATGAGAAAAAAGTGAACACAGGGTAACATGGATCTAGGTGGTCACGCCAATATGTAGACAAAGATGAATACTTCATTGAAGAAATCATTGAAGTTGAAACAGGTAAAAAATGACTCATTAGAAAGAATGTTAAAAGGCGAAAATCAGAGGTTTTTGAGTGACATTCAGAATTCGAAGGCCAACGAGAGGAAACTGGTCGACGAAAGTACTAGGAAGATATGAAAAACTCAATGGAGACTACCATTGAGATATTGGAAGCTTAAATGGAAAAAAGAAACAAGAAGAAGATGAGGAGGTTCGACATCCTGATTTACATAAAATAGGGGCTAATATTTAATAAGTAACTGGTGGGCTTGAGATATAAGAACCCCCAAATATATATATATATATATATATATATATATATATATATATATATATATATATATATATATATATATATATATATATATATATGTTCTTTTGAACGAGAGGATTTACAAAAATTCGAATAATTGTATTTACAATAAATGCTTAGAGCTATAATTTTGGTGTGTCAGAAAAACACAATCGTAAAAAACAAGCGAATAAATAGAGTACCAGCAGAAAAAACAGACCATGTCCGTTCCTTAATCAGGCATCTAAACTCGCATCATGCCCCCTACGATTGCCCCTAAAGTGTGAGCACAGGAAATGTAACAGGGGAACCATTCTATCTTCAGTAAACGAGTGAAAAAGCCTGTGGAAAAAACTCGTTTCCCTGTTACTATTGCACTAGCAATAGCTTGTTGTGTCAGTGTCGTGTGTCCAAAAAGAGTACCAAAAATTTTTCTGCTTGGCAGCTTCATTCTCTCATTCTCATCTTGTACTCCATGATTTCCAGGACTTCTTCACGAAGACAAGGGTAAAAAGGAAGGGGGATTGGGACAGGAAAAATCTGTAACAATGAAAAAAGAAAACCAGCTGAAAAATATTTCATTAAAACATACCTAACTCTTATATGTCTAAACTCACTTGAATCTAAGAACTTAACTAATGCTCCTCTGTTTTTCAACAGGGAACATCTTATACACCTTTTGGGAATGAAGCTCTACATGGGTGTAGCCCTTGCTTATCAACATACACCATGGGAAAAAACACTAAGGGGGAGCAAAAACTAATCTCCTAAATGGACTCAAAGTTCTCTACCCAGTTAACAAAATTATCTGAAACGGAATGAATTTCTTGAAAACCACCCGTAAAGTAGTAAATAGGACAATCGCGAACTAAATGTCTTAGTGTTTCTTCAGCTGCGTCATATTCACATGCCGGACTTTCTATTATTACGACCATGTCCTGTCCTGAGACGATTTAATGTACACCAATTTTTCCCACTTATATCGAAACCTGCAACCCTTTTGGAAGGATCCTCTATGAGAACTTTATTAAAAACATCAACTTCCTGCCATTCAGTTTTACAAAGATCAACAGCCTTCACCCATGTACTCAAAAAATCAATCGACCAAATAGGTTTCCTTGATTTCAATATCAGGTTAGGTGGATTTTGAAGAACGTGTATTATTATCGGAAGAACTTCTGGAAATGAGTGATACTTAACCCAAGACGATTTGATAGCTAACTTCCTGCGAATATGAGAAGAAACTATATTACAAATAACCGGAAGGCATGGGGTAACAGTTAAACTGATACATCGCCTTAAAACTCTCATAGAACAGTTCAACTGAGAATCAATCTTATTGACATGAGCACTACTCAACCACATCTGACAGCAATATTTTGCTGCTGAATATACTAATGCTAAAGCAGGAGTTCGCAAAGTAGAGACTCGGGTGCCCCAATTAGATCCAGCTAGTTTATGTAGTATATTGTTTCTTGTTTTCAACTTCTGACATAATTTATCAATATGAAATTTGAAAGTTAAAGAACGATCAAGCTTTACACCAAGATATGATGGAGTGAAATTGTGAATTAATAGTGTTTGATTAAAGGATACTCTTAGTTGCCTATCCTTCTCATGATTATTCAGATGAAAACAAGAAACCTCAGTTTTCGAAGGATTTGGACATTAACGTCATTTTTTGAAGAAAATGTTCAGAATTTCTGAATCAGAAGTAGCAATATCATCAGCATAAAAAAACTTTGTAAAGGAAGTTTCAAGTATGTCAGACATATATAAATTAAAGATAAGAGGTCCAAGAACAGATCCCTGAGGTAGGCCATCATTTAGAGTGTAAAACCTACTGCTTTTCTCACCGATAAAAACTCGAAGTCGAAGTCAGATAACATATTTTCAATCAGCTATCCAATTTTTCAACATTGAACTACTTCAAAGAGTTTGAAAACTAAACCATCCTTCCAAACTGTGTCATATGCCAAAGAGAGATCTACAAATATATAAGCAGTCGGCAATAAAACACAACTTATGCACTGTACAGCCCCTAAGGATACAATTAGAAACACTCATCTGCAAATTATGGTCACATATTGATCAGAAAAACTAGAAACAGAAACACCAGACGAGGTACTCTTGAGCTAGGGACGAAATATTCTGTCCAAGATAAGCAAAGTCGGTGATATTGATCGCAATCGTAATAGAGAAGGAGATATTCGCACATGGTAGCATAAACCACTCCTGAGACTGATCTAAAGATATAGCAAAAAGAGGAAATGAAACATGGGTCATTTGCCTGCAGCAACATGTCTGATTTTTTGACGCAGAAGGTGAAAAATGGCAAGAAAACATCGTCGTGGCAGAACGGTTTTCGAATAGATGTAACGATTCGGAGAGATTTGAGGAACTTCTGGAGATTATTAATAATAAGAAAGTGGAACATTCTAGTCCAATATTTCTCGCCCCTTCAACCTCCCATTAGCTGATCCCGATAGTGTCGCAGATGAAAAGCAAAACGTGCAAAGATATTTATGGATATTCGGTTGCTTTGGTCAAGGCAACCATACACTGTCGGGCGTTGCCACTATCCCACGTTGACTGCAATGTTTGAGATCATAAGATCAATTTCTGATGGGTTCGATAGCTCGGAGGAGCTGATCTAACCTAGACCCCAAAAGGGCATTTGATTATGTGTACCATAAGAAACTGTTAACCAAGTTGAAGTATTATGGTATTAGAGACCCCTTCTTGAAACATTTGCATCGCATTCATAGGACAGAGTGGAAAGACGAAATGTTAACAGAATGCAGGGTTTTGAGTTGTGTATCCTAGGGTTAGGTTTGAGCTCATCTTATTTATGTTGAACATTGTTGATGTTCTAAAAGGTGTGGACTCCAATGGCGTAGTCTTGTTTGAGGACGATATAACCGATTCTATATTACCGAATCTGAAGTGAGGAAAAGCGCTGATTTATGCCAAAGTATGGTTAGAGGCAAGCAACTAATATCTCAATGTTGATGAGATCAAAAAACTGCCTTTAACACTGAAAAATTCAAACAAAAGTGACGATTTGAAGTTGCTGGGCTTCACATTGGACAGAGCTGTATCATGGGCGGCTCACAGTGATTCACTAGGCCATTTAGACGATACGAATAATTAAGATAATAGAAATTGACAGAGAAGCATTGATGACCTACCATGTCATCAAACATCATTTCGATAAGTTGCAATTTGACGCTCTTCATGAAGCGAGAGAACACTGGCATTAAATCATCTTGGGCGGCCACATCTCAGGTATGACAAGCATCGCCTCCTCCCTAGTGTTAAGAATAGTAAAAAATCGGCAAATGTAAATTGGTGTCAGAAAAAAACTGGACTATTTTAACTTTGGAAACTCTAAAATAGCTTACAACATTGTCAGTGGTAATGAACCTTGGATTTATTCGTACAAGCCAGGAAATAGACGCCAATCATTTTAGGTGTTCCAAGGGAAAGAAATCGACAAAAATTATCCATGGCCGAAGAATCTCCAAACAAGTAGCATTGCTTGTTCAAATCAGGCCATGTAGTAGCAATAATTACTGCCCATTGGTACACAACGATTTGTTTTCCGCAAGTGGTTACTATGCTTCACGGAACCAACCCTCAAGTTCGTGTACAGCCCAGAAAACAATTGATTTAACGCAGCAAAACATCAAATGTTACATCATCCTGCGTACACTTCAGATCTAAGTTCCAAAAATTCTTCTACTTTTCAAGAATTCAGTGCGTGGTTAAATGTTTTTTTCAAAAGAACCTGTGGATGCCTTCCAAAAGACCATTTCGAATGTAGCAGCAAAAGATTGGAATAACTGCTTCCAAAATGGGTTCGAATGGAAACTGAAGTATATTAATATTCGAGAAGAATACTTAGGAAAACAATGAAGTCTTCAAATGCTCTCAATTCTTTCATTGTGATTATATATACAAAACTTAAAAGTCATCCCTTGTATTCTCAAATTGAAGATATTTACACAATGAATAGTGTTCAATTGATGTGATGAGAACCATGGATCGGTTCAAAATCAACCAATTTGCATTCTTTCGTTTTTTTCCCATAACAGAAATTCCATTATCCTCCTTCGATCCTTTCTTGGAATAATGCAACAAGAAACACCCTGTGTACTCGCATATCTAGTAATTTTCGAATTTTCCTTTCCATAGAATGATAGGAATGTAATAACCCAAACCCAACGAGTGGGTTTAATTGATTATTTCGATACCCTGCATTGCAACACATAACTATAGGCTATTAACATTTCAATCCATTGTGATTATGCAGCCAAAGTAGCTGCAGCTAATGAAATGCAAATATTAATTTAAGTGAACTGGTTTTCCATCAGTAAATGAAATAAATCCAATACCAATCAGTGAGAGTACTGTTTTCCCATATCGTAATCGAAAAGAACATTTCTAGCAAATTTCGAAATAGACTTTGGTTCATTACAAGGGGTAGTCATGAAGTTTAGCGTAGTTGAAAGGTTTAAGTATGAGAGCAGGTCAGTCTCAGTAAGAACTATTTTGCTATCCCCATGGCTCTCATTACATGAAAAATTTTCTCGATTTATTGAATTCGAACAAACCCTTATCATTTCCAATAGGCTCACTCCATTCACTGAAAAGTTGTAAAGCTGACGATTCGTTTTCTGCGATACCTAAAACAATTCTCATCGACCTCATAAGTTTTGATATGTCGAAGAATTATTTTCCAGTACTTCACCAGTTCTTAGGAATGCTTGAAAACAATCGAAATTAGTACGAAAATGGTACTCATAGAAATTAAAATAGAACAGATAAGGAAAACTGTGAACCAAGTTTATACCAGATATTTTTACCACTAGCGAGAATTACTGCATGCCATTTACGATTCATACACAGTATCAATGATTTCATTTATAACTTGAACATGTACGCTCATGAATTATCAATGTGAGATTGCTTCGAAAAGTTTTGCAGCCATTTGATAGTTTCAATTGAAAATAAAAATACAGGGTGCTTCAACGAAAACAAAACAGAGGCTATATCTACCAAGGTATTCATTTCTGATCAAAAAGCAAAAATAGGTAAATTTTCGTTTTCACAGAGGACATCTTTTGGGGTACAAAACTTGCCTGAAATATCAACCCCTAAGCGGGGGTTGCAATCCTTGAACATTTTGAATAAGAAAGATGGGTCTAGTGATGACTCAAAAGCAAAGTATTATCTTTGTCTACATTGCCTTGAACGAATTTCCATTTTTAATGGGAAACTGTAAAGGATACAGGAAGAGCAACTGAAAGATAAGGGAGAATATTTCCGAGACTATTCAAATTTCAGTGAAATGAAATGGAACAGATCCATGCTGAATAATGGCAGTCATCATCAAGTACCATCCTTATCTCGAATTTCAATCCCTAGAGTAGGGGTGACCACACTTGAAAATTTGGAAGAGGGTAGATGGGTCGAGTCGTACCTCGAAAAAAAGGTAATATCTTTGTCTGCATCCCTGTGAACGAATTTTCATTTTTGATTGAAAACTGTAGAAGATACAGAGTGAGCTACTGAAATTTTCAGTTATCCTCCCTGCTCCAGGGGTTGAAATTCGAGATGAGGATGGTACTTGATGATGACTACCATTGATCAGCATGGATCTGTTCCATTTTACCTCACTGAAACTTGAATAGTCTCAGGGAAATAGTCTACCTTATCTTTCAGTTGCTCACCCTGTATCTTTTACAGTTTCTAATTAAAAATGGAAATTCGTTCAAGGCAATATCGACAAAGATACCACCTTTCTTTTGAGTCATCACTCAACCCATCTTCAATATTCAAAATGTTCAAGGATTGCAAGCCCCGCTTAGGGGGTTGATATTTCAGGCAAGTGTTGTACCCCAAAAGATGTCTTTCTTGAAACAAAAATTGAGATAGTTCTGCATTATGATCAGAAATGAATATCTTGGTAGATATAGCCTATGTTTTGTTTTCGTTGAAGCACCCTGTATATAGCATTCTGTATTACCAAGAGCTTTCACATCATTCAATTCTGGTTGAATTAGCCAATCAGAACTGGCGATTCTGATTGGCTTAGAACATTCAACCAACTCAACAGAGAGCGTGGTTCAACTGTATATTTCTTCAATGAATAATACTAATTATTATAAGTTCAATAATCCATTTGAATCACCTTACTTAGGTCAGAATAACCTTAAAATGTTGAATATGTAAATTTGTACCTTGATTTCTTCAACATGCTCAAACAAAATATATATAAAAATGGACAAATTGAACACCAACCTACCTAATTTAAGTCTAGTTGAAATCATGTTGGTTTACATGGATAATTCATTCCATCTCATAGTCTCATTTAGAAGAGAGAGACCAGTATATTATAGATGTTGGTAGTGACGAAGTGTAAACTAAAATTGCTTTTCATTTTCTTCCCACTATTCTGATTCAGAAGAGGGAGAGAGCACTATATTCTACACGTTGATAAAATTAACTTCAAGGATACTAACACCGAGGATAATAAGAAACTGTGTCGACGACATTGACTTTGGCACATTTATTAGTCAGTTCACCGTTCGGGTTTGAATAGCGATCGTAGGGGCGGCAAGGGAGGTCGCTGGCCACGCTCCCGTATTAACAGTCTTTTTCTCGAGAATTACTGCATGCCATTTACGATTCATACACAGTATCAATGATTTCATTTATAACTTGAACATGTACGCTCATGAATTATCAATGTGAGATTGCTTCGAAAAGTTTTGCAGCCATTTGATAGTTTTAATTGAAAATAAAAATACAGGGTGCTTCAACGAAAACAAAACAGAGGCTATATCTACCAAGGTATTCATTTCTGATCAAAAAGCAAAAATAGGTAAATTTTTGTTTTCACAGAGGACATCTTTTGGGGTACAAAACTTGCCTGAAATATCAACCCCTAAGCGGGGTTGCAATCCTTGAACATTTTGAATAAGAAAGATGGGTCTAGTGATGACACAAAAGCAAAGTATTATCTTTGTCTACATTGCCTTGAACGAATTTCCATTTTTAATGGGAAACTGTAAAAGATACAGGAAGAGCAACTGAAAGATAAGGAAGAATAATTCCGAGACTATTCAAATTTCAGTGAAATGAAATGGAACAGATCCATGCTGAATAATGGCAGTCATCATCAAGTACCATCCTTATCTCGAATTTCAATCCCTAGAGTAGGGGTGACCACACTTGAAAATTTGGAAGAGGGTAGATGGGTCGAGTCGTACCTCGAAAAAAAGGTAATATCTTTGTCTGCATCCCTGTGAACGAATTTTCATTTTTGATTGAAAACTGTAGAAGATACAGAGTGAGCTACTGAAATTTTCAGTTTTCCTTCCTGCTCCAGGGGTTGAAATTCGAGATGAGGATGGTACTTGATGATGACTACCATTGATCAGTATGGATCTGTTCCATTTTACCTCACTGAAACTTGAATAGTCTCAGGGAAATAGTCTACCTTATCTTTCAGTTGCTCACCCTGTATCTTTTACAGTTTCTAATTAAAAATGGAAATTCGTTCAAGGCAATATAGACAAAGATACCACCTTTCTTTTGAGTCATCACTCAACCCATCTTCAATATTCAAAATGTTCAAGGATTGCAAGCCCCGCTTAGGGGTTGATATTTCAGGCAAGTGTTGTACCCCAAAAGATGTCTTTCTTGAAACAAAAATTGAGATAGTTCTGCGTTATGATCAGAAATGAATATCTTGGTAGATATAGCCTATGTTTTGTTTTCGTTGAAGCACCCTGTATATAGCATTCTGTATTACCAAGAGCTTTCACATCATTCAATTCTGGTTGAATTAGCCAATCAGAACTGGCGATTCTGATTGGCTTAGAACATTCAACCAACTCAACAGAGAGCGTGGTTCAACCGTATATTTCTTCAATGAATAATACTAATTATTATAGGTTCAATAATCCATTGCTCAAACAAAATATATATAAAAATGGACAAATTGAACACCAACCTACCTAATTTAAGTCTAGTTGAAATCATGTTGGTTTACATGGATAATTCATTCCATCTCATAGTCTCATTTAGAAGAGAGAGACCAGTATATTATAGATGTTGGTAGTGACGAAGTGTAAACTAAAATTGCTTTTCATTTTCTTCCCACTATTCTGATTCAGAAGAGAGAGAGAGCACTATATTCTACACGTTGATAAAATTGACTTCAAGGATACTAACACCGAGGATAATAAGAAACTGTGTCGACGACATTGACTTTGGCACATTTATTAGTCAGTTCACCGTTCGGGTTTGAATAGCGATCGTAGGGGCGGCAAGGGAGGTCGCTGGCCACGCTCCCGTATTAACAGTCTTTTTCTCGAAAATCTGGGTCTCAAAATTTATCCCAATTCGGAAATCTTTTCCAATCTCCAGATTTCTAGGAATCGTTCGAAACTTGAATTCTTTCTCCTTACAAGTAGGACGGATAAAAGAAAAATCTTTATTTTGCCAGCTTGATATTCGTTGATTTCTTCAATTCTAGGTCGTCGGAGATTATCGAAATAAAGAAAATACAGCGAAATGTCGGAAAGTCTGCTGAGAGTCCTTCGTTGAATCGAAAATTTTCCCGTTTTCGCAGAGTTTTATGGGGACTAAAATATAACGGTGCAACATGCGAAATTCGAGACTTCGTTTTCCAAACGATCAAATGCGATAGAAAATTCTGTGAAAACATAGAATTCCGGTGGAATTATCCCCTCCACCCACGGAATATCGAAGACTTTTTTTATTTTAGCTTTTCCGGGAATTTTTCTCTGAATTTTTGATCTATCTATCCGATTGTGAAGGAATCTAGCCATTCTCTCCAAAAATGTCTACAACGTATCTCTGAGCATTAAGGATTCCATTATTTACGATGACCAGATCTGTTGCGGACGTTCAAAAAAATTCCTACCCACACCATTATTGAACATCCACTAAAAAATAATTGCACTGGGCATATCTCTCATTTCAACGTCTGTACACTTGAGAAAGTCGATCTCAATGAAAAAAGACATCTGTAAACAAAACACTCTCCTAGTCAGTTTTTGACAAATTTACATGTTCCGTGGCGAAATTCACTCAGGCTCTTCGATGTACTTTCAGTTTGTCATGAGAAAAACACGTGCGTCAAGAAAAAATTGCATTTTGTTAGTATATTCTCGAACTTATCCGGAAAAAACGTAATAGTAATTAGTTGCATCCACAAAAAAGATTGACATATTGAAATAATGAGTTAATTTTGTTGCGCAAACTATATTTACAGGAGAATGTTAGCTGCTTGATTGCTAAATGTCCCAAATTTATTCTCATATATACGGGGTGTTCCATTATGAGGAGTCATATCAATATCATTTATCTTTTTTGGGACACCCTAAGTTTCTTATCATTCTTGGTATATATGTATAGAGCCAAATAAATTGGAGCTTTTTTAAATCAGTTAATACCTTAACGAAACCGTTTTCGAATAATTCGATATTCTGTGAAAGTACGACTTGTTCGAAAATCTTCTGTACCTACTGGAAACAGTGAAATTCCTAGTTCTTGATATTTAGATATTAGATTAGTTTGAGTGAAAGCGTAATAAATAAAATCTTCATCATTTTTCGTTCACATTTCATTTATTCTTGGTGTGCATTACTCTGTAAAATACTATATTGCAGGTTCTTCAGTAATTTACGCATATTTTGAACTGAAAGACTTGGTTCTAGAAAAATCAGGCTCGTGAAATCTCTCATCAGCGGTTACTTCAACCAGCTACTCCTTTATTTTTCAACAGAGCGAGTGTGGAGTGAATACACACATTAAATCATCTTGGATGATTACATCTGTCACAGGACAAGTATCTCCTCCTCCGAAGAATTAAGAATAAAAAATATATTTTGGGAAAATAAGTTGCATATTTATGTGCAGTATAGCATACTATTGAAGTTGCCTGAGTTTAGTTATCAACAAGGAAACCAACCAAAAAGCTACATGGACGAAACATTTATTCATCCTTCGCATACGCAACAGAAACAGTTGAGTGTTGACAGAAATGAGAGGCTGCATGACTCTGTTTCCAAAGGACAAAGTAGCCCAAAACTTGGCATCGTCGATCGGAGGTATGCTGTCATTAATAGTGAGATACGTTTATTACCGAGGATTTAAATATGTCACAAGTAGTAATACTATTTAGGTGTTGAAGGCATTCTACGTAATGTATTGTAGTTTATTCCAAAGATCCTCGAGAAAAACACTTACACTTACATATAAGATTGAAGATTTATATACCTGCTCTCTAAATTTAATAGATTTGATCAAATTCCTTTTTCATATTTCACTTTTCCGGAATACGTGAAAGAGTAATACTCCCACCCTTTCACAGCTGCTTTGTTAAAAGAGATTCGAATAAACGAAAAGAATTTTCTTATCCCCATCCCCGTACCATTCTATCAGAGCATTTCATTTCACGCTTTTTTACTTCAACATATCCCGAATTGACGATTTCAAAGGCTGGGCAAATACGAGACCTGTCAGGTATTTGCGACTGAAAATAGAATGTGGAATCTGCATCTCAAATCGAGGGGTAACTTTGCATTGGAATCATTACTCACCTTTGGATTTTGCATTTTTTTTATTTCGACAATAATTTCGACATATCACATGAATGTTACAGGATTATGTTCTAACTAATGGACTGCAATAATTTAATATTAAAAAGATAGGATTTATTAAACGTATATTTCAATCAGAAACTCTATGCATATTTAACTCGAATTTGTTCTGCAATAGAGTTTATGAGAGGCATCTAGATGAATTGGCATTTAAAAATAAAAAACTTGGGGTTGGGGGAAATAGGTACAAAACGATAAACGGTTTTGTTTCCTACCATTTTTTAAAAATATTACTGCTCCCTCAGTCTTTGTGGTGTGATATGATATTTGGTTTATATCTTTTAAATCTCTTGGATTACAATACAATAAGAATCATGAACATATAAATATGGGGTTATCGAATCTTCTAACAAACCATTTTGTCTAAACAGTATGGACAAAATGACGTAGGAGGAATGCTAACTAGGCTGCCCTAGTTAAAAATAGAGATTCTAAGAACTGAAAGAAAAATTCATTAGTACTTTTAAGGAAAATTCGAAATGTTTTCGCAAAATTCTGTTTCAGATACATTATATACACACAGCACAAAAATTGTCGCATCACCTGGTATTCTGAATTCCACAATCGATTAAGCAACTCGATGGCAGTTTCTTCGTCAACATATTTTTCTGGAGGTGAAAGAAATCTTATCTATGTAGTAACATTTGTTTCCATATGATCTCAAACACGTCTGAAACAAGAATGAGTTTATTTGACTATCAGTATTCATTCAATTTCTCTTCAGTTTTCACGCTGAGTTAACGAAAGTTTTCTGTATTTCTTGTTGATTTTCGAATCTTTGAACTTATTGTAATGGCTGCTGAAAGACCTGGACGCTATTTGAGTAATCATGAGGTGGTGAAAATTGTAACTTTTCTAGAGGAGAGGCGAAGCCAACGTTTCGTGGTTAACTTGTTGAATGTTAACCAAAGCACTATTTCAAGAGAAATTAATCTGTACCAAGAAACAAGAGCATATGGAAGAAGAGCCGGACAGGGAAGAAATCGGATAACAACACCAGTTGATGATCGCTGGCTTTGTCTAACTGCACTAAGAGTTCGGCACTATACGCCTAGAATGCTACAAAATGATTTTGCACTTTCCAGAAGTGTGCCCATTTCATTGCAAACTGTTAGAAACAGGCTCAGAGAAGACTATAGCAGACCAAGGGTGGCTTCTACCGGCCTGCGTCTTACCAGAGAGTATCGAGTTGCAAGACTTCAGTTTGCGAGGAAACATGCACATTGGGGTATTCCAGAATGGTCGAATGTTCTCTTTTCCAGCGAGTCCAGCTTCTGTCTAGTATCAACTAATAGACGCATGCCTGTATACAGACGACCTGGGAAACGGTATCAGCAAAGCAATATCCGGCAAACCGAAAACTACAGAGGGAGCTCAGTAATGGTGTGAGGAGGCATTTCTTTCTATGGTCGTACTTAGTTAGTCCTAGTGAATTATGGAAGAACGACAGTGGCCGGATTCATCGCAGATATCCTTCAACCCCATGTTGTACCCTTTGGCCTATTGATTGGCGAAAACTTCATTTATATGAATGATAATACTCGGCGTCATGCAGCTAGAGTAGTTACAGAAGTCCCGACTTGAATCCCATGTTTGGTACAACATGGGGTGGCAAATTCAGCAACGTAGGATGCCTTATATAACACTCCAACAACTAGAAAATCTGCTTCCTGAAATTTGGAACTCAGTGACTCAAGAGTACATCCAAAACTTGTTTGAGGGGCTTCCGAGACGAATACCAGTTGTAATTAGGGCCCGGGGAGGAAACACTCAATTTTGAAAATGATTAGTAACCATTCGATGCTAGCTGATTGGTCTCTTCGCGAATGTTTGGAGATGGTAGAATTTAATTTTTCATTAACTCGAAAATTGTTGATATTTTCCATCATAAATTCATCCCTCTTGAATGATATCCTCTTATTTTACACTTCTGAAAGTTGCCAAGGGACTCTTGAATGGCCAACCTAAAAGTTTATATGGTATTGTCGTAAAAGTAGGATGATGCGACAATTTTTGTGGAGAGTATATATTATTGAATATATAGTATAGCTGAGCTGCGAGACGTTTCTGGTCCGAAAAGGGAAGAGATTCCTACCCCAAAATTACTGATCAACTAGTTAATTGATTCCGCCGTTACTACAAGATAGTTAATCATGATGATGCTGAGAAATAACAACTATGTTTTCTACTATCACGAGAGATTTTATTGATTATCAGGATTTCAATTTTGTGAGTTCTAAATACCTACATATATAAATGGGTAGGTACAAAATTAATAAAGGTGCAAATGAGAGGTAATAAAATAATTCTGAAGAAAGCAGGTATTATTCAACGATTTCAAATAGAGACGAATAAGCCTAGCAATACTGGTCGTTCAGAAGATTATCTCGATGGGGAGTTTGTTGGAGTTTAAAAATTTCAAATGACTCCAAGAAATCTAACTTTCGTCCTCTAGGTGTTCTGTAAATAATTTTGAGTTGATCTATGGGTGGAAAAGATACTCATTTTCGACATAATGGGAAGCAAAAGTAGATTAGTCTGTTCTCTGGTTATTGTAATCTGACTGATGCTCCGTATATCTCGTTTTGTATGAATGACGAGTTTGACCTATATAGACGCCTTTAAAATCCATACAGGACAACCTACAAACTCCAGTATTGTCAAATTTATCAGTTTCATCTTTACTATTGAAAAATTCCTGTGGGTCTGGAAAGGTACTCTGTTATTCTGTTTTGAAATGATATTTGCAATCTTCTCGCTGATAGGGCCAAAATATATCAATGAAATATATTCATCTGTATTAGTTGATTCAATACGTCAGTAAATATGATGATATGCAAATTTTTCTATAAATTACTCAAGATCCACGAAGAAATATTATATGGCGATGGCGAACCAGAAATTTTTGGGTTCAAAATGAATCTAAAACATCTATAGATCATAATCGGCATCACTTAGGAGACCGAACCTGGCCATCGGGGCTCTCTCGGTCAAACAGAGAGGGAATTGTTTTGTTGAGTTTGAATATTGAAGGGATTTCCAAGGATGAATGCGATTATATTTCAAAACTGGCAAGCAAGAACAAGGTGGAAGTGATTGTGCTTTAGGAAACTCACAATGCGACAGATAAACATCTCCGCGAAAGAGGAAATATAGCAGGTTATGTACTTTTTGATTATCTCCTTAATCCTGTTTATGGCCTTGCTTGCTATAAAAATTCTTCATCATTTTCTTAGATTCAAGTGAGATTAGTCATACAAGAGTTAGGTATATTTGATGAAATATTTTTCTGCTGGTTTTCCTTTTCCATTGTCACAGATTTTTCCTGTCCCAAACCCCCTTCCTTTTCACCCTTGTCTTCTGGAAATCATGGAGTGGAAGATGAGAATGAAAGAACGAAGCTACTAAGCAGAAAAATTATTGGTCCTCTTTTTGAACACACGACACTAACACAACATAAACAGACAAGCTATTGCTAGTGCGACAGGAAAACGAGTTTTCAACAGAACATGTGTTCATATTAAACTGACTTGCTATTTCAGTAGCTAATTCTCCAATGTTTTTTCATAAACTGTCCCAAAATATTATATAATTCAGCCTCATACGTATCATAATTCAACTATGGAATACTTCCTTTCAAAGACGGAAAATGTTTCAGATCCTTTATTTTCAGTTGATCTATCATAAGTTGCAATTCACTTTTGAATGCGTTTACTGCGCTTATAGTCTCAATAATAGTTTTTTCTTTACCTTGAAGCTCCAAGTTAATGGTGTTTAGGTGCATTGTGTCAATCAAAAATGCCAAATCAGACAGCCATTTTTCGTTTCCAACATCTGAGTGTCATCGTCTCCTTCTTCTAGAAAAGCTGTTATTTCGGGTAATAATTCTCGAAACCTTTCTAGGAATTTTCCGCTACTCAACCACCTGACGTCCGTGTGAAGAGCTAAATCAGTGTGTTCAGTTGACTTCCTATTCTCCAACTGCAACTTAAAGAGCCGCCGTTGGGAGCTACGTGCACAGATTGAATTTACAATATTCGTTGCAATGCTCATAATTCCTCAGTGTTTAAAACTTTTGAACAACAAGAATTGATGATATAATCCAATGGAACGAAAAAAATGAAGGGAAATCTTTATAATCTCGACACTATTCCACTAAACCGTTTTTGTTTCCAGTCATTGCCGGTGCTCCATCGGTTGTAATGCACATTAATTCATATATTGGTAGCTTGTAGTTTTTACAAAATTGAAGAAATCGTCATATATATCTCCGCCACGGGTCTTTCCCTTCAGAGGATTAATTGTCAAAAATTCTTCCTTAGCCAACATGTCATTGAATACCTTCCGAATAAAAAAGCATAGCTTGCAGTGTCTGTCATATTGTTGAATTCGTCGAACTGTAAAGAAAAGTATGTACATTTCATGATATTATGTTTTAGTTTATCTGCCATGTCCTGACTCATGACTTCAATACGCCTTGTGACAGTCAGACGAGATAACTTAAGTTGACAAAATTTTATTCTAGGAATAATATTCAACCTTCCGTAGAATGTTAAATATGCTTCCTTCAAGGAGCTGGTTTTCTGATTCACCCTTCAAAATTCCGTCAGCCGGACCAGTTGTCATGAATAGGAGCAATGGACTGCAGTTCCGGTCTTATTGGACCTCGTCAACACTGCCCACCTATTCAAAATAACCAGTCCATACCGCCCCTGCTTCATCTGAATCTTCAGGAGCGCAACGAAACATGCGTATGTTATTGCGCACTCCAACGGACCAACACACAACACCGCGCCACGGGAAAACCATGAAAATGAAGAGTAGATGAGCAGGAAACCTCTAACAGTCACACTAGTTCGAATATTCACCCCAACGCTACACACAGTGTCTGCAAGAATGCGGTATGTCGAAGGACTACGCTCGTGATTCATGCAGGTTGTCAACCTGATATACTTCAGATCTAATCAATCATAACCTGCGAAATTATCGCTGTATGTGCAGACATAATGAAGAATTTTATTCAAGGAACAGTAGTCAACCTTCCGTAAAAAGTTGAATATCCTTCCCTGTGCATTGCGGTGAATAGTCGAACTAGTGTGACTGTTTGAGGTTTTCTGTTTATCTTCTCTTCGTTTTCATGGTGGTACCACTTCTCTATGGCCCGGTTGACAGTGAATTTGAAGGGTTAATCGGAAAACCAGCTTCTTCAAGGAAGGATATTTAACATTATACGGAACGTTGAATATTGCTCCTTGAATGAAATTCTTTATTATGTCTACACATACAGCGATAATTTCGCGGGTTATGATTGATTAGATCTGAAATAACTGAGGTTCTCTAATGAACATGATTTCTGTTTTGTTTTTAAAATCTTCAAATGAAGTCTCGTTTCAAAGAATGCTTCCTTCACAACCGATTCATCTTTGCATGGTTTCTTGTGTTTCGCCAATATATGAGTTATTTCAAATTAACCAATTGTAGCAGCATTTGTTTGTTTGGCAGGTCTTGTGTACATGGTTTATTCTTTTTTCAAAAAGATATCAAAACACGTACTTTTCGTTTTCTTAATCTACCATGTGGCAGAAAATCCTTCTCATAGTTTTTATGAACCGTTTTATGATGCCTCCCTAAGTTACCACGCACGACAAATAAGATAAATGCACTTATCCTTGACCATGTAAAATAAAAATTCTTCCTCCCGATCGTTATTGATAGGATACGTTTTGGATTTCTTCGCTGCACTCATTTTTTGCTATTTAATAATAAACTTCGACATAGTATTGCCTTCAAGTTACAATTCAGAATGACTCCAATTCCTGCAGGTGCAACATTTATATCGGCGTGAACGAAATTTTCTAATGTTCCCATCAAACGCGCCGCCCGAAATTTCTAGAAAAATGGCAAGAATAAGAAACGCGGCTTTTCTTTGACAAGTAGCGCACGTTCCTTTGATAAAGCCGCCGTTTGCCGCTAGCAGAGTGTTATTTCATTACATAATAAATTTTTGTAGTTTAGTTACCTACTGAAGATTTTTTTCTTTTTTAAATCTACTCAAAAAGCATTCGCGATCGACCGTTTGAGCACCCCTGCTCTAATTCCTGCGAAAAGGCTGAGAATACACTGCGTTCACTTCAGAAACTATCGCTCTTCATAAACCCGCTCACTCATACATCAGACACTTTGTAATTCAATTCAGCATAGACATCCTATCCGTTCCAGTCCATTTAACTGACAACGATCAAATTTCATTTCTGTCCAAATTAGTTTTCAGTCGAAAAGTCGTGTTTACAACCGTCTCGAAGTATCCGACTGATTCAGGTTCAATTGTAATAGAAAAGGTATTTCAGTTGGAACAATTTCAATTCTACGAAATTCAAATCTCAATCAGATAAATTTGTGACAAATATAGGTACGAGAACCTCTCAGGAATGCGGATGTGTCAGGCATATATACTGACACCTCTAATAGAACTCAGGTGCGATGGGAGCTTTGAGACACCTGCTCCGATGGTTAATATGTCTTTAAAACGTTATTTCGAGGATTCGATGCAACGCCACCGAAATTCCTCATTCCCTTGGTGAACATTCGAGAAACTACGTGCTCACTTGAACTTCGATTGTTCGATTAAACCCTGAGATGAATCTTAACGAAGGTATGGGAGTATAACAGATCTATCTTGGGTAATGAAGTCGCATTCAATAAAAAATACATTCAATTCTTGATTGTGTCTGTCACATTAGCTACAATTATATTGTCTAATCGAAGATCTTGTTCTTTTGTCTGATGTCACAATGTTCATTTTTGATTTCCAAGTGTCTAAAGCTAATAGTTGTGACAAAAACTGTGCTGATTCTACCTGCTTTAAATGTTGAATAGTGGAAAGTGATTTAATCTCAGTTGGCTATTGGGAGTGGTTAATTTTAGAATTTTACAGTTTGCTTATTCTTATTTTTCTAACAAATTTATTGTCATTCCTTCATTGCATTTGTGGTGAATTATCTGATGTTATTATGTGATTTGTAGAATTAATATACAGGTGCTTAGACGAAAACTAAACAAAGGCTATATCTACCAAGATATTCATTTCTGATCAAAAAGCAAAAACAAGACAATTTTTGTATCGAGGGGGACATCTTTTGGGGTACAAAACTTGCCTGGAATATCAACCCTCTAAGGTAAGGTGGTTGCAATTTTTGAACATTTTGAATAGGGAAGATGGGTTGAGTGATAACTCAAAAGAAAGGTGGTATCTTTGTCTACATCGCCTTGAACGAATTTTCATTTTTAATTAAAAACTGTAAAAGATATAGGATAAGCAGCTGAAAGATAGGGAAGACTATTTCCCTGAGATTATTCAGGTTTCAGTGAAGTAAAATGGAACAGATCCATGCTAATCAATGGCAGTCATCATCAAGTACCATCTTCATCTCGAATTCAACCCCTAGAGCAGGGGTGACCACCTTTGAAAATTTGGAAGAGGGTGGATGGGTCGAGTGATACCTCGAAAGAAAGGTATTACCTTTGTCTGCATCCCCGTGAAAGAATTTTCATTTTTCATTGAAAACTGTAGAAGATACAGAGTGAGCTACTCTAACTCCTATGGAACTCAATGAGAATAGAATTATTGCCAGCAGTCATGAAGGCAATCGAAATCATTTACTTGAAAGGTATCACTGAATCGAAATATTACCCCTGCTCTAGGGGTTGAAATTCGAGATGAGGGTTATTTCGGAAGATGACAGCTTTCGATCTAAAATGAATCTATTCCAGTTTTTCGCACTAATATTCCAATAGTATTGGGGCGATAGTCTTCTCTATTTTTCAGTGGCTCACTCGGTATCTCCTACAGTTTTCAATCAAAAATGAAAATTCTTTCACGGGAATGCAGACAAAGATAATACCTTTTATTCAAGTCATCACTCGACTCATCTACCCCCTTCCAAATTTTCAAGGGTGGTCGCCCCTGCTCTAGGGCTTGAAATTCGAGATGGGGATGGTACTCGATGATGACTACCATTGATCAGCATGGATCTGTTACATTTTACTTCACTGAAACTTGAATAGTCTCAGGGAAATAGTCTTTCCTATCTTTCAGTTGCTCACCCTGTATCTTTCAGTTTTCAATCAAAAATGGAAATTCGTTCAAGGCGATGTAGACAAAGATACCAGTTTTTTTTTGAGTCATCACTTGACCCATCTTCCCTATTCAAAATGTTCAAGGATTGCAACCCCCGCTTAGGGGGTTAATATTTCAGGCAAATTTTGTACCCCAAAAGATGTCCCCCTTGAAACAAAATCGACCTGTCTTTGCGTTTTGATCAGAAATGAATATCTAGGTAGGTATGGCCTCTGTTTAGTTTTCGTTGAAGCACCCTGTACTCAAAAACTGGGGATCTGTTATCTGAGGAAAGATGGTTTCTGAATCATGTTTCAAACTTTCGATATGTTTATTCTACGTATTCATTGCATGCAATTCTGTGTATTCCAGAATGTTTCAATTCATAAGTTATTTGATTGGAATCGAACAGTAAATTGCTTAGTTTGGGACTACTAGAGAAGGAGATTTTTGAATCGAATTTGAAAAGATAATTCCTGAAATTATTAGTTATACGAACCTGAAGAAAAACTGCGAATTCAATCGCTTTTATCAGTAAAGTCTCAAAATTTTGGCAATATTTCTATCACTAGCTTTTCGAAAAATTTTGACAATTGTCATGAAGAACAGAAATTTTGTGATAATTCTTTTCAGTCAGATATTCATCTTGATGAAAACGATTTCGAAAACGTTCAATTTGAGATGCCAGTTGTTACTTATTTGGCAGGATTATGCAGCTTTAAAGTATTACGAAAAATTAAATGTGACTTTTGTGAATCAAAAATAGTGTTCGACGAGGAAATGGTTGTCGAAGAAAGTTATAATTTGATAAAAAATTTGAGGTATATCTTTCCCACACGATATTGTAGTCCGGTTGGTTTCAGTTAACTACGTTTTATTCAAGAAATTGATTGAAGATTTCGAAGAAACTCAATTTCAAGAAGGATTTTGTTCTGAGTTATGTTTTCAATTATTGGATGATAAATGAAATTGAAAACTATAGGTTACCTGCTTGTGAAACCCACAGCCCGAAATATAATTTGAAACTAATTATAATAGGTACAACAAATACTCTTTAGAATTATTGCGGAAAAACAAAAAGATTGGGAAAGAACAAAAAAGGAAGTTGAATACAGTATCGAATAAATGAGTATCTGAGTCTCCTGAATATGTTCTTTTCTATATTTTACCAGGCAATCTAGATATTTTGCTTTTTCATAAGAAGAATCACTTAAAACTAAGGAATAATAAAAAAATTCAATGTTTTCAATGTTTATAATAGTTAAAGGGTCTACGAGCGCCCGGCTGGAGCGAGACGGTGCTGTCCGAGCGCTCAGGCCTTATTATTACGGTGGTAACGCTAAAACTCGATGACATTTCATTATTTTTTGTTTATCATAGAGTTAATGCATGCAGTCTATATTTAGAGGTTTCACACCGGGAGATTTATATGATGGTGAAGAAGAGAAACATTATTGACGACAATTGTCACAATTCTGAATCAATATTCAAGTTCGATCCATCAAAATGATGAGAAAGATTCAATCTAGTGAATTAATTACGCAGTTGATTCATTACGATCGCGAAAAAGTTTTTAATGCGCGGGGAAAATTATTAATATTCGAGGAATTCGGCCATTTTGAATTCAAACGGAAATCAAATTTGAGGTTGGTTTTAGTAAAATATGGTTCTTTGTCCTCTTAGAACATCCATGTAAAACACAACATTTTCAGGAGTGCCAACGCCATGAGGTGAAAAAAATATTTCAGTTTCAGGTGAAAATCAGAATGAAAAAAATTCTTCACGCTACTGTTTCACCAATTCTTGGAATATTTTCAAGATAAATACATCAAATTGTTCAGAACAGACTGAAATATGGACTGAATGCCCTATTTGAATTTTCTAGTGACGAAAAATGTTCCATCGATCTTGAAATATTGCTCATTTTCGAATGAATCAACCATATTGGATTTCACCGGAAAAGAAATTTCGATACAATTTCTGAGAAACCTAGTCTTTTGGCTATCCAATGAAGCAAGAACGAATAATCTAGCTCTAAAATTGCAAAAGTTATAACGGAAAAAAAATCTTCCGCTGTTTTCTGGCGCACCCTATATAACTAGATACGGAATAAATATTTCGTAATTGGACCAAATATCATCGATTGCCATGAATTTCAAAACAGCGCCAGTGTCAGAATCAAATGTCCTTATTTCATATTTCAATGAGAAATCTTCTGTAGAACTCAAGAACTGCATACTTGAACCACCCTGTAAAGCTGTGGTAGGAGTTTTCAGTAGAATAAAAGTCAAAATCTGCCACTAAAATCATTTTCTTGTTTTTGCTAATTGATTCATGCAAACATTTTGATTTCCCAGCAGCGGGTTTCAATCAGAAAGAGAGAATAAAGGTCGATTTATTTATGCGTAAACACGTAAATGGAACAAAAATAGAATCTTCAGGCTTTTGTTGTGATTGTTCAAAAGCTCCTTCGTTTTAGGGAATATAAAATTGAATATAAAGAAGTGATAACCTTCTATTTTCTTGTACAATAGAAGAGGAATATAATCGTTTCAATAGAAACATTGTTCGAATATATATATATATATATATATATATATATATATATATATATATATATATATATATATATATATATATATATATGTGTGTCAGAAAAACACAAGTGTGAGCTCAGGAAATGTAACAGGGGAACCATACTATCTTGTATATGATTCAATAAACGAGGGAAAAAACCTGAGGAAAAAACTCGTTTCCCTGTCGCTATTGCACTAGCAATAGCTTGTCTGTTTATGTTGTATTAGTGCCATGTGTACATAAAGAGTACCGAAGATTTTTCTGCTTAGCCGCTTCATTCTTTCATGCATTCCATGATTTCCAAACGAAGACAAGGGGAAAGGAAGGAGTTTTGGGACAGGAAACTGTAACAATGGAAAAAGAAAACCAGCAGATAAATATTTCAACAATCATACTTCTTATATGTCTAAACAAATCTAAGAGAAGATTTTACATAGGAAGCAAGGTCATGAAAAGAACTAAGGAGATAATAAAAAAATACATGACTTGCGATATTTCCTCAAATTCCATCTCTATTTGACCGAGAGAGCCTCAATGGCCAGGTTCAGTCTTCCAAGTGATGCCGATTATAATCTATAGATGTTTTAGAATCATTATGAACCCAATAATCTGGGTTGACATCGCCCATTTATTATTTCTTCGTGGAACTTGTTCCATTTGAAGACAAATTTGCGAAAAAATTTTGACAGTCGTTCGAAAAATGTTACATTTGTCATAATGAATGATCATTTGTGTGATGCAGTTTCCTTTTTTATTGGACTTATTCATTATTATAGTACTTCATCATTTACTATGCCAAATCGATACCATCAGCATAGCAGTTTTTCGATTCCATTTTTAATATTTTACTCATCCTACAGGGTGTTTCCGGACGAAAGAGTTGTCCAACACAGAGTTGGATCGTAACGAATCATAGCTCCGGAGTTCAAAAAGAATTCAAATCATTCATATACAGGTGTATCTGTTTCCCGAAAATATGAAATTTGGGCTGAATAAGGATTTGCATTACATCGTAAGTCGATTAAGTAAGACGAGCCTAATTAATATGTAAAATTCCATCAAATTTAATAAGCGGGAGCTATCAATGATGAAATATTTGACAAATTCAACAAATCGACTTATATCTTGAAATACCGGAAGCTTCTGTGATTTTCATACACCCTTTCTGAAAGTCCCGGTGTTACTTATCCCCATTACAATATGACCCCTTCGTCCGTAAACACCCTGTGTAATGGCCCTGTTCCTGTCCGTAAGCTTTTCGTGTGAACAAAACTGGATATCCCAAACATATAGGAAATCGGCGGAAATTTTCTAGAATCATCCAATATCTCACAAGCAGATGAAGCATTTACGATTTTGGTTATTGAACAATTAGATTTACAAGAAAGTAACAGAACATTGCTATCCATCTCTTTCTCTTGTATTAACAGAGATACCATTTCAATGTATCAGAAAATCAACACCCTGTAGACCGACTCCGTTGGTTCAGATTCTTATTTTGCAACATTTGAAATATTTATGAGGAATCTTAAGGAAATCAAACCGCTATTTTTTATTTCGTTTGTATGGTGTCCTCATATAAAAAAAATTCTTTCTGGCAGAGCGTACATGTAACTTAACCAAAAAACACTAAATAACTAACTATTCGTTTCTCAACAAAAAGCAGAAACAGGTAAATTTTTGTCTGAAGGGGGACACACGGCGATTTCATTTCACATTAAACCCCTAAGCAGGGGTGCACAAAACTTTATTTTTTGAATAGGGAAGATAGGTCGAGTGATACCTAATTGGAAAGCTCTTTTGAATCTCAACACAAATGTGTAATAATTTTTAAGTTTTGACATATTCGGAAGAAAAGCAGGTTCGTCAAAAAATTGATGAAATTAGAATTGATGACTGCATGGATCTGTTCCATTTTACTTCTCTGAAACTTGAATAGTCTCAGGGAAATAGTCTTCCCTATCTTTCAGTTGCTCACCCTGTATCTTTTACAGTTTTCAATTGAAATGGAAATTCGTTCCATGCGATGTAGACAAAGATACCACCTTTCTTTTGAGTCATCACTCAACCCACCTATCCTATTCAAAATGTTCAAGGATTGCAACCCCCGCTTAGGGAGTTGATATTTCAGGCAAGTTTTGTACCCCAAAAGATGTCCTCCTTGAAACAAAAATTGAACTGTTTTTGCCTTTTGATCAGAAATGAATATCTTGGTAGATATAGCTTCTGTTTAGTTTTCGTTGAAGCACCCAGTATACAACTCTCTGAAATTACAATCTAAAACTGATAAATGAAAGAGACAGTTACACGGAACAGTTTGAAGACTCAATAGGAACATGATGTACATTGTTACAATTAATTTTAAAATTCAATCACAGAATGGTAATAAGGCAACCAACAAATTGAAATTTAACAACTTCAAAGCACTGCAATAAATCTCAGAAAAAAGAACAGAACTAAATTTGCTTACACAACTATTTCAATCAATTACTAAGATTCTAGAAAACATATTCCATATAATCACCAACCGAATAGAAACACTTAGTTATTAGATATTTTTTCAAGATAGGTTTGAATGATTTATAAGGAAGTCTTCCCATCTCTTGGGGAACCTTATTAAGAAAGTAGGACCCCAGTAACTCAATCCTTTCCTTGTTCTACTGAGGTGATGGAAAAGAACGTGAAAGTTATGACTGAATCTAGTATTAAATGAGTGTGAACCACTTCTCAATTCATAACATCCACATTAGACTGAACATACAATAAAGTCTCAAATATATACAATGACGGAACAGTGAGTACCCTCAATCTTCTAAAAGAATCCCTGCAGTCGTCACGATAACCCAAACGAGCAACCACTCTCCTCTGCAACCAGAAAACCCGCTGGAACGAAGCTGAATGACCCCAGACTAAGATGGCGTAAGCAATTTTTGACTGAACCATAGCATTAAAATCAACTAGGAGAGTTGATTCGGAAACTGAGTTTTGCAAATTACGGAGTGCGAATTACCACTCGCTGTTGATGAAATCGCCTGATCGTGCTGAAGCAATGAAGCATCCAGTGTTACACCAAGAAACTTAGTCTCACTAGAATCGAGATCTATGAGAAAAAATCTTGATCTTTTTTGCATTATTCAGAGATAGTTTGTTGGTTACAAATATTGATCTACACAGCATTTTCCAGTGTTTGGCCATCTCATTTTCCTAATACCCAAAACTGATATACCGTTCCTTTCCATATCTTGTATCGTGTTATGTGCCTTTCCGGCTTCATACATGCTGCGAACATTCTATGTTCCGATTTTCATCCTTATAGCTAGCCGGGAGACTTTTCGGCACCCCTCCCCCATTCCAGGGGATCCTGGGACTACGAGCATTGTTCGGTTTCTAGACATGGTGATGTAGATTTTTCCTGGGAAAATACTAGGCTGTTCAAGATGCTGCCAGCCTCTTCGAAAAGGCACCACCAATCTTCGAAAGCTAAGCTATTTTAAGAAGTACTAACTTTCAAACGCATTCTCCCAAAATTTCAGCTCAATCTGTCAACGAATTGTTGCTACAGCCTTTTGTACTAAACAAGTTTTGGTATTGAAAAAAAATGGACAAGCCAATGCACCACCAGCTCGCAGATCGATCAGAACAATTTCGAAATTGCACGAATTACGCTTCGAATTGCTTCCTCCTCCCCCGTATTCACCAGATTTAGGCCCTAGCGACTATTATTTTTTCCCAAATTTGAAGAGACAGCTTCAGGGAAAAAGATTTGTGACCAATGAAGAAGTTGAAGCCGAAACTGAGGAGGATTTTAAAGGCCATGATGGATCGTTTTATTCAAAAGACATTGCAATGCTAGAAGACCGTTAAAATAAGTGTATTGAGCTAAAAGGGAAATATGTTGAATAATAAATACGAATTTTGGCCTTAATCTTATGTTTTCTCTGAGAGGCCGGCAGCATCTTGAACAGCCTAGTGATGGTACATTAGGTTCCCGTTGCGTTCTGTACCACTTTACAAACCCCGCTTCTGTGCTTGTCAGAGGGGACCCTCCGAAAAAATTGAAAGTGAAGTCTATATGAGCTGCTTTTAACTGATGGCTGAGAAAATCAAGCCTCTTTGGTTCCCAAAAAACATAATCTTTCTGGAGTTATTAATTTTTATAATTCAACTGAGACAAAAGTCGATGCAACAGAAAAATTAATAGCTTCTGTAAATGTTGCTCAAAACAATAGGCGATAGCCTCTTTCAGTTTTTTTTTTTGTCTTTTGAATACAGCAGGTATCAACTCACTAGTTGTTCATAAGTATAATATGGCTGATTATCAAACAAAAAGGCTTGACTATTTGAAAAGTTTGAATGATTGAGCAACTTCCCGAAAGAAAACATCAAAAACTTATCTGGTGAACAGTCTAAAGAACCACCTGAAAACAACTAGCTACAGTTCGTGGTCGGTGTATTTTCTCCCTAAAATTGATAGGAAATATTCTTCAGTACCAACCTTGTGCCAATGAAAAACGGATAATTTTGAATAGTTCAAACAAAAACAATTAAAATAAATTTGCCCAATATCATTAAGTCTAATATATTTAAGTTTGTGAAACTAATTAGTATTTTTCGTTTTTCTTTGTTTTTATGGTTTAGAGATATGTGACCGAAACTTTAATACACACACCACAAAAATTGTCGCATCACCTGGTATTCTGAATTATACAATCGATTAAGCAGCTCGATCGCAGTTTATTGGTCAACATATGTTTTTGGACACATGAGGAGAAAAATTCTTTTCTATGTAGTAACATTTGTTTCAAATTATCTCAAACACGTCTGAAACAAGAATGAGTTTATTTGACTATCAGTATTCATTCAATGTCTCTTCAGTTTTAATGCTAAACTAATGCAAGTTTTCTGTGTTTCCTGTTGATTTTTGAATCTTTGAATTTATTGTAATGGCGGCTGAACGTCCTCGACGCTATTTGTGTGATCATGATGTGGTAAGATTTGTAACACTTCTAGAGGAGGGGCGAAGCCAACTTTACGGGACTAACTTGTTGAATGTTAACCAAAGCACTATTTCAAGAAGGACCGGACAGGGAAGAAATCGGATAACAACACCAGTTGATGATCGTTTGCTTCGTTTAATTGCACTAAGAGTTCGGCACTGTACTGTGATTTTGCACTTTCCAGAAATGTGTATATTTCATTGCAAACTGTTGTGAACAGGCTCAGAGAAGACTATATCAGACCAAGGGGCCCGCGTCCCACCAGAGATCATCAAGTTGCAAGCCTTCAGTTTTCGAAGGAACATGCAAATTGGGGTACTCCAGAATGGTCGAATGTTCTCCTTTGCGACGAATCCAGGTTCTGTCTAGTATCAAATGATAGACGCGTGGCTGTATACAGACGACCTGGGGAACGGTATCAGCAATGCAATATCCGGCAAACCGAAAACTTTGAAGAGGGCTCAGTAATGGTGTGGGGAGGCAGTTTTTTCCATGGTCGAACTGAGTCCTAGTGAATAATGGAAGAATGACAGAGGTCAGATACATCGCAGATATCCTTGAACCCCATGTTGTTTCCTTTGGCTCATTGATTGGTGAAACTTCATTTATATGCATGATAATGCTCGGCCTTATGCAGCTACAGTAGTTTCAGAATTTCTGTAAATTGCCGAAATCGATATTTTAAGATGGCCAGCCAGAAGTCCCCACTTGAATCCCATAGAACATGTTTGGGACAACATGGGATGGCAAATTCAGCAACGTAGGATGCCTTGCAGAACACTCCAACAACTAGAAAATCTGCTCCTGGAATTTGGAACTCAGTGACTCAAGAGTACATCCAAAATTTGTTTGAGGGGCTCCCGAGACGTATACTGGCAGTAATTAGGGCCCGGGGAGGAAACACTCAATTTTAGAAATGATTTGTAACCATTCGATGCGAATGTTTTAAGATAGTAGAGTTTTTAAATTTTTCATTAACTCAAAAATTGTTGATATTTTTCATCATAGACTCATCTCTTTTGAATGATATCTTCTTATTTCACACTTCTGAAAGATACCGAGCGACTCTTGAATGACCAACCTAAAAGTTTATATAGTATTGTCGTAAAAGTAGGGTGATGTGACAATTTTTGTGGGAAGGGTATGTATACACTTGATTGTAATACGTTTGTTTATTCATGAAGTATTAATAAATAGTATCATAAATTTTATTTTCAAAAAAAAGGTAATACCGACAAAAACCTGCAACTAATGTTGTATCGGACCCCACTTAACCGAAAATGTAACCTCTAATCATCCTGTATATGAATAAAGTTGTATATTTAATCTTATCATTAAATTTTACAACAAGAAATGTAAAAACAAAACGTTCACTGTACTTCAAGCTTTTCCAACAAAATCTAAAAAGCGTCCACTAATTATATTTAACATTTCAAACATAACTTGAAAGCAATTCTTGCAGAGGAGATATGCTCCTAATGACTCCTCTATTTGAAGAATGCATTCAAAGCAGAAACTAGGCAAAAACGAAAAACTCCGGTAAAATTCTGTCAACTATTTAAGGAGAACTTGAAGAGCGGTTTCGCTTAACATAAAATTTTATGAGAGAATTCTCAAATCCATTACAGGCATAAAAATAAAGATGATAATGTAGCAGTAAGAACTTGCATTCTGTATTCACAAGGAGTTTTAAAATAATACGTGACCCTCAGGCACGATTAAAGGCCTTCTCGCGGAAGTGTATTCTTGTATTTGCACGAAAAAATCGATTTCGAAGCAAGAATTTATTGAAACAAGATTCAGGAAAGAGAACATAGTCCGAAATGTCTGATAATCACAAAACGATAAACTAAAGAGATAGAAAAAAAATGTTCACTCACAGACAGAAAATTCGATCAAGTATAAATTATCCTCTAGTTTAAAACTCAATAATTCCCTGATTTACGATATGCTCGAATTTTGTATGTTACAGATTTTTCAAATCGAAATAAATAATTATTATTAGTAATAAGTGGAAATGCATTTGAAATACTGATATACTAGGATAAACCAGATAGTTCCTTTCGTAAATTTTGAATCACCCTGTAGATTTTCCGAGCGAACTTTGGTCACAAAGGTACACTTCCTTATAAAGCAACATTCATTTCAAATGACGTAGTTTTTGGCTTATGGTACTAGCTGGTTTTTCCAAGAGATACAGTTTCTCATTAGGATTGTCAGTTGGTACAGCAAAAGCTTTTATTTACGGAAGAAAGAAAGTCGTACACAAGTGATAGGATACGAACAGAAAATTATGAAATAAACACTCACTCGGTATTGGATGTTTCTCTCTCGGAATCTTATCATGGCCCGAATGCGTCTTAACATATTTTCGATAATATTACAGATGTACCCCTGGTCTATTGTTGTCCAGTCTTCTTCCAGCGTATTATTTGTTTCATACATTTTGTGGAGCTGGGACGCGCTTTAGTAACCTTTCTATCCATTGTGTCTCACACTTGCTCATTCGGATGGAGATCAGGGCTACTGAACGGCCACTTTATTCCCAATATTTCAAGTACGACAAGATAATCGCTCAATACTTCTTTTTAAAGAGGTCTGGCATGAAATTTCCATATTAGAGAATAACTTGAGGACATGAAACTTCTCATATGCACATTTCAGCAGTCATGGATCCCCAATCAACTGTAATAAAGTCTGTTTTCTTCCACACCGATACTACCCCTTACCATTATGAATCTGCCCCTATAACCGATTATTGCAGCAAAATTGAACCTCACAATTTAGCCAATGAATTCTGAAATGCCCATATGGAAAGTTAAGGCAGAGAACAGAACGTTTCACCATTTTTCAATGCCGCCTGGCGAATGGACGACGGGCTGTGTGGTGTACTCTATTCTGAACCCATGCAGAAATTGCCACAAAGGGGCTTATTGCTCTCAAACGCTACCTTAATTTTATCTGACTCTCTGATACTTTCTCCAAACTTTCATTTTGTACGTCGGGGACCAAATACGATGGCAGCTATGTGATATATTGTTGATGGAGAGAAATGACACCCCTTCTCTAGACCTCGATTTTCGAGAACTACGGATTATAAATATCTTTTTCAGTTCTCGAGTTATTTCGGAATTCTGGATTTCGACATGTGGCGATATCTTGAATCCTAATGATGTTCGCAAAAAATATGTTTCATTCCAGAAGTACTTTTATGAGTAGGATATAGGGATGTATTTGAAGAATTTTCTAGCTGTTCGTTTACTCAATTTTGAAACAAGCTTGTGTATTTTCAAATACCAACCCTAGAATGGACTTTCCTCTTCCAAATGTATATCACATGCTTCATTAATTCTTTCACGTCAGCTTCTACTAAAAAATCGAAAATTCATATCTAACCACAAGATTATCGTAAGAAATACCACAAGAGCACAGACTTGGCCGGATATTTTTCTATGCTCGTTTTCGAATACTTACGTGCAGGCAATTCAATGAGAACTGGGCGACAAAATCACGAGAGCGTAGCTCGAGTGATTTTGTCTAGCAGGTCGACCACATTACCACCATCTCCCCTAAGTTCATCATTATTATTATTTTTATACCTTTGTGAAACTGACAACTACTGGTACTATTACCCAACGAAACAAGAATTCGGCAACTCATATTATCGAAAGATTAATTCTGTGCCGTTCTCTTCGAATCTTCTAGTTGAAGAATGTTGAGTGAACAAGACCAAAATAGTGTGAATTTTATAAATAACTCAGTCAAGACCCATTTCATGAAAAGTGAAGGAGACGAAAATGAATATGTTATCAGTTAAAAAATGGTAGGGGAATTTATTTTAAGAGAAATTTCAAAAGAAGCGAGAAAGGTTCAGGATTGTGCAGGTAACAGCTGTTTGACTTCAGACAAGAAACGAAAACAATGTCCTTCAAGAACAAAATAGAATGAATCTCTCTGTCTTTTTCGTGAACTGTTACGATGTCGATAAATCACATTCTGTCAAAAATGTACTGGGAAATGATTATTTGAAAAACCTGCTTAGAATGATTGTCAAAATTGCACCAGGATAATACCATCTCACAAGGTTAACATTGTGTATGAATTTCGGACCAAAAACTCACAGATACCATGGAACAACCACCGTATTCACCTGATATGGCTCTGGCCGACTCTTTTCTTTTTCCAAAACTCAAACTACCACTTCGCGGTACCCGTTTTGAATCGATAGAAGACATAAAAGAATTACGACGATACCTGAAATCGATTCTGGAAAAAGCGTTTGAATAATGTTTTGATAATCAGATTATTCGTTTGCGTAAATGGGCGATACAATGAATTTGGATGAAAAATAAAATGTTGTGTTTCGCTGACCAATTTCCCGTTACTTTTTCGACAGAATAAATAATTCGAAGCTCATAGATCAAAGTAAGGAATTTTGGAAAGCTTCTCAAGAAATATTCAATTTACAAGAAAGTGATAATTACGAAAAGTTTTTCCAATTAAATGCACTCCTATATGTTATTTTTGAGGCAACATATTCAGATAAATATTCATTGGTGGGTGCAAGTGTTTATACGATATCTAGTTAACTACAGAGTTCCAATTAAGCTTCCCCTTTGCGAATGAAACAAATAACCTGTACTATTTCACGGATGTTGTTCTAACAGGAACTAGTTCATTAGAAGAGAGGTTTGCAATAAGAGAACAAACAGCAAATGTATTAGATTGAGAAAGGTTCGACCGAATGAATAATCTATCATGAACTAAAACCAAATATCCTTAATCCTAACATTGGAAATGTTATGAAGATTGATGATTGTAAATCTTTTTGGAATACATTTCAAAATCGAGTTTAATTTATCACTTAACAAGTTAGTTTGCTTTTTTTGTAAATTATCCTTCAGTGACCAACCGAAGGTCAGGTTACAATAGCTCAGCACAGGGCCCCCGTAACCATATGTGCAAAGTGTGCAATGCACACGGGCGCCATCCTTTAAGGGCGCCAAAACCCTGGGTGCAAAAAAATATTAAAATAAAAAATGAGAAATTAAATAGGATTAGGTTTAAATAAATACACACGAAATTTTATTAGTATATCATCCAGTTACTGCCGATTCCTATGTTGCCAGAACATGTCAGGCGGCAGTTTCTTGATTTTTCCTGTTCAGACATGAATAACGCCTGGAGCGCTATAAAAGCCATGCATCGCCACATGCGTTTTTAAATCATTTAGTTCACTGTACCGTGTAACAAATGAATGGAAACAAGTAATCCTATTAATTTTTACATATAAATTTATTTTTATTTTCTCAATTGTGGTCTTGTGTTGTGTAATATTTTGTTTACTACTTTTTTTTTAATTAAGTGCCGAATACCTGCAGACTGCAAATTCAACGGGCTTGTTTTTCTATAAAATGGTAAGTGTTCCCTACTTTATACTATCAACATTAACCCTTTATAAGATACTGGTTAAAATTAGTTTTTTCAGCCAAATATCTTTTTATTAATTGAAATGTCATATACGAGTTTAAAATAGTTACTGGTTTCATCCATAACTCGCTTAGTTTTTATGCTATTTATAGTATTTGTTGAAATACAGCCTCTTACAAAAAGTATTTGTCAACACACAGTCTCTTCAAAAAGTATTGAAACTGTTGAAATTTCCGGAAAAATTAGTTTTTTCTTCAAAACTCTTGCAGTTTCCGAGCTATTTAGCCCAATTTTGAAATGCAAGCTATTTTCCACAGCCTCCATCATTACACGTCCTAGATTTCAACTGAAATTCACAAGGTGTTTCCTTTTTCGATGCCATGTCTCCTTTTGCCCTTCGAAACTTTTTGCATTACGCCACTGATCAGCGTACAATCAATTTTAGTCATCTTCGCTCAATTTAGAAACTTTTTATAAAGAAAAAATGATAGAAATACTCGATAGGTATGCCCGAAGTTTTGTTTTATTGTGTTAGCTCGTCTTTTGAGACTGAACTTATACTTATTCGATATCAAAGTAAAACAAAGAACAATCAATAACTAAATAATTTACTGGTAGTGTCCTTCGCCTGCAAGAATACAGGCCTCTGTCCTTCTTCGCATATTATCACGCACTCTTTGAAATATTCCTGGGGTAGTTCTTATCGTGTCACAAGAAGTTATTATTCGATTTCTCAATTCTTCTACAGTGTTCACTAGAGTGGTATAAACTAATCTTTTGAGATATTTCCATAAGAAAAAGTCCAAACTATTTAAGTCTGGGCACCTAGGAGGCCATGGTTCTGGCCCACCCCGACCTATACAGCGGTTGTTCAATATATTATTCAAGAATTCCCTAGCTTCTTTACTAAAATGTGCTGGCGCCCCGTCATGCATAAACCAGATTACGTTTCTCACCTAAAGTGGCACATCCTCGAGCAATAATGGTAATTCCTCCTCAAGAAATAGCCGATAAGCAGGACCGTTTAGTCTGTTTGGCGAAAAAATGGCCGAATCAAATAATCCAATTATTCCGACCAAGATATTCAGTGAGAATTGTTCTTGATGATGAGATTCTTCAATCAAATGGAGGTTTCGTTCAGCCCAATAATGATTATTGTAAAAATTTGTGATAGCAGTTCTCGAAAAGCTTATATTCGTCTGTGAACATTATTTTACTATCAAAATGAACATTTCCTCTAATATTATCTAAGAACCATTGGCAGAAATTCAGTCTTGAAGGAAATTCTCGAGGAAATAGAGTTTGGACGAGTTGATCATGAAACGGATACAATAAATGTCGTGGAGAATTCTCCAAACTAGAACATGTGAAATATTCAACTGATTTCCAATTTTTCTTGTACTCACATGAGAATTCAAATCAATACAATTCAAAACTGCTTCCTCAATATCTGGAGTTCTCATAGTTTGAGTTGCACCTTTTAAATGGTTATTTGCAGTAAAAGTACCAGATTCCTTCAACCTTCTGTGGATATTTGAAAATGTTCGCCTGTCTAGTGTTACTCGATTTGGAAACCGCACCTGAAATAATCGCCTTGCCAATTCGGCATTAGTAAAATTAGCCATTTTTTCTTGCAGCAATAACTTCAAAAGTCTCAAAACTAATCGTTAATTTAATAAACAATTCGATCAAACACTGGTTCAACTTTAGCAATAGTCAAAATAAATAAATGAAAAAAATCAAAGCCTACTAGTCATTTTTTTAATTGGAAGTGCTTTCAATTAAAATAGTTTCTGAATTGAACGAAGAGGACGATGATCAGTGGCTTACTGCAAAAAAGTTTGAAAGGGCAAAAGAAGACATGGCTCCAAAAAATAAAACACTTTGTAGTTTCTAGTTGAAATTGAGGTTAGGTTAGGTTAGATAATGATGGAGGCTGTAAAAAATACCTTGCATTCCAAATTTGGGCTGAATATCACAAAAACTGCAGGAGTTTTGAAGAAAAACCCAATTTTTTCCGGTAATTTCAATACTCTGTAGCTCCATAACGAAGCTTTTGCGGACCTATGTTTACATGAACTTGTTTTCTTAAGATGGCACTTAGATTTGCCCCTTCAAGTTGGGACATACTATTATCTAACACCCTGTATATCTATGTAATAATTACCTTTCTTGGGGTTGAATTGGGAGAATATCCTTACTAGTACGCTTTAACCGAGGGGAACACCTATGATCATTCTGTCACCTAAAGATTTATTACTCTACTCAATGGAAGTGGAAGAAGAAGACAGTGGAAGATGTTAACATATTCTTCAATTTAATAACGTAAAAGAATTATGAAGGTGTGTTCTCAAATATGAAAATTTAAAAAAATTGCGTTTTCAACCCACCTTGTATATCCCATTCTAAATGTTCCAATTCAATCACGTATTTGATTCGTTCTGATGCTGATGTAACTGTACATTGATCGTAATCGAAAAATTTACAACAGCAGTAACTCCATAATTAACTATTAAAGCCATTGTTCAGTATCGACCAAGGTTTTAACGACATCGTTCTGAGCGGCATTTGTCACCATGATTACAGCATAAAATAAAGGCGCCTACATCAAACAGAAACCAGCTTTGAGAGAAATTCTTTATATGCTAACGCCAAGACCAATTTTGAAATCATAATTGAAATGTGACATTTTTTCACTGTTACTTTATGATTCTCCATATTTTCGCGTCAACTTAAATATTCTTTTTGACTTTTTGCTTTTTCCAATTAGTTGAAAATCTGTTGATGACATGGTTTAGAGGCATAGAATTTCGTGAGGTTTTGTTTTCCATTGTGCCAAATTAACTTTAATTTTCAACGTAGTTTTTTGATTATTAATTGATAGGAAAGTTGGGTATGCCATATTTTTTTGAATATAATGAGGTGAAAATAATTGCAATGCTTCAATGAATAATGGGCTTGGGGCTTTTTCTCATTAAGATTACAGTAGCGGCGTATTTTTGGCGCTGTCAAAAAGATGTGCGCAGTTATAAAAAAAATATTTCACGTGATGTCAGATATGCTACGCATCCACACAAATAGAAGACAATGGTTCAATGAAATCACAGTATGTTGTATGTATGAAGGTACTGACTTCAGAATCTTTCAAAAAAAGTCAATTGAAGAAACGTTTAGATTCCTGTCTTCCAAAAAGCGAGAATACTTTGCAAATTCAGAAAGATCTGTTGAAAGACAAAGATTGAATAACAGTTTGTTTGGTGCATTCGATCAGCGTTCAGCATCAAGGACTACCTCTGAAGTAGCCTGGTTGATTGCTCGAAATAAGAAACCATACACCATTGGTGAAGATTTGGTGAAACCAGCTGCTGTAAAAATGACAGAAATTGTGTGTGGTCAAAAAGAAGCAAAAAAACTGAATTAATTGCCCTTGTCTACGAAAATTGTGAAGGAACGAATTTCTATATAAGCAGAAAATGTGAAAAGACAGGTTATTTTTGCATTAAAACAGGCTACATATTTTTCTATTCAGCTTGATGAGACAACTGACTTCAGTAGCAATTCACAGCTAATATTATATGTTCGCTACAAAGGTACAGATAATTTTGAAGAGTAATTACTGTTTTGTTCTCCTCTGGAGTTGAGATCTCGTGGAATTGATGTCTACAATAAAGTAAATGAATACTTGAATGCGCAAATGGGAAAACTTTATTTCTGTATCTCTGGATGGAGCTCCAGCAGTACTGGGTCATAATAATGGTTTTTCGGCTTTCTTAAAAAACAACAAATATTGAAGTTACTCACTGTATGATCCATCGCCAGGCCCTTATGGTCAAATATTTAGAGGCTCTCTCACGGAAATGTACTGAATCGAGCATGGACTCTCAAAAAAAATGGTTGATATATATATATATATATCAAGACATCAAGACAAGACATTCAATAGTTTAATATATATAGCAATAATGTCAATAATGTGAAATCTTTTCTCAAAATTCAAATTTGCATATTGCGTGTTCAAAACATCAACAAATTTAGGTTGTTTCACCATCAATGAGGTGTTTATAGATTGGAATGTGCAGATTGCAATTGTTTTTATATAGGTGAAATAGGAAGAAATTTCAAAGTTAGAATCTCAGAACATAAACCCAGTTTCATCAATGGAAAAATATATTAGAATCATTCAAATCATCTTAGGAGAATAGCCATTCTTTCAATTTATAATTTAAATTCTAGATTCTGAGAATAGAGGTACAAAACGCAACCTTCTGGAAGTATTTGAGATTAATATATTTATGTATTCACCAGACATTCTTGATGATCAGATAGATATGAATAACTCACCCTTATTGAACTTGTTTCCTAAACACTAGTTCTGATACAGATAATGGCCTCTTTAGTCGATATAACTATATATTAGTAAGATATTTTTGTAGTATTCATTCGCTCTTGACAAAGACACTGTGTATCGAAACGCGCCGAGCATTCATTGATATATAATAGTAGAAATCATCGTTTACTTGTATTTGAATGAAAAACCCTCAATTTGGTATTCTGGTTTTGAGAATTTCTATTATAGATTAAGCCATCCGAAGTTGATTGATATTTTGAGCGGGATTGAATCATGAGTCCTATCAATTGACAAGTCCAAGAAATTCACAAAGATTTTTCATTATCAGTGTTTCCGAATTTCTGAATTTTCTGACTGGTCGAATGTTAATTATCTGACAAAAATTCAAATTGAATATACCCTCTTCCCCCTATTCAACTTATTTTTCCCTGATAAACTTTTATATATTTTCTTTCCCCCAAATTTTTTTTCCATTTATTCTCCCTATCAAGATAATACAGATAGATAATCTATATATAATGGATTACATTGTGAACGATGTTGACGACACCAATTTTCGAAGATAGTTAGAAGAGGAGCTTTTCGAACTTCAAATTAATCAGAAGTTTCTTGAGATCGATAATGACCCAAGACACTTTAAGTTTACTCGCTTGCTTCCGATCCAGAATAAAGAATTGGCACATGAATTCCGTAAACATCATGGAAACTTTTCCCGTTACGAAACTTCGAAAAGTTATCTTTTTCGCATTCACCACTGATACTCATTAAATAATTATAAATGTCTAGACGAACGAATTTCGTTCTACATCCAATTTTTTTATAAAATTTATGTTTCTTCGTGGAAACACGTTTAGAGGTAAACTTGAAAATTAAACGGCTAAATCAACCTTGTATTTCAAAAATTGAAATATTATCTGCATACAGATTAAATATCGTGGTAACAAACATCATATAGCGCCATCTGTAGAAAAGTATAAGATTTTTTAAGAGTTCCAATATTATACATTGACTGGCTGAATAATTTGAGTTTCATCAAGTCAAGTAGCTTGAAAATTTTTCCGTGAACTCGACTTTAAATTTAAGCTTCTGAAAAATCAAAGGCTTGACTTGACTCGATTTTGCAACCCAAAAGCTTGAATTGACACCAAGCTCTATCAATCTGCTTGAAATCTTAACACTTGTAAGAGCATAATGTTAAGTTACAATAGATTAAGGAAATATTCCTACTTATACGGAATTTCTTAATTGGCTGCAACACACTAGGATTTCAAAACTTAGTACTTTTGATCTAGTCAATTCGTATAGCAGCGCAACGAGTAGATACAAATAGCTCCGCGAGGAATTTTGGTTAATTTAAAACAAAAAGCGAAGAAATTAGCCAGCAATCGTTTCAGAAATGTGGAGGATATCTGTATTCAAAAACAAAACTCAACAAAATATTGATGTCGCCTACAACCTACAATAGATTGCTATTTTTAATATTAAAACGATTCAACTATGGTATTCAGATTTACACTATATTAACAAAACTTGCGGCAACATGGAATGATCGAAGAGATCGCGAATGAACTCCCTAAACTGAAAAAAGACATTTTAATTGAATTCTTTTTGAGTACATATATTCCGTATAATGTGCAAATGACCGATGAACTGAGAAATCATATAAAAAGTCTAACTTTAGTAGTGACGATGACATAATTACTCTGAAAAGTGATCTGAAGTGTTCAAACATCAAGCTGCAGTATTCAAAGAGAATCTTACAAGAATTAGAAAGTTCAGTTACCAATCAATAGTTACTAGTTGATCAATTTATGAAAAATACACCAGACCATGTAAAACGTGATCTCCGACAGCCTTTTGGCAATGTTGCCACGTTGGAAAGTTATTCCCACGTTTTGAACACATTGAATCCTGAAAGGAAAAATTCTTGAAAAGTAACGAGGAACTTAATAAAAGTGACAAGACCGTGACAGGCGAGTCACAAAACTCAGATGAGTTCCAAAAAAAAGTGTAGCGTTGAGAAGCGAAACCATCGTAAAAATGATTCAATTCAAGGAATTAACAGTAGTATCCAGACTTTTCAGGGTGCCCCTAAACGTGTTTGGGTTCATCTGGGGAAGGTGGCTATTGATGTACAAAAAGAACAGATTCTGAATCATCTCAAGAAGATGCATAACAGATATGATTTCATTTCAATAAAATCTTACCTGGCAAATAGACGTCAACGAGTTCATTGCAACGATGCATATTCGGGGGAATCCATCTTGAATATTTGTGTGCCTCAGGGATCCATTTTGGGTTATCTACTTTTTATTATATACATCAACGACTCAAGACTGTTTGATGTATTCATCTTTGCAGATGACAGCTCCTTTGTCACAATCGGCGGTTCGAAGGAATCTGCTGCTGCGGAGGCGGAAAATATGCTCAACCATATGAATGATTGGTTCACAGCTAACCGTTTGCTCTTGAAAAAAAATAAGACACAACTTCTTCAGTTTTCGAAAACAGACAGCACAATGACATACTTGAAATTTCTAGCAGTTCACATGGACCGCAAGCCGAACTGGAAGTTCCACATAGAAGTTATGCATAAAAAGTTGAACGTAGCTATTTATGCCATTCGACAAGTGACGAAGAGAGCCACACATCAGGCAGCCAGGGTTTCATATTTTGATAGCATCGTTTCTTTCTCAATCTTATTTTGGGGAAAATTCTGTCGATTCTGATAAAATTTCATTTAGCAGAAGAGAGCCATTCGGGCTCTAACTAGAATCAAAACCAGTGAAAGTTGCAGAGGTTTTTTCAAGTTTGATGGGATACTTATTGTTCCCTGCTTATACATATTCACGTGTTTGAAGATAATGGATGGCAACAGAGGTGATTTTCCTAAAAATTCGAAATTCCACTCGCACAACACAAGGAACAAAAATAAGTACATAGTGCCTCATAACCGTCTAACTTCAAATCAAAGATACATTGATGTATGGGGTCCGAAACTCGACAATAAGGTGCCCAACTACGTTACCAAGCTGGAGATGAAAAGGGTCGTCACAGTGTTCAAAAAATATTTAATTGAAGGAACTTTTTACTCAATTAGAGGAAACTTACTTGCAAGTTTTGAGTAGTGCAGCTATCAGTTCTTCCTCTTACTGTTTGTAAGAAGTCTTTCTTGAACTGTGTGCTTACATGTTTTTATATTTGTACATATAGATATATACATATGTTTTTATATCCGTACTTTTGACCTATTCTACATTATTTATTGTATGAATTATTTTTGTTTAATTCTTTATGTGTGATCGAATCGATGTAGCAATGAATTGAATAAGTATACTTATACTTATACTTATGACCGCTTTCACCACACTGTGGCTTCATCAGATAGATATGAACTAATGAACAGAGTTATTCCTCAAGTATTATTCTTATTTTCTACTTAATATTACATTATGTACAAGTACAAGGGGTATGTTTCATCAAGTAACGACCTCCTCAATCAAATTATTAAATGGAGGTTTTCCTTATCAGTTCAATATTCCTGCTAACAATATATAGAAAACTGAGAGACATTTATGTAGTGTCGTCACCTAGCGGCTAGAAGTGAAAGTATAATAATCTATGAATTGAGATTAGCTACATTAGGCGATATACAGCAGAACCTATTTAGAGAATCGAGATAGAATGATAATTCCTCGAGAACCGAGGGTCAGGAGAGTCCAAGAACTTTCCCGAAACCCATATATAAAAGAAAAGCTTTTCCCTCCTAACTCCATTTCTTGAGAATTTTCTGTCACTGTTATATCATCATCATTATACCAATATGACAGACCGAATTAAAAGAAAAAAGTAGGAAAGTAAAGTACACGTTTAGTGTTGAAAATGTTCGGCTCCGATTTTTTTTCTACCAAAACTTTAATATAAACTTCCGGCGTGATGCAAATTTTCAGGAACAAACGGTGAGGAACTATTGACGGTCTCAGTTTCAATATTATTTCTCAAAATTCTACTGTTTTTATTCAATATAGCACTGAACTGATACAGTGAATTATATAATAAAAAAACGGTGACTCCTTCTGAATTAAAATTTTCCCAGATTGAAAGCACCTATCATTAGAGAAATGTCATTATTATGACATTATGAATGATGATACCCTATCAAACTAGAAGACGAAATCATCACTTCTTAAATCTGATGGAAAATAGGAAAAGCCAAGGACCAATTTTATTCCGTTCGGCAACGATAACAGCCATACTTCTTCAACAATCGAGGTATTAGGCCAGTTAGAGACAACATCGGCCTAAAAATTCTTGACAACACGAATGGAAACACCGCCATCTTCCACTTTTTAACATTTAACACCACACCTGTCACTTCTGAAAATACTGAATCTATCGCAAACCTCTTCCGGGTCACAAACACAAGATCGAAGCCAAGATTCCGTAACGCAGACTATATCAAAGTCGCAGTTCAGCGTCGAAGCAAAGAAAGAGCTTCTTTAACTATTATCAATACACGAAACAGATTGAATCACAAATCACAGATTCAGACCACAAACTTTCAAGGACTGACCTTTTGAGTTGTTAATGACCATAGCAAATGCAAGACGGATTGGAAAATGAAGTCGTTTAAACGGCATATCGATTAGGATCGTCGGAATCCTTGGAATGAAAACTTCTTGACCCTCTGAATATCGTTGCAGAAATCACCTTGTTCATCAAACCAAACGCTTTGCGTTGGTCAGTATTGGTTGGTTTATGTAGCATGATTACTTCGGAGCCAACCTTTAGTCGTAAATTGTGGTAAGCCAGGAGCATCCAAAGAGTTTGAGAAAATTCAATTGGATACTTGGTGACTTCTATATTTATTACAGAGTCAAGAGATTTGAATGAATGCATTATACCTATCATCACATCGTGAATTATGAAGCTTAAGTCATCTACAACTGTTAGCAGCCAAAATTGCTCGCCCACTCAATCATTCAATATTTTTGTGGTTACTTATATGTTGTAATCCTATAATATAAGTTAATGGCAACTGGAAACTAACACAGCAACTTCATAATTTCAAATTGACATTGACAAAATTTCGTTTAGCTGTCTATTTCGTTTTGATATTCGTTTTATATGGCATACCACAAGAACGGATTGAAAATCTAACCTATCCTAAATCTGTGTCCTGGTTCTAAGCTATCTCCCCACTATTTATCAGCCAAATAGGTTCAGCCGATCTTGAATTTTAAATAGTGTAACTAACACAACCTTTTCTTATATTTATAGATATACATTTCCTTTTCACTCTTGTTATTATTCTGTATTTGTGTTTCCTCCAACAACTTTATGAATTTTTCAGATTCTTATGATGAATCTTGCGGTTCATGATGTTTGAATTTTCAAGCTTTCATGAGAAAAGAGCTTGACTCGACTTGAATAATACTGAAAACAAAGAGTGGACTTGATTTCAACCCAAGTCAAATCAAGTAATTAGATTTTCAAGTCAAACCGTGCATCCATAAAATAACTAGACATTATTGGATTCGAATTTCTATGAATTTGTAGACTGTTCTCTAGATTTTCCATTATTCTGAATTGCTTGATTATAATTCCTTACGAAAAAAAACTAGAAGAATATCAACAAAATATTTCTGTTGTCATTAAAGATCGACAATTCATGAAGAAATCCACCCATTGCACTTTCTTGTACATTTTGGTGAATACGCCAGGATCATCTAAGCCTTTGCAAATTGCGAATCAATTGAATTAATTTATGAAAAGTTTTTAGATAGCAGAGCCACAATAGAGCAATTAAACAGGATGCCGAAAAACGAAGCGGGAGACTGAAGTTTCGTAGGAATTCATCTGTGTTCCATATCTCGACACCAGCCTAACCAAATACAAAGGAACACAATAACGATTCCAGAAAAGATTTATCTAATACATACTAACGAGGAAACAACAGATGTTTTTTTCCTGGAGACGTTGTGGTCTACAGCATCGAAGCCTACTACTTTGATAGTTGTGATGCGATTCACGGCACGGCGAAAGATGGCCTGCAAGTGTTGGAATTGTTTACTTTCTAACGACAAGAGCTAGTTCCCAACTCTACCCGCCCTGCTGCAAGCAGCCTCCAAGAGCCACAATAGTGAAATTAAGCAAGATACTGAGGAACGAAGCGCCTGACTATAGTTTCGTCCTTATAAAGAGCTCATCAGTATCGCATATCGCTTCTCAGCATCCTAACCAACTACATCGGAGTACCCAAACGATTCCAGAAAAGTATATAACTGACGTAAGTAAGTACCTCTTGAAGGAAATGTGTCTTCTAATAAATAATCAGTGCCGTAGTTTCCAACAGCAAAATCAGCACATATGGGTGAGCCATTGAAAATAGTACTATCATGGACAGATCCTGGCCAATAGGCAATAATATTTTCAATTCAGTATCGCAAATTATTTGCCACGTTAACAGAAAAAAAATGAACTTTTCCATTTTTTTAGTACTCTGTAATATCTCCATTGTGAGAGCGTATTTCGATACGGATATAAACAACAGCTCCGAATACTTTGGCAAAACCTCTAATAATATGATTGATGAATAACTATTTCATCACCAAATAGCTGCTGAAATGATCCAATAGCTAAGAATCTTAACATGAAGCTTGGCAGAAATAGATTGATTTCTTTGCGTTTGTCCATAATATCAGTGAACGTATTGCCCACTCAATACCTTGACCTATCATTATGTTCATCATATTTCGTGAATGGATCTGTTCTTGCAGCATATTGTCTTGTGCAGCGAATAGGGTTAGTCTGTACATTCTAATCATTACACTGGTCTACAATGGTTTTGTTGCCCTAGATATTAAAATGATTTTGGGTCTATTTATGCACACAATTCGTGAAACTATCAATGATTTTGTAGGATTTGCTCTGATTTCTTTTTAAATCTTTAAACAAGAAACAAAATAACAGATATATTTATAATGTCAGTTATGTTTTGAGAAATTCGGATACATCGAAGTAAATAAAGAGGGAAATGTCGAAAATATATTTCATATTTCCATAAAACGCCTTTTATGAGCTTTTCTTCTATAATTTTTCAGGGACAATCTCTTTTCAAAGACCAGCAGTATTCTGCCATCATGTGACAATCCCATCGACCTTGATACCTTTCTTCCATCACTTTTAGATCTTGATGAAACCGCTCTCCCTGTTCCTCACTATAATTTCCTAAATTATCCGGAAATTTATCTAGATGATTGCGGAGATAGTGTAACTTAATACTCATATTTGCTCCTAAAGTCTGAAAGTTTGTCAGTATATTTTGCACAATTTCTTCATAATTTGCTGCTTTATGGTTACCTAGGAAATTTTCCACAACCAACACAAAACTTTTCCAAGCTTTACTTTCCGGAACAGTCATAACTTTGATAAAATCTGAGTCTTTCATCAATTGCCGTATTTGAGGACCATCAAATATTCCACCTTTCAATTTTTCCATACTAAGCTTCGGAAATTTTCTGCAAATGTAATTAAAACAATTTCCGTCTTTTTCAACGCTTTTACAAACTGCTTAATCATACCTAACTTAATATGTAATGGTGGAAGTATGATTTTGTCTCTGCTCACCAGCGGCTCCTTATTACGTTGGCTTTACCGACAGTTAAAGAATTTCTTACAGGCCAAACATCTTGTTCCCAATGAAGTTGCTTTGCTCTACTATCCCACATACAAATAAAGCAAGGGTATTTTGTATATCCACTTTGTTGGCCTAGTAAAAATTAACCATTTTAAATCCACACAGATCGGCCATTGATGCTCAGAGTATTTAATTTTCTCTAAAACTAATTTTACATTTTCATATTCTTCTTTGAGTTTCGTTGAATGGGCAATTGGAATTGATGCAAATTTATTTCCATTGTGCAATAAGAAGCATTTTAAACTTCTTTTGCAACTATCAATAAAAAGGCGCCATTCAGTAGATTTGTACTCTTTTAAACCCATGTCTATAAGCAGCTACGCGATATCATTACAATACTCTAATCCTTCATTTTCACTAAAAAATTGTAATAACTCTTTTTCTCGCGTTCTGTATGTTGTAATTGTTACTGTTGGTGCCAATAATTTTTTTCTTTCAATCTTGAGACTAACAGTTCTGATCCTTGTTTTGATAAATTGAAATCACGTATTAAATCACTGAGTTCATTTTGAGAAAATAACTTTGGCGTAGATGTTTCACCTTCCCATTCACTTCCACTAGTAGATGGTCCCGGTTTCTGTGAATTTGCTAACATCATTGTTTCTGAGGGCATGCGAATTACTTTTGAAATGTATATGGGCCGAGGGAGATTTTCACTGTGTAGAACCGGACATTTCGTAGACTGTAAGTCTGGGTATCTCCATGTTTGATTTCGATTAAAACCATTAACATCTACTACGCAAAAGTAACAATCATCTAAATGATTCGTAGGCTCCATATAGATCATAGGAATACCAAAGTCTAATCCAGAACGTTCACCTTTTTTCCACAACCGTAAAGACTCAACACAGGACTTATAAACTTTATTAGGAACCCATGGTTTACCTAATTTGTCCATTTTGAAACCAAAATATTCAACATAAGTCTCCTTGACAAAGTTTGTGATAATTATTTTTGTTTTTTGGTATATAAATACCGCAAATATAACAAAATAAATCACTACAATATTTACACTTTCTTCGTGACGAACTCATACTTTAGACTAGAAGACAAATATATAAGAATGGACATTCAGTAATTGAAACAAAATATTAATCCATGACACTTTATCCAGATTTACGTGTATATGTACTTCAATATTGTCAAATAACTGAGATCTCAGCTGTTCTGTGGAGCAAGGGGTCTGAGAGTGGGGATCAGGGATATTTGTATGCGTGAAAAAGTTGCGCAGAAGCCTAATCATGACTGGAAAATTAAATTTTATTTCAAACAAGCTTATAATTGTTCAAAATATAAGAAATGCAAAAATCATGAAAATACGAGCACATTGAGAACTTTCATGAATATATTCGTAATCTGGGCACTTGAAAACATGAAAATTTGCGATGATATCCAGGGCAACAATAAAAAAAAATTTTTTTGTAGAGCTGTGTTATCATCACGAAATATATCAAACTGGACTTACATACCTTCAGAATACTAAATTGTAATTGTGAGCACATAGTACAACAAGTACTTATTTACCTATCTGAGGATATTCTCATTACAAAATGTTAAATTGAATTATTAGGAATAGATTAATTATTTGAATAAGTATGAATATAATGTAATTCACACTGAATCTTTATGCTGATTTAGTTTTGAAAATACTGAAATGTTACGAGAAATTAATCGAAGGGTTCTGACGGATTAACTGGCGAACAGTTGACAACGACTTAACAAAAAGTTGGCAATACTTATGCAACCCAAATATTCAGTCAACATCGGTCGACACATTCCTAGGATAATTATTTTCAACTTCTATTTAAGTTTTTCATGCAACTCAAATGTAAATTCAACATGGAGTTAACAAATTATCAAACTAAAGAATTTGTCGAGTAGCTTTATATAACCGAGCCGATTTATACCATAGGGAAACAATATGCTCTCCATACCAAGTTTATATGAATTAACTTTCAATCTGCATGAATAATGAGCAATTCTTGTAAGTATTTCGCTAAATCCTCAATTTCTTATCTGATTGCCACTTACTTCTAGAACATTGAAATAAAACCGATCATATCAAATGTGCAATTTGGAGGTGGAATATACGGGAGATCCGAAAAGCTCTAAAATATTCAGCGGTACAAATACAATTCAGTGCGAGGCTTATCAAATGGGTCGGAATGAACCTATAAATCTGTGTCCGTAAAATGTGTTACTGTTTCGACAGCCAAAGATGTTTAACGTTAGTACACTACAAGCGACACTACAAATCACCCCTGTGCCCTGTGGTTACGACTGCTTTATATATTTTGACCGCTAAGGGTATTGGGACGAATAGTAGATTGAATTTGTTATGAGCACAGCGTATATGCGGTGGATGAATTGGATCTCATATATCGGAGGCAATCAACTGTTTTTTTTATGAGTGTTTTTTGACGTTGACAACACTTGCACGCTTGATGTATTGGCGTATGTTGCGGGTTGAAATTTTACTGTAAAAATGAATGGTTTTACACTCAGAAATGTATGGGAAATATTGAATAATTATTTAGGGAAACGTTAGAAAATTTAATGTAAAATTTCAAATGCAACTTTACAGTTTCCAGATCCTAATTTCATGGTACAAGGTGAAGAGTGTATTCCGTAACTAGATTAGAGTGAAAAAATTGGATAGAAGGAATCACAACTAAAGAATATTTTTATTGTTACAGAATAGCCGACTATATTTTCTCCACAACCGTAAAGTATAAATCAAAAAAGAAAAATTAAATCTGAAAAATAATAATCGAGTATTCATGGAAACATTCGTATTCACATTGTATTGATATTAATATTTAGAGTAGTAAACCAATTATAGAAATTGAGAATTGGTGCACTGAACACATTTCAGTAATATTACTCAAAACAGACGGATTATTCGAGATAGATTGAACAATGGAGTAACACGAATAACTGGAATATAAGGGAATTGTTCACTAACCATACTTTCTAACCATAGATCGCTCTAGGCGCCTACGACCAAGCTGAGCACAGAAAAACTCGGAGCCTATGTGGTCCAAAGGTTTAGATACCCGTGATTTCCTGAGATTCTCTCAGCACTAGAGGAACAATTTCAAACCAACGCCAGCAACGGAATTGCGGAATTCAACCTAAACGCCGAAAGAATAGGAAGAAGAATTCAGGAACATACAGCAAAAGATTACCGCATTGAAGAGGTTACAACAGCAGAAGTACAGGGACATATCAACCAACTGAACACGAGGAAGGCGTCATAAATAGGCGGAATCCCCAACCAGGCATTAAAGAACTGACCAGACGAAGGGATTCATGAAATAACGGAAATAGCACGAGCAATAATGAAAACGGAGTACTACCCAGACATATGGAAAACAGCGGAGACCATCTTGATGCTGAAACCAGGAAAACCAAGGACAGAAGCCAACAGCTACCGACTGATAAGCCTACTACTAGCAATGAGCAAGATCATCGAGAGGATCATCTACTCCCGACTGAAAGCGTTCGTCAAAGAAAAATAATACTCCCGGAACACCAATTTGAATTTAGAGGACGACATTCGACAATACACCAACTATCTAGAATCACGAAAGACATCAAGGACAAACAGAACACATCAACGCCGACAGGAGCAGCATTTTCGTACATTGAGAAAGCATTCGACGAAGTTTGACACGAGGGACTAATCTACAAGAAGACAATAGGATACCTAGCGAAGTTTACTAACATCACGATGTCGTATCTACAAAACAGAAGATTCATAACCAGGATACAGGACCAGAAGTCAACAGTGAAGAGGATACAAGTCGGCGTACCTCAAGGATCAGTACTAGGACCAGTACTGTTCATTCGAAGATTAAGCACTCGAAGATGGCGGAGATCGCAGACACGGAAATATACGCATCCCACAGGAACAAAGCAGCAGTGAGGAAATGGCTACGAGAAGATAACGACCAACTTATCAATTATTTTAGAAGATGGAGGATCAAGGTCAACCCGAAGAAGACAGTAGCGATGTACATCGACCACAAGAAGAGGAGACATCCAGAAAAACCAAGGAAAATCACCATAGAAGAACAACAAATCGAATGGAAGAAGGATCATCAAAGCCTGTGATTTCATACAAGGCACATGTGAGACCTTGTCTGGAATACTATTCCCATGTGGGGCTTCACCTTTAAACATTCATTACATCTATTTGATGGTGTCTTGAAGAGAGCAGTGCGCCTTCACCTATCCGGAGATCACGCGGTATACCCAGCCTCTCGCTCAAAGGCGGCAAGTGGCCGATATTTCCCTTTCTACAGGTACTTCCGAGGCTAATGCTCTGAAAAACTGAAAGGTTCGGTTCCAAAAAAATCCGGTTTCAAATAATAAACAGGTTCGCGGAAACTCTCATCAGCTGGCGGTCTAACAAGCTACACCACGTACCCTTCTCTATAAAAGTTACAAGACTAGTCTGCTGTAAAACTCGCTTTCATCGAATATCTTTCCAATAACCTACAATTTAGTACTCTAGAAGGAGCGAAAAACACATTTAATCATTTCGGGCAGCCACATCTATGATATGATACGCATCACCTCCTCCCAAGAGTTTAGAGCAGAAAAAGAATGGAAGAAATCTAGGTTGATGAAATGAGGAAGAAAATGTTTCTGAACGAACAGAATCCTTTTTGATGAAATAATTTCCCCAAACGAAGATCCAACGGATTCATGAAAACGTGGAAAATTTCCAAATAATTCCCTACTTCAATTCTTCAAATGTTATTTTAGGAAGTAAATAACTTGGTCATGTATAGAATAGAATCACCTTTTCAAAAAGCTATCATAAGACCAGTTTCCCCTTTTCATAAATTGGGAATGTGGATTGACAGTTGATGAGGAAAGAACAACCTATATAACAAAAGAGGTCTCCTTCCAATCAAAAATCGACGTGTTTCAGAAAGTCAAAGAAAAAACAAAGCAACCGAATTATTCAATACAGTTGGTTTTCATTGGAACGCCCTGTGTAATCAACATATTCTTTCGAAACTCAAATCCTTAAATTTGATAGAAACAGAGAAAGTATCCCCTAAACTCAACGTTTTTCAGGAATCAGCCTGCATATAGAAACAACGTCTGTAGCACCACAAGTTCTTCCGACAGTGCAATTTCTCCAACTGTCATAATATATCTCGATTATCCATCTCTGTGGACGTGTCAGTTTGGTTGACATTTGTATTGGCTTAGTTGCAAATCTAGGTTTCCTCAGACCGTAATAACTACGACTGGAGCAGGCCTTGGATATTTATTTCTTGCATATGTTCGCAGTTGAATCAAGAATATGCCAGAAAGTCTGAAAAATACGAAACGATGATAACTTTTCACTAAAGTGAAAAATGAACTGAAGGTAAAAGTTGAATTTGTGTTATTCTTTCATTTCAGGGAATTAGGGTTACTTTCAGTTCATTCAAGTTTGTAATAAGTATCAAAGTTCTTTGAGGTTCGATAAGTCTTGATAGAACTCCCAGATGGAACGGGTGTTAAATGAAGAATTGTAGATATCAAAATACACAATTTCATACTTGGAAAACAACATCATGTTCTCTGAACTTCGATTAAATGTTTGAGATTCGAGGTTAGTCTCTACCTCCAAAGGAAACTAATTACCTGCAGCTTTAAGTACACAGTAGTATAACACAGTGTAAATATTTACACTTCTCTACAGCTTACTTGAAAATGCAGTTACATAATAATGAAATCAAACCTCAAAAGTGCTCGTTCATTTTCGAAAAGCCGACATTTTTCTCAAATTCAGACTCTTGTAGATTATTCTACAGGGTGAACAGATTTTGACGTTTTAGCACTCGAGGTAAGTAAAATATTCTAAACAGAGGAGAATGACCCAGTATCTCAGGATTCTTTAGTGTGTAAAAAAATCATTACCGCAAACAGATTCGAGCTACCATTTTTCGTTTTCGAATTATTCAAAACATTTTGAAATTTTATGAATTAACCAATCGCCAATGAATCGTTTAGTTTTGTAGTTATGTGAAAATGGTTTTGACAACCTGTATCAACTTTTTCAAGTAAAACTATGTGTGAAAACATTTTTTTTTGTCAAGCGGTTTTGTGTTATATTGAAAACTTGCATTTTTTTAATGTTGACCATAGGTAACTTTGTTTGGTTTAATATACACACACCACAAAAATTGTCGCATCACCTGGTATTCTGAATTCCACAATCGATTAAGCAGCTCGATCGCAGTTTCTTTGTCAACATATGTTTTTGGCGGGGAAAGAAATCTTATCTATGTAGTAACATTTGTTTCCATATGATCTCAAACACGTCTGAAACAAGAATGAGTTTAATTGACTATCAACATTCATTCAATTTCTCTTCAGTTTTCACGCTGAATTAATGCAAGTTTTTTTGTGTTTCTTGTTGATTTTCGAATCTTTGAATTTATTGTAATGGCTGCTGAACATTCTGGACGCTATTTGAGTGATCATGAAGTGATAAGGTAAGAATTGTAACAATTCTAGAGGAGGGGCAAAGCCAACGTTACGTGGCCTACTTGTTGAATGTTAACTAAAGCACTATTTCAAGTCCAATTAATCGGTACCACAAAACAGAGGAATAAGGAAGAAGCGCCGGACAGGGAAGAAATCGGATAACACCACCAGTTGATGATCGTTGGCTTCGTTTAATTGCACTAAGAGTTCGGCACTGTACGGCTAGAATGCTACAAAATGAAATTGCGCTTTCCGGAAATGTGCATATTTCATTGCAAACTGTTAGGAACAGAGGAGGATATATCAGACCAAGGGTGGCTTCTACCGGCCCGCGCCTCACCAGAGACCATCGAGTTCAGTTTACGAGAAAACATGCAAATTGGGGTACTCCAGAATGGTCGAATGTTCTCTTCTCCGACGAGCCCAGATTCTGTCTAGTATCAAATGATAGACGCATGCCTATGTACAGACGACCTAGAGAACGGTATCAGCAATGCAATATCCGGAAACCGAAAACTTTGGAGGGGGCTCAGTAATGGTGTGGAGAGGCATTTCTTTCCATGGTCGAATTGGACAGTCCTAGTGAATAATGGAAGAATGACAGGGGCCAGATATATAGCAGATATCCTTGAACCCCATGTTGTACTTTTTGGCCCATTGATTGGTGAAAACTTCATTTATATGCATGATAATGCTCGGCCTCATGCAGCTAGAGGAAATACAGAATTTGTGCCAAATGCCGAAAATGATATTTTAAGATGGCCAGCCAGAAGTCCCGACGTGAATGCCATAGAACATGTTTGGGACAACATAGGGTGGCAAATCCAGCAACGTAGGATGCCTTGTAGAACACTCCAATAACTATAAAATCTGCTTCCTGAAATGTGGAACTTAGTTACTCAAGAGTACATCCAAAATTTGTTTGAGGGGCTTCCGAGACGTATACTGGCAGTAATTAGGGCCCAGGGAGGAAACATTCGATTTTGAAAATGATTAGTAACCATTCTATGCTAGTTGATTGGTCTCTTCTGGATGATATATTCTAAACCTGAAAGTTACCAAGCGACTCTTGAATGATCAACCTAAAAGTTTATAGTATTGTCGTAAAAGTGGGGTGATGCGACAATTTGTGTGGGGAGTGTATATCACATGTGCATTCAATTTTTCATCCAAGACTTGTTATAAAACAAAACAGAATATTGTGTAATTTTTTCCTAATGTTACCTTGGAACTCTAAATCCATGCACAAAATTTACACGGAATGATTGAAATTAATCCTAACAATGACAATTCATATAAATTATTCAATATTTTTCATAAAATTTCATCTATTGTGTGAACATAGTATCGTTTGTAATAACGAAACGACTATGTCGTATGGAAATTGAGAAAAATTTCAATTTGATTGAATGTTGTATTCAATGTAATTGTGATGCTGCTGCAAAAGCTTTAATTTCTCAAAAGTATATTCGATAAATTGAGAAAAAACCTCATGAACCATATATTCAACGTCCCATGACAAAGAGAATATGATGCAGTTGATTGAAAAGATGCAACAATTGATGAGAGAAGTAATATATTCATGGATTTCGACCAGAAAAATTGAATTGTAACAGAAGTATATAAGAGTTGTGCGCTCAGAAAAATATAAATAATCCTTATAGAATGAGAATATTTCAGTTTTTGCAGGCAGGAGATTTCCATCATCGCCTCGATTTTTGCAACTGTGAAAATTGGAGGAAATCCGCAGTTTTTCCAAGAAATGTTTGAGACTGATGGTTCACATCAAAAGTGATGGAATATTCAATCATTAAAATGAACATTGGTGGCTGGATATAAACCTACATCGCAAATAAGGGTTGAATGAATGTTGTGTATTGAAAGATAATCACATATTTGTGTTGATTTTGAATGAAATACTTCATGGTGATTAATATTATAACAATTTTATCGAGGGATGAATTTCTTCTTGCTGAACGGAAAAATATCTATTATTAACATGAAGAAGCTCTTTCTCAACGAAGTATGGCCGTTGCTAATTTGCTTGACTTATATTCAGATTGCCATTCCGTTCCTCAGATTTGTAGCCACTTAACTTTCCTTTGGGGAAAAAATTTCTACGTATGTTGGAAGTCTAAAACATTCTAATGATCCTCTCAAGAGAATCACTTTTTATAGTGTTTCATGAAGTCAAGCAGCTTGGAATTTTTTCTAAAAACTTAACTTGACTTCAAGCTTCTTCGAGCTGCTTGAAAGCTTGATACATGTAAAAGCATGCGGTTGAGTTCACTTGGTAATCATTCGTTACTGTACCCATACAGTTGCAATAGAAGTAGGTAATATCTTTAGTCATATAGAATTTTTTTGTTGGCTGCGATACACTGAGATTTCAAAAGACAGTACTTCCGATATAGTCAATTCGTTTCGCAGCACAAGTGGATACAAAAATCTCCGAAAGGAAATTTGGTAACTTGAAAGAAGAAGGGAAGAAATCAACCAGCAGCAATTTCAGAAACGTAAAGAATTTTTGTATTCTGCGATAACATATTGCGGTTTAAAATAGGTAGTTTTTAATGAGAGAAAAATTGTAATGATGTGGTTAATCTTTCTACATCAGTGGAGAATGAGGTGAGTCTAGATAAGTTATCTTTGAGCGCCAAGTAATTTTACCTAGCTATAAACAGATATCACCTGTCAGAAAACAATTCACTAAATTTCGGAAAGGCAACAAAAAGAAGGGACGCAAATTCTCAATCAAGAAAAATATACTCAATTTAATCAGATTATGAATGAACAGTAAGGATTTCGTGCAATAATGTGGAAAACTATTTAAACTCAAATTTAAATTTACACAAAAAAAAAGTTATTCAGGGCCCTCGTATAACGTTATATGCGTGCAGTTATTTCTAGAAGAAATTAATCAAAAAAAGGGTTAAGTAATCCTTATACAAAAACGAATGTGAAGGTATATGAGAAAACTGATGAATTTATGAAATATCAACCGAAGAAAATATGACAACTATAGTTGAGGCTGGTTGGCGCAGATTCCGTTAACAAACAAAATCGATGGCGTAATAATGTGAGGTTCACCTCACAGAGAAAAAAAGACATATGATTTTTATCTGACCTTATGTGAAGATCTTATGGTGGTCTCATGTTTTCCCAATCCAATCGGTCTCACATGAATCCCAGCAATTCCGTTTTGTTGAATTTTCCTTTCGTTAGAATTCACTCGTACAGATGAATTGATTAATCAGAAAGGAAAGTGAATATAAGAAGAGTAAGGTGTAGAGAGGGATGAATAGAGTTGAATGAAGGTCCTCTGTGAATGATAAGAACACGTGAATTAGGGAAAAGTTGATTTTCTTTTTATTTTGTTGGCGGAGTTGACTTACATGATGTTATGCGGGCCAATCGAGTGGTTTTCTATTCTCATGAATATATATATATATATATATATATATATATATATATATATATATATATATATATATATATATATATATATATAAATTTATTGATAACGGGTTAGTAGTCTTGGAACAAAGGAATACTCTTTTTCATGGCAAGCATTCGGAAATATATATTGTTTCCATCTTCAGGCCTCTACAACGAACAAACATCAATGAAAGTAAATCATATAAACAAAAATAATCACTTGGAAACCATAAGAATGGCAACTTACAGAAAGTTGAGGTAAATTATCCAAAAGTTAGTATGTGATGAAAAACCGAAGTCATGAACTCAAAAACACAAGACACATCGACAAAGTGCACAATAAAACTCATATAAAACATCATCAGGTACAAAATTGAGAAAATTGCCAGTTTAAAAACAACAACAAATCACGTAAAATTCATTTCATTCTAAGGCATGAAACGGCGCAGGAGCGGTCTTGTATAGGTTCTCAAAATGTAATAGACAGAGAATGTCAAACGTTTGTACTTTCAAGAATCAAGAAAGTATGCAAATTATGAAACCATGTCATTCTACAACAATCATTAAACATTTTAAATTAAAAAGAACAAAGTGTATTAAATGATTGATCAATTATGCGAATTGAGAAGTGGAGAACGAAAACTGAAAGACTATAAAATTATTAAATTAACAATAAATGGATCAATTGGAGGATTTTTATCTAAGTCTAATAAATGAATATAAATTGAGCTTAAATTATTCAAATCTGTTTTTTATTCATTGTCAAGGGTTCTTTCTGAATGGCAACCATCTCCAAAACAGTCTCTTGTGGTAATTCTTTTCCGCGTCAACAATAGATGCCATTGCATAATTCGGAGTATGAATGTCACTCGCCAAAGCACATCTTTCCGGATGTAATCTCACGTCACTTTTATGCGAACTAATTCGAGCTTGTCCTACAAGTATGCCCAATGTAGACGCCGTTGCAGCCCCCATATATATATATATATATATATATATATATATATATATATATATATATATATATATATATATATATATATATATTCAACTTAAAAATCCGCTTAGCCACAAACATAATTAACGTCAAAGAAGTCTACCAACAAGTGATTTCCGCGATCAACTTTCCTGCAGCAGGTTGTTCTTATCAGAATGGGTAGGCGCAAAAATCGGTACTCATAAATAAGACGTTCACAGCGTAGGTACATCATTCGTGCGAGTTTCAATTTTGATTCTAACAAAAGGAATGAAAAGGTTGACCAGCGGCAAAACGTTACATTGAGTTTATTTCATACATAGTTACTTAAAAATCAGTTTATTAATTATAGTAGGAAAAAGGAAACGTGACAATCACTCAACAAATTATTGCTGTCGGTCACAACCTTAAATAGATTTCTATATAAGATAGATTCATATTGAATGATTCTCTCAGAGGTTTTCCGTATCATTCGTTAAAAACTCAATATTCCTTGTAAAAATATATAGAAAACTGAGAAAAAATTATGTAGTGCCATTACTTAGTGGCCAGAAGTGTAGGTGTGATAGTCTATCGATGGAGATATTCAGCAAAACTTTTTCGAAGAATTTGTAGATCCTCGGTTTGAAAGGTGATTCCCCGAAAACTGATACTCGGATGGTCCAGGAAATTCCCCAAAACTCGAACATAAAAGTAATATTTTCAAATGTATGAAAAAAAATATTTTGGTTCAAAAATAGCAAACTACCAACTATGTAATGGAATGAGAATGTAGTTTTGCTTATCCCTATTCTTTTCGACTCACAGCAGTTCAATTCAGTTGGTTTTATTTTCGCAGAAGCTTCTGTGAGTTGTTTTATAGAAAATTCATTTAAGTTCTCTTGTGATGCTATTGCTATGTTTTAATTTTTAAAATATACATTTCACTTTTTATCTCGTTCTTGTTCTGTAATTGGGTTTCCTCAAACTACCTCAAGAATTTTTTTTCAGATTCTTACATTGATTTTCATTTGAATATTTCCCGATCCAATATTCTGTATTATTTGAATCTTCATTTCCGCTCTTATGGAATATAAGACGAAGTTCAATGTTTTATTGCAATTATGTATTTTTTCGAATTTTGCTACACAAGAAGGTTAAAGTTTCAAGCATATATGAAAAAATCTCGTTTCAACTTGAATTCTAGAAACAAAAGCTTGAATTGATTTCAAGTCAACTGAAGTTCAGCAGGTTGATTTTCAAGGAAATCCGTGAATCCCTTTTAGTATGTTGATTATGATTATTTTCATTCCGCAAAATTGAAATATTTCTAACACTCAGCCATAGAAATAATTCGTTGCGGCAATCTCTATGGTGAAATGGGAACCACAAGAAAAGTTTTCATTGGCATAATACACTCCCCACAAAAATTGTCGACAATACTATATAAACTTTTCGGTTGCTCATTCAAGAGTCGCTTGGTAACTTTCAGAAGTGTGAAATAAGAAGACATCATTCAAAAAAGATGAGTTTATGATGTAAAATATCAACAATTTTCGAGTTAATGAAAAATTTAAAAATTCTACCATCTTCAATCATTCGCGAAGAGATTAAATAGCTAGCATCGAATGGTTACTAATCATTTTCAAAATCGAGTGTTTCCTCCCAGGGCCTTAATTACTGCCAATATACGTCTTGGAAACCCCTCAAATAAATTTTGGATGTACTCTTGAGTCACTGAATTCCAAACTTCAGGAAGCAGATTTTCTAGTTGTTGGAGTGTTCTACAAGGCATCCTACGTTGCTGAGTTTGCCAACCCATGTTGTCCCAAATATGTTCTATGGGATTCAAGTCGGGACTTCTGGCTGACCATCTTAAAATATCAATTTCAGCAATCTGGCCGCTGTTATTTTTCCTTTATTCACTAGGACCAACTCAGTTCTACCATGGAAAGGAATGCCTTCCCACACCATTACTGAGCCCCCTGCGAAGTTTTCGGTTTGCCGGATATTACATTGCTGATACCGTTCCCCAGGTAGTCTGTATACAGGCATGCGTTTATCATTTGATACTAGACAGAACCTGGACTCGTCGGGAAAGTGAACAATCAATTATTCTGGAATACCCCAATTTGCATGTTCTTTCAAAAACTTAAGTCTTGCAACTCGATACTCTCTGATGAGACGCGGGCCGGTAGAAGCCACCCTTGGTCTGATTTCGTCTTCTCTGAGCCTGTTCCTGACAGTTTGCAATGAAATATGCACATTTATGGAAAGTGCAAGTTCATTTTGTAGCTGAACTCTTAGTGCAGTTAAACGAAGCCAACGATCATTAACTGGTGTTGTTATCCGATTTATTCCCTGTCCGGCTCTTCTTCCATATTCCTGTTTCATGGTACCGATTAATTGCTCTTGAAATAATGCTTTGGTTAACATTCAACAAGTTAGCTACGTAACGTTGGCTTCGCCCCTCCTCTTGAAGTGTTACAATTCTTACCACTTCATGATCACTGAAATAGCGTCCAGGACGTTCAGCAGCCATTACAATAAATTCAAAGATTCGAAAGTCTACAAGAAACACAGAAAACTTGCATCAATTTAGCGTGAAAACTGAAGAGAAATTGAATGAATACTGATACTCAAAAAAACTCATTCTTGTTTCAGACGTGTTTGAGATCAAATGGAAACAAATTTTACTACATAGATATGATTTTTCCCCTCATATGTCCAGAAACATATGTTGACAAAGAAACTGCGATCGAGCTGCTTAATCAATAGTAAAATAAAGAATACCAGGTGATGCCACAATTTTTGTGGTGAGTATATTTATTTTCAATCTCTATAAGCCAATTTTCTTCATTATTGAGTACATTCAAGTTTTCTTTAAATATTCAAATGTTACGTTCTTTTGCTAATTCGTCAGCAATTTCGAAATCCATTTTTCACACACTCAAACCATTAGCAAATTCTCACTTGATATCCTCCAATCATTACTTTTCGATAATTCAAGATTGTATTTTAGTCGTAACATACCTTCGATGTCAATATTTGTTTTAACGTCGAGGATCGCCCTGGAGCGTAGGTCGCTATCAACAGACGTGCGGCCATCTTCAAAAACATATTTCGAGTTAAAATACTGTCTTCACTATTTCTCAAATCTCAGCATTATCTTTTAATTCGAAGCACACAAATTTGTTATTCTGCGTAGGTATAAATGTAGGTCGCATAATTATAGAACACTTCGAAATAATCCTGTAAAAACAATTTTACTTTCTAGTAACTTGTTGGTTTGATTGATCAACTCTAAAATCATACTATATGAAATTGCAACATTGTAAATAATGAAATGAGCTCATGAATTCCTATCATTCTCGAATTGTGAGTTAACTGTAATAAAAATGAATTATTACTTCAGAATCCCATTTTTCAGAGTCTTCATACTCAGAGGAATTTAACAATCGTTATTTCATACCTACCAATGGAACTTTTCAGAAGGGTCTTTCCACCTATTTGAATTTCATCACGTCCTAGAACAGGTGAGGATACCTTAATGAAAAGTCAACTGAATATATGAGATGGCATTCAGCTCACGTAGCAATATATCTTTCCATTATCTCTACACATTCGCTAAGAAAGTTTATGAGAAGAATTCCACTCGAAAATGTTGATGTTTGAGAATAAAAAGTAGCTAATTAAAAATATGTTTTCAGATGACGTAAATATGAATGAAAGTCTTTACTTCCTATGATGTTTTCCGGAAAAGTTTATCAACGAATAATTCATACAGGATTATTGTGAAAAACGCTTATGAATATACAATAGCACCGAAAGCTAAAAGGACAGGGCAGAAAGTTTCATTAAAACTTCGACACTCTCATTCGTCTTTGAAGCAATAAGATGAAAAATTAAGTCACGATACCAAGAAAGAAAAGAAAACTGAACAGCATCGTTATCAGATTCAATAAAAACACAACAAACAGTTGTTGTGGTGCTAAAGTTACTTCCTGTAGCGACGTATTGTCGTGGGGTCTGACTCAAATTAAGCAAATTGATATTATAATACCGACTTAAACTAAATTCTTTCCGTAGCACCCAGATACTCAGATATTTTGATGCCATGACAACAGACAGTACTGGGCCAAAAGTGTTTCCTTAGCACTCAGATGCTCAGATGGTCTGACTGAAATAAGACAACCCCAAAATTACCCTTATGGTGAAAACTAGGCTCTGAAGAAAATATATACACACAACCAAATTTATTTGGAATCACCCGATATTTTGAATATTACCTCAGGGATTCTAGAAATTTCGAGAAATTGTTAGAATTAATCCTTTTTGAGATATTTCAATTAATAATAAAAACAAGTACTGTGTTTTAAGGAATTTTACTTAATAATTGCGATTCGTAACGCGTTTCACTACACCGTAGCTTCTTCAGACGAATGAATGTACAGAAAATAAGAATGAGAATATAAATATAAATTATCTTGAGTAATTAAAAGCTTATTGGGTTGCTTCTTCCTAAGTGGTTATTTATGACAGGTATATCCAATGAAATTAAGGAATAGATTGCTCCCCGAAGAGATTCAATAGAGGTGAAGAGCTTAAATCGACTTTTCGACTTTTTCATTGATGAGTCTACCTGAGTGTTTGTATTTATTGATTTCTGAAGTTTCCCAAAGATCTACCTTCCAATATTTATTATCTGTATGCAAAATTTCAAACTGTGGGTCGAAAGAGTGATTATTTTCTAAGAGATGATTCGCGTAATTTGAATCTGATTTTTTATTTGAAAAACTGCGTTTATGTTCCGATATTCTTATATTAAAATTTCTATGTATTCTACCAATGTAGAAATTATTATTTATGTTATTTATATTTACCTAATTACTCTATTAGACCTGTTGTTTCTTATGTAACGGCACTTTCTTTCAAACTTTCAAAATTCCTCAACGACTTGCTCAAAAAACATTGCAATTTTAAATCTAACTTTTCGGTCAAAAATTCATACGAACTAATTGCCAATATCAAAGATACCAATATACCACCTAATTCCAAACTCATTTCTTTCGATGTTAAGAATCTATTTCCCAACATTCCTCCGAAAAATACGTATTACTTAGTTGAAGAATTATTAGAAAGGAATCATGTCAATACTATCATTAAATCAGATATTCTTCCATCATTTCAAATTTATTCAGATCAAAATCATTTCCTTTTCAATAACAAATATTATACTATTGAAGACGGCTTGATTATGGGTAATCCGTTAATTCCTTATTTAGCAGAAATATTCATGAATAATTTAGAGAAATGAATTCATAATCATCCACACAGTAAATATTGTTCATACTGGTATCGCTATGTAGACGATATCATTATTCGCTTCTCAGGAACAGATAGACAGTTAAAAATTTTCGAAAATCATATAAATTCTTCACATCCAAAAATCGGATTCACAACCGAAATAGAAACCAATAATTTAATAAATTTCTTAGACGTAACAATTTCCAATGAAAATGGAAAACATGTTTTCGCTATTTACCATAAGCCGTCACATACAGATATTATAATACATAACTCGTCGTGTCATCCATATCAACATAAAATATCAGCATTCAATAGTTTTATTCATAGATTGATTAACATCCCGTTATCACCAGAAAATTTCAACAAAGAACTAAATTTGATTGAACAAATAGCCAAAATAATGGTTACAATCCCAAACTAATAAATAATATTTTGAATAAAAACAAAGTAGAATCGCATTGAATGAAGTTTACCCTGTCGATAAATTGAAACAAAAATTCAACACCTTAACCTACGTTGGCATTACAAGTGAGAAACTGAAATCATTCTTAAGTAGCAATAATTTCAACATAGATTTCCAAACTAATAATAATTTAGGCAAGTATATAAAAATAATAAAACCAAACCAGGTAAAAACAAAAATCAGGTGTTTATATATTGAATTGCAATGACTGTGATAATTTCTACATTGGTAGAACACATAGAAATTTTAATATTAGAATATCGGAACATAAACGCAGTTTTCAAATAAAAAATCAGATTCAAATTACGCGAATCTTCTCTTAGAAAATCTTTCTTTCGACCCACAGTTTGAAATTTTGCATACAGATAATAAATATTGGAAGGTAGATCTTTGGGAAACTTTAGAAATCCATAAATACAAACACTCAGGTAGACTCATCAATGAACAAGTCGATTTAAGCCCTTCACCGCTATTGAATCTTTTCGGGGAGCAATCTATTCCTTAATTTTAATTGGATATACCTGTCATAAATAACCACTTGAGAAGAAGCAACCCAATAAACTTTTAATTATTCAAGAACATTTATATTTATATTTTTATTCTTATTTTCTGTACATTCATTCGTCTGAAGAAGCTACGGTGTAGTGAAACGCGTTACGAATCGCAATTATTAAGTAAAATTCCTTAAAACACAGTACTTGTTTTTTATTATTGATAATGGAATTCTACCAAGTAAAAGCCTCCCAAATTCAAATATTTCAATTGAAGAAAGGAATGAATTGAGGTTTATTTCAAGAAAGAAACAAATGAAAGAAAATACTAGACTCTTTCCTCATGTAGTAAATAAACTGAAAATTGTTTTCTAACGATTCAGTGCTATTCTTTATTCACCACCAAAAAAAGTGGAAGATAGAGTCTTGAAAGCTCAACAGAAACAAAGATAAAATAATCGTGGAATAATAGAGTAGAATATGCAATCGGTGACACAGTTTTAGCAAAGAACTATAGAATTCTTGGGAAAGTTTGTTGGGTGAAGGGTATTATATGTAAAAAGATAGGTAGAGTCACATTTCTTGTAAATATAAAAGGTATTGAAAAGCGTTAGAAACGTCATGCTAATCATTTAAGAAAAGCTTTGCCAGGTATTGTGTATCCAATAGACAATACATCTGTAAATATTCAAGAGAGTTCCACATCTTCGGTTGGTTCTCCTCAACAGAAAAATGAAAATCAAATTTTGCAATCTAGACCTAAGCGAATAGTTTTCAACCTTAGTGATAAAAATTTTGAGATTTGAATTCTTTTATATTTTCATTTACAAGTAGAGAAGGATGTAATGTATCATAAGTTTATAATAATTAGTAATTGACCTGCGTGTCATGTCATCCCCTCTTGACTACTCGTAGTTCGTGACCATGGAGCAAAACGCTCCTTCTTACGCATTTTGTCATCGAAATAAGCAGCTTGTATCAAATGTGCAATAAATTAGTTGCCATCAATTATGGCCTTTATTCTTTAATTTATCACAACTTATGTGTTTGATGTTTTTGTAATTGGAATAACAATTGTCATCGAACCAGTCATCAATAAACAATAAATAACAAAGTTGGTATCGACGTCCGGTACAACCGGAAGTGCCATTGAGAGAGATGTAAGTTTTTGAGAAAAAGAGTTTCAGACCAGTTGAATCAACTAATGAATTTCAGAACGATAGCATTATTAGTTCACCATGAACGTCTAATAGGCGATTGAGAGAGATGTAAGTTTTTGAGAAAAAGAGTTTCAGACCAGTTGAATCAACTAATGAATTTCAGAACGATAGCATTATTAGTTCACCATGAACGTCTAATAGGCGATTGAGAGAGATGTAAGTTTTTGAGAAAAAGAGTTTCAGACCAGTTGAATCAACTAATGAATTTCAGAACGATATCATTATTAGTTCACCATGAACGTCTAATAGGCGACTCAACTTGGGATACTGTGTATAATAGTTCATTACGATAAATAACTTTTATGTGTAGGTGTTCTCTTAGCCTTCCATATCCAGTAATTAATCCAGTTACGGTGCTTTGTTTTTCTCTAATAGGTACTCTTAGGAACTTCCTGCTAGGTATTTCCGGCAAAATTTTGCTTTGTCTATGACTCAGGGAAGGGACCCACCTGTCAGCATTTCGTTTTTCTATCCAGATGTTGATCGAAACCGGTACCTTAAAGTTGGAAATATCTGTTCATCAAATTTCTGCAAAGACCGAGACGTCAGTGACGGCTGTTCCATCCATGTTTTACGAAAACTTTAATGCAAGTTTCAGAATTAGTCTTTCCATTGATGAAACTACTATAATGATCATTAACTCTTACATTGAAATTTCTGTACGTTCACTCTTACTACCACTACTTCACTGCTACACTAAGTTTGTATACAACAGATCTCTTTCTTTTTACTCTAGAAATCTTCCTAATGGAGAAAAAATTAACAGAGAATGGCTTGTTTACTCTACGTCAAAAGATTCAGTCTATTGTTTTTGTTGTAAAATATTCAGTAAAACTGTGAGTAGTCTGTCAGCTCCAAGCGTTTTCGATTGGCAACATCTGTCATCTACCTTAAAACGACATGAATCAAGCATTTCCCAAAGCGAAAATTCAAAATATTGGGTCCAACTAAATCATATGTTAAAAAATAAAACTACTGTAAATCAAATGCAACTGAGACTATTAGAATCTGAAAAACCAATGGTGTGATGTATTGGGAAGGATCATAGCTGTTATAAAATTTTTATCTCATCAATATCTGGCGTTTAGGGCTCGTCCAAAATATTATATGAGCATGATAATGATAATTTTCTCAAAGCAATAGAAATGATAGCATCCTTTGATTCAGTTATGCGGGAACATATTCACAGAATTCAAGCCTCGAAATTCGATTCAACTCGCATGACTCACTATTTAGGAGATCAGATTCAGAATGAAATCATTGATTTACTCGGCACGACCATAAAAATTATATCCTGAACAAAGTCAGAGAATCAAAATATTTCTCTATCATATTAGATTGCACCAGATGTGAGTCGCACAGAACAAATTACAGTTATACTAAGGTATGTTGTATTGAACAGTGAAACTAAGAATGTTACAATATGCGAAAGTTTTATTGGCATCTGTCCGATAACCAGCTCCACAGGTGAAGGACTATTAAATTTTGTTTTAGATTTATTTTCGCAATTAAACCTTGATATTAAAACTTACGTGGCCAAGGTTATGACAATGGTTCTAATATGCGTGGAAAACACAATGAATTAGAAAAAAATATTGGAAATGAATAATCGTGCATTTTACATTCCATGCTCGGCGCATAGTCTCAATTTGGTCGTTAACGATGCGGCAAATATAACGCACGACACGGTCGACTTTTTCATTCATTTTTGTTGATGTTGATGTGTCTGAATGAATTATTATTGGTTCAGAATGTGCTATATAAGTGGAATTTTTCCAGTAAATGTTTCAAATTATGGCCAACATTTTGTTAAGTAATTCAATTATAATATTAGGATTGTAATCATTATTAAAAGCTATTTGTTTAGTAATACTAAGTTCTGTATCGAAATTATCTGAAGATGAAGGAATATTTCATAATCTATGAATCATGCTGTAAGCAAGAGCTGCCATTTTATGTTTATTAGGATGAAATCACGCATTGTGAAGTTGGGAAAGTAGGCGATAATTAAAAATATTTGCTGGAAAAATTTCAATTAAACATCTCATTCGGAACCAATGATAATTTATTCAAACAAAAGGTAAGTTTCTGCTTGGTTTAAGTTAAGCTCAGGGAAGTGTATTCAAATATAAAACTCTACAGCAGGGGTGCTCAAACGGTCGAGCGCGAGTGCTTTTTGAATAGATCTCGAGAAAAAAAAATTTTCAATAAATAGGTAACTAAACTACAAAAATTAATTACGTAATAAAATAACAATCTGCTAGCGACAAGAGGCAGCTTTATCAAAGAAACAAGCGGTACTTAACAAAGAAAAGCTTTTTTTGGAGATTTTAAAAATAAAACAGAAATCATGTCTGCTATTCGAGAACTTCAGTTATCTCGTCCGACTGTCTCAAAGAGTATTGAAGTCATGAGTCTGGACATGGCAGATAAACTAAAAGATGATGTCATGAAATGTACATACGTTTCTCTACAGTTCGACGAATCCACCGATATGACAGCCACAGCCCGGCTGTGTATTTCTATTCGGATGGTATTCAATGACGTTTTGGCTAAGGAATAAACTTTGACAATCATTCCTCTGAAGGGGAGGACCCGTAGCGAAGATATATATGACGTTTTCTTCAAATTTGCAAAAGACTACAAGCTACCAATATATAAATTAGTGTGCATTACAACCGATGGAGTAACAGAAATGACTGGTATCAAAAACGGTTTTGTGGCATTGTGTCGAGCTAATGAAGATATCCCTTCATTTTGTTCATTCCATTGCATCATGCATCAACAAGTTTTGTGTTTAAAAGTTTCAAACACGGAGGAAATTATGGGCATTGCAACAAAAATTGTGAATTCAATCCTTGCACGTAGCTTGCAACGGCGGCTCTTTAAGTTGCAGTTGGAAGATAGGGAGTCAGCTGAGCACACTGATTTAGTTCTTCACACGGACAGGTGGTTGAGTCGCGGAAAATTCCAAGAAAGGTTTCTAGAATTATTGCCCGAAATAACAGCTTTTCTAGACGAAAGAGGTGATGACATTCAGATGTTGAAAAACTAAAAATGGCTGACTGATTTGGCATTTTTGACTAATATCTTAATGCACTTAAACACCAATAACTTGGAGCTTCAAGGTAAAGGTTATTGAATGATGCATTCGAAAGTAATTACCTACTGAAATAACAAGTCAGTTGAATATGAACTCATGTTTATTGAAAAAGAGTTGGTTCAGATTATATCAGATATACATCTCTAAGGTACATCATCTGATACAAATTTCTGGTGTTTTATATCTGTTGATAAATATCCGAATCTAAGGCAAATCGCCCTTCAACTGACGGCAATGTTTGGCTTAACTTACTTGTGCGAGTATGAATTTTCTGAAATGAAGATAATTAAGTCAAAATATCGCAATTGACCAACTGACAATCTGATGTCATCATGCTTGCGATTAGCACTCAGTGGTTACGTACCATCTTATGAAAAGTAGGCTGAGGACATTCAGTGCCACGCTTCAACATCCTACACTATATGTTACTCTTTTGTTTTGTAACAACTAATAAACCCGCAATTTTGAATAATTATGAGTGTCTTTCATTGATATTATAGAGAAGAATCCAACAAAACCTTACTCAAACCTTGACTAAAATATTGTTTATTGTGCGGAAAGCTGATATCCATATATGCTACAGTACACCCTACCTAGGTAGGTAGGTAGGGTGTATCGTGTATGTACGACAACCCTGCATTACACATACTTGCAGCCTCTCAGAGTCGATCGTAAGTAGTCTAAAAATATTGAGTTAGATCGCCAGCAGTTCAAGTTTGAGCACCCCTGGTCTACAGGAATTAGTGCGAGCAACACTTTGGAAATAATCCGAGTTTACAGTGCAGGCATTACTTCAAAGAATTTCAGGAGATTTATCATAAATTATTGGTTACGTTCGAACAAAATAGATTTCAATTCAATGAACTTTAATGAATCTTCTATATTCGAGAGTATTCAATATAACACCCACAGTCAAGATATTATCTTTAACTTTATGTTTAGTCACCTCGAATACTTTTTAACTGTAGTGGGAAACACTGATTATTATTTACGGGGTATGTTCATAAAGTATATCGAATGTTGTGTTACTCAAGAAGTATTTATACTGTACTGTACAATTTCAATAAGAGGATGGTCAGAAAAGTTTCGACCTTTACGTGAAGATGGCACTCGTCAAAAATGAAATTTGGTGAATTTTCATTGTGCATCTGTTGCTTAACACTCACCAAGGTCTCATCCATTTTGGAAGCGCAGTTGTTATGGCACATTCGTTTGAGTGAATTCATGTGAGTGTTTTTGTGAAAATTGACAAAATCGAGAATCGAATTGTCATTAAATATTTGTTTTCGAAAGCAATACGCCTATGCGTATTTAGTTGACGATGAGTTGGATTCTGTATATGGGAACACTGCACCATCATTTACCACTGTAAAATTTTGAGCAGCTCGACTTGAAGAGTTTGGAAGACGATGACGTTTGGGACGTCTAAAAGTTACAACTACCAACGAGTACGTTGCCAAAGTTGATAAAATGACATAATTATGATGTTCACAGTTAGATCTGACACTGACGCTATTTTTAAATTGATGGCGATCGATGAAGTTTGGTTCAATTACGGAATATTTATTCCGTATCTACTTAAAGAACGAAAATACATGAAAAAATATAAGGGTAACGTGTTTTAGAACAAATATCCAAACTTAACAGAGAAAATGCTTGATTTCTATTATTAAAAAGATTTCAGAATCATTACATTCAGTGATGGACCTGGAGAAAAATAATTCTTCAACATTTCTAAATTTGTTATGAATAAACTTGAATATTCGATTTTCTGCGTTTATTTCTCAGTTCAGTGTATCAAAAACCATCATACTTGCCGTTTGCGTGCCGTTCAAATCATAAAAATCCAGAAAAGAAAAGCGTAATAATTTTTTTTGCACATGAAATATACGTGGAATAGAAAATCGCATTCATCCAGATAACAACAGGCGATTCATCCTGAGAGTATATTAATGGTACATCACGGAATATAAATCAAATCATGATGCGAAATAAATGATGCCTTCTTGCTAAGCGGCACTGAATTGTATCGATGATATCAAACGATGTTCAGCCACAACATATGTAAAGGGAGATTTGAATGAAAGCAGCATGAAAAGAAACGGTTATCGGTTCAGTTTTTTTGCTTATATAGGGATCTTTATAGCTCCTGAAATACTACTATGCGGTTAGAATAAATGAAGTTTTTTCAGTATAGAATTGGAAAGGGTTCGAAATTCTGATCAACCTTTCTGCTTTCAGACTCACTGCGCCAAGAAATTATCGCAAAAAATCGAAATTCAAATTTAAGATATCGTGAAGTATATTTTTTCATTAATCCTCTTGCACCAAGGAATGAAATTATGGTATTAAGATTTTCACTATATTAACAAAACTATGACCGGTTTCACCACACTGTGGCTTCATCAGATATGTACAGGTGGAGTGATAAAACCGGTCATAGTTTTGTTAATATAGTGAAAACCTAAATATCATAGTTTTATTTCGTTGACAATTCCACTTATGTGTCAAAACGCAAGTTTAAGAACACAGAAATTCGAGTTTGATATCCGATAAATTGCATAGAAATAGGAGGGAAGGTAGGATATAAGTGGATAAATTTGCTCATAGAGAATCCTTGCGTTTCCATAGCAACGCAACATTCACAATAAATAGCACGGATTTTAACACTGTCAAGAACAGCATTTTTGGTACCTGTTGTAAAGTTTCTGCTGATATAAATTAAAATGTCTCGTTTTGGAAGCACCAGTAAAGCAGAAATAAATGGTTCTATACAGAATTCTATCCCCAAAAATACAAGAAAAACGCACAGCTCGGTTTGGAATCAATTCAGTGTATTCTGCAAGGAACTAATGTTTGATTTGGATACACAGCATTCTATTGAAGATATTGCAGAAAATCTTATGGATTGGGGTTTCATAATTATGATGTTCACAGTTAGATCTGACACTGACGCTATTTTTAAATTGATGGCGATCGATGAAGTTTGGTTCAATTACGGAATATTTATTCCGTATCTACTTAAAGAACGAAAATACATGAAAAATATAAGGGTAACGTGTTTTAGAAAAATATACAAACTCAACAGTGAAAATGTTTGATTTCTATCATAAGAAATTATTTCAGAATCATTACATTCATCGATGGAGGCGTAGAAAAATAATTCTTCATCATTTCTAAATTTGTTCATGAATAAACTTGAATATTCGATTTTCTGCGTTTATTTCTCAGTTCACTGAATCAGAAACCATCATACTTGCCGTTTGCGTGCCGTTCAAATCATAAAAATCCAGAAAAGAAAAGCGTAATAATTTTTTTTGCACATGAAATATACTTGGAATAGAAAATCGCATTCATCCAGATAACAACAGGCGATTCATCCTGAGAGTATATTAATGGTACATCACGGAATATAAATCAAATCATGATGCGAAATAAATGATGCCTTCTTGCTAAGCGGCACTGAATTGTATCGATGATATCAAACGATGTTCAGCCACAACATATGTAAAGGGAGATTTGAATGAAAGCAGCATGAAAAGAAACGGTTATCGGTTCAGTTTTTTTGCTTATATAGGGATCTTTATAGCTCCTGAAATACTACTATGCGGTTAGAATAAATGAAGTTTTTCAGTATAGAATTCGAAAGGGTTCGAAATTCTAATCAACCTTTCTGCTTTCAGACTCACTGCGCCAAGAAATTATCGCAAAAATCGAAATTCAAATTTAAGATATCTTGAAGTATATTTTTCATTAATCCACTTGCACCAAGGAATGAAATTATAATATTTAGATTTTCACTATATTAACAAAACTATGACCGGTTTCACCAACACTGTGGCTTCATCAGATAGATACAGGTGGAGTGATAAAACCGGTCATAGTTTTGTTAATATAGAGAAAATCCAAATACCATAGTTTTATTTCATTGACAATTCCACTTATGTGTCAAAACGCAAGTTTAAGAACACAGAAATTCGAGTTTGATATCCGATAAATTGCATAGAAATAGGAGGGAAGGTAGGATATAAGTGGATAAATTTGCTCATAGAGAATCCTTGCGTTTTCATAGCAACATTCACAATAAATAGCACGGTTTTTAACACTGTCAAGAACAGCATTTTTGGTACCTGTTGTAAAGTTTCTGCCGATATAAATTAAAATGTCTCGTTTTGGAAGCACTAGTGAAGCAGAAATAAATAGTTCTCTACAGAATTCTATCCCCAAAAATACAAGAAAATCGCACAGCTCGGTTTGGAATCAATTCAGTATATTCTGCAAGGAACTAACGTTTGATTTGGATTCACAGCATTCTATTGAAGATATTGCAAAAAATCTTATGGATTGGGGTTTCAATATGAAACAAATGAATGGACAAGATTACAAAGAAAACGTTGTCAAAACAATGTGGAACACAACTGCAAAAATGATGCAGAATATGTATTTCGAAAAATTCAACTTTACCGATTCAGCTTTTAGAAAGGCTCGTGAAACTCGCAAAGGAAGATGTTACAAGAGAATGAGGAAAAGCGCAAAGACAGTTCCGTTGCATTAACAAGAACTGAAATTGATAGCATGGCTCTGTACTGGGACGAAAATGTCCCAATAGGTTCGTTGAAAAAATCCATATTGTTGCTTATGAATTAGCATGGCATGACGATGAAGCAGCAACTTTGCAAGGTACACTTTTTCAAAGAGGAAAAATTTAATAACGGAGAAGTGACTGATCGTATTGAATATAACCCAGTATTCTCAAAAACTTGCCAAGGCGGCTCAAAATAATGCTGTGATTGTAAATGGCTAGTAAAAAATAAGGAAAACCCACATTTAGGTCCAGTGAGGTTGTTTTATAAGATATTGTCGAAACGACCCGATCATATCGCAAGTGTTAGATTATTTCTGGCTCCCAATCAATTTTGGAAAAAAAATACTTCTAAGGGTTAGTGCAAAAATATGCCTTTGGGAATAAATGAAATATGTGTCAGTGAACAAGAATTGATAAAACTAACAGGACACTCTACGGCAAGCTCTATTAAGCCCTACCTGCAACTGAACAATGAGCATCATTTGAATCTTATTTCAAATCTTCGAAAAACTTCTGCGAATGCTGAATCTTCCATAACTCCTCAGGCATCGTCCCATATAGAATCGACCCGGAGTGAAAAAATTGTATATAGTATTTGCATTTTCAATAACTGCTCATTCCAATAATAACTAAACATGTTCGTAATGAATGCTTTATGATTTTCTCATTGAGTTCGTGTGCATTTCTCAAAAAAGTTCATTTTGTACTTTTTGTCATTCGCGGAATTTTCTCAGCAAGTACCACCCGAGCTCAGATTTGGCAGGATATTTTTCTATGCTTGTTTTCGAATACTTACTTTTCGGTAATGCAACTCGACAAAATTTTGTCGCCCAGTTCTCGTTGAAATGCCTGCTCATAAGTATTTGAAAACGAGCATAGAAAATCTGAGTTCTTGTGGTATTACTCACGAAAATATGTATATCGATTTTCATCAAGGTACGACCTCCTCAATCAGATTACCAAGGAATGAGTGATATTTCCACTCTTGGCAACATCATCTACGATTCATACTCAAAATCAATGAACATATAACATTCTGAACCATTTCGTTCCCAATTATGATCATTTTGTTCTGAGCGTCGGTCACACACACTAACTGGATAGTTTTGCTGGTTCCTTAATCTTCTAAAGAGAATTTCCAGCGCACGCTTGATGGCATTGAGGTCTGGACTTCTTGCTAGCCACTCTCTATTGAAGCGATCTCGTGCTCGTGAAGGCAGTTCCTAACGATAAGCTCTTTGGCGCTATCATGCATAATCAAAAAGTTTCCACCCTTACATGCAGACGCAGGAAAACGTGGGAGATAAGAACAATGAATCCAAGCAAATCTTGAGTCGCAGCAGATAAATTCTGAAAAAGGCGAGAAAAATCAGGAGGAAATGATGGCCGAAGAAGATATGATTCATGTAAGTTTTGTTTATATGACTATTTGTATTGTATCTGATGTTTGAATATCTTGTGATGACCCTTCGAAGAAGGAATCTTCTCACTGTTTCAATGAAAATTGGCACTATATGTAAACCTTATAAATCAGTGGTTCCCAACAGATGTACCACTTGAGCTTTTTAGGATAATCGGCTCACCACCATGTACAGGGTGGGGCGTCGCTAACTCCCACTTTTCAAAAAATTACTGTACGAGAACGGGAGGTTCTAGAGTGGTGGCGCTGGTTTCGTTGCAGTCTTAAATAAGTCTTGGTCGGTGAGCAGCGCGCGTTTGTTGTTGAGACCTTAACCAAAACAAGTAAATCTGTTATCTCGACGCATCGTACCTTCCGCACGAAGTATCGTTTGAACTCTTCCTGACCGGAAAGCAATTTTGGCGTGGATGCTAAAATTCTCAGCAACAGAATCTACACTAAATGTAGAGAGAATTGGCCCGCGTGTAACCGTCACAACCCTTAAAAACATCGCTCGAGAGAGAGCGTCGATTGAGCAGTCCCCATCGCGTTGGGCACGCAAACATGCCTCTGCTCTTCAGATATCGGCTCTGACAGTAAGACTGATCTCGGGTTACACCAATACAAGATCATGGTTGCACAGGAATTGTCCCCGACGAAAAACATTACAAAGGAAAAAAAATAATATATCTAGAATATAAGAACCATCCGACACCAAAGAACCGAAATAGATACATAGAAATAAGAAATACTGTGAATAACAGAGTTCGGGAAATTAAAGAAGAATACTGGCAGAGATTTAGTGCTGAAATAGAAGAGGATATATAAGGAGCGCAAAAACGAATTTGGAAATTATTAAGGGATATGAAAAAGGACACCAATGAAACTATACAACTGAAAACAATCACAAACGAAACATGGGAAAAATACTTCAAAAATCTTTACACCGAATCAGAATATGAAGAAGAACCCCCAGAAGAAGACTTAGAAAACGACATTATAAATGAACCGGTAACAATCACGATCAAAGAGCAAGTAGCTATGGCAATAAGTAAACTTAAAAATAGGAAAGCTCCAAATGAAGATAAGATAACAAATGAGATGATCAAATATGGCGGAGAAGCCATGAGAGAAGAGTACACAAAACTGTTTAACATCATAATTCAACACAGAAAAATACCAGAAGAATGAAAAAGAAGTGTAACAGTGCCTATCTTTAAAAAAGGAGACAAAACAAATCCTGCCAACTATTGCGGAATAACCTTATTAAGCACCTCTTTGAAACTGCTTACAAAGATTCTTGCCGATGACATAACGTCAACAATGCCAATCAGCGAAGAACAACGAGGCTTTCGAAAAAACCGATCCACGGTCGATGCACTATTTATAACAAGGTAATTAGTAGAAAAGTCTCTTGAATATAACACTCCAGCATATCTTTGTTTCATAGACTTAACGAAGGCCTTCGACAGAGTCCAACTGAAGAATGTAATCAAGATACTGGAAAACAAAGAGGTACCCAAAAAATATATAAGACTCATAAAAGATCTGAACACTAATACAACAACGCAAATACGAACAAACCACACCCTAACGCAGCATTTCGGAACAACGTCGGGCATTCGCCAAGGTGATAGTCTTAGCCCTCTACTATTTAATACTGTTATGGACCAATTTGTAGAGACCGTTAAAAACTTGGGACTAGGATACCGCATGGGAACCTACAAAATTAACATATTATGCTATGCCGATGACGCCGTACTCATTACAGAATCAGAAGACGACCTACAAAGAATGTTATACGCCTTTAGCAAACGCGCAAAAAATTTCAATATGGAAATCTCAACAAGTAAGACAAAATGCATGACCATAGCTAGGGAACCTCTGCGCTGCAAGTTAACAATAGACAACGCCACTATAGACCAAGTCATGTCATTCGAATACTTAGGGTGCAAAATAACAAGCACAGGATACCTTGAAGATGAAGTGAGGAGACAAGTGAACAAAGCAGCTGCAGTATCGAGACATCTTAAACAACCAATTTGGAGAAATAAACACCTCAGTATACCATGCAAATCCAGAATCTACAAAACATGTGTGCGACCAATTATGACATACGGAGCAGAAACAAGAGCGGAAACGTCGGTAACAAAGAGGAAACTAAGAACAACAGAAATGAAAACGCTAAGAACTATAACCGGTTACACATTGAATGACAGACAAAGAAATACCGACATAAGGGAAAAATGTGAAACAGACGATATTGTAAGATGGGTAAGAAAAAGAAGAAGAGAATGGAACCAGCATGTAAACAGAATGACCACAGATAGAATAGCTAAAATCGTATATAACAACATACCACACGGAAGAAGACCCGTTGGACGACCACCAAAACGATGGCGGGACAGTTGGCAATCAACTTCACAAGAACTGCTACAGGGAAACCGAAACTGAACAGGCGCTACGCCTTCTACACGGTGAAGAAGAAGAAGAAGAATTGGGGAAAGCGCGTGGACCGTTGTCAGACAATCCTTCAACATGTGCCTCCCATTGGGATCTTATGGACGAGCGACGAATCTCATTTTCATCTTGCAGGATGCGTTAATAAGCAAATTTTAGCTACTGGGCACAAAAAAACCCGAGAGCTTCGCCAAAGACCCGTCCACATCCCAAAAGTCAGGGATTGGTGTGCAGAATCTAAAGTAGGCATCATTACGCCTTTCTTCTTTTAAGAGGTTGGCTTTAGAGTTACCGTGAACTCTGACCGGTACTGTGGCATGCTTGGGAATTTTTTACACCCGAAAATCAAGGAATTGGGTGGAACCTACGACCAACAGAGCTTCTGGTTCCAGCAGAAGAGTTCAGCGGCCCCTGCCCTCCCCTGATTTGAGCCTCTGTGACTTTTTTCGGTGGGGTTATCTCAAGAGTGAGGTTTTTAAACATCGTCCAAGGACCATTTATGAGCTAAAAACCGCCATTGAAGAAGAAATTAATCAGATAACTCCTGTCACTTCATGCGGAATTTCCATAAAAGGCTAAACATGTGTGTTGCTTGCCAGGGCCATCATCTGGACGATATCATTTTGAAACTTAACTGCAAGAAACTACATTATATAACCTTCCTGTAGAAATAAATTTTTCTTGTAAATATCTCGTACAGTGTTGTTACCAACCCTTTGAAAAGTGGGAGTCCGCCTCGCCCCACCCTGAATATACAGGTTATCCCAAATTGACTGGCCTATTAGACGTTTGTTAAGAACTTATAATGATTTTACTCTAATTTTAAAATATTTACACCTCAACCGCGCTTTCGGTTATGCCGGAAGTGCATACTAACTTTGTTATTTCATATAGAACACCCTGAATATTTATGAGTTACCAATGATGCCGTGGATTAACATCGAAATAAACTAGAACGGCTACGGCCGTTTCACCAGCTCTGACTGCTCTCTGAATTATATGTTCTACAAAGCTCAAATTCCTGTTCAACTTTACTCTCAGGTATTCGAGGGTCTCTCCTGGAGTTATTATATTATATTATTATTTTGACTCTGTCACATCTGATGGTGGGACTCCCACCATCAGCACCTGACGGAATATACCATAACTAAAACCCCTCATGTTCTCCAAGATATGCATGGGTACCGCTTTTGCATTACTTCCATGCATACTTGCCATTACAGTCATTTATTCCCTTTCCGCTTCACCGTTCCGTTAATCTTGTTTCTTCCTTTTCATGACTTCCATAGCATATTTATTGACAGCCAGACAATTCTCCTGCGACGCCAACATACAGTTAACAATGGTGTCCTCGGTCACCACCCTTTCCATTTTCTTGTTCATTTCCCTTCTGTGTTCTTCCCATCTGACGCACCCAAAAGCAGTATGCTACACCGTATCAATCTCTCTACAATATTGGCAATGAGCGCTCTCAGCCTTACCTATTATGTGCAGATAAAATTGGAAGCATCCATGTCCCGAGATGAGCTGAGTGATGTGGTAATGTACCTCTCCATGCATCCTGTTGTACCAGGGGACCAGGTTCGGTGTGAACCTCCTTGTCCGAGCTCCCTTCGTTTCTGACGACCATCTTTCCTGCCATTTCTCCACTGCGATTATTTTATCCTTCAGCCTGTTTTCCTCACCAATCTCGTAAGTGCTGTTTCTCTCCTTTGCTAACAGATTTGTAGAGACAGTCCGATAGGCACAGGATATTCCTTTGGTCACTTTCCCTCTCAGGCGTTCAGCCATTATCTTGTACTTCCCTACTTGAAGTATCTTCCACCACACAGGAGCAGCATATAAGAAAATTGATTCCACTGCACTGCTCAGAATTTTCCTCTTATTTTGGCCTCCTCCGCCAATTCTGGGCATCAGTCGGTCGATGGCTACGGACGTTCCACCAGCTCTGACTGCTCACTGAATAATATGTTCTCCAAACCTCAAATTTCTGTCCTACGCCACTCCCAGGTATTTAAGGGTTTTTCTTGGAGTTCTTATAGCTTCCTCCACCACCACCTCTATATGTCCACATTTGTTTTCGCCAGAAGAAGTGCGGAGTGTCTACAGTGGTGTTCTGGGCATGCACAATGGGTACCTACATCTCTTGCCGTCGCACTGACATATTTGCAGTTTGATTCTTCCTTGTTTACTCTGTTTACTGAATGTTTAAGATGCTTCCGATAATCGACAGTCCCATCGACTGTGAAGCACGGGCTGTTATAAGATTTTCTAGTTCTAGAGGTCTGAAACCGATCGATATTCATCGTGAAATATGTAAAGTTCATTAGGAATGATGGAAAGGTTAGAAAGTGTGTGAGATCATTTAAATAAGCCGTACAAGTGTGCATAATGGACAACGGAGTGGGCGTATTTTGGACGTTAATGAAAGTTTGGTGCCGGGATTGGACGAGATGGTTAGAGAACCAGACGCTTTATGATTTCCTCTTTGTGTTTTTACCTTCGTAATATTTTTCGTATCGTTTGGTATAGCATTATCAGCGAGCAATTGAATTCATATGGAAACAATTAAGATGTCAGGCGGCAAGCTTATATGAGGAAGGGAATATAAAACTGATACAACGTTAAAGCAAGTGCCTCAGTGATGAGGGAAATTATGTAGTAAAGTAGATCAAGATTCAGGCTTTCATGTGAAAAGAATTACTTTGCGAGTCTTTTTTTGATTTCAGAACGGAACTTATTTTAAAAACACCCCACGTAAGAAGCATAATAATCATTACAATATGGAGGCCACAAGGAAAAAATGCACACTGTCATTTTGTAATGTAATTACACCTCATTTTCTCAAATAGTCTCGTTATCTGATTGATATAGAAGCTATTTTCTCCAAAAAAATTGTAACCATATAACAAATCCACGAATCTCGAGAAATTGCAGTTCTGAAGCTCTATTCCCATGGGTTCCTCGTTAGGCACATGTATTACTCCTGATATACGCGGAATCAGAAATCACAGGGGTCGATCCGCAGATCCGAAAAATACGTCGCACCCTCTACGAATGATTCAAAGCTTAGATTTTCGTTCGGGAATTTAGGTATCAGGATATTCAATTTCTCTTTTTGTGCAAGTAACTTCATTTTTCATTGAAATAGGAATTTCGATGAAGAAAATTATATTTAGTTTTTCTGCTCAGATCCACTTTTTGCCATTTATATTCAAGGGAATGCTGGAAATTTCATTTGATGAGCGTCGAGTTGATTATGCTTGAATAATCTACTCCAAGAATTTTGGAATATACATTGAATTTACGTTTAGTCAAAACGTATTTATATTAAATTATAAATGAAGAAAAATTCGACTGTAGACAACAACTAAGGGAAATTTCGAATTTAAAGTTTTCTTGCTGACCAATTCAGGAAAATTGCTTTTCTCAATAAAAGAAAATTTAATTAGCATTAGCATAAAATGAATAAATATATAAGTGTACATAATAGTATATCACAACTTGAGGAGGTAAATCTACGTGCCAATTCAAGAAAAAAAATTCATATAAATAAAGGCCCGCAAAAGCTTCGCTACGGAGCTACAGGAAACAATTGGTTTTTTCTTCAAAACTCCTGCAGTTTTTGAGAAATTGCAGTACGCCACTGATCAGCACACAATAACTTTTCGTCATCTTCGTTCAATTCAAAAACTTTTTTGACACTTGTAATTTTTTCGTAACTCCAACGGTTTTCGAGTGAAAAATTATTGAATTTGAATTATTTGTATTGTATATTATTCGCTAAGTAAAAATAAAATAATAGAAATGCTCGATAGGCATGACCAAAATTTGCTTTCATTTTGATAGCTCCTCTTCTGAGACTCAACTTATAATTATTCAATATCAAACTAAAAACAAGAACAACTTAAAACTGTATAAATTGTCCCTGTATAAGGTGTCCTCCACCTGCAAGAATACAGTCATTTGTCCTTCTTCGCATATTATCACGCACTCTTAAAACTATTCCTGGGGTATTTCTTATCTCGTCACAAGAGGTTATTATTCGATTTCTCAATTCTTCTACACTTCTGTGATATCCCCATTAGTAAGAGTCTAAACTATTTAAGTCTGGGGTCCTAGGAGGCCATGGTTCTGGCCCACCCCGACGTATCCATCGGTTGTTGAATGTATTATTCAAGAATTCTCTAGAGCTTCTCCACTAAAATGTGCTGGTGCCCCGTCATGCATGAACCACATTATATTTCTCACCAAAAGTGGCATATCTTGGAGCAAAAAAGGTAACTCCTCCCCAATAAATTGCCGATAAGCGTGACTGTTTAGTCAGTTGGGCAGAAGAATAATAATATAATTTTTTCCAATTTTCCGGACCCAGACATTGAGTGAGAATTGTTCTTGATGATGAGATTCTTCAATCGAATGGGGGTTTTCCTCAGCCCAATAATGATTATTGTGAAAATTTGTGATAGCAGTTTTCGAAAAGTTAGCTTCGTCTGTGAACATTATTTCATTATCAAAATGAGCATTTTCTCTAATTTTATCTAAAAACCATCGACAGAAATTCAGTCTTGAAGAAAATCTTGAGGAAGTAGAGTTTGGACGCGTTGAATATGAAACGGGTACAATTAAAAGTCGTGGAGAATCCTCCAAACTAGAGCATGAGAAAAATTCTACTGATTTTCAATTTTTTTCGTATTCACATGAGGATTCAAATCGATACAATTCAAAACTGCTTCCTCAATATCTGGAGTTCTAATAGTTTGAGTTGCACCTTTTAAATGATTATTTGCAGAAAAAGTACCAGTTTCCCTCAACCTTCTGTGGAAATTTGAAAATGTTCGCCTGTCTGGTGTTACTCGATTTGGAAAGCGCACTTGATATAATCGCCAAGCTTCTGTTGTGTTTCCGTCAGCCAGACCGTACATGTATTGGCTATCAGCCAATTCGGCGTAAAATTAGCCATTTTTTCCTACAGCAATAACTTCAAAATTCTTAAAAGTGATCGTTAATTTAATAAACAATTGGAGCAGATTCTGGTTCAACTTTAGTCACTCCCAACATAAATAAACAAATGAAAATAATCAGAGCCTACTAGTCATTTTTGAATTAGAAGTGCTTTCAATTCAGCGAATGCATACAATCGTTCAATAATTTTTTGCTCGAGATCGGTTGGAGATACGAGAAAATTATAATTGTCAGAAAATTTTTTAAATTGAACGAAAATTACGAAAATTGATTGTACGCTGATCAGTGGCGTACTGCAAAAAAGTTTGAAAGGGCGAAATAAGACATGGCTCCGGAAAAAAAGCACATTGTAGATTCTAGTGAAAATTTGGGAAGTGTTATAATGGAGGCTGTAAAAATAGCTTGCATTCCAAATTTAGGCTGAATATCTCAAAAACTGCAGAAGTTTTGAAGAAAAAAACAATTTTTCCGGAAATTTCAACACCCTGTAGCTCCGTAGCGAAGCTTTTGCGGACCTATGTTTACATGAACTTTTTTTCTTAAAATTGCACGTAGATTTACCTTCTCAAGTTGTCACATTCTATTATGTAACACCTTGTATATAAACATGTATAAACCAGAGTAAAGCAAGAAATATGTGGACTACTTATTTAATCTAATATTTAATCAGTGATTTTCAGTTTTATTCAAATGTGCCATTCAAAATATCTAGTATGCTGTAGGTAGCTGTTTCTATTAGTACTTTATATATATGTTTTTTCAGAAGTGCCGAATACTCATCACGTATTGTAGTTGGTAATTTGTTCGTTATTTTTATTATCATATGGTGTTCGTTTTTCTGTAGGCAAGTACGATTAAATTTAATAGACATTAAGTTCTCTTCATTACGGGTCATACGATCATGTTCATTTCTGTGGAATAGATCAGAGTTGTTTCTTACGAACGTAATTGCTTCATAAATGTATAAGGAAGGTATCGTAAGTGGGTTGTTTTTGATGAAATGATCCTTACAGTTTTCATTGTGTTTCAGGTTCAATATCGGTTTCAAGCATCTCTTTTGGAATATGAAGATACGAGACGCCTATCGAGAAATTCCCCAGAAAATAATTCCATTTCTGATACGGGAAACGAAAAATTTAAAAAAAAGCTGTGTTTTTTGAGTATTTATCATGAGATTATTTATGTTGATCTTGATTACTACCACTTATTATTACATGCCTTCGGAATGTCTGGAAGTTCTCTCTATATAGTTTTAGCCTATAGCAAAGTTGCCTATTTCAATTCACATCAAATAACCCAGAGATGTCACGATAGAACATGTTGTGGAGAATTCTGTAGCTAGTTATCAGGTCTCCTAGTGAGCTTCTGAGGGTGAAGTATGTTAAGCCGTTCTTCATACGGAGGACGTGTGGTGCCACAGGGAATTTTTGTTGCCCTGCTTTATCTATTTTACATTTATTATTTTTAATGCAAGTATCAACCGACGCCAATACTGGCGTCGGTTGATACTAGTGTGCTAGTTTCTGATGGATAATGCTGCACAGTTGATTATGCCTGTGAAGATAGTCCCTATTGGTCAGCTGTTCGCAGCCGGAAATATGCTGTATAGTATTCGATCTTATATGGAATTTCCTGCACTTATCTGTTTGCAATGTTTCGTCCTTGATTATAACATTTTTTGTAGTTGTTGATGATTATTATCATTATTATTATTGTTCCTCAATGATGATGGGTAATTGGACATGTGAGTTTCATCACGTCAAACAGCCTGAAAATTTTTAGAGAAGCTTGAATTCACTTGATATTTATGCTTTTGAAAAACCAAAGGTTTGACTTGACATGATATAGGAACCCAAAAGCTTGAATTGAAGTCATTTTGAAACTGCTTGAATGCTTGATATATATAAGAGCATAAAATTGAGTTTACTTGCTAATCGCTAGTTGCCGTATCCGAACACGTGCAGTAGAAATAGGTAGTATCTCTAGTACAGGGATGGTCAAACGGTCGATCGCTAGTGCTTTTTGAGTAGATGTCGAGAAGAAAAAAATTTTAAATGAGTAGGTAACTAAACTACAAAAATTTATTACGTAATAAATAACCCTCTGCTAGAGGCAAAAAGCGGCTTCATCAAAAGAACGCGCAGTTCTTGTCAAAGAAATGCCGCGTTTTTTAAACGGTTTTATTTAGCTCACCCCGTTTGTTTTATTTATTCTTGGGTCAAATTTAGTAATTCAAATTTCACCCTCTTCCTGTCAACCGATTAATCTGAAATTTTGTATACTCTTTGGATTTTGGTGACAATACAATTATATTTATTCATTATCATTATAAATACAAGATGGCCGCCGCTACAAAATGGCGGATAATTTATGTTTTATTAATCCCATCAATATGGGTATCAAATGAAATAACTCAACAATCAAAATACAATATACTATAAAAAATTGAAATCCAAGATGGCGGCCGCTACAAAATGGCGGATAACGTAGGTTTTATCAATCCTATCAATATGGGTATCAAATGAAAGTGCTCAACTAGTAGAATACAATGTAGCCAGCTGATATCAACAAAACTGGGGGTTTACCAGCGGAACTGGAAATATTTGTGGGGGCAAAAGTCATGCTACGGTCCAATATTGACGTTTCAAAGGGATTAGTAAATGGCGCTATAGGCTACATCACCGAAATCGTTTGGCCTCAATTTCGTCGAACTCAGATGTATGCAATAGATGTACCTTCCGTCCGAATTGATTTCGCAAGAGACGGAGTACATCTTATACACCCGAAAGCCATACAGTTTCCAGCTAAGTACAATTATGGGACAGCTGATAGAAGAATGTTGCCTTTAATACTATCATGGGCTTCTACAATACATAAAATGCAGGGCAGCACTGTGGATCACGCAGTCGTATACTTAGGTGCGAAACTGTTTGAAGAAGGTCAAGCCTACGTGGCTCTTAGTAGAGTAAGATCTTTGCAGGGACTACGTATAGAGGAGTTGGATTGCAATAAACTAACGGGCAAGAAACCTTGCAATAATGAAGCACTAAATGAATTAAAAAGAATGCAAAATAAAACTAAAAACTAGAAAATAAAAATAGGTAAAAAAACTTTTTAAGTTAAACGGTTTTATGTTAAACATACATTGCACTGTTTAAGATAAATGTACTAAAAACCAAAAAATAATAAAATAGATACAGTCGTGGGAATTATAAACATATGCATAGACTAGACTCAAATAAAACCGTGGGGCACGTCAATTGTCTACAATCGATGATTACAATGTTTGTTTTGTAATGTTACACTATAATTATTAGACAGTTGTGCAACCGACAACGATGGACGTGTGATAAGTAGGGCTAGAATGTGGAAACAAGCTAGCAAGCTCGATTATAAGCGAGTTTTAGGATTTCATAGAGTAGTACTTTTGTCATATGTTTTGTCGATTAAAGACAAACAACAAGCAGTGAAACGATTCCTCGCCAGCCAGCAGTGTGAATGTCCAACGATAAACTAGTTAAAACATCTCTTTTATTTACATGGAGTGTATAACTATTTGAATTTCCATGAGCAAGAAAATAGTAAATAATTTCCTCACCGTCTGCGGGCCAACTGCCTAACGACGAATTAAACGATTCTTCTATCGCACATTAAGTCAATAATTTGTAGACAATTGACGTGCCCCACGGTTTTATTTTAGTCTAGTCTATGCATATAATTATAAATCCCACGACTGTATCTATTTTATTATTTTTTTGTTTTTAGTACATTTATCTTAAACAGTGCAATGTATGTTTAACATAAAACCGTTTAACTTAAAAAGTTTTTTTACCTATTTTTATTATTCTTGGCACTTTTCTAGAAATTTCGGTCGGTGCGTTTGAAGGGAACATTCGAGACTTTCGTTCACGCCGATATAAATGTTGCACCTGTAGAAATTGTAGTCATTCTGAATTTTAACATGAAGGCAATACTACGTCGATACAAAGTTTATTATGAAATAGTACAAAAAGAGTGCAGCGAAGAAATCTAAAACGTATCATTTCAATAACGATTGGGAGGAAGAATTTTTCTTTTGTAAGGTGAAGGTTAAGTGCATTTGTCGTGCGTCAGTTGCAATACCTAAGCGTGGTAACTTAGAAAGGCGTCATAAAACGGTTCATTAAAACTATGAGATGGATTTTTCGCCACATAGTGATTTGAGAAAACGAAAAGTACGATATTTGATATCTTGTTTGAAAAAAGAACAAACCACGTTCACGAGACCAGCCAAACAATCAAAAGCTGCTACGATCGCATCATTTAAAATATTTCATATATTGGCAAAACACAAGAAACCATTCGAAGATGGACCAGGCATGAAGGAAGGATTTATTGAATCGGGTGAGACTTCTTTTGGAGATTTTGAAAAGAAAACAGAAATCTTGTTTGCTATTAAAGAACTTCAGTTATCTCATCCGACTGTAACAATGCGTATTGAAGTCATGAGTAGGGACATGGCAAATTAAGTAAACTATAATATCATGAAATGTACATACTTTTCTTTACAGTTCGACGAATCCACCGATATGACAGACACTGCTCAGCTGTGTATTTTCATTCGGATGATATTCAATGGCATGTTGGCTAAGGAAGAATTTTTGACAATCATTAATCCGAAGATGAAGAACCTTGGCAAAGACATAGATGACGTTTTCTTCAATTTTGAAAAGAAACTGCAAGCTACCAATATATAAATGAGTGTGCATTACAACCGATGGAGCACCAGCAATGACTGGAAATAAAAATGGTTTTGTGGCATTGTGTCGAGCATTGTCCATTTAAACATGGAGGAAATTATGGGCATTGCAACAAAATTGTGAATTCCATCCGTGCACCTAGCTTGCAACGGCGGCTGTTTAAGTTGGCAAGAATATGAACTGATGTTCTGTTATAAATAATGGTGCAGATCAACTGACGGTAATGTTTGGCTCAACTAACTTGTGCGAGTCTGCATTTTCTGAAATGAAGATAATCAAGTCAAAATATCGCAATCGACTAACTGACGATCATGTCATCATGCTTGCTATTAGCACTCAGTGGTTACGTACCATCTTATGGAAAGTATGCTGAGGACATGCAGTGCCACGCTCAACATCCAAAGTCTTCCCTGAGTTGAGATTATACCATATGTAACTCGTTTGTTTTGTAACAACCAATAAACGCGCAACTTTGAATAACTATGAGTTTTTTCATTGATATTATAGAGAAGAACCTAACTAAACCTAACCCAAACCTCGGTTAAAATAATGTTTATTGTGCGGAAAGAAAATATTTACATATGCTACGGTAAACCCATCCTAAGTAGGTAGGATATATCGTGTATGTACGACCACCCTGCATCACACATACTTATAGCCTCTCATAGTCGATCGTAAGTAGTCTAAAAATATTAAGGTAGATCGCCAGCAGTTCAACCCCTGTCTGTCCTATTCCAATGGAAGTCTGATTCATACCTATTCTGCGATTCTAGATTGTTAAATCTACAGCCTTTTGTGAACTAGAAGGATGATGTGACTTGAATTCTGAAAACAAAAGCTTGTCTTGATTTCGAGTAAAATCAAGTCAAGCAGCTGGATTTTCTCTAGTAATTGATTCTAGTGATTAATTAATATCAAAGTTTGTTAATTCTGATGAGAAGTTTTTGATTTATTTAATTTCTTGCTCACGTAGGCCTTGCTGGCCGCACCTACCTACGAGTCTTTTGAAATTTCATTAGAAATATTGCTTCAGGTTTTACTTCCTTCATTTCATTGGAACCCAGCATTCTGTAGAACGATCTTTCTTAGGCTAATATTGTTATATTCAACGTTACTTGAACTAAAATCATTTTATTTCCATATATCCCTCAACGAGAACTTGAGATATCCTTCGTAAATTCCCCAAAGGATAAGCGATTGAATTTTTTTCTAAAAGGATCCCAAACTTCGGCTAAATCAAATATTTTCTCTCGCTAGAGAAACCTTCATCATTCCTGAAGCCGAATCACGCTAGGGTACTTTTTAATTGAAGCGGACTGATTCCATCACGTACAAAATTCATGAGGAATAATATCCAAATTTCCATTCATTCCTCGTTCCGATTTAAATATTTTCATTCATCCGAAATATGCAGGCTTTCACTCCTTATTCTTTTTTAATAATCCCTGATTTAATTAACACGCCGAGAGTTTAGTCTTTAGAAAGTAAATGAATCTCTTCATTATAATTTTTCGGTGGGTGATTTGATGTTATTTGCAACTTTCATCTTTCGGGATTTCTGTTTAAGAAGAATATCTTTTTCTCGTTTTGCCTTTTGTTGAATCAAGTAATTGTCGAATTACGATCGATAATCTGGAGTTTGGGTTGGTTTATTGATCCAAATCAGAGTGCTTTAACTTAAACTGCTGGCGATCTACCTCAATATCTTTAGACGACTTACGATTGACTCTGAGAGGCTGCAAGTATGTATGATGCAGGGTTGTCGTACATACACGATACACCTTACCTTTTCTACGTACTTACCTAAGTAGGGTGTACCGTAGCATGTATAGATTATTATTTATTTGAAGGTAGAGATAAGGCCAAGGCCTGTAATCTCATATTACATTGCAAAAATGAGTTTTATATATATTAACAGCTCTACAGGCCAAGTAGGCCCATGGCTTCATTACACGTTCTTCTCCATTTCATTTTATTCATAACTGCTCCCTTCCAGTCCTTCACTCCTAGCTCTTCAATATCTTTCTCCACCATCTTGATCCATTCTGTGCGTGGTCTTCCCCTGCCTCTTCTTCCCGTAATTCCCCTTGTCGAAACTTGTCTTGTTGTTCTATCGTCTCCCAGTCGGAAAACATGGCCAAGCCATCTCATTCTTTGTGTTCTAGCCACATTTTTTACTGAGGGTTGTCCATACAATTCTTGAAGCTCGGTGTTCGTTCTCCTTTCCCAACGATTTTCTACCTTTTTTCCACCATATATTCTTCTGAGTATTCTTCTCTCGAAAACTTCTAATGTATATTTTTCCCTCTGATTCAACTTCCACAGTTCGCAACCGTATGTTACCACAGGCCTGATGATCTTCTGATAAATTTTCTTCTTCGAGTTTTTCGACATATTTTTGGACCTGAGCACTCTGTATAATCCTCCTAAGCATTTTGTTCCTTTAGCTATCCTTTCCTGTATTTCTACTTTCTCCTCCCCTGTTCTCGTCAATGTTACACCTAAATAGTTGAACTGTTCTACCTTTTCAAAGCAGTATGTCCTATATTCACTTATTATTTGCAGATTTGAGTGCTTTTCATTTTCTTGTTGTCCTACTATCATATACCTGGTTTCATTTTCATTTATCATTAAACCCTTTCTTCTTGCAGCGGTTTCTAACTTCCTGAATTCATTCACCAAATGTTCTCTTGTTCTGGTCACAATAACTATGTCGTCTGCATACGCTAAAACTTGTGTCTTTTGACTGTATATTGTACCTTTGCTAGCTTTACTGCTCTCTTCTATAATTTTATCCATCACGATATTGAAAAGTGTAGTAGAAAGGGAATCTCCCTGTCTCAGGCCTTTATCAACACGGAATGATTCCGACAAATGTCCGCTCATCTTAACTTTATAGGTAGTATCCGTCATTGTCATTCTCACCAGTCTTATTAGTTTGCCTTTTATTTTTAGTTCATCCATTGCTTCATATATATATTCTCTTATTATTCTATCATAAGCCTGTTTATAATCGATGAAAAGCATATGGAGTATCATGTTTTGATCAATAGTATTATCTATAATTTGCTTCATCACAAAAATCTGATCCATGACTGATCTATTTTTTCGGAACCCACACTGATACTGTCCTAGCTTTGGTTCCATTATTTCGTTTAGTCTATTTTTGATAGATATAGCCATAATCTTGTAGATAGTGTCCATTAAGGCAATCCCTTTATAGTTCTCGCAGTTGGTTGTATCCCCCTTCTTGTCCAACGGACATATTAGAGCTTCCTTCCACCTACTTGGCATTTTCTCCTCTTCCCAAACTTTAGATATTATAAAATATATATTGTCCTCCATTTCTTCCATGAGTTTTAGTGTAGTAAAATTTGTATGTGATAGCAATAAGCATAGATTGAAGAGAACTGGCAAGGAAAAGAACGCAAAAAGAATGAGTAATTCAATCAGTTCATTCAGTCCACCCACGAACACTACCGACGAGACCCGTTTTTGAACATATTGACCGCGGTCGTGCACACAACATCGTCCGTGAGGGAATTCCATTTTTGAAATACCCTGTTACTCCAAAAGCACTCTCTGGCTGTAGTTTTGAAGCTTTCGTGATATAGTTCGAATGGGTGACCACGCAGGTAATTTGTGTTCTAAGAGAACAGGCCAGAGAGGTTTCATCCAAAAAATCCATGCAACGCGTGGTACGTCACTATAAGGTCACCTCGTTCGTGGCGATCTACGAACTTCTCCATACCGAACAGTTGAAGTCTATTCTCGTAGGAAGGTCTAACAGAACCGAAAGGAATTCCAGTGAATCAGCGCTGGACGGATTCCAAGAGGTGCTGGTCTCATGCCAGGGTTGGAAACCAATCAGGGCCCGCATGCTCGATAATAGGCCCTACATAAGGGGTTTATAAAAATTTACATGTAGTTATGGAGCACTTAGGGAAAACTTTTCGTATCATATCAGACGCACTATTAGCACTCGACACAATTCTTCGCACTTGAGCCGACAGGGATAGATCATCGGAAACGGTGACGCCAAGATCATTGTTGTGCTTCATGGACTCTAAACTCAGACCGGGTTATTTTTATCCAAATGTAATACCTTACATTTGTTGATATTCAGTGGAAGAAGCCAAATACGCGTCCACTGCTGGATGCCGTCGAGCCTATAACAGATTCGGAGTAGTGAAGGCGTCCGCGAAGATCTTAAGGTCGTGAGCATATGATGAAAGAGAAGAGGAAATCAGCGAATGAAGGTCCGCCACGTATACCAGGAACAGGACGGGTCCCAACACGGAGCCCTGAGGGACACCGCTCAGCACCAGCCCAAGAGAAGAAGGGCACTCTCCAACTCTGACCATTAAAAGTCGATTACTCAAGAATGCTGCTATTCAACGAAGGAGGTCCCCTCTGTTACCAAAATGCTCTAACTTATGGAGCAATCGACGGTGAGGAACTACTTATCGAGGCAACTCAGGAGACAGGAGATGACAGATTTACCAGGGAGGAAACCGTGCTGTTCATCCGGTATGTTTTTATTGGTGCTGAGGAGATAGTAACTTTCAGCACAATATACATTATTTTAGTCAAGGTTTGGGTTAGGTTTAGTTAGGTTCTTCTCTATAATATCAACTGTCCCAAATCCATTTGTGTGCACAGTTCAAATTCAAATGTCACCTTACTTCTTGGACACAGTAGTATTCTTCTAATTTTTACTCGAAAAATCTGAGTCCTACTGAAAAATCAAAAGAATACTTTTTTTTAAATTGAACGGAAAATCTAAAACAGATTTTTAATTTGTAAGAAAACAGTGGCTTACCAATTTTTCCTTAAAAATATCCAGTTACATGCTTGTACGGATACCACTGGTAAAATCAAAGATGATATTTTCATTGCAAAAATAATTTATTGATGAAGCCTGAACTACGTGATAGTTGATAGTCATAATGAATAATTAAATAAAACAAGTTACTATGTTTTAACTTTCACTAATTTATTGATGTGAAGAATAAAAAATTACATTGGTTGGACCGGTTTTGGACATACGTCCATTATGAACAAGCTAATGAAAACTGAATACTCAAGTACAATACAGGAACTAGCATCAGTATAATACTAGTAGAGGTCACAGTCACTTGAATAATGGTGATTGGTAGGTGATTAAGTCAACCTGGTCGTTGAGGAGCTCTACCCTTTATACCCTAGATTTGAAAATTTCCATCGATTCAAAGAAATTGAATTCATAAGATTTATCACAATAATAAAGAATTTTTAGCTGTTGATGTTCTGGAAAAGGATGACATTCATTCAGACAATGTGCAGCTAGAGATTAGTCATATTTCTTCATATTTACCTAGCCTTGAAAGAGCGTCCTGTTTGACCTATATAAAAGGAATTTAACTCAGAACATGTTAATTGGTATACTCCTGATTTTTCAAATTTATCGGTTTTATATTTTGTGTTGAAAAGCAGGACTGACAATTTGCTAACTGGTTTGAATGCAATATGAACTTTTTTACTATCAGACAAAATTATAGCAATCTGTTCTGACGTCTGAAGTACGTAAATTTTTTGGGCTTGTCTCTTTTGGATTGGGGATATATCATGTTGAATGTATTGTTGCGTATTTTTCGATTAATAAAACTCTGTGTTTCTTTTATATCGAAGCTGTTGTTCTCTGCTATTAACATAATGGTGTTTAATTCTGATTTTCAGTCCATGTCCAATAAAGGCAAAGAAATCGCTCTGTGAATCATGGATTTGAAGGCTGCTTTTTTATGAAAAAACGGGTGAAATGAATCTATGGGTATGTGTACGATGGTTTTCTGAAGATATTGATTGATAAACGGTTATTATTCTCCCGGGTAATTGTTAGATCTAAGAAATTGATTTTACTATCGTTTTCTGTTTCTACTTGAATACTATTGATGAAATTCAGGAAGATTTCTAGCTGTCTATTCGTTTCAATGAAACATGTTGAAATGTCATCAACATATCGGTACAAAGAAAGAATATGCATTGTCGTCAGAGGTGACGTCATAATTTTAGTGTTTTCCAAATTAAACATAAAAATTTCAGATAAAAGGGGTCTGAGGCTAAACCATTATTTTGTGAATATATCTTATTATTGAACTGAAAATAATTTTGAGTCAAGCATAAATCAAACAGAGAAATTAACTCAACTTTTGCAGACAACGTTGAGATTTCTTGCCCCTAGTGTATTTGATATTAAGGGAACACATTCTGTTGCAGGTACATTCGAAAACATATTATCTACATCCAATAATATTAATTTTGCCGTTGGTGGCATGAGGAAATTATTTATATTATTCGATAATTCTAATGAATTTTTGCTTAGCAAGTATATGTGTTGGACTATTGGTATATGACACCACTGGACGAATGGGGTTATTTTCTTTATATGTTTCAATGAGACCATATAATCTACGAATTCAAGGATTCATTTTAATTCATCTGTTTCTCTCGAAGCTACTAAAAAGTGATTGCATATCATTAGCGGCTGCTAATGTTTCTGTATAAGTGGTGTTGGGTCTTTCTGAACGAGTGTAAGCGCTTCTTTATTAATGAAATCTTCCATCTTTTCTTCATATTGTACTTTTGGAATAACAGTTATAACATTCGACTTGTCTGCTCTCGTGAGTACTCATGAATTTTCAGGAACTTTGAGTTTGATATTTTTGATTGAAATTTTATCTTTCGAGTTGGTTTGGATTTTATGGTTCGTTGAAATCGTCTCAATTTTTGCCTTTTCAGAATTGCCAGTATTTAAAGTTCTCGTTGAAATTTCGGATTCAATGGCTAATGCTTCTAAAGAGTTATTCTGTATTCTAGAAACAAGTTTAGGACCTTTGGAAAGAAGTTTCTTTCTTGTTGAATTAAACTTGAGATAAATTAACAACCCTTTGACTTCCCGAAGAATTAACTCTATATAACGACCAGGTAGACTTAATCACCTACCAATCGCCATTATTCAAGTTATTGTGACCTCTACTAGCATTATATTGATGTAAGTTCCTGTACTGTACATGAGTATTCAGTTTTCATTAGCTTGTTGTTGATAATGGACATATGTCCGAAACCGGTCCAACAAATGTAATTTTTTATTCTTAACATCAATAAATTAGTGAAAGTTGAAACATAGTCACATGTTTTATTTTATTAATCATTATTCATTGCAAAACATACTTACTGAATAGCAGCTAACGCCTACAAAATTCAAATCTTTACAGTCGTTCGGCAACAATTAATACGTTTGATTCTTTCTTACCAAACCTGAATACCCTGTATTTCTCTTGAGAAGTATTATTCGAATATAGTTTATATAGCAAACTCATAATATTTTTCAATTCTCTATTGATCTTTGAATTTTCTGCTATAGAAATTGGACCACCCGGTATATTTGAATTATCCACCTTTTTTATTCAAATTCACCTATATTTTGATCAAGAAAATACAAGTTTTTATTATAATTCGAAAACCATTCAACAAAAGAAAATCTGAATACACTCCGTCATCATTTCACTCCAAATACACACACCACAAAAATTGTCGCATCATCCGGTATTCTGAATTCCATAATCGATTAAGCAGCTCGATCGCAGTTTCTTTGTCAACGTATGTTTTTGGACTTATGAGGGAAAAAAAGTCTTATCTATGTAGTAACATTTATTTCCATATGATCTCAAACACGTCTGAAACAAGAATGAGTATATTTGACTATCAGTATTCATTCAATTTCTCTTCAGTTTTCACGCTAAATTAATGCAAGTTTTCTGTGTTTCTTGTTGATTTTTGAATCTTTAATTTATTTTAATGGCTGCTGAACGCCTTGGAAGCTATTTGAGTGATCACGAAGTGGTAAGAATTGTAACAATTCTAGAGGAGGGGCGAAGCCAACGTTACATAGCTAACTTGTTGAATGTTAACGAAAGCACTATTCCAAGAGCAATTAATCGGTACCACGAAACAGGGGAATATGGAGTAAGGGTCGGACAGGGAAGAAATCGGATAACAACACCAGTTGATGATCGTTGGCTTCGTTCAACTGCACTAATAGTTCGACACTGTGCCGTTAGAATGCTACAAAATGAACTTGCACTTTCCAGAAATGTGCATATTTCATTGCAAACTGTTAGGAATAGGCTCAGACCAAGGGTGGCTTCTACCGGCCCGCCTCTCACCAGAGAGCATCGACTTGCAAGACTTCAGTTTGCGAGGGAACATGCAAATTGGGGTATTCCAGAATGATCGAATGTTCTCTTTTCCGACGAGTCCAGGTTCTGTCTAGTAACAAATGATAGACGCATGTCAGTATACAGACGACCTGAGGAACGGTATCAGCAACACAATGTCCGGGAAACCGAAAACTTCGGAGGGGGCTAAGTAATTGTGTGGGGAGGCATTTCTTTCCATGGTCGAACTGAGTCAGTTCTAGTGAATAATGAAAGAATGACAGCGGCAGATACATCGCAGATATCCTTGAACCCCATGTTGTACCCTTTGGCCCATTGATTGGCGAAAACTTCATTTATATCCATGATAATGCTCGGCCTCATGCAGCTAGAGTAGTTACAGAATTTCTGCAAAATGCCGAAATTGATATTTCAATATGGCCAGCCAGAAGTCCCGACTTGAATCCCATAGAACATGTTTGGGACATCATGGGGTGGCAAATTCAGCAACGTAGGATGCCTTGTAGAACACTCCCAACAACTAGAAAATCTGCTTCAAAAAATTTGGAACTCAGTGACTCAAGAGTACATCCAAAACTTGTTTTAGGGGCTTTCGAGACGTATACTGGCAGTAATTCGGGCCCGGGAGGAAACACTCGATTTATATATATATATATATATATATATATATATATATATATATATATATATATATATATATATATATATATATATATATATATATATATATATATATATATATATATATATATATATATATATATATATATATATATATATAATTAATTAACTGACAATTTTGTCATATTTATATTCAGAGCAGTGTTCTATTTGATCGTTCACCATTTCACACAAAGGAAACTATTAATGAGTAACGTTCAGTGTTACTTGACTAAGGTCCGTACACTGGATTTTTCCGGGGAGAAAGCCTCTGACTCTACTCGTTAGTACATTGATATCATTGTCTGATGATGCTATAGTATGTATATATTCTGGTAGATTGATATATTCTCATAACATTCAACGTTATCCTAATATATAATTATTCCAGGATGTGTTTTGATTATAATCATTGCCTGGCAATGGTATTGATTACCGGGTGGTGGATTTATATTTTTTCATGAAATCAGTTTAATTGCATGAACAGATATGGGCAACTCGTCGGGGTGAAACCCGCTATATATTCTTTTGAAAAGAGAGGATTTACAAAAATTTGAATAATTGTATTTACAATAAATGTGTAATGGGTCGGGAGATGTCGGTAGAAAAGTAGGTTTGTGTTTTATTATTTATTAACTTTTAACTTACACTTAACTTAACTCTTCTTAATTGACACTTGTAGAATTTGAACTTTTGCACAGCTGAGGTATAGTTTGTAGGTTTGTCTCCGAAGTATATTCTGAAGAAAATTATAATGTAATCTATCTGTCGTCTTGAATCCATTTCCTGACTGTTATATAGTTATTTCTTATCTGAGATAGTCAGTAGCGTTCATTCGAATCATCCGGTTTCGTATATCTTTACTGTGGAGTTGATAAACACCTAATTTCTTTCATTATACTAATAATTCGTTTGTTACATGAATAACATAATCAATATATTGATAATTTGGAAGAAAGAATATTATTTGAAGTAATTTTAAATGAATGATTGTAGTATTTGAAATGATATAAGATAACTCCAATGTCCATAATTCCTCACTGGAATGTGGTTTATCTAAGTTCAGAGTTTCGGATGATTCAATGAATATGAAAAAAATACAGCGGCGTGGCTTACATTATAAATAGGTGATTCTACTTGGTTTATTACAAATGCTTATATCAATAATTTTGGTGTGTGTCAGAAAAAAAACACAAGTGTGAAAATGATTAGTAACCATTCGATGCTAGTTGATTGGTCTCTACGCAAATGTTTGAAGATGGTAGAATTTTTTAATTCTTCATTAACTCGAAAATTGTTGATATTTCCCATCATAAACTCATCTCTTTTGAATGATATCTTCTGAAAGTTACAAAACGACTCTTGAATGACCAACCTTAAAGTTTATATAGTATTGTCGTAGAAGTAGGGTGATGCGACAATTTTTTCGGGGAGTGTAATTTTTAGCTGACTCAAATAGTAAGCAAGATATAGGCATATGCCGAAATTCCAATATATCAGAAAATCAAGAATAACTGTAAAACAAAAGAAGATTCTCCCCTGAAATCAAGGATGAAGGTAGAAACGCCATTTTTCTCTATTTGAAGTATTTCACATTGCTCCCTTACTAAATAATCGAAAATGGGACACCCTGTACTTTACGAATTCGGAATAGGACTCCAGTGGCAGAAAACGTCTACAAAGTCCGTTGGTATCTGAATAAATTTTCCAATGAGAATTTTCATAGTTTTCCGAATATCATAATTGAATTTAAAATTCATAAATTTTCCATACGGACGCTCATTTCATTTAATGTTGCCATCAGTCCACCTCAACGGAAATTTCTTCTAGAACGGCACATTTATATAAAAATAATTCTGTATTATACATTTTCGATTGAAAAGTTAAAAGTTACGTCGAGACATAATTGACCTGAAAAAATCGAAAACTAATAGAATGGTGAACGTAGGATGTCCTGATAAATCAAGTAGGGCCAGACTGAATGAATGGTGGGAAGCAGCAAATGCGGTAAATCATGGTCTACTTCAATATCCGTTCGGAGATTTGTAGCCTCCGACGATCTAAACGTCGTTTTCAGGCCCGGATCAACAAGCTTCTATTTCATTTATGAGGGCTTTTGGGGTTAGAATAGTGCATATATTCATGATAGAAAGGTCTGTCAGTTTGCTTCTATTCGTCTTTAACATGACATACCGGCTGTGGCAACTGAAACGAAAGAAACTCAATAACTGCTAAACTATTCGTTTGGTCGAAAAGCAGAAACAAATCAATTTTTGTCTGAAGGGGGACATCTTTTAACACACTCAATTTTCTGAATAGGGAAGATAGGTCGAGTGATAACTCATTGGAAAGCTCGATCGATTCTCAACACAAATGTGTAATCGTTTTTGAGTTTTGACATATTCGGAAGAAGATAAAGGCAAAATCTGTCGATTTCTAATGAAGCTTCACCGAAATACTGTTGTATTTTGGGGAAAAATATCTTTAAGCAGTGGTGCTTCCTCTTAGGGGGGACTACACCCCCTCAGATGATGGTGTCAACCCCTCAAATCTTCGAATTGATCAGTTAGTTTGAGTAATAACTCATTAGAAAGGTTTTAGAATTTCTAGAATATTGCAGATAAAATTTTTGCCTCATCTGCATTGTGATGAAGATACAGGGGGAATTATTAGAGAGCGATAGTGACTGCTAATTTTAGATGGAGATTCAGAACAAGTTTGTTTGGTTTTCAAATAATAGAGCTTACTCATAGAATTATCTACATGTTGGTAAGTAGGGAAATATTGAGAAAACAATTGAATTTATTGTACCTGATACTTTTTATAGGTCAACTCGGTATCAATCGAACCAATATTCAAAGTTTTCGTCGCCAACTTCCAAGCACAAATACAGATTTTGCACGAAACGAACCCGGACATTACGTAGCATTTCAGGGGTTATACGATTACACTCGACTGCAATCGGTTATCGTAAATCCTTCAAATCTGCTGGATCAGTTCTATAAATTTGACTCTTTAAGTGAACGCTTAAAAAAAATCCAATGGTGACAAGTTGGGAGAAGGTGGTGGCCATTCTGTAGGACCTCTTCTTCAGATCCATCGATCAGGAAATTCTTGATCTAGATATTGTCGAACAGCAAATGCACCATCCTGCTGAAACACAACATCTTCTTCTAAATAGCTAGGATTGATTAGTTCTTCAAGTAGTTAGAGATACATTTCTCCCGTCAGATTTCTTGGTAAGAAAAATGGCCCAATCAGACGATTCCCATAGATGCTAACCCAAACATTCAATTTTTCAGGATATTGGGTACGTACTGCACGAAAGATTCTGGGATTAGTAAAGTAAATTCATTCGAGAAGCAAATATTGTAGAGAAAATTTTCTTTGCTATTCGTTCACTTATTATTTCACTGAATTGCACTCTGCGGTCGACGGCATCCTCATCCAATCATCCCTGGACCATCTTCATTTTAAACGGATGGAATTTGTATTGTTTGAAAAACTCGTCCAATAGTTCTTCGACTCACACCTACTTCACTTTTTCCAATTTTCTTGTACTCAGAGTGGGATCAATCCCTACTTGCCCAAGCAATACAGTTTCTACTTCCTCATTTCATATGGGTCTTTGGACATGCCCTCTTTTCCTTCCTCAACTTGTACTTGGCACATGTTTATCGTCATGGCGTACATTGAAAATAGAAGCTGCCCTAATTGCACAAGTATTATTGCTGAAAAAATTCAATAATTTCTACTCTTTCAGCTATTGAATGAACCATTTTACTGGTATGGATGCAACCCGTGAGTGTGAAAATCAGCTAGATGAACAAACAAACGAATTCGAATAAATTTGAACTTCGTTGATTCATTTTCGCAGTGAATTTTAAAAGTCTCTAGCATATTTCAGTCTATGTATTATTTCATCAACAACTGTAGATTCGATATCTTCTCATTCACTTTTGGCTGTTAATTTTCAGTAATGCATTATAGAACGAAGTCGAAGAGAGAAAGTTTGGTAACGAGGCAAATATTCACTTCATTACTATCTTAGTGCATTCCCAAACTACAGTTCCTATATACATAGAAATTAATCACTTCACGCTCTCGACTGGAATTAATATGTTTCAACGTATAAGCTTTTAAGTCTATCGCAGCGGTGCGACAGTTCTATCAATTCTATTTGTTATAATATTAATTAGAAATGATAAGGACAAAAGTAGAATCTTCCTCAATCATTAATCAAATAAAGTAGGTGATATTTCTCTTCATTAAATATTCCCCACTATCTTTTTTCAACATAGCTCTTTAATGTGGCCATGTCGATATCCTGAAACCTTTCACGAACATAATTTCCTGGAAGTAATAAGGATATCAATATAATCCGACAATTTCCACATGATTTGGTAGATTCGCTATGGAGAAAATCACATAACACTAAATTGTAACACTAGTGGAGCATGGGGAATGACAAAAGGTATGGCAGCAGACTTCCTGTCTTCTCTTCTTGAATCTGGTAAAATATGTTAAAACGAAGTAAGTAAGACTTTGATCGAAAAAGAGATATTGTTTTCAGGGGGATTTATGATCTTACCTGAAAACAATATATATATATATATATATATATATATATATATATATATATATATATATATATATATATATATATATATATATATATATATATATATATATATATATATATATATATATATATATATATATATATATATATATATATATATATATATATATATATATATATATATATATATATATATATATACAGGGTGCTTCAACGAAAACTAAACAGAGGCTATATCTACCAAGATATTCATTTCTGATCAAAACGCAAAAAAAGGTCAATTTTTGTTTCATGCGGGACATCTTTTGGGGCACAAAACTTGCCTGAAATATCAACCCCCTAAGCGGGGGTTGCAATCCTTGAACCTTTTGAATAGGGAATATAGGACAAGTGATGACTCAAGAGAAAATTGGTATCTTTGTCTACATTGTCTTGACCGAATTTCCATTTTTGATAGAAAACTGTAAAAAATGCAGGGTGAGCAACTGAAAGATAGGGAAGACTATTTCCCTGAGACTATTCAAAATTTAGTGAGATAAAATGGAACAGATCCATGCTGACCAATGGCAGTTAGCATCAAGTAGCATCCTCATCTCGAATTACAACCCCTGGAGCAGGGGTGACAACCCTTAAAATTTTGGAAAAGGGTAGATGGGTCGAGTGATAACTCGAAAAAAAGGTATTATGTTTGTCTGCATTCCCGTGAAAGAATTTTCATTTTCGATTGAAAACTGTAGAGGATACAGAGTGAGCCACTGAAAAATAGAGAAGACTATCTATCGCCCTGAGCTATTCATGTACCGTGCTCTAGGGGTTGAAATTTGAGATGTGAATGGTGTTTCGGAAGATGACAGCCTTTGATCTGGAATCAATCTGTTCCATTTTTTTGCACTAATACTTGAATAGCTCAGGGTTATAGATAGCAATAATGAAAAACATGTACTGTGTTTTAAGGAATTTTACCTAATAATTGCGATTCGTAACGCGTTTCACTACACCGTAGCTTCTTCAGACGAATGAATGTACAGAAAATATAAATGAGAATATAAATACAAATGTTCTTGAGTAATTAAAAGCTTATTGGGTTGCTCCTTCTTAAGTGGTTATTTATGACAGGTATATCCAATAAAATTAAGGAATAAATTGCTCCCCGAAGAGATTCAATAGAGGTGAAGGGCTTAAATCGACTTGTTCATTGATGAGTCTACCTGAGTGTTTGTATTTATTGATTTCTAAAGTTTCCCAAAGATCTACCTTCCAATATTTATTATCTGTATGCAAAATTTCAAACGGTGGGTCGAAAGAGTGATTATTTTCTAAGAGATGATTCGCATAATTTGAATCTGATTTTTTATCTGAAAAACTGCGTTTATGTTCCGATATTCTAATACTAAAATTTCTATATGTTCTACAAATGTAGAAATTATCACAATCATTGCAATTCAATCTATAAACACCTGATTTATTGTTTTTACCTGGTTTGGTTTTATTATTTTTCATATATTTGCCTAAATTTTTAAAAGCCTCCCAAATTCAAACGATAGATAGCAACTGAAAAATAGAGGAGACTATCTATCGCCCTGAGCTATTCAAGTATTAGTGCAAAAATTGGACGTTTCTTAAGTTGTGTGGTGCTGATTTGTTTGATGACCTGTATGTGATTTATGTAGATAGATGGTGGACAAAATGGATTTATTTTTTAGTGCTCTTTTATGTACCTCTATTCTTTCTTTTATTCGTCTATTAGTTTGGCCGATGTATATCTCGTCACAATCTCCGCATGGTATAGAGTTAATTCCCTGATTTTCTAAAGGAATGTTGTCTTTCGGGTTTCTGAGAATTTTTCCGATAGTTAATTATTAAAATTAAATTCCTCAATTTTCTTCCTATTTCATCTGTTACTCCTTTGATATATGGTAAAACAGTTGTGTTCTTTTGTTCTTCTGTGCATATCGTGTTTCACCCAGTGAGAGTGTCCCTTATAGCTGCTGTTATTGTGTTTTTGTTATATCCATTATTTTCAAGAACGTTGGTTATTGTAGATAACTCTTCTTCTCTATGGCTGTCATCTGTGAGTGTTACCGATTTGCTTATGAGCGTTTAGATCACTGATTTTAAATGAGCTGGACGATAGTGTGATGAGGCATGTAAGTATCTATTTGTGAGGGTTGATTTTCTGTATACTGAGAATTGTAAATGTCCGCTTTCTGATTTTGCTAAGAGGAGTTCCAGATATGGTCTGTTTGATTCTTTTTCAATTGTGAATGTTATGTTCGCATGGATTGAATTCAGGTGAGCTGTGAACGCGCTTAGGGATTCTTCACCGTGGGGTCATATGATAAAAATGTCGTCGACGTATCTCAGCCATATTTTGGGTTTCAGATGGAATTTTTGTTGTGCTTATTTCTCGAAATTTGCATAAATTAAGTAGCAATAGCTGGTGACAGAGGAGATCCCATGGGTGCTCCCGATGTTTGCTTGTAACGTTTGTGTTTATAAGAAAAATATGTAGAATTCAGGCAGTGTTCGGAAAGGAGTATAATGTCTTCATGGAAATTCTCCTTGGGTCTCTCTAACACCTCTTCCCTGGGAACGTTTGGAAATGAAGACACTATGTCTAGACTTGCCATGATATCTGTGGGGTCCAGAATGATATTTTTTGTGAGTTCTATGAAATGTTTCGGATTTTTGACATATGATTCCGTTGTTTCTACTTCCGGCTGTAATTTCTTAGCAAGATATCGGGCTAAGTAGTATGTCGGTGAACTGACTGCGCTAACAATGGGTCTCAACAGGATGTCGGTTTTGTGGATCTTCGGAAAACCATATAGTTTGGGAATTGTAGAGGATTTTTCTCTGGGAATCAGGTCCTTTTTGATCTCCATAGGAATTGACGAATTTTCTATCAGTTTCTTTGTTGTCTTTTCTAGGTAGGTGGTAGGGTCGGTGTTTGTTTCTTTATAGCATTCGTGATTCAGGATCTTTGCCATTTTATCTTCGTAATCCTTTGTGTTCATGATTACTGTAGCGTTTCCTTTATCAGCAGGTAGTATTATAATCTCTTGATTGGATCTCAATCATATATATATATATATATATATATATATATATATATATATATATATATATATATATATATATATATATATATATATATGACACGGAAAGTACCCCAGAGAATTGAAAAATAATTATATTGATGAAATCGCATCACATAGACGGTTAGTATCTGGAGAATTGTACGCTGAAACAGAAGTCTTGGCAATTGCGATCCAAGATCAGGTTGTTTTCACTTGAAATTATAGAAAACACATCATCAAGCAAATTATAGATGATTCTAGTTCTTCAGAAACAGTTTTTCATATATTATCATCAAGCTCAGTACTTGTCTCAACAGATTATTTAAAAAGACTATGCCGTCGCTAATATTATTCATTTTAATTTAGGAATAAAACTTGACCTCATTCCCAAGGGAAAAAATTTAACAAATATGAACCTGAGATTATTCGTCAAAATGACAAATGTAAACTTTATTTTGAAACAACAATTATTTGCAACAGAGCTGTAAATCACAATAAGCCAGATATCATTCTTACGCATAAACAAAATAGAATAGCATATATAATTGATATCGCTATACCCGACACACATAACATACAAAATAAATACAATGAAAAAATTTCTAAATATATGATGCTTGCCGACGAGATTATAAAATGTGGAAAATGAAAAAAATTTTTATGTTACTGGTTATTACTCCTACAGGAGGTGTTATTCCTAGGAATCTTCACAGAAATATTGAGATTTCAGGTCTGAAGAAAAATTTCTTTGAACGGTTACAGAAGATAACAGTCATCAAATCTTGTAATGTTCTTCGTAGGTTTCTTTTCGAGAGGAATAATGAGGTAGAGTAATAGGTTTTCTCTTTAGTTTTTACTGCTCACAATCTTATTTCATATTTCATTTATTTATCTATATATTAAAGTAATAAAATTAGCTGACAATTTTATCATTTATATTCTGAACAGTATTCTATTCATTCGTTCATCACTTCACACAAAGAAAACCATGAATGAATAACATTCAGTGTACCTTGACTAAGGCCGCACACTGGATTTTTCCGAGGAGAAAGCATCTGACACTACTCGTTGGTACATTGATGTCATTGGTTGATAATGCTATAGTTTGTATATATTCTGTTGGATTGATATATTTTCATACCATTTAACGTTATCCTAATATATAATAATTCTAGGATATGTTTTGATTATAATAATTTCCTGAGAGAGAGGGAGAATATCGATTTGACTGTGACAGAGTTTGTAAGTGTGTCTTATAAAAATTACTTTGGGTATCTGCTGGAAATGCTTGATAAGCCTTGGATTTCCCAAAACATTTGTAAATCGTGCGTTGAGTCTCTACACATTTATGGACAAATATAAAAAGGTACGAGACTGTTACTTTTGTTTGGTGTACATCTTTGGCATTAACCGTAAAAATCGAAACAAATGGGAATATCCTTGCATTCAATCCAAACATTCTGAGCCCTAGAACTTCCCCTGTACCTCAAGCGAATGTTTCACAGAAGAACTTCATTGACATTGAGACGAAAACTGATAGTAGTGATAGTGACTTCTTATGTCACTTGAAATCGTCGAAATTATTCATTAAGATGATTTAAACAACCTAATCAGCGATCTGGTACTGTCATAATCGGCTTCAGAATTCTTGGCTTCCAGAACTTAGTAACAGAAACAACAGAAGTTTTTTACTACAGTACCTGAAAACAATTTCCTTGAATAGTTTGATGAAGAGGATGATTTTGATTTTCCGACTTGTTGTCAGCTGAAGATAGCTGAGTGACCAAAATTGCAATCGTGATTTTCAATAAATCTCTCGTGGTAGTATAATAGATAGTTTAATTTCTTATTATCATCATAATATCACAATTAACTGTCACGTAGTAACGGTGGAGTCAACCAACAATTTGAACTTTCTAAGCCTATGTCTTTCATTTCTCAACGGTACCAGTGTTTGCCATTTTCTCATCCTATAGGGACTTGACTTCGAAATTTCAATTTCAGTTACCATTTGAAGCCTTGGGATTTCAAGTTTTACTGAAACTGCTCCTAAAACATCGATCATTTCATCTGCTTCATCTTCAATTTCATATGTCTTGCTCCATTATGTATTGTAGGAACCTCCAGCAAATAAATTGTCTTTCAGTCTTAATGAAAATAGACATGCGAGGCTGTCTCCTAACAGGGAAACTATTGCAGTAAGATTCTTCAGCAGCATCGGAACCATACCCTTTCTGTTTATAACATTACAACATCTCATTTGTAATTTTGGAATTGAAGAGCCTTATTGATTGAATTATAAGTAATAACTGTTTTCACATAATCAATGCTATTGATTGAATATTTCAATTATTCCAAACAAAGAATTGAAAGGATCCACATCACTGAATAATTCAAAAAGTGTCAAAAAAGAAGAAATATCTATGTTGTTAGGCGTGAACTCTCTCGTTTTTAATACAGCAATGAATGAATGGGATCGTTTACGACCATAGACAAATTCTTTCTACCATATAATTGTGAATATCTGCGATATTTCGAGTAGATAGATATGAATTTTCGATTTTTAACGAACAGGCTTTCACATAAAAATAATATTGATATAAAATCAATGTTTTTCATTGATGTCGGAACTGTATTAACTCAACAAATACGTATTTGACGATAGCACTGTTCAAGGTTTGCTAAAACTTCTCCTAAAACGTCGACCATAGCATCTGCTTCATCTACAATTTAATATGTCTTGCTCCATTGTGCATTAAAGGAACCTCCAGCAAATGAGTTGTCTTTCAGTCTTAATGAAAATATACATACGCAGCTGTCTTCTCACTTGGAAACTATTGCAGTATGATTCTTCAGCAGCATCGGAAAACTAAGACTGAATAGTTCAAATAGTGTCATAAAAGAAGAAAAATCTATGTTGTTAGGCGTGAACTCTATTGATTTAACACAGAAATGAACGAATACGATCTTTGACGACCATAGACAAATTCTTACTACCATTGAATTTTCGATTTTTAACGAAGAAGGCTGATGTTGAAGGAACTAATGAGGCCTGTGATATACATTTAGAACGGAATAAATAATCCCCTCTATTGATTTCCAAACCACCTATAGTTTGTATTTGAATAAATACAAGTTTGCTTCATAATTTATAAACCGACTAACTTCTATAGGATTCGAGATATCGTAAGAGGTCGAAATCTCGAATTAACTCGGAAACTAAAAGAGATAACCGAGAAAGGGAGGAACATTTTTCTCTATCTACAGTATATCACATTGCTGACGTAATTAAACATCGAATTTAAACTTTCACATAAAAATAATATTGTTATAAAATCACTGTTTTCCATTTATTTCGGAACGGTTTTAACTTAAAAAATACGTATTTGACGATAGCACTTCCGTTCACGTGAAAAAAAAACCAATATTTTTGAGAATTTTTGTAATCGCAAACATCTATATTGACTGATCTCACAGAGACATTGTGAATGGAAAAATTCATGGAACTATCATCCATAGATCTATGATATTAATTCCATAAATGCGTTCAAAATCGAAAAGGCGCTGAAGGGAACTGAAGCTGGAATTCAATGAGTAATAAATATCTGTTCTCTGCATGGTCTGTACGCATTTTAGGCAATTTACAACGATTTATCACGCACTGCTCCCAGTCAGAGCATAACTGTTTTGCATCAATCAAGCTAACATGGCGCGTCCTGTCATACACAAACAACAAATTTTAACGGTTCCTTGTGCAGCTTTTTCAATATTCGCATATTTGTGTTTCGTACATATGTTGTTCAGTTCACTCGAAATATTTGTTCACATGAATTCATCATTTTTTGACAAGCTGGAATGTTGGTTGCATTTATCTGTCACGAGGATGAATTATTTTCATTCTAGAACTATCGAATGTGCCTGATAAATTATGAAGTAAATAGATATACGAGGGGCATACAATAATTGAAGCAACAATGTGTTTATTTAAAAAAAATAGTATTTCCTACTTTTCGATGTAGCGCACTCTTTTTCAGGGAACAATATTCAACATTCAGCAAACTGTTGAATATTCCTTCATAAAGAAGCTGCATTTCCGATCAACTTTTCATAATTATCGCTGACAAGAGCTACAATAGAAGTGGTACAATCTAGTCATGAATAGACAAGGATGACTACCGAAGCAACCAGGAAACGATGAAAAAAAAAGTATATCAAAACTAAGAGAACTTTGAAAGTCAGACTAGTTTGATTATTCAACGCAATGCTTCACACTGAGGCTGCTCTATGCAGTGGTCAGATAGAGATCCACTACTTGACTGGCAGTCGAAATGAAAATGGTTTTTACTTAGAATGAAATTATGGATCTGATTAATGAACAGAATGATGAGCACGATGACAATAGATATTCATTAAATAAGGCAGAAAGTTCAACTGCTAGCTACGTTGGCTTTTCTATCAATGGACAGGGTACACAGGAACATACATACAAAAATTTAAGAAAATGCTCAAAGAAAGATACTCATTAAACTCTAACAACAGGCAGAAAGCCTAGTAGAAGCTCATTGAAGAATATACTAATAGTATGCCTAAAAACCATCAATGAAGAGGAAAACAAATCCTATGAGAATTTTCTCAATGATTACAATGAGTACTTCATTGGTACACAGAATGAAAAACGAAATTCACTTCCCTAGACTGTTTCAGTATCTAGATGATAAGGTGGATTGGTTTCAGACACATCATCCCGCAGCTGAGGTCATTGTACTGGGTGACTTCAACGTTTACAATACCAACTAACTCCGCCACTACAATAGAACAGATGAAGAAGGGAGACAGGCTGAAACTTTCGCAATCAACCATAATCTAATGCAGCTATTCGACGAACCGACAAGAATACCTGATCACCCAACCGACTTCTTTTGGATCTTTTTTTGATTTCAGATCCAGATGATTTTGAAGGGGAGGTCTCAACAACGCTAGGCAACTCAGACCATAACCTTATATCTGCGACTGGAACGATTATGCTGCCACTCAATCAAGAACCTAAACGACCTAGACGCATTTGGCTGTATAATCATGCTAATTGATGAGGCGTGAATTCTTTTCGTGTTTCCCATTCAGTGATGTTAGCCATTCAGATCCTGACATCAATGTATGCACTGAATCTGATACAGAAGTGGTTCAAGCAGAAATGGATCTCTACATTCCTCATTCCATGAAAAGAACAACAGCACAAAAGACATGGTTTAACAAAAACTGCGAAAGAGCCTCTGCAGTCGAGAGCAGAGCTTACAAGTCATGAAAGTTAAATCCAACTGAGAAAACAACCTTCGTACGAATACGGAACGTATGCTACCTGACAAGTGCAACAGCAAAGGCCAATTTCAACGAAGAGGTAATTAATAAACTCCTTGAACAGGCAAGCGGAACTAGACATTTCTGGTCTATGGCGAAAACTGTCAGTGCCAATTTCTACAAATCTGCGTTTCCACCTCTTTTTTGATGTCATTGGCTGATAATGCTTTAACTTGTATATATTCTGGTATATATATATATATATATATATATATATATATATATATATATATATATATATATATATATATATATATATATATATATATATATATATATATATATATATATATATATATATATATATATATATATATATATATATATATATATATATATATATATATATACAATATGCTTCAACGAAAATTAAACAGAGACTATATCTACCAAGATATTCATTTCTAATCAAAACGCAAAAACAGGTCAATTTTTGTTTCAAAGTGGACATCTTTTGGGGTACAAAACTTGCCTGAAATATCAACCCCCTAAGCGGAGGTTGCAATTTTTGAAAATTTTGAATAGGGAAGATGGGTCAGTGATGACTCAAAAGAAAGGTGGTATCTTTGTCTACATCACCTTGACCAAATTTCCATTTTTCATTGAAAACTGTAAAAGATACAGGGTGGGCAACTGAAAGATAGGAAAGACTATTTCTCTGAGACTATTCAAGTTTCCCTGTAGACAAAGATACCATCTTTCTTTTGAGTCATCACTCGCCCCATCTTCCCTATTCAAAATGTTCGAGGATTGCAAGCCCTGCTTAGGGGGTTGATATTTCAGGCAAGTTTTGTACCCCAAAAGATGTCCCCCTTGAAACAAAAATCAACCTATTTTTGCGTTTTGATCAGAAATTGATATCTTGGTAGATATAGCCTCTGTTTAGTTTTCGTTGAAGCACCCTGTATATATAGAATATTTAGAAATACGACAGTATTTTGGTGATCATTCGAAATTGACATATTTTGCAATCACTAAAAATACTCGTCTTTTGATGAACCAGTCTGTATCGTCTTCCGAATATGTCAAAACTCAAAATTTATTACACATTTGTGTCGAGAATCAAAAGAGCTTTCCAGTGAAATATCACTCTACCTATGTTCCCTATTCGAAAATTGAGTTTTGTGCACCTAACTTAGGTAGTTGATGTAAAATAGAATCACCCTGTGTTAAAAGATGTCTCCCTTCAGACCAAAATTTACCTGTTTCTGCTTTTTGTCCAGAAACAAACAGTTTAACAGTTATTGAGTCTTTCTCGTTTCATTGAGTTTAGTATTCAACAGCAACATAGCAATTTTTCATTCAGAAAAATTTGAATCCATTTTTTATGTAGCCATCAGATAAGCATTTGAGGCTATAATTTATGAGCAGGTAGAGTGATTTTTAATAATAAATTCTGTATTGGCCCTTCGAGCTTGCTTCATTTTTCAACATGAACTTCTTGTTAAGAATCATTCAACAGGTACCTCAAGAAAACAGAAGAGAACCCAGAATTCTATGGACGCTTTATATGAACCGATTATGTTCGCATTACAAGTAAAAGAATTTTCAATAGGCACAATGAGCACACTTAGTCGGATGTCAAACCCCAACCCCATCGACAGTTAAATATTCTACACCAAAAGCAATACGGTTTCAATGCGTGGTGTGCTTCGTTAGATCATCGTGTATTTGCATACACTATTTTTTCGGCAACATCGTACTATAAATGAGATTCTAATGGAAGTATATGTAGATGAATTGCCATTAGGGAAACTAGGAAATATATAGTTCCAGCATGACACTGTACCGCCATACCAGAAACGAACTGTATCCCAACTGTTTCAAATTCGGTTTTAAGTTTTTTACACGACCTCTTCTGAGAGCGATTAAAGTTAGACTCAAATGTTTTTCGGCAATTTTACTAATAATAAATAAATTGTTTAATTGGAATTGCTAAAAATTGTATCCCCTCATTTAATTTCTGTTTATTTTTCAGTTCTGGTTATACCAGTTGTACCAATCTATTCTGTGGACATCAGCTATACCTTGAACCAATATTATCCAATGTCCACCTGATCGAAAATAGCTCTCTAAACATCATTATCAAGTCAAACAAAGTTTATGCGAAGACACGTATAGAAGCGTCCTATTCTGGAAATTTCAGTTTTTCTCAGTCGGAATTTCAAGCTGCGCCTATTAAATTTGTGGTGATTCAAATCATACTGCAATTATTGAACCTATTGCGCCATTATTACCATCATAAACCACCATTGTCTGCATATATGGCGAAAACAATGAATGGCACAGATATTTCTGATAGCATTTCAAATTGTTCACGTTAAATGATATTTGTTCATGGATAGTCCTACTAAAAAAGGAAGTGATTTTCTGAATGATAATCAAAAACAAGTCGTCCATAGTAAATTGAATTCGATTCAAACTCAACAACTTTATATTCGATTTTCGACAATGTTACTTTCATATTAGTACACATGCTTATGATAGTATTCAGAAACTCATAATTACTTTCTTTTCTACAGACGGAAAGAACTCACATGATCTGCTATAGACTGTTGGACTGTTGGGAAAACCTAGATAATTGTGGTCTTTGCTGTAACGGTACGCAAAAGGATTCACAATACAGTTACATGTTTTGACGGTGAATTTTACCATCTACTGGCCTACTCTCTAAACCAACACTAAACATTTATTGAAGACTTTTTTATTCAGGAAACAATATTGAACCTTCTGTAGAATGTTGAAAATCTCTCCCTGGAAGGTCACTCTTTATAACTGACCTTCAGGCGATAATTGACGCATTCGATGTTTACGCTGATGATATAGTCATTCGGACTGTCAGAAATGATCAAGACGCCTCCGAAAGACTTCAGGAGGCTATTTCAGCAATACAGGGGTGGAGTGAGGGTGATATACTCAGTATAAACGCCCTCATGGTACCACCCACTAGGAAAAGGAGGATATTTGTTCCTGCCGCCATCAATAGTGGAGTGTTCATTCTTTTCGCGGAGTAATCAAAATACCTGGGGGTTATTTTGAGTAGCAAACTCACGTGGAATTCACATCTTGAATACATAATACACAAGGCTAGACATTCTTCATGGGAATATCAAATTACCTGTGGAAAGAGGTGAGGTCATGCCCCATAGCAAATTCACTGGCTATATATGATGGTGATTCGACGTATCACATACGGATTCATTTCTTGGTGGAAGTACAGCCTTAAAAAGCAATCCCAACTGGATAACTGGAGCTTTTCGCTCTACACCTACTGCAGCCATTGAACTGATATACTTAGCCTTGCTCCTCTTTACCTGATGATTAGAGGAGCAGTTAGAATGGTCACCTATAGATTCTATCTCTTTTCCCGAAATGAAACGAGTATGTTCAGCTTCGTACCCAGAGCTTTACAGTCTGAAATCGAAGACAACGAGATGCTGAGTATAAAGTACCGAAAACCAACTTTCTAACTGCCATATTAACGGGGCACAGTCGCTTCAGGAATCACCCAAGTAAGTTAGGATCGATTGAGAGCCCTTTATGTAGGTATGTGAAGAGGAGATATACTGAATGGAACACGTGGGGTTAGAGTGCTCAGCTGGGGACGGAGCTAAGCTTTAGAAACTTGGATGCAACAAACTAAAGCTGACTGAACCTATTGAGCTTTCACCCACAAAGCTTATATTCTTTTCAAGATGGATAGAGCTTGTTGCTGCAATTCAGAACAGAGTATGTCACAATATAAATGTGTGGTGGAACCTCATAACTAGCCTGCGCGATCTCCCTACCGCACATGTTTGAACTTTTTTTGATGGGGTTACCTGAAGAATTTCGTCTATGGTGAAAGAAAGTCTTACATTAATTTTTCTGATTAAGATCGTCTCTACATCAAAAATAAATATTTATTGAAGACTTTTTTATTCAGGAAAAAATATTCAACCTTCCGTAGAATGTTAAATATTGCTCCTTGAAGCTCTTATGGTACTATTCACTAGGAGAAGGAGGATATTTGTTCCTGCCCCAATCCTAAGTGGAGTGTTTATTCTTGTTGCGGAGTAATCAAAATACCTGGGAGTTCCTTTCAACAGTAAACCCACGTGGAATTCACACCTTGAATACATAATACACAAGGCTAGACATTCCTTATGGGCATATCAAGTGACCTGTGGAAAGAAGTGAGATCATGCCCCATAGCAAATTCACTGTCTATATGTAATGGTGATTCGACGTATCACATACGGATTCATTTCTTGGTGGAAGTACAGCTTTAAAATTCAATCCTAACTGGATAACTGGAGCTTTTCGCTCTACACCTACTGCAGCCATTGAACTGATATACTTAGCCTTGCTCCTCTTTACCTGATGATAAGAGGAGTAGGTAGAATGGTTACCTATAGATTACATCACCTTTCCCGAAATGAAATGGGTGTGTTCATCTTCGTGCTCGGCGTTTTACAGTCGGAAATTGACGACAACGAGATGCTGAGTATGAATTACCCAAAACCAACTTAGAGATGCTATTCCAGATCTTCATTTCTAGGAAACCGGAATGGACCAACCCCAAGAACCGTCTTATTTAGGACTCCTGTTGATTCATAGACGTTTCCAAAACTGCAAAAGGAGTTCGGGTTAGTATATATCGTCGAGAGCTGCCAAGGAACAGTCCATCTGCCTTGGTAGGCTTGCGACTGTTTCGAAGCAGAAATATTCGCCATTGACTTATGCTTACATCTTGCTCTTGAGCATATTAACAAGTAGGTCAATGAAAATCTTCAGCGCCACCCAATGAAAGCAATGACATTTGACACCTGCACGTCACTTGTTGTGCCGGAACGTCGCTCCACTTTCACCAAACTGGAGAAAAGGAGTAGGCTCCATCTGATACCTGGAAACTCTGGCATTGAACACAATGAGAAGGTGGACTCATTGGCTGCTCGAAAAACAGGCTAGGGATTCAGTGGATCGGAGCCTAGGCTCAGAAATCCCATGGAAACTGCATGGATGAAAAATGAATGGCAGTTGGACCTGAAGGTACTGGCTAAGCCTCACCGGTCGATTAGCCTTCCACTGCGATAGCCAAGGCTCGGCTCAAACTCTCCAGGCTAGACCTTCGAGTTCTAACTGTAAGTAAATTAGGATCGATTGAGAACCCTTCATGTTGGTATGTGAAGAGGAGATAGAATGGATGGAACACGTTAGGTTAGAGTGCTCAGCTGGGGACAGAGTCAAGTTTAGAAACTTGGATGCAACGAACTGAAGCTGACTGAGCTTATTAAGCTCTTACCCACTAAGCTTATATCCTTTTCAAGATGGATAGCGCTTGTGGGTGCAATTTAGAACAGAGTGTCACAATATAAATGATGTGGTGGAACATCTTACTAATGTGTTTCCGATGCAAGGGATTGGAAGATAGGGTCTTCAAAGCTGGCCTGCGCGATCTCCCCCTTACATGTTTAAACTTTTTTTTGGCTATGGTGAACTAAAGTCTCAGAGCAATTCTTCTGATTAGGATCGTTTGTAAGATATGTATGTACATGGTGTTTGTTCAGTAATTTTGATGAGAAACCTCATTTCTTGATTGATTTGATCTTCTTCGACAAACAGAATTGATAACAACAGCCATGTTATTTGTGGTACGAAATATTGGGGAAATCGGTCTATGCGTATAGAATTATTGCGATTAGAAAATTCGACTCAAGTCAAAGTGTCGATTTGAACTTTCAAGGTGTACTCTAACTAGAGTTAAGCTTTGTTCGGTCACTCGTGAATCACTCTGTATAGTATAGCTCATGACTGAGACAATAATTGGCGCTGACTGAACTTACTGGCTTCACCTGTGCAAGAGCTTATAGAAAATGTCAATTACGTCTATAACTGAAAACAAGATGTGATATAAATATTCTAAAAGCGGTCGTGAAGAACGACGATAGAATTGGTTTTATTATTTTATTGCGTGAACTTAGTGGATCAATTTTTCTATAATTCATTCAGGAAAAAACACATAACGACAGGCAGAACCCTTAAATATAGATAGATCAATATTGTGAGCTAACAAATTCAATAAATTCAGTTGGTATTTCGAACACTTTTAAAATAAAAGACCTCACATTTTTCACTCTGTTCTTTCTCAGAAACTTTTTTCTGCTCGAATAAAGGATTTACCAACAATCCTATTTTTTCCTCCTACGGTTTCAGGAATTTGTTTGTGCAGATAAGAGACAAGACTTTTCCACTTAGATTTCACGGGATTCTGAAATTTCTCGTGGAGCAAAGTCAAAGTTATGCATGTGGAAACGAGAGATGCTGGAAAGTTTTTCAGTCTCACATATCAATGAAGAACAGCTTGAAACTTTTTATGGGATTCATAGCTGCTGTTAGAATTATGTTTCGAGTTTTTTGAATCGGAATATATCTGAAATAAACTGGATTTTACACCTTTCCAGAGAAGTGACGGGTTATTCTTCTGAAAACGAATAAATTTCACAGTTATAGGTATGAACAGTTAACAACTCCTTGAAAATATGGTAATTGAGGAATCCGCCCAAGAAACAACAATATTGAACATCTTCCCTTTCTCTTTCTGAAGAAATAAAACCACCCAACGGATTATTCATGGATTCATGGGATTCATGGCTCAACTTGAAAATCTTCCTAGCTTGACTAGAAATCAAGTCGAGCGTTCTTTTCCAGAATTTAGATCAAGTAAAGTTTTTTTTCTATTCACACTTGAACTTGAAACTTTATGCTTTTTGAATCGAAAAAACTTAAAAGATTGAATCAGAACACAATTGCAAAAAAACATTGAATTTCCTCTTGTATTCAATAAGAGCGAGGATAAAGATTTAAATTCTACTGATTATTCGATCTGGAAATATTTGAATGAAATCCGAAATAAATATCTGAATATAGTTCATAAAGTTGTTGAGGAAAACACAAATACAGAACAAGAACAAGAGTGAAAGCGAAATGTATATTTTCAAATTAAACACAGCCATAGCATCACAAATACAATATTGTTACCGTGTTCACTATGATTGATAGTATTGATGATCTATTTATTTTATGGAATCTTATCTTCAAAGTAAAAGGAAATAAGACACTTTCGTCACTTTTCTTTAATTTATTCAATAATTACGACCGGTTTCGACCTTACGGTCATTTTCAAGTGAATAAAACTATAACAGATGAGTAGGTCAATAAGTCTACTTCAGTTATTTTTATTCTCACAAATGTTAAATTCAGTTGTTTTATAGAAAATTTATTTATATTGCTACCGGGATGGGGTCACACATATGCAGATACATATCGATGTACTCGTTGTAAACGTAAATGTAAGATTAAATAGAACACGTGGTTCGCTGGTGGACAACGGTGGTTTTGGAATATGGCCGACGGCGTGGGTTGTCTGTAGGGTCAACCCGTGGCAAAGCCTGCTGCAGATCATTCACACAGGTAGGCACAGAGTACGTTCTGTGATTAGATTGCTTGGATGGGCTCGATCTATAGTTGAAAAGCATAGTGAACACATAGTAAAACGAAATAAGACACTTTTGTCACTTTTTCACAATTCATTCAATAATCTCGACCGGTTTCGACATCACGGTCATTTTCAAGTAAATAACAATATAACAAATGAGGAGGTAAATACAAGTACAGAGTGGAATGTATCCTAGATATTGAGTAGTGGGGATGCACTAAACTCTAGTTGGCTATTGAGGGTAGTAAATTGTGGGTTTTTACATAGCTTGTTAATCTCCAAACTTTCCAACAAATTCATCTCACTTTCCTTGTCACATTTATAAAGGATTTTAAGATTGTTTAATGATATCGAGTGGTTGGTTGATTTTATGTGTTCAAATATTGACGAATTTTTATCTGAGGAAATATGTTCCTTGAATCTAGCTTCAAAACTTCTCCCTGTTTGTCCGACATAGGCTACCTGACATTCATTGCATTTGATTTGATAAATTCGATTGTTTGAATTTATCGTTCTTTTGTTTGGCATTGAATAATTACCTGCTTAAGTTGGGGTCGCTTGAGTACTTATGTTCAATTTGGAAAAGTAATTACTGATTTTGTTAGACAGTTCGCTGGTGTATCTGAGACGAGTTCATCTTTTTTCCGGGGTTTCTACGATTCTATATAGTAGTTGAGAAGTAATACGTTGTTTTTTACGTTTAATAATTGTATTTAAAAAATGTAGTGGTATGTTGTTATTCGAGTCAATTTTTCTGATGATGTTAAGTTCAGTTTGGGAATTTTCTGTCGAAAGGGGAATAGAGTGAGCTCTATGAATCATGGAGTTACATGCAGCTAGTTTGTGGCTCAAATGACTGAACAAGTCCATTGGGATCTATGCGTCTGTGAATGTTTCCTTTCTGTTAATTTGATAAGTGAGATCGTTATTTGAATTTGTGATGGTTGATCTAGGAAATTAATTGGGTTATTACTTTCTATTTCAGCAGTGAAGCTGATGCGGCAATGTATTTTATTCAGGAAATTTAAAAATTGCTGAATTTTCCTGTTTGAACCACAAAAACCAATTAAAAGGTCATCTACATATCTGTACCAGAAAATAATGTGTTTTTCTCTATATTATCCTTGAAAATGTCTGCTAGTAGGAGGCTAAGAGGTGATCTCATTAGAAGACATGAATTTTGTTTAAAGAATTTAGATTGAAATTGAAAGTAACTTTGAAATAGATAGACATTTCTTTTCACGAAAGAAATCAAAGAAGGGCTAATTTTGTCAGAACACCAAGCACATACAGAATGGGAGAAGAGGAAACTGATTCCAATGAATGTTAAACCTCCGAAAATGTACGGATTGATTAAACTACATAAGGAAGAAATATCTGCAAGACCTGTAGTGTCATATATAATCACACCATCAGGTAAACTAGCGAAATTCTTGGATCAAAAATTTCTAGACCTCACGAATTTTCACGCACAATACACTTTCTCTAATTCTGTAGATCTCATACATAAACTTTCAAATCTCACAATCTCCCAAGATATTAAGTTAATCTCTTTCGATGTCAAAAATATGTACCCGAACATTCCAATGAATGAGTGTCTTCCCCTTGTTACAGATATCTTATCCGAGTCTAACACACCGCTATATATCACTAATGAACTTAGCAATCTTCTTCAAATATGCCTATCTCAAAGTTACTTTTAATTTCCATCTAAATTCTTTAAACAAAATTCAGGTCTTGCAATGCGATCACCTCTTAGCCCCCTACTAGCTGACATTTCCATGGATAATTTAGAGAAAAACTCAATATTAAACACAGATTTCGCTGAAAACACATTATTTTCTGGTACAGATATGTAGATGACATTTTAGTTGGTTTTCGTGGTTCAAACAGACAAATTCAGCAGTTTTTAAATTTCCTGAAAAAATAAATTGCCGCATCAACTTTACTGCTGAAATAGAAAGTAATAACTCAATTAATCACCTAGACCTAAACATCACAAATTCAAATAACCATTTCACTTATAAAATTTACAGAAAGGATACATTCACAGCCTATGTCGGACGAACAGGGAGAAGTTTTGAGGCTAGATTCAAGGAACATATTTCCACAGATGAAAATTCGCCAATATTTGAACACATAAAATCAACCAACCACTCGATATCATTAAACAATCTTAAAATCCTTCATGAATGTAACAAGGGAAGAGAAATGAATTTGTTGCAAAGTTTGGAGATTAACAAACCATGTAAACACCCACAATTTACTACCCTCAACAGCCAACTAGAGCTTGATGCATCCCCATTACTCAATATCTAGGATACATTCCACTCTGTACTTGTATTTACCTCCTCATTTGTTATATTGTTATTCACTTGAAAATGACCGTGATGTCGAAACCGGTCGAGATTATTGAATGAATTGTGAAAAAGTGACAAAAGTGTCTTATTTCGTTTTACTATGTGTTCACTATGGTTTTCAACCATAGATCGAGCCCATCCAAGCAATCTAATCACAGAACGTACTCTGTGCCTACCTGTGTGAATCATCTGCAGCACGCTTTGCCACGGGTCGACCCTACAGACAACCCACGCCGTCGGCCATATTCCAAAACCACCGTTGTCCACCAGCGAACCACGTGTTCTATTTAATCTTACATTTACGTTTACAACGAGTACATCGATATTTATCTGCATATGTGTGACCCCATCCCGGTAGCAATATAAATAAATTTTCTATAAAACAAATGAATTTAACATTTGTGAGAATAAAAATAACTGAAGTAAACTTGTATGAAATTGAAAAAACGGCAATGAAACTTAAAAGATCGAAATAAGCGAAACTACATTTCCATTTAATCAGATAGTTGATAGTTCGCAGTTTCCGAACCATGATATTTTTTCATATCTTTATTTCGGGAAGTTCCTGGACTCCCGCGGTTCTTGGTTGTCGGGGAATCACCGCTCGTTGTCAATTCTTGGGGATTCACTCATTCTCCGAAAGAATCCTAAATATCATCAAATGTAGAGAACCTTAATCGATCGATTATTACACTCACACTTCTGGCCACTAGGTGACATCCCTATATAAATTTCTTTCAGTTTTCCTTATATTTTATTGTTGTTGTAGGCGACAGACATTATGTTGTTGTCGCCTAGAGAAATTTTTCACATTTCTGAAATGACTTCTGCTATTTCTCCCATTCTTCCTTTAAATTAACCAAATTCTCTCGCGGAGGTTTCTGTCTCTACTTGTTGCGCTGCGAAACGAATTGACTAGACATATTAACTAGTTCTATTACATCTGTACGGGTACGGCAACCAACGATTAGCAACTGAATTTGATGTTATGCTCTAACAAGTATCAAACTTTTGGGTTGCACATTAAAGTCCAGTCAAACCTTTGATTTCTAAAAGCTTGAAAGTCAAGTCAACAATTTCAAGCTGCTTGATAAAACTTTTTTAATACCATTGGCAGCCAATGATGATAGTCAGTATATACAGGGTGTCACGATTTACATGTAGATTCTATTTAATCTTAAGTTTTTTTACATTTAGACACATGCTGTTCATAACGTGCTAAAGTGTTTTAGATTATACAGATAAGGCACTTCTTTCTCAAATTTGTTTCAATGAAATAAAATTATTTCAAATCCGTTTCTGGATAATACGTCAAAATTAAAAAAAATTCTTTTTATACTTTCACTAAACAGGGTGTTACATAATAGTATGTCACAACTTGAGGGGGTAAATCTACGTGCAATTTCAAGAAAAAAGTTTACATAACATAGGTCCGCAACAGCTTCGTTACGGAGCTACAGCGTGTTGAAATTTACGGAGACAATTGTTTTTTTCTTCAAAACTCCTGCAGTTTTTGAGATATTCAGCCCAAATTTGGAATACAGCCCCCATCATTACACGTCCTAAATTTTAACTGAATCTACAAGGTTTTCTTTTCCGGAGCGATGTTTTCTTTTGCCCTTTCAAACATTTGCAGTAAGCCACTAATCAACGTTAAATAAAAAAAAGTAATTAATTGAAAGACTCGAAAGGTATGCCCAAACTTTGCTTTTATTTTGATAGCTCGTCTTCTCAGACTCAACTTATACTTATTCAATATCAAACTAAAAAAAATAACAATCAAAAACTAACTAAATTGCTGAAAGTGTCCTCCACGTGCAAGAATACAGGCATCTGTCCTTCTTCGCATATTATCACACATTCTTTGAAATATTCCTGGGGTATTTTTCATCGTGTTACAAGAGGTTATTATTTGACGTCTCAATTCTTCTACAGTGTTCACTAGAGTGGTACAAACTAAATTTTTGAGATCCCCATAAGAAATATTCTAAACTATTTAAGTATGGTTACCTAGGAGGCCATTTTTCTGGCCCACCCCGACCTATCCATCGGTTGTTGAATGTATTATTTAAGAATTCTCTAGCTTTTTCACTGAAATATGCTGGTGCCCTGTCATGCATGACTCACATTATGTTTCTCAACGAAAGTGGCACATCCTCGAGCAGTAAAAGTAGCTCCTCCTCAAGAAATTGCCGATATGCAGGACCGTTCAGTCTGTTAGGCAAAAAAATGGCTAGATCTAATAATTTCCAATTATTCCGACCCAGACATTTAGTGAGAATTGTTCTTGATGATGATAGCAGTTCCTCGAAAAGGTAGCTTCGTCCGTGAACATTATTTGTTTATCAAAATGAGCATTTTCCCTAATTTCATCTAAGAACCATAGGCAGAAGTTCAGTCTTGAAGGAAAATCTTGAGGAAGTAGAGTTTGGACGCTTTGAATATGAAACGGGTACAATAAAGAGTCGTGAAGAATCCTCTAAACTAGAACATGTGAAATATTCAACTGATTTCCAATTTTTCTTGTACTCACATGAGGATTCAAGTCAATATAATTCAAAACTGCTTCCTCAATATGTGGAGTTCTCATATTTTGAGTTGAACCTTTTAAACGATTATTTGCAGTAAAAGTACTAGTTTCCCTCAACCTTCTGTAGATATTCGAAAGTGTTCGCCTGTCTGGTATTACTCGATTTGGAAAGCGCACCTGATATAATCGCCTAGCTTCTGTTGTGTTTCCGTCAGCCAGACCGTACATGTAATGAATATCAGCCTATTCGGCGTAAGTAAAATTAGCCATTTTCCTACAGCAATAACTACAAAAGTCTTGCAACTAATCGTTAATTCAATAAACAATTCGAGCAGATACTGGTTCAACTTTAGCAACTGTCAAAATAAATGAATAAATGAAAAAATCATTTTTTAATTAGAAGTGCTTTCAATTCAGCGAATACATACAATCGTTTAATAATTTTTTGCTCGAGCACGGTCGGAGATACGAAAAAATTTCAGGTGTCGAAAAAGTTTCTAAATTGAACTAAGATGACGAAAATTGATTACACGCTGATCTGTGGCGTACTGCAAAAAGTTTTGAAGGGGCCAAATAAGACATGGCTCCGGAAAAGAAAACACCTTGTAGATTCCAATTAAAATTTAGGACGTCTAATGATGGAGGCTGTAAAAAATAGCTTACAATTAAAATTTGGGCTGACTATCTGAAAAACAGGAGTTTTGAAGAAAAAAACAATATTTTCCGGAAATTTCAACACCCTGAAATTCCGTAATAAAGCTTTCGCGGACCCATGTTTATATGGACTTTTTGTCTTAAAATTGTTCGTACGTTTACTCCTCTCAAGTTGTGACATACTATTATATAACACCCTTTATACACGTCTAGAAGTTTGAGTGTTAGAGACACTCTTTTCATATCATTGCTTCTCATGTACCATCTGAATCTTTCAATTTTTTCTATGAATGGATGTTATATTCTGTTAGTTTCAAATTATCCCTTACGTTTCAACAAATATAATAGAAATATATTCATAGATCCCTTTATACTGGCTACTTTCCCCCTCACTGAATCCTCAACAACCCTAATACCTCATTTACTTCGTTATAAAAAAATTCTCGGTCGATAGCGATCACGTCCAAGATTTCTGGAGATCTAAAATATTCAATATTTTTTGCAGAATTCGGGATGTATTTATCTGAATAATTCAATGGAACAAAAACAGGTTCGTTTGTTTAGATTTACATATTCCATTTTCAAAGGAAATCGCCCCATTTCACTCTTGTTTATTCAGTATGTTCTGATATTATGTAATATTTGAAAGAATGTTAGTATATAAAGTCCACTTGAAGATGCCGAATTCTGAGATAAAAATCAACCTACAGTTTTTAAAAGCTGTAAGGATTTGTTGATGATAGTTAATTGAGTTCGCTGTTACTACGTGATAGTTAATCAAGTTGATAATAATAATAATAATAAGCAGAAAGGATGCAGAAAGAAACATCATGGGTGCAAGGAACAACTCATCATCGATTCTGTGATAATGAAACAGGCACACGTAGGACATCGGAATGTTCATTCAGCTTTTCTCGATTATCTGAAGGCATTCGATAGTACCGCCCATTCTTGGCTTGTTGAAGTATTGCAGATATACAAAATTCACCTAGCCCTGGTAGAGTTCTTGAAGACAACAATGACACACTGGCGCACGTCTCTGCTGGTCAACATGAACAATAAATCAATTAAAACCGACGAGATACCCATATGTCGTGGAATTTTTCAAGGAGACTCTTTGAGTCCACTATGGTTCTGTTTAGCAATGAACCCATTATCCTCAATGCTCAATAGAACAGGATACGGATTTAGGATAAAAGCAGAAAGGAATTATCATACAATCTCCCACCTGCTGTATATGGATGACATCAAATTATATGCTTCGAACAAGAAGCAATTGGATGATTTGCTGAAAACTGTCAGTTAGTTCTCGGCAGATGTTCATATGAAATTCGGGATTGAAAAATGTAAGACCCTGAACATTCAAAGAGGGAAAGTCATAGATGGTGAAACACAACTTCCAAACGGTGATATTATACAGTGCATGAGAGATGGCGAAACATACAAATATCTGGGATACCAACAAGCCAGATTGCTAGACCAAAAACAATCAAAGGAGAAGATTCGTTCCGAATACAGTCAGCGTCTGAAGACTATGCTGAAATCGATGTTAAACTCGGGGAATCTAGTCAAGGCAATTAACACCTACGCCATTCCAGTGTTGCTTTACTCATTTGGAATAATCAGATGGACTAAGACAGAACTGGAAGATATTCAAAGGCAGACCCGAACGATGCTGATAAAGTACAACAATCATCATCCAAAATCGTCTGTGATACCAACAACTTTGAAGCGGAAAGAAGGAGGACGCGGACTGATAGATGTTGTCAATTTACACACCGAACAGATAAAAAATCTCAGAGAATTCTTCTCTGCAAAAGCTTTCACTTCTGACCTCCATAGAGTGGTATCGTTGGCTGATAGGGGATATACACCACTAAATCTTGCTACCAGAGATGACCTGCTGAATCTACCGTTCCTATCAGATACTGAAAACAAGAGCAATGGTCAAGAAAGGAATTGCATGGACGACATCACCATGAGATTAATCAACCACACATCGACAAAGAAGCCTCCAACAAATGGTTGATGAAAGGAGAATTATTCGCAGAAACAGAGGGATTCCTTATGGCCATCCAAGACCAAGTGATCGCTACAAACAATTATAAAAAATTTATAATGAAGGACGAAACATTACAAACAGATAAGTGCAGAAAATGCCATATAAGATCGGAGACTATACAGCATATTACGTCCGGATGCGAACAACTGGCCAATACGGAGTATCTTTACAGGCATAATCAAGTGTGCAACATTATCCACCAGAAACTTGCACACAAGTACGGACTTCTGAACACCTTCCAGCCATATTACAAGTATCAGCCGGCGCCCGTATTGGAAAATGATTCTATCAGATTATACTACGATAGGCCTGTTATCACTGACAGAATGGTGACGAATAATAGGCCGGACATAGTGGTGTATGATAAGAGAGCCAGAACAGCAATGCTGGTGGATGTCGCCATACCGAATAATAACAACGTGCTGAACAATTTCCAGGAGAAAAAGTCCAAATACACAGACCTTGCTATTGAGATCAAGCAGATGTGGCACCTCGACAAAATAGATATTGTTCCTGTCATCGTATCCTCGACTGGTTTAATACCCAAAACTTTGCATGATAGCCTTAAGAAATTAGAATTGCATAAGAATACCTATATAGATGTGCAAAAAGCTGTAATTCTTAATACATGTAGGATAGTTAGGAAATTTATGTCAAGTTTATTGTAATCGAGGTTATTCCCTTTGATTGCTGAATCTGGGAAAGGTAAATTATATCCAGCTAACAGCTGAGATAGTGCATAAGTCCACGATAATAAATAATAATAATGTTTATTCATAATTATTTCAAAAACATTTCATCAAACATAGGTTATTCAACTGGCAATAAACATTAACCATCCACAAAAGCGCTAGGCACTTGTTCGTGACCTAAAAAAGAAATATTGAAACGAATAGTTAAATATACAATACAAATTAATATGTGCGTGCATGTACCCCCTTGTTGGCTTAATAAATTGAGAAGTTTATATGAAATTATTTCTATTGAAAAAGTTGTGAAAGAATAATCGTCCTTTTTTGTGTATCCACGATTTGATCTTGGTAGCAAAAGCCCTAAATGATCTTACATCTCTTATCTCTACAGGTAGTACGTTGTATGTTAGTGGTCCGAGGTAGGCGAAAGTTCTCAATCCAAGTGATTTATTCATCAGTGAAGCTGATATGTCGCCAAAGTTACTGAGCGTATGTACACAGTGCTTATTCTTAAAGATGTGTAACAAAAGTGCACGAGCATACTGTTGTCGAGCATCAGAGACATTTGCTAATTTATAAAATTCGTCTGTAATGAAAGTATTCGACTTGAAGAAGATTATTTTCAGAATCTACTTCTGCATTACTTCCAATCTCTTATAATGCAGTCAGCCAGAGCTCCAAAGACCAATGTGCCATACGTAATATCAGGTTCTGCAATACCATAATATACTCGCTTCAGGTCTCTCTCTCCTGAAATACATTTCTAAGGAATTTGAACTTGTCCAAAGTATATCTCAGTTTATTCACAACACTATGAACATGCATGTTCCATCTTAACTGAGAATTCAGTTCTGTTATGACATATTTTCAGGTGTACATAGGGTGGTAAATCACTCTTATTACTGGAAAATGGTATATACTTCGTTTTTTCTTCATTCAATGTAAGCTTTCTCTGTGCAAGGAATTCCACTATCTTGGGAAAACCTGACTGAGCTCTTTCACGCAGTTCTTTCCATGTGTAAGCCTCGTGAAATATCACTGTGTCGTCCGCAGAACTGATTATCTCTCCATCAATATTTAACAATATTTATAAACAGCAACGGACCCAGAACTGTGCCTTGAGGTACACCACACTCAACCAACTTACGTGTACTCACCGTCTTCCCTATCTTGACGTACTGATGTCTATTACTGACATAACTTCTAATTAAGTTGAAGGATTGTCCTCTAAAACCGATACACTCCATAGTCTCCAAATGCTCTGTATGATCGAACGTATCAAACGCCAAGTCCATGTACACGGCAGCAGTCCCTCCATCTATGGCTTCGGGTATGAGATTCACAAGACAAGAATAGAGTTCGGATTACGATATTTCGGAATGTTTTCTTTTCTGTGATGAATATTCTCAGCAAGTGTTATTCCTATATTAGCAAAATATTCATTGAATTTGTTGGCTTCATGCTGTTCTTCTAGAATAAAGGACAAAAGTCCTTCGCTTGCCTTCCTGCTTCGTCGGTCCTATTCGAGTGTTAGAGGCAATTTCTGTTGTGGACGTTGAAGTCCTCCATTATAATCACCTCAGCTGGTCGATGATGGATTTGGATCGTGTCCACCTTGTCGTCTAGTCTGAAACAATCTAGAGTACTTGTAACCATTAAGAGATCGACACAGACAACAGAGAGACATGGTTTTATTATATAAACAGATTTTGAACCATGCCAGTTCGAAAGTGTCATCTATCCCACATATCTTCTCTAACCAAGGCTTTTCTGTGAATGTTTTTTTGTGAAGATTGGAATGTAGAGGTCCATGCCTGCAAGAATACCTTCAGTGACGAACTCGGCGCAGACATTGATGTCGGGATCTGAGAAACAAACGGCATGAAGGGAAAACACTCCCAGCTCCTCCCAGCTGGTTCGGTTGTAATGCCATATCTTCCTGGAAGACGTTGGATCATTATTGCGAGGCTGTATGTTACCTGTAGCTAAAACGAGGTTGCCTAAGGAAGCTGAGATCTGTGAACGGAAATCATCTAGATCTGAAACAGGAAAGAGATCGAGAGCATTGGGATGGTAAGTTATATTGTTATGAATTCTTATCGGCTGATCGTAAAGTCCTCTGCCTGCCTTCGTGCTTCGTCTGCCCCATTTGAGTTTTCGAGCCAATTAATGTTGTGGACGTTGAAGTCTTCCGTTATAATAACCTCAGCTGAAGGATGCTGTATTTGGATCGTGGATTCGGTGCAGATGTTGGATACTGTGCAAAAACGGGCTGTGCGCCTCATCGACCATCCGGAGATCACCCGCGATCTCCGACCACTGGTTCTCAGAAGACAAGTTGCCGACCTTTCTCCGTTCTACAGATACTTCAAAGGAAGATGCTACAAGCAGCTGAAACCTTGTTCCGGGAAGAACCATGCCGCAACACTAGGCGGACAAGGAGTTCTAACCTTATCGCGCTACATTAAGCTACCCCTCGAACCTCTCTCTATAAGAATTCCTTTGTTTACAGGGCCGATGAGCTGTGGAACTCGCTTCCGTCCAACATCTTTCCAAAATCCTACAATTTGGCCCCCTTCTTGAAGCGAGTAAACTGACACCCCGATTCTACCCAGGCGCACACTTATGTGGTGTAACAGGTTCGCCTATCCTGGGAAGGGCGCATAAAAAAAAGAGAAAAATGGTTTTGTTATATAAATAGACTTTGAACCAAGCCAGGTCGAGAGTGTCATCCTCCCAACATATCCTTTCTTTGGAATGCGACACAAAGGTCACCCTGAAATCGAAGCCTTGAGAGCAACTAATAGCCATCGTCTGTTTTCGGCATTGTTTGAGTTTCTGTTAGAGCTGGAACATGAAGTGGTGTGTTTTGTATTGCACTCACATCCATGTTGGTGTGCCCTAGTCCTCCTATGTTGCAACATTAAATAACGAATTGGTTTCTCTCATAATATTCTAGAGAACCCAATGCGACCACAAGACAACCTTAAGTAGTCGTATTACCATCATGAGCCCCAGAGCCAGTTTCCACCGGATATCCGACTGGGTAACGAGTTTACCTCAGTATAATTTTTTCCCAAGGAAGCCCACCATGTTCTATCTGAAAAAAACTCACTTTTGAGACCGGACCTTAGCATCCTGAACTAAGTCACAAATTACCAATTCACAGAGCCTATAGTATAATTTGGTGGAATTTTACGGGGCGATGAGAGTGGGACCGTATTCCACCAAAGGCTTTTTGCGTCCCCTTCTCTTGTAAATACATCCCCTGCTCGTTCCTTACTAAGAAGTCCCTAATAGATCGAGGGGGTACCTTCGGTATCTACAAACATTTCGGCGCACAGTCAGTTACGCCTAAGAGGAATCCATGTGGTGATCAAGTGAATTGGTGTCTCGCCCCCACCTGCATTTGGGATTATTTTGCATTTCTATCTTGCACTGGTGAGATCTGAGCTTATGCGTTAGTTTGACTGACTTCATGTGCCAAACTACATCAGGTTTTTTCAAGTGATGTACTCAGCATTGCCTTCAACTGGTGACAATCTCGAGCATTCAACCAGGTGTCCTTGTGTTATTCCGCTAGCTAGTCCCCTTGACTCAACAATACAGGCTGGGATTCCGGCTGTGGGCCTTCCTGTTACAGCATTCTTAGCTCCTAGGCACCCAGTCTATCCACAATACTATTTCTTGCAATTCCAATGAGACCCAGAACCCAAGGAGGACCGTTAAGTTTGCTTACTGCCACTTCAGACCACCTTAGAAGTAATCCTGTCTGCGCCCTAAACTATTAGGGCACATGTATTGCCATGATCTCCGACTTGAAAACAATTGTATGTTTACTAATGGGAAGTCGAAATCTCTCCAATTTTTACAGCAGTTAACTCCGCTACTTGAGCCCTCTTTGATCTTCAAGCCATCCGTGTACCAGAAGTACCCTCTACCTAGCAAGGAATCTGTCCCTTAGCTTTCCTTCCATTCTTGTCTGGATTCTTCGATCTTACCTTATTTTTTTTGACATTCGCCATATATTTCGAATTTTTCCGCAATTTTTTCCCTAAATTAAACAATTTCCACGAAAAAATAGTATATGGGCGATGTCAACCCAGATTATTGGGTCCATAATCATTCTAAATCATCTATAGATCATAATCGGCATCACTTGGAAGACTGAACCTGGCCATCGGGGCTCTCTCGTTCAAACAGAGAGGGAATTTGAGGAAATATCGCAGGTTATGTATTTTTTTTATTATCTCCTCAGACCTTTTCATGACCTTGCTTGCTATGTAAAATCTTTTCTTAGATTTGTTTAGACATATAAGAAGTATGATTGGTGAAATATTTTTCTGCTGGTTTTCTTTTTCCATCGTTACAGATTCCTGTCCCTAACCCCTTTCCTTTCACCCTTGTTTTTGGAAATCATGGAATGCAAGAGAGAATGAAGCGGCTAAGCAGAAATCTTTTTGGTACTCTTTATGTACACACGACACTAACACAACATAAACAGACAAGCTATTGCACTGCAATAGCGACAGGGAAACGAGTGTTTTCCTCAGGTTTTTTCACTCGTTTATTGAATCATATACAAGATAGTATGGTTCCCATGTTACATTTCCTGAGCTCACACTTGTGTTTTTTCTGACACACACCAAAATTATAGATATGCATTTATATTAAATGCAATTCTTCAAATTTTGTTAATCCCTTTTTCAGAAGAATATATATAATTATATATATATATATATATTTATATATATATAGGGGTTTTACCCCGACGAGTTGCCCATATATCTGTTCATGCAATCAAACTGATTTCATGAAAAATATAAATCCACCACCCGGTAATTAATACCATTGCCAGGCAATGATTATAATCAAAACATATCCTGGAGTAATTATATATTAGGATAACGTTAAATGTTATGAGAATATATCAATCTACCAGAATATATACATACTATAGCATCATCAGACAATGATATCAATGTACCAACGAGTAGTGTCAGAGGCTTTCTCCCGGAAAAATCCAGTGTACGGACCTTAGTCAAGTAACACTGAATGTTACTCATTAATAGTTTCCTTTGTGTGAAGTGGTGAACGATCGAATAGAATACTGCTCTGAATATAAATATGACAAAATTGTCAGTTAATTATATTACATTTATATAAACAAATAAATAAAATATGAAATGAGATTCTGAGCAGTATAAACTAAAGAGAAAACCTATGACTCTACCTCATTATTATTTTCGGAAAGAAACCTACGAAGAATATTACAAGATTTGATGACTGTTATCTTTTGTAACTGTTCAAACAAATTTTTCTTCAGACCCAAAATCTCAATACTTTTGTGAAGATTTCTAGGAATAACGCCTGTTGTAGAAATAATAATCGGTAGAATAAATATTTTCTTCATTTTCCACATTTTTTAATCTCGTCGCCAAGCATCATATATTTAGAAATTTTTCATTGTATTTATTTTGTATATTATGTGTGTCAGGTATAGCAATATCAATTATATATGTTATTTGATTCTGTTTATCAATAAGAACGATATCTGGTCTATTGTGTTTTACAGCTCTGTTGCACAGAATTGTTTTATCAAAATAAAGTTTATATTTATATATATATATATATATATATATATATATATATATATATATATATATATATATATATATATATATATATATATATATATATATCAACAACGTAATACCTGGACGAATTTCTATGTTGAAAAATCTTAAAATAACCTCACAATTACGAGTTTGAATACCACATCAAAATTTCATGAAATAGATATTGTTGGATAGTGTAATCATTTTACTTTTCATAAGTTAGCATTTTTCCCATCTTTTTGGCAGGGTGATATCACTCAAGTAATCGTTACTGAAAAAGAACATAGCATGAACTTCCACAAAGATCACAGTGAAAATTCAGATAAATATTTCACTTTTTCCAATTAGATAAACAGCTTTGCGTTCTGACGAGAAAACCGCCTGAAAGAGACTACACAGAAGTGTCTGAGCCTTGTATTTTCAGATTAATTGAGTTCAGAGTTCCACGTCCTTTCTGTGTCAATTTTGACGCATCGTCCCGATGCCGGCGTATTGAAATCTGTCGGGAGAATCAAGCGACGACGTCAACCTATCGCTACTTTTAGGAGCTAAGTAAACTTTGTTCTGAAGTTCGACGATATATCAATATCAATGAAAAAGTAACAGAAGACCGTCTAAACTCGAATAATTGAATACTTAGTCGAATTGAAATTGATTGGTGAATGTGTTCGTAGCAAATAATCTAAATGACAGATAGATAGACGTTCCTTGTTCTGTCTGCGTATCCGCGTTTTAAAATGGTCTGTATCAATTTCTTTGAAACCATTGTGGTCATAGAATTTCAAAAATTCATTTCAAGTAGATGTACAGGGTGTCCGAGCTAAAGGCCTTTTGGAAGTATCTGGGGAATGGGTTTATCGATCAATTTCAAACTTGGCGATTAGAGAATATACTCCTACTGATCTATAGTTTTCAATTGTTTTCAAAGCATTATTACTTGCGGTTGGACTTGACTTCGCCTATATCATCGCTATTTCAAATAGCATGCTGTACTTCTTAATTTTTTCATCAATGGGCATCTTTTTCCCAAAATTTGTTGTCTAGATTTGTCCTACTTAAAATTTACCAACCAATATTGTGCTATGATTTTTATTATCAAAGCTCTCGAAATTATAATGTCATCTTCGTTCTCCAAATTAATTAACTCAGATTCAAGAAAGATCACCCCTCTTTTTTTCATTGAAAGAGAAGTGTGTTATTTTTCAGTCAACGTGCTTTCCGATACTATTTCATATACAGGTCGCTCCATAATTAATTGTCAACTTAATTAAACCATTTATACCCAGAACTATTTTTTGTCTAGAATATCGCTGTTTTTTCAATATGTTTCTACTAAAGGTCTAAATCAGGGGTGCTCAAACTTGACCTGCTGGCGGTCTACCTCAATATTTTAGACTACTTTAGATCGACTCTGGTTTGTTCTTTTTTCAAACAAGATATCAAATCACGTACTTTTCGTTTTTTTAATTCACTCTGTGGCGGAAAATCACTTTCATAGTTTCTTATGAACCGTTTTATGATGCCTCTCTAAGTTACCACGCTTAGGTATTGCAACTGACGTATGACAAATAAGACAAATGCACTTATCCTTCACCATACAAAAGAAAAATTCTTCCTCCCAATCGTTATTTAAATGATACGTTTTAGATTTCTTCCCTGCTCTCATTTTGTACTATTTAATAATAAACTTTGTATCGACGTAGTATTGCCTTCAAGTTACAATTCAGAATGACTCCAATTCCTGCAGGCGCAACATTTATATCGGCGTGAACGAAAGTCACAATAAATAAAAATAGGTAAAAAAACTTTTTAAGTTAAACGGTTTTATGTAAAACATACATTGCACTGTTTAAGATAAATGTACTAAAACCAAAAATAATAAAATAGATACAGTCGTGGGAATTATAAACATATGCATAGACTAGACTAAAATAAAACCGTGGGGCACGTCAATTGTCTACAATCGTTGATTAAAATGTTTGTTTTGTAATGTTACACTATAATTATTAGGCAGTTGTGCAACCGACAACGATGGACGTGTGATAAGTAGGGCTAGAATGTGGAAACAAGCTAGCAAGCTCGATTATAAGCGAGTTTTAGGGTTTCATAGTGGTGAGCGAGTAGTACTTTTGTCATATGTTTTGTCGATTAAAGACAAACAACAAGCAGTGAAACGATTCCTCGCCAGCCAGCAGTGTGAATGTCCAACGATAAACTAGTTAAAACATCTCTTTTATTTACATGGAGTGTATAACTATTAGAATTTCCATGAGCAAGAAAATAATAAATAATTTCTCACCGCCTGCGGGCCATTTTGTAGACAGTTGACGTGCCCCACGGTTTTATTTTAGTCTAGTCTATGCATATGTTTATAATTCCCACGACTGTATCTATTTTATTATTTTTGGTTTCTAGTACATTTATCTTAAACAGTGCAATGTATGTTTAACATAAAACCGTTTAACTTAAAAAGTTTTTTACCTATTTTTATTTTCTAGTTTTTAGTTCTTTTTAATTCATTTAGTGCTTCATTATTGCAAGGTTTCTTGCCCGTTAGTTTATTGCAATCCAACTCCTCTATACGTAGTCCCTGCAAAGATCTTACTCTACTAAGAGCCACGTAGGCTTGACCTTCTGCAAACAGTTTCGCACCTAAGTATACGACTGCGTGATCCACAGTGCTGCCCTGCATTTTATGTATTGCAGAAGCCCATGATAGTATTAAAGGCAACATTCTTCTTTCAGCTGTCCCATAATTGTACTTAGCTGGAAACTGTATGGCTTTCGGGTGTATAAGATGTACTCCGTCTCTTGCGAAATCAATTCGGACGGAAGGTACATCTGTTGCATACATCTGAGTTCGACGAAATTGAGGCCAAACGATTTCGGTGATGTAGCCTATAGCGCCATTTACTAATCCCTTTGAAACGTCAATATTGGACCGTAGCATGACTTTTGGCCCCACAAATATTTCCAGTTCCGCTGGTAAACCCCCAGTTTTGTTGATATCAGCTAACGACATATCATTTTTATCCACCCTAATGCCATACAGTTCTCGGCGTGTTTTAACCTTTCACCTTAACTTGGGTGGTGTACCGCTAACGACGTATCATTTTTAGCCACCCTAACGCCACACAGTCCTCAACACGATACAAAATCTTGACTTGGGTGGTGTATTCAGGCTGGATACATTGTATTCTACTGGTTGAGCACTTTCATTTGATACCCATATTGATAGGATTGATAAAACCTACGTTATCCGCCATTTTGTAGCGGCCGCCATCTTGGATTTCAATTTTTATAGTATATTGTATTCTGCTTGTTGAGCCCTTTCATTTGATATCCATATTGATGGGATTAATAAAACATAAATTATCCGCCATTTTGTAGCGGCGGCCATCTTGTATTTATAATGATAATGAATAAATATAATTGTATTGTCACCAAAATCCAAAGTGTATACAAAATTTCAGATTAATCGGTTGACAGGAAGAGGTGAAATTTGAATTACTAAATTTGACCCAAGAATAAATAAAACAAACGGGGTGAGCTAAATAAAACCGTTTAAAAACGCCTGTTTTCTTTGACAAGTGCCACGCGTTCATTTGATAAAGCCGTCTTTTGCCGCTAGCAGAGTGTTATTTTATTACGTAATGAATTTTTGTAGTTTAATTACCTACTCATTAAAAATTATTTTCTTCTCGAGATCTACTCAAAAAGCCCTAGCGATAGACCTGGTCTAAATATCACGAAATATTACGAAAAAAAATATTATTTAGTTTTTGAGACCCATTGGACACTAGACAACTTTTAGGAAAAAAATCGAAAATTGTGAAGCAATCGTTTATTTTTCTATATAATAAATCAAACACAAGCAATGAGGATGGAATGAAAAACACATGAAAATTAAACATAGTCACTTTTAGTGGTATTCTGAAATTAATTTGTCATGTAATTGTACTGAACAGCTTTCAAACGTTTTCTTGGTTTTATTATTTATTTCTTCATTTATTTAACTACAATATAAGGAATGTCCACAACCGAAGCCAAAATGACATTCTCTATTAGTTACATAGAATCTAGTACTCAAAAAAAAATTATTATATAAGACATTAATAGTGAGTTGTATTCACAGAAATAATGAAAAAAGAAATACAAAATGAATATTACATAAACGAACGATTGAATGAGTTTGATGTTAGTCAGTAAAGAGCAAGCGTAATGTTCTCTTCAAAGAGGCCAATGTGACCCCAAACAAATTGATACTCCTATGCGTGTTGCAGACACGTAGCATTCTATCGATAGGGTAGTTCTGTGCACTATTCGTTTTTCTAAAAGTTAAAGAGAAGAGGTCGTGGTGCCTCAAAGATTTCATAGGAACATTAAAAGTAACCATGTGCAAGATCTCAGGTACCTGAAGTACGCAGTTCAATATTTTAAACACAACCAAAATATCAGATATAGTTCTACGATTTTCAAGTGACAATAAATTCAAATATTTACGGACAGGAGGGTAGTCGTGATTCAGGATAACAAAGTTAGTTTTGAAGCATATGAACCGTATGAATTTATTCTGAATGCGTTCAAGTCGGTTGGAATAACAATCATAACGAGGGTTCCAAATATATGAGGTAAAATTCAATTTACTGTAGATGTAAGCATAATACAAAGTGATGAGTGATCTTACATTTTCAAATACCTTACTTTTCCTGAAAATATAACCCATCATTAGACTTGAACTATTCGATATGCGATCTTTGTGTGCATCGAAGAGCAACTTCGAATCGAAAGTGACACCCAGATCAAAAGCCGTGGACACACATCGCAACAACGAATTTCCAATTGAGTACTGGAAATGGTTTCTAGTCAAGGTTATCGTGAAACATTTATTTAAATTAAAAAATAATTGATTTTCTCTACAGTACTCAACCAAGTTATTCAAATCTAGTTGAAGATAAAGGCAGTACCTAAGCATCTGATAGATCTAAAAACTTTCAGATCGTCTGAATCTGGAATGCCGGAAACATTTATCTATGTCATTTATATAAATTAAGAAAAGGATAGGACCGAAATGAGTTCCCTGCGGTACCCCAGTAGTACTAATGAAAGATTTAGATTTGAAACCATTTGCACTAACGAAATGTGACCTATTCAGAAGATAGGATTGGATACACTCAAGCAACCCAACACTTACACCTGCTTCGGCTAGTCTAAAAATGAGAATATTAAAACTTATTTTGTCGACGGCTTTAGAAAAATCTGTGTAAGTAGTATCAGTCTGAACTTGAGAATCCATTGCACTCTGCAGTTACTCGCTATAAACGATCAAATTAGTTTTCAGAGTCCTACACTTAAAAATCCGTGCTGTTGTGGGATAATGAAATTTTTCACATACTTATAAATTATACGTTCAAATACTTCAGCAATGATCGAAAGCTTATTAATAGGTCTATAATTAGAAATATCATTTTTATCTCCACTTTTGAAAATTGAGACAGTGGCGGACTCTTTCCACTTTTTTGGAAATACACCATTTATCAGAGACTGATTGAACAAAATATGCAGGGGTTCACTTAATTTGTGGGCGCAACTTTTGAGAAAAATTAGTGGAATGCTGTCTGGACTTGAACCCTTCGACACGTCAAGGGATAAGAGAACCTCTCGAACCTCCTCCTCTTCTATGTGAATATTTGATGGTACATCATTATTGCAGTTTTAAACAGTTACACTACGACTACGCTGCTGACTCACAGGAACATATACACTCTCGAAATAACGGGCAAAAAGATTGCATATCTCTTTTCCATCTGATGAAGAAATATCCCCATACCTCATTTCATTAGATAGTTTAGAGCCGCCCTGACCCAGAGACACATATTTCCAGAATGATTTGCTGTTCGTTGGCAGTTCCCGCTCAATGTTAGAGGTGAGTTCATTCAAATCAAGTTCAATAAGTTCCTTCGATTGAGCACGAAGCTGTTTGAATATATTGAGACCATTGACATTTTTACAAATTTTCCATTTTTTATGAGATTTCTGCTTTTCTCTTATTGTAGCAATAGTACCTTTCGAAAAGAATGAAGGAAAACACTTAGTGAATCTTTTCTTAGGAAAAACAGAACTGATTATGTCATTGATTCTCTCATGAAAAATATCCAGATTTTCATCAATTCCCTTAGAGTTGCTGTTGAACAGAAACTCCCAATTCACCAGCGATAATGAAGCATTAACAGATTCATAATTCGCATTTCCAAAATCGAAATAAAAATTTATCAGTAATTATTGCAAACTGTATAACGTCTTCATCGTCCAACGAACTGAAACGTCATGAAAATAAAGGGTAGATAAACTGAAAACTTCAAGACGTCACACTAGTTCGACTATTTACCGCAACGCTACACACCGTGTCAGCGGGAAAGCGATCTGTCGAAACACTAACGCTCCTTATTCCTATCTGGCTGTCAACCAAGTATACATCACATCTCATCAATGACAACATGCGAAAATATTGCTATATGTGTAGACATACGAGGTATGTCAATTAAGTTCACGGAAAAAAAGGCCGGACTGTCCGGAAAATAAATAAATACTTGAAGATACCTTACATTCCTTTGCAATAGTTTCCCTCGATTTGGAAACACCGGCGCTACCGTTGAATCCACTGTTGGAAGACCACCCTGAACCCCCGACGATAGGTCCCTCAGAACCGCCGCCGTGATGCTTTGGACTTCCGTGTTATGTCTCAGTCAGGCCACAAAATAATGTCAGTATAGTCTTTAGCATCGAAATTGAACACCGGCACCTTGAATTTTCGAAGTCTTCGAGTATTTTGTGATCTTGCTTTTATAATTCTTCGATATGCCAGATCTCGGATAACCTCTCTGTCATCGCCAAGCGTGGCAATGATGATCTTTTCTGGATGACCGAAATATTCATTTCGTTGGATTACTTTGTCAATGATAGCATTCATATCGGAATTCAAATAGCGACTAAGATTAATAGTTTGCCAAAGGAATTACATTTTATTGTAAACCACGTCCATAAACTTTCATAACGTACGTGGCTAATACCACTAATTTTTCTTCAGGGTCAGTTTTTGTGGCACACAACCTTAGAGTTCGATTAGCTGTTGTTAGCCATCTAGAATAGTTATGGAGTCCAGGTTCTATATTAGTTAAATCAGAAGTAAATATACCAGTACTGGTAGCGGTCATCATATCGTATAGAAACTTTTGATCGGTACTCAGCTCTGTCCTAGTAATTTCAGGTAATATTGTGGGTATAACGGAGAATGCGACTATCGGCATTGTTTGACAATTTTGTAATTGAGATCCAATGGCAACTGAAAAGCATTTCGGCTCTGTAGTTTTTCCATCTAACTGTAATAACAAATGTCGCAGTGGTAAGTCATTAGAATGCAACTGGCAGATAAACCACTGTAATGGTCTATTTAGCTCTTCTTCAATCAGACGAATAACGCCACCTTTTAAACCTGTATTGACTACTGTTACACCGCAACCAACAACAGCTATTTCACTCAGCTTTACTGACCTAGATTTTAAGTGAGATGTTAAAGTGTCTTTAAAACCTTTAGCAGTCCCCGACTCACAAGTGACATGCCCGAAACAGTTGCTTCCTGCTTCTGATAAAATGACATAATGATCTTCTACCTGTCGTTTTCTGTGAAATTTCCCTTTTTTCCCAATACGAACCAAAGTCTTATCCTTTCTGCAAAGAAAATATAAACCAAGATTGCAGTCCGTTTCTTGTAAAGTTAATCTGACCTTAGTTCTCCCACGGCGCAACTTTGAACGATCAATGGCACGATTTAGATCGTTTGGGGAAATAATGCCACCATGTTTTAAGACAGAAGAAGCTATAATAGCAGAGGCTCTATCGGATATTCTAGCAAGATCAGAGGCAAGGGCTAATGTTGGTAAGTTTAACCCCTTTTTTTTCTGGGGTGATGAACCTTTTAGTTTGACCTGTTCTGAGTTTTCATGGTAAGGACTAGAAGATAATACGGGTAAGCTAGCGCATGAACTGCTGCTTTCGATTGAAGAATCATCGGTCAAAGAACGGGAACAACAAGGTTTGTCAAAATAGTTTGCCTCTCTGTTACGCGATAAACTTTTTTCTTTTCTTTCTTGTTTCTTCTTGTTTTTCACAGTTGCAATCACATCGATACAGCCTAACATCATTTTTCTGTCTGTTCTTTGGTCAATTAAGAAACTTCCTCTTTGGGAACACGACTACCTTTTACACAGTTACAATCACATATAACTTTGCATTTGCAACTGCTAATATCAAACAGTCTATGGGACTCTGATATAAATGTATTAATCTTTTCTTGGTATTTAACATTAGTTTGACGGCCAAGATATGGTTTCATTAAGCTTCTATATTTGTCGTGGTAGGCACGAATCAGTTGTAAAACTCTTTTTAGACTCACAGTAGGCAGCGACGAATTTTGCCATATTTTTATATCTTCCTGAGCCAATCTTTCAGATATTTCTTAAACTGTTGGCTCTTTTGTTGTTTTATCAGGCTTCAACTCATGTTTTATGAACAACTAATTCTTCAGAACATCGTTATAAGTTGGTAATTGCGATGCTGGTAACTTTTGCGGCATACCAAAGACAGGACAGTTCGTTGTTTTTCGTGTTTTAACTTGAGACATATTTCTGCAAACAGTACAAATAAAAATACTCAAATATTACAGTCAGGAATTAAACTACAAGCATAAAATATGAAAATCATTACTTACAATACACGTCACAATCCCAGTTAAAGATAAACTAATACAGTTTGATGCCTCAAATAAATGAACGGCAAACAGATGAACTCCTGTAAGCGCGCGAAATTACTAAATGTCACTCCATCCGTGTTTGGGTAAGAAGGCGCGGTGAAGGGGTATTTCGCCGAATTACCCTTCCCCCGCGTCCCGCTACCTTAGAGTCACAACACGCTTGCTTCTACAAATAACTGTCGCTCAGGAGTTTTATAAAATGTTTGCGAGGTTTTGAAAAATTTTGGCAAAACTGCCTAAATTTTCAGAATTTTATGACGATGGGGGCACCTTGAAACATAGCATAAGCCAACTGATTTTTTTTGTGCTTAATGTTGACCTAAAATAGCAACTTTTACAGGTATACCGAAGCGATGAAACATAAAAAATGAAATCGCTCTACCCTATTACGCATCTCTAAATCTTCGTGTAGCATCTGCCGGATCGTCTCCTTGTTGGTGCCCATCTCGTCTTTCAACATTCTGAAGGCTTACCTGCTGGTCTCCGAGCACTCGCGTGCGAGATTTTGTGCGTTTCGAGAGATGGAGGGATCTCCCTCGCGCGGATCATCCTCAGGTGACTATTTGCCGCTTCTGAACCGCTTTGCCCAATCGTAGACAGCTGATTTTTTCAGACAATCTTCCTTATACACGTCGGTTAACTGCTTCATAATTTTCACGAAAAATTTGATCACTATTCTTTGCTCAGTTATTTTATCACTTGTTTTCACGACGGCGGCTCAAAACAGGTCGATGTTCAAAGGACAATAAAACACGAAGTATACAACCGATCAACACTTAACTTGCACAGGCTGACGCAGAAATGAATTCTGTTTCGAATGAAACCAATGCGAACGCTGCAGAGTTACCAACTGCCGCAGCACTGCCAACTTCCGCGATTTTAATTGACATACCTCGTATAGATGTTTTGCCCTTTACCAACAGACTCAATACTTCGTTTATTAAGTAATTTAAATTACCTCTTTCAAAAATCTGGACTGGAGGTTCACTGCTCGACTGTGAATTACCGCAGCAAATTCATTTGTATACATACCTAGCAATTTGTTTGATGTCAAACTGACAAAATTGTATTCAAATTCATTAATTTTGACAGATGAATTAAATTGTCACTACAAAATCCTGTCTTCATGAACGCGAAGGAAATTTATATAAATTTTCACGCTTTATGCTTCAATATTTAAACACTGAGTGGTTAGAATCTTCCATTCATTCATATAGTAATGTAAGGCAAATTCTGAATTCTGCGTTCGGTTTCGGATATAATTGGTAATGTCATTTTAGAATTGATGGAATACTGCAAGTGAAGGCTCCGTTTAAATATTGCTATATTCTATGCAGGTCACGAATTTAGGTGTGGATTTCATATTTCCTTCATCATTTTGCGAGTTTCGCAAATGGATAGTTTTACATAAGACGATTTTGGTGGAACTGCATTGAGGTAAATCCGTGATAGGACTTTGAATGTGGTCGGATTTGTAATATTTTTTCAGGAAAGACTTTTTCGGTATAGCAGAAAATTCCTACATATTGAGCTGACTGTTTCCTTTCAAGGGTTATGTAAAGGGTGTTCCGACTTCGATGGTTTGTGGAACAATGCAGATAAAAAAAAGACCCCTCCTTTGTCGGTCTCGATTTTCGAGGTAATCTTATTGGTGAAAACCAATTTCAGTTATTTTTTTCGTTTTCGAGTTATTACCATATCTCTGATAAAAATTAAATTACGTAAAACATATTTTCACATTATTTAGGCTTTTTTGAATATAATCCATGGATGAGTTCGAAAAATTTTTATCTCAACGGTTTTTGAGCTATAAGGTCAATGTTCAATACAGAGTATTGAAATTGTTTTGTATTGAAAATTATTTATTATATAAGTTCAGTACTGTGTTTTAAGGAATTTTACTTAATAATTGCGTTCGTAACGCGTTTCACTACACCGTAGCTTCTTCAGACGAATGATTATGCAGAAAAATGTAAATGAGAATATAACTATAAATGTTCTTGAGTAATTAAAAGCTTATTGGTCACCTCCTCCTAAGTAGTTATTTATGACAGGTATATCCAATAAAATTAAGGAATAGTTTGCTCCCGAAAAGATTCAATAGAGGTGAAGGGCTTAAATCAACTTGTTCATTGATGAGTCTACCTGAGTGTTTGTATTTATTTATTTCTAAAGTTTCCCAAAGATCTACCTTCCAATATTTATTATCTGTATGCAAAATTTCAAACTGTGGGTCGAAAGAATGATTATTTTCTAAGAGATGATTCGCGTAATTTGAATCTGATTTTTATTTGAAAAACTGCGTTTATGTTCCGATATTCTAATATTAAAATTTCTATGTGTTCTACCAATGTAGAAATTATCACAGTCATTGCAATTCAATCAATAAACACCTGATTTATTGTTTTTACCTGGTTTGGTTTTATTATTTTTATATATTTGCCTAAATTATTATTAGTTTGGAAAGCTATGTTGAAATTATTGCTACTTAAGAATGATTTCAGTTTCTCACTTGTAATGCCAACGTAGGTTAAGGTGTTGAATTTTTGTTTCAATTTATCGACAGGGTAAACTTCATTCAATGCGATTCTACTTTGTTTTTTATTTAAAATATTATTTATTAGTTTGGGATTGTAACCATTATTTTGGCTATTTGTTTAATCAAATTTAGTTCTTTGTTGAAATTTTCTGGTGATAGCGGGATGTTAATCAATGGATGTTAATGGAATTTTACCAAGTAAAAGCCTCCCAAATTCAAATGTTAAAGAAAGCTGATACCGGCTTTTTGGCTTTGTGGTATTTCAAAATACTACTAAGATGTGCAGTTCACACGCAGAATATATGCTTCTACTCAATGTGCTTGAAAACCAGTTGATTCCCAATTACATACGGTTGAAGACACATAACAACAGTGGACCAGCAAGAAGAGCAATTGAGAAAGGCCAACGCATATGGCTCAAAGAGGATATGAAGATCCAGTACAACAGGAGGGACGTTGCAAACATATATTTGAAGGTAATCCATACGGAATTATTGTTTAGATTGCACCCTGTTGAGTTTGATATTTTAGACTCTGAATCCAGATACGATGTCAAAATTTTAATTCATAAAAAGTTTCAGCAACAACAGAAAAGTTGAATTCACTTAAATTCAAAATTTCTCCACCCAAACCTTCAACTGATAAATTTTCAGACCATAAATTTTTGAAAGATTCACTAATTTAACTGATACCGATTTTACACAACCACAAAAGATCTATTAGAAAAAAGGATTCAAACATAATTTACATCCAAAACATAATAAAACTAATTTTAATTATTCTCAAAACTCCAAAGATAATATTTTAGCCAAACATCAAACAGCAAAAATCATCAAAGAAGACTTTTCGAAATTATCACCTCATTGCAATTCCGATTATAAGATATTAAGAACAATTCGTGAAAATAGTACCAAGAACGATTTAGTATTCACTAAAGCAGATAAAGGTAACACCGTCATTGCGATTAGTAAAACCGATTATATTTCTAAAACTGAAGAATTCTTAACAGCCGGAAACTATATAACATCAACTAAGGATCCTACCGCAAAATTTCAGAAAGTTGTTAAAAACATAATTTCGACAGCAAAATCATTAATTACAGACCAAGAAAAATATAAATTCATTAACTCCAATCCACAATCCCCCGAATTATATTCGTTGATAAAACTTCATAAACCTAATTACCCTATTAGACCTGTTGTTTCTTATGTAACGGCACCTTCGTTCAAACTTTCAAAATTCCTCAACGACTTGCTAATAAAACATTGCAATTTTAAATCTGAATTTTCGGTCAAAATTCATACGAACTTATTGCCAATATCAAAGATACCACTATACCACCTAATTCCAAACTTATTTCTTTCGATGTTAAGAATCTATTTCCCAACATTCCTCCAAAAGATACGTATAACTTAGTTGAAGAATTATTAGAAAGGAATCATTTCAATACTATCATTAAATCAGATATTCTTTCATTATTAAAAATTTGTTTAGATCAAAATTATTTCCATTTCAATTACAAATATTATACTATTGAAGACGGCTTGATTATGGGCAATCCGTTGAGTCCTTTGTTAGCAGAAATTTTCATGAATAACTTAGAGAAAGTAGTTCATAATTATCCACTCAGTAAATATTGTTTATACTGGTATTGCTATGTAGACGATATCATTATTTGCTTCACAGGAACAGATAGACAGTTAAAAATTTTCGAAAATCATATAAATTCATTACATTCAAAATTGCATTCACAACCGAAATAGAAAGCAATAATTCGATAAATTTCTTAGACGTAACAATTTCGAATGAAAATGGAAAACATGTTTTCGCAATTTACCATAAGCCGTCACATACAGATATTATAATACATAACTCGTCGTGTCATCCATATCAACATAAAATGTCAGCATTCAAGAGTTTTATTCATAGATTGATTAACATCCCGCTATCACCAGAAAATTTCAACAAAGAACTAAATTTGATTAAACAAATAGCCAAAAATAATGGTTACAATCCCAAACTAATAAATAATATTTTAAATAAAAAACAAAGTAGAATCGCATTGAATGAAGTTTACCCTGTCGATAAATTGAAACAGAAATTCAACACCTTAACCTACGTTGGCATTACAAGTGAGAAACTGAAATCATTCTTAAGTAGCAATAATTTCAACATAGCTTTCCAAACTAATAATAATTTAGGCAAATATATAAAAAATAATAAAACCAAACCAGGTAAAAACAATAAATCAGGTGTTTATAGATTGAATTGCAACGACTGTGATAATTTCTACATTGGTAGAACACATAGAAATTTTAATATTAGAATATCGGAACATAAACGCAGTTTTTCAAATAAAAAATCAGATTCAAATTACGCGAATCATCTCTTAGAAAATAATCATTCTTTCGACCCACAGTTTGAAATTTTGCATACAGATTATAAATATTGGAAGGTAGATCTTTGGGAAACTTTAGAAATAAATAAATACAAACACTCAGGTAGACTCATCAATGAACAAGTTGATTTAAGCCCTTCACCTCTATTGAATCTTTTCGGGAGCAAACTATTCCTTAATTTTATTGGATATACCTGTCATAAATAACCACTTAGGAGGAGGTGACCAATAAGCTTTTAATTACTCAAGAACATTTATAGTTATATTCTCATTTACATTTTTCTGCATAATCATTCGTCTGAAGAAGCTACGGTGTAGTGAAACGCGTTACGAACGCAATTATTAAGTAAAATTCCTTAAAACACAGTACTTGTTTTTATTATTGATAATGGAATTTTACCAAGTAAAAGCCTCCCAAATTCAAAAATATAAGTTCAGCCCTGTACATCATCTCACGAATATCTCAATGGTCGCACACCTGATTCATTGCAATTCTGGTAACTCCATTTATTAATTTATTAACCCATCTGTTCAATAATTTCTATGAATCCGAATCTTGAGTGATGAACAAGATAAATTCTTTATGATTCTTTACTTAGCCTATCCTAAACTGACCCTCTGAACATGGAGTGTATTATGTGTTCAAATGAAATCGGTCTTTCATTTGAGTTTATCTAGGTTATTACGTTACATCGCAAAAATACGAAATAGAGTCCGACAGGATGTATTTATTGTTAATTTCTTGGAAAAGTCCCTAACTCAATTCGAATGAAAACCAGAACTTTCGAAAAATAGAGAATTATCAACAATTCTTGCCGACCAATGAGAGGTTATCACTACCCCCAACTTTTGTGTAATGGCCAATAATATTTATTTAAAAATATCCTCTCACTGTATTTTGTTTAGAACCATTTACCCAGTTTATGTATAAGCAGTATTTCGCATTATTTAAATAAACTAAGATATGTTAAAGTGTTCAACAATCTTTTCAAGTCCTACAATGTATATCTAGTGTACGCAAAAATAGTCGCATACTCCGAGAGTCTCAGACACCTACTTCTCTCGCGTCATATTTTCACCGACCTATTGTGTTTTTTCTTTCACGAAATATACGAATAGTGTCAACAAAACAGAAACACCTACGATTCCTTAATTGGCCTAGTAGAAGTTTACAAGACGTACAAGTTTAGTGAACATTTTTTGGTCCTTCGAGCCAGATATATGAATTATCCTCAACAACTATCGAATCCAAGTATATTAGTCATATATTTATTCAACGTGTGTTAGAAGAAAAGTTGTGTCTGTGAATTAAAAAAAGTTCTACGAAGTTCAGTGTATATTGTCAACTTCAAATCTACAATAACATCAGCTGATATCAGGTAAGCTCGTTATAATTTCAATCGCCAATTTTTTCCTTTCATTCCTTCGTTATACGCATATCTACATACTAATCATGTCAAACAATGTGAGCTGTAGTAAACATGAAGAAACGTTAGCCAAACTCAAAAGATCCTTACATAGAAAACGTGGTTCTATCAAGACCTTCATTACGAATTTCATGAGAATTCTTAGCGACTGGGAAACAGACCCGGATTCACGAGATCCTGATTATCTTGAAGCATCTCTTGAAACATTGCAACGCAACTTTATCAGGTTTGACGATCTTCAAGATCAGCTTGAAAAAATCGATCTCACAGAGGATACAAAGAGAATAGAATATGAAGAAAGTTACAATAAGGCTGTAGGAAAAACACGCCGATTTCTCAGAGAAGCTGCTAAGGTACCACCACATGTTTTTGCTCCAATTACAAGGATGCAACCTTCGCTTCTTGTAACATTACCACAAATTTCTCTTCCGAAATTCGACGGATTGCCCATATATAGGCTATATTAGCAATAATGTGAAATCCCTTCTCAAAAATTCAAATTTAAATATAGCGTTCAAAACATCAACAAATTTAGGTTCATTTATCAGGAATTATATTTCTTCTATTAATAAAGAAAATAAATCAGGTTTTTATAGATTGGATTGTACAGATTGCAATTGTTTTTATATAGATAGAACAGGAAGAAATTTTAATGTTAAAATCTCTGAACATAAACGCAGTTTCATCAATGGAGAAACCGAATTATTCAAATCATCTTAGGGAAGACAGTCACTCTTTCAATTCAGAATTTAAAATACAACATTCTGAGGATAGAGGTATAAAACTCAACCTTCTGGAAGCACTTGAAATTAACTGATTTAGAAATTCACAGGAAATTCTTAATGATCAGATAGACATAAATAAGTCACCCTTATTAAATTCATTTCCTGAACATTAGTTCAAATACGGATAGCTCTAAGTGGATTACCTCTTTAGTATATATAAAAATTTGTTAGTAAGATATATTTGTAGTATTCATTCGCTCTTGACAAACATACTGTGTATCGAAACGCTTCGAACATTTAATAATATGTTTTATTAGAAATCATCGTTTACTTGTATTTGTGAAAATGGGTTTCTATCACGTAAAAGCCAATTGAATTAGCCAACCATTGTATTGAACACAGACAATTGTATTGAACACAGACACTTTTCCTAGTATTGATAATTTCGAAATTTTGTATATTGCACCTAAACGTAGAAAACTCTATCATTTAGAATCAGTTGAAATATCCAAATCCTCTTTAATGGTAATGCACAGATAATGACTAGACTAAGCTGTGTAGATCCCAAATATTTGAAGCATTCAAGTAATAATACCATTAAATGAATATTCTATAGTCTGTATTTATATCTGTCACTGAACTTTGTATTTAAGTCTTACACCGTCCGACAATGAATGTTCGAAAACCCAGATCACCGTAATTGTTAATTTTATTTATATTGTTTGGTAGTAAAAACATAGAAAATTTTCATTAGTGTTTTATTAATCATGATCAACTATCAAGTAGTAACGGCTAAATCCATTCAATTTAGATAAATATGAGTTTTAAACGACAAATCTTGATCATTTCAGTTCAGGATCATGACATGAATTAAGTGGAGGTACTTCGAAAACACACTGTATAGCTATATTTTTTGATTAAACCTTCGCTCGAGCTCTGTTCCATAAATTCCATTTACTATTTTGTACAAAGAGAAAGTTTTCCTGCAAGAAACATCATTAAAATCATACAGTTGACGTACATGACATTTTTATAATTCAAGATCAAACAAGTGGGGATTCAGCAGTCTCTCAGTGTGTAATTGCTTCTTTCACCTAAGAAGATAATCCTAAATAAACTTACTTATTGAAAGACTATTTGTTCTGCTTTAAGCCTCAAGGGAGGTTTTGTTCACACTTATGAATCTCAATAGCCAAGGTAGAGAGAAAATGCTTCCCTCTTTTTTTCCTCTTTCCTTTTCACAAAGGAGATTATTATTTCAAGGCACCCTATGATGTAGGGATAAGATGATGAATTCTTCAAAGGAAAAGATTATATTCCCCTTTTGTTTTAATTATCCAGTTCTGGCAAAATCCTCTCAGACCTGACAAATTAAATTAATTGGAAAGATGAGTGGAGCTTACATTTTTGGAAGTTAGAATCTTGGCGTTAATAAAATTATGTGCGAGTGGTTATGGGAGTCTCTACGCGAAGAATTAAAATAAGAACTGCCTATTATTTCGAATGATAATGTTCATACAGGGCCGCGCCGAACCTTGGCAGCGCCTGTGTACGAAATCTATGAAGCGCCTTTTTTTGTCGTCGTGTTTTTTTTTTTTTAACCAAAAATAAATAATATTTGGGAGATGTCAACCTAAATTACTGGGTTCATAATGATTCTAGAACATCTGTAGATCATAATCGGCATCACTTAGAAGACCGAACCTAGCCATCGGGGCTCTCTTGGTCAAACAGAGAGGGAATTGTTTTGTTGAGTTTGAATATTGAAGGAATTTTGCAATTATTCATCAAAATTGGCAAGCAAAAACAAGGAAGAGAATATGTTTCAGGAGACTCACACTACGACGGAACAACATCTCCGCGAAGAGAGAAATATCGCAGGTTATGTTTTTTTTGATTATCTCCATAGTCCTTTTTGTGGCCTTGCTTACAATGTAAAATCTTTTCTTGAATTCAGGTGTGTTTAGACAACAAAGAGTCAGGTATGATTGTTGATATATTTTTTCTGCTGGTTTTCTTCTTCCATTATTACAGATTCCTGTCCCAAACCGAGTTTTCTCCTCAGGTTTTTTCACTCGTTTATTGAATCTTATGCAAGATAGTATGGTTTCCCCTGAGCTCACACTTGTGTTTTTCTGACACACACCAATATTATAGATATAAGCGTTTATTGTAAATACAATTATTCAAGTTTTTGTAAATCCTCTTTTCAAAAGAATATATATATATATATATATATATATATATATATATATATATATATATATATATATATATATATATATATATATATATATATATATATATATATATATATATATATATATATATATATATATATATATATATATATATATATATATAGGGGTTTTACCCTGACGAGTTGCCTATATATCTGTTCATGCAATCAAACTGATTTCATGAAAAATATAAATCCACCACCCGGTAATTAATACCATTGCCAGGCAATGATTATAATCAAAACATATCCTGGAGTAATTATATATTAGGATAACGTTAAATGTTATGAGAATATATCAATCTACCAGAATATATACATACTATAGCATCATCAGACAATGATAGCAATGTACCAACGAGTAGTGTCAGAGGCTTTCTCCCGGAAAAATCCAGTGTACGGACCTTAGTCAAGTAACACTGAATGTTACTCATTAATAGTTTCCTTTGTGTGAAGTGGTGAACGATCGAATAGAATACTGCTCTGAATATAAATATGACAAAATTGTCAGTTAATTATATTACATTTATATAAACAAATGAATAAAATATGAAATGAGATTCTGAGCAGTATAAACTAAAGAGAAAACCTATGACTCTAACTCATTATTCTTTTCGGAAAGAAACCTACGAAGAATATTACAAGATTTGATGACTGTTATCTTTTGTAACTGTTCAAACAAATTTTTCTTCAGACCCAAAATCTCAATACTTTTGTGAAGATTTCTAGGAATAACGCCTGTTGTAGAAATAATAATCGGTAGAATAAATATTTTCTTCATTTTCCACATTTTTTAATCTCGTCGCCAAGCATCATATATTTAGAAATTTTTTCATTGTATTTTTTGTATATTATGTGTGTCGGGTATAGCAATATCAATTATATATGTTATTTGATTCTGTTTATCATTAAGAACGATATCTGGTCTATTGTGTTTTACAGCTCTGTTGCAAAGAATTGTTTTATCAAAATGAAGTTTATATTTGTCATTTTCACAAATAATCTCAGGTTCATATTTTTGAAATTTTTTTCTTTTGGGAATTAGGTCATGTTTAATTCCTAGATTGAAGTGAATAATATTTGCGACGGCATTATGTCTTTCTAAATAATCTGTTGAAGCAACGACTGAGCAAGATGATAATATATGAAAAACTGTTTCTGAAGAACAGAAACATCTACGGCAAGAATCATCTATATTTTGTTTGATGATATGTTTTCTATAATTCCTTGTGAAAACAACCTGATCCTGGATCGTAATTGCCAAGCCTTCTGTTTCAGCAAACAATTCTCCAGATACTAACCATTTATTCGATGCAATTTCATCAATATAATCATTTTCAATTCTTTAGGTGCTTTCCGTGTAATTCCTTCTGCATCCAACTTTCTCTTTTAGAATTATCATCAAATATATCAAAATCTACCTTTTGCATTGTCAAGTTCAGAGGTGTAAGATTATAATCTGAAGCAACAACAATATCATGTAATTTAGACGTTCTCTGTTTATCATGAAAATGGGAACGTAGATGAAAAATCTGTTTACTATGAAGATTATTCAAATCAATTAATCCACGACCTCCAAGATGTCTAGGTAGTGTAACTCTCTGAACAGCTGATTTTGGGTGGTGCTTATGATATTTACAGAGCATTTTCCTCGTTTGACATTGTAATTCATTTAGATCAGTTTTAGACCATTTAATAATTCCAAAAGAAGATGTAAGAATAGGAACAGCATAGGAGTTGATAGCTCTGAAAAGGTTTTTACTAGTTAAATAACTCTTGATGATAATTCTAAGTCTTTTGTAATATGAACTTCTAATATTTTCTTTAGTGCTGCTATGGTTAATTGTCTTCTCTTGACAAAATCCAAGATATTTATATGTATCTCCTTGATGCATTGGCTCGATTTCGATATTGGAAATCTTTATATAATCAGAGGTGATCTTTCCTTTTTACATTTTGGAAGCCCAAATTTCATATGAATATCATTGGAATAGTTGAAAGTAATCTCAAGTAGACTTTTAAATGAGATCTGGTTCCGGCATATAATTTAATATCATCTAAATAAATTAAGTGACTTAATTTGAATTCAGTTAATAAACTCTTTATTTTGAAGCCGAAACTAGTAGCATTTAATTCATGAGATAATGGATTGAGGCAAAGACAAAACCAAAGAGCACTTAAAGAATCACCTTGAAAAATGCCTCTTTTGATTGGAATTACTTCGGATTTTAACAATTGTTTTGAAATATTTAAATGAAGATTGGTTCTCCAATTTTTCATTACAAATTCAAGAAAATGACGAAGTGTCTTATCAATTTTATATATATATATATATATATATATATATATATATATATATATATATATATATATATATATGTGTGTATGAATTCGGAGACAGTACCTACAATTCAAGATCTGTACAAAGAAATTGTGCGGAATAGAACAGAGATCAAAGAATTCATAGAATTGAAAATTCTGATGAAAATATAAGCTATAGAAGAGAGAGTGAAAGACTATAGAAAATATAGAGCTTCGAGATAGAATAGAGAGACTAGAACGAGAGTCTAAACGGAAGAATATCATTATATTTGTCCTCGATAAGGAAGAATCAGATATCTCATCGGAGCTCATATGCGAGACACTGAACTCATCTCTGAAGATTGATCTTTCGGGTGTTGATATAGCTGATGTACATAGGTAGAAATAAAAACTGCCCTGTGAAAGTTGAACTATCAACAGTTTCGAAAAAATTGCAAATTCTATCTAAAGGAGTTGAATTGAAAGGGAACAATATATAAATCTCTCGAGACCTCACGCTGCAACAGAGGGAAAATCTTAAAACACTATGGGGGCACCTGGCAATAGCTAGAAAGGATCCAAGTGTGATATCTTTCATAAAAGGAGATAAATTAGTCGTAGGCAGCATGTCATACAACGTTCAGCAGCTAACAACTTTCACAAAAAAGAACGACAAATGCAACACTAAAGTGACAGGTTTGCATAGAGAGTTAAGGAAAAATTCAGTGCAACCCTCAGCTGACCCTAAACAATCTAATCAGAAAAAAGATCCTCCGATCAAGACAAACTCAAGAATAGTGACAAGAAGTAATCCAGAATAAACTGAAGCTAGTAATCTCACTTGAAAATTACATAAAAAAAAACAGGAAAAAACAAAAATATTTTCATTCTTGAATTACATGGATCCTTGTACAGGAATATCCACCGGGACCGTCCGTTAAAAACTTTTTAAGTTCCAATTACAAAATCCAGTTGAAATTTTATACGCGGCCATAACTAGCGATTTCCAATTGAAGTGGAGTAAAACAAAATTCCAAGGATTAGAAGCAATTTTCCGCAATTTGGGGAAACAAAATACATAGAAACTAGAAGAAAACCAATTCTCGAGGACGATGACAATCAAATTAATACGCTAGCGTATTTTCGTACCAACCCACATGCCTCCATTAAGTCAGCATCAATGGATATTGGATTGAGTTATACTTCCATTCAAAGGATCCTCAAGAAACATAACATGCACTCGTATTCTCTTATCAGACTACAAAAATTGAAACCAGTTGACCTTCCCAAGCGGCTAAATTTCTGTAAAAATTTATTAATTCGGCTTCAAAAAGATGAGACAATTCTGCAAAAAAATTATATGGTCTGATGAAGCCAAGTTTAATGAAAGTGGAATAACCAACAGGAGAAATCGACATTTTTGGGCCACAGAAAATCCACATTTCATTGAGGTTATTGATTTCCAAGATAAATTCAGCGTGAACGTTTTTGCAATTTTAATGAATGATTTGTTGGATTATCACATTTACGAGTAAAATCTTAATGGACAAAGATACCTGGAAATTTTGAGAGGAACATTAGCAAATTTTTTAGATGGATTACCGCTTAACATTCTGAAGGATTACTATTACCAGTCCATAAAACACGAGCTGTAGATCGTCAGCTAACAAAATTGTTCGAGGATAGATGGTGGGGTAATCAACGACGAAATTTATGGCCTCCGCGTTCTCCGGACCTGACGCCACTTGATTTTTATTTATTCGGCAAAATCAAGAGTGAAGTGTATCTTATTCCTGTAAGAAGTAAAGAAGAGTTACTAGATCGCATTCATAATGCTTTTCGTAATATTGATCCTGAGGAAACTAGGAAGGCAACTCATCATGTTCGTATACGAGCTGTCAAGTGTATCGAGCAAAATGGGGCCCATATTGAACATTTATTCAGACCGTAAATTAGTTCTCTCCTATGATGTTTGCTATCATTTATTTGTAATAATGTAATTATCTTCGATGATTGGTTTTCGCTTAGTTCCTACAATTTTTATTCTTCCGAATTGTAGAAAATTGCTTCTAATGCTTCGAAATTTCATTTTACTTATAGACGGTAAATTTGGAAATTGGTTATTGAATTGCCTGCAATTTGTACCCACTCCTTTTTGACGTTCTAAAATGAATTAATAAAAGATTAAATATATTTTCGTTTGAATAACCAGTGGTTTTATTCCAAATGTGTTGTATTCTTTGGATATTTTCAATCTGAAATAACGACAATTCTTGTTGAAATATCAAATTCGAATGAACGAAGTGACAAGTACATTAATTTTAGGCACCTGTCAGGTGAGCGTAGCCAGTTCAGCTACTTGATTCAAATATTTCAAAGCATTCTCTGTTTGTTCTTGGAAAATCATCAAAATTCAATATATTCCCAAATGATTTCGGAACTATAAGAGATGGGTATAGTACATGCTTATACAATTCCATCTGAAATTTGACGCTTCATCTGATGGCGATATAAAAATTGGCACGTGCAATTTGAAAAAGTTGATTTATTGCTGTTTGAAAAAGGCCAAATTGAAAAAAATCATACAAAACAACGCAATAAACATTTGACATGTGTAGACTGCTTAAAAAATTCCTTGATCCTTCTTCTATCCCAAGCAAAAATTGTGTCTGTAGTGCAGAGGATCTACGAGCTACAATTTTTTTAAATGTTCCTCAAAAATCAAGTTTATAACGAAAATAATTAAATCTGTCAAAAGTTTTGACAGATAAGTGCCAACAACTTGGGTATTTTATGCCTTGCTCAAATGTCGGTTCTAGATGTATAATAAAAAAGGTAGATTGCCATTTGAAATAACAAAGTGATGACCCATTTCCGGTTTAACCGTAAATGGTATCACTTCGAAAATATTTCACTTCAATTGGAAATCGCTAGTTATGGCCGCGTATAAAATTTCAGCTTGATATTGTAATTGGAACTTAAAGAGTTTTTAACGGACGGTCCGGGTGGATATCCCTGTATAAGGAACTTTGACTTCAAGATACATGAAACGCTTTCAATTGATAGTTTCACCGATCTAACGAGAAACTACGATTTGTCCCATCATCTAAACATTCTTCACATCAACATACGAAGTATAGATAAGAACATCGATGAATTGAAGCTGCACCTCAAAAGTTTGGATTATGACTTTCATGTGATTGCCAAAATTGAAACATTTCAAGTAAGCGATCCTATGATATTTGGCATTTCGGAGTATTCAACACTTTATAATGAAGGGAAATATAATAGGAATGATGGGGTTATTATTTTTGTGCGTGAAGATCTGAATTCTGAACATAGAATTATACCTATTGGAGAATTCAGTGCAGTTGAACTGAACATCAAAACATTTCAAAGCCCCATAAAACTAACGAACTTTTATCGTTCTCCAAGTTCATGCCACGAAGCGTTCAATTCTAATTTGTATAACTATCTAGAAAAAACTGCAAAAGCTGATAACCACATCATAACAAGGGACATCAATATTGATATTTTGGAAAGCAACAACTACTCAGAAGAATATCTAAGCATAATGAATTCTTTCGGATTTTCGTAATATATATATATAAGTATACGCGGCCAGCAAGTAAAACTTGTTTGGACCACTTTTTTGTGAGACTGAAGGGATCGTTGAAAATGGTGAAATTAGAGCATTTGTTGTTAAAACAGATATCACCGACTACTCCCCAATTATTTTAGGCCTGAAAACTGATTCGCCAAAAAAATGAACACGATCATAAAAAATAAGAGTTATATTGACTACGTTGGGTTAAGGAAGGATCTGAGTGGGATCGACTAGCGTTTGTTATATGAAACTCAAAATGTGAATATATTAACTGAAGAATTCTTTAAAAATAACTGAGACAATCAAAAAAATACTATCACGAGAAAAATAAACTGTAAAACAAAAGGTAAAAAAGACTGGATGAATGCTGGGCTCCTCAAATCTGTGAACAGAAAAAATGAACTTTATAAAGAAACTATGAAAAATCCACATAATCAGATACTTAAATTAGAATATAGTGTGGATAGTAGGAACAAACGAAAGTTATTTATTATATGCTCTCTATATTCACAGCTTTTTGAATCAGAAAATATGCTCATAAAAAAATTATTTGATTTTTTTTTCGAATATTTATGCGGGGCAATTGGTGAAATAGTTCCCGATATAAGATGGGTATCCCGTCTTGCCCGTCGTCCCGTCTTGCCATCCCTACCCTTGTCCCGCGAATAGAGAGCTTATACTGTACCTGAATTCTAGAAAGAAAAAGAATTCTAAGTTGCCGATGCAACCCTGTTCATTTTGATATTGAAAATTTAAATTCATACTACTGAAAATATTCCAACCTCCAAGTTAAATGATAATGTAATTATTTCAATTTCTATTTCTTTATTGTTTCTGAAAGTTACTTCTTAGAGAGAATGAAAACAGAAATATTCAAGGAGATTTCAATATTCGAGAAGATTCTGTAGGAATTATATCTCAACGGAACCTTTGATTCGTTTCAGGAAACTAAAAGAGTATAATTAGTTCCTCCATTGCAAAAAGTTTCTGCATTAAAACCTGTGAAAAAATTGCGAGTTGAAACTTCAAATGAGAATTCTTTCAGGGAATGTCTGCCTCAATATTACACTACGATGTTGACAAAAGAGAAATTCCTCCATTCGAATACAATGGCATTAATTATAAGGTATTTTTCGTGAGTACAATGAGAAACGAATGTTTTCATTATTCTTTTGAAAGTTTATGAATACAGAATGTATTCCTCATATCGCCTGAAACACTATACGGGCCTAAAACTACGGTACAAACTTGAATTGTGTTCATGTAGGAAAGAGAACAGATCCACTGAAAAGATTGTATGAAAAAATAGGCGAGGGTTCAGACACAAACAGTTGAATTGATTAATTTGGATACGAAAAACCTACAGAATTGAAGAACCCAGTTGGTACACAGGGTGTATCCAATTGGATTATCAATATTTCAAGTCTTGATAGATGAAATGAGAAAAAAACACTAAAACAATATAAGTAATAATCTGAACCTAGAAATAACTATTCACGCGCTAAATAAATGTTCAATAAATAAATTAATTCAGCGGAATTTCCCGCTTCCGTTCATTAAACCAACGAAAGTTACATTCTGTCAAATTCATTCATAATGATAACCTTATGAGACTTAATGAGTTTCCTTTTCCCAAATCTTTTTTCGACGAATTTGCCGTTTCAAACGCCGCATAAATTCTAGAATATATTCTTTATTTACCATCTGATCTTCTGACAAGAATTACGAGTACACAACGATAGTCAAAGAAAACAGTCAACATTACCTTGACTCTTGATCCACTTTGACATGTCTTTTCGGTTTCGGTTCAATTGAAAGGCGCCATTCCAGAGCTTGATGACTGGTTTGTACGTCAAACTCATAAACCCATGCCTCATACCCGTTACAATTCGTTTTAAAAATGTAGGATCAAAATTAACTCGTTCTAGTATATCTTCAGCGACGTTTACACGATTCAGTTTTTGAAGAAACTTTAGGTCTTCTGGAACAAGTCGAGCGGCAACTCCTTTCATAACGAAACAATTGTTCAAAATGGTACGTAACACACAGAAAGTTCACTGATTATCTTTCTCTAACTTACGACGATTTTTAATTTCCATTTTATCGATGTTAACTTCAGTTGAAAACGTTGATGTCCGATCGGATTAAACAAAATTAATTTAATGGAACAACTTTTTATAGGTCCTGTTGGCTTGAATTTCTTGGCAATAAAAGGTAATCTCATATTCAAATAACTGCATGTTCAAGGACATGTTCAAGAAGACTTTCGAGAATTATACTGCCTTGTAAATACCTGGGAACTTTTTTGTTACTTTGACAGAGAATTTGCATCATGCAGATAGTTCAGATGAGCTTGAAGAATCTACTATATCCAAAAAGTAACGTGAAATTCGAATTTAAACTGCGCGCACAAATGGATTCGCGCAGTGATCTTATTTTTAGGTTGGTATAACAGCCTTCAATATCTGTGCCGAAATTAACATTAAAATATTCATTAGTTTGAGATACGTTTCGTTTTGTGAGCTTCTAGAAGTGATTTTTTCGATTTTTATGTCTGAAGCTGTTAATCAAAGAATTTGCATTAAATTTTGTTTGCGAAATGATTCATTGAGGATGGTGCAAGAAGATGTTGGTGAGGAGGCTGTGTCGAAAAAAATGTTTGCAAGTGGTATAAAGAGCTCCAAAAAGGTGGTGGTGCTTGTTGTGTTTTTTATTTTCTTCCTCCGAGTCAAACCGTCAACCAAGAATATTAGTTGAGCTTAATGCGTCGTTTTCGTGAAGCTATTGGCCTAAAGAGTCCAAAATTGTTGGTTTTTGCACAACGTTAATGCACCGCCTCGCACTGCATTGATTCTTCATGACCATTTCGCCAAAAACTCGACCCATATTGTTCTCTCTCTTCAGCCTGTGGATATCTACTCTTGGACAAAAGCCTTTTCCAAATCTATTCATCTCTGTCTATTTAAGGCAATCTGAACCTAATTTTTTCCTGCTGTTTTCTGGATATCATCCCGACATCGTTTCGAAGGTCTACCAACACTCCTGTTGGTTTGTCTTGGGCGCCATACCATTATTCTATGAGTCCATCTGTTTGGTTCTTGGCGGGCTACAGGTCCAGCCCAGCGCCATTTGAGTTTCGCTATTCTTCTCAAAATGTCCGTTACGCGTGTTCTTCGTTTTATTTCCTCATTCTTGATTTTATCTCGCAAACTAACGCCAAGCATCGATCTCTCCATTGCTCGTTGTCATCTGGAGTTTGTTGGCGTATGCGCGGATGAGAGTCATTGTCTCAAGAACGTATGTGAGGACTGGCATAATACATGTCTCAAACGTTTTTCTTTTCAGATTTATTGGGATTTCTCAAGATTTCAACACATGACCCAGTTTTCCAAATGCTGCCCAACCTAGTCCAATTTTTTTCGATATTTCAGAGGTTTGATTTTCCCTGCCTTGTACGATTTTATGCCCTAGATGAATGTTTGTTTGTTTGTTTTTCCTTTAACGTGCTCTATTTCTGCCTTTCGGCTAATGACACGCTGGGGAATTCTGTCACCTCACTAACCCGGGAATTTTGCCGAACCCCTCTCGTGTCGAGGGAAGGGATCTTCAATGTCCAACACATCTCTGTTAGACAGGACCGACAGCTTCACATCTCCTCCGAAAGATTGACACTCAAGAGATTCCCAGAATCCGAAAAATCGCACTTACTTTGTGGGGATTGAACCCAGGTAACTCTGCGTAGGAGACGAGCATCATATCCCACACGCTTAGATAAATGTATTCTGTAACATTTTCGATCTCGTGGTTATCGATACTGATTCATAAATTTTCAGGACTCATAACTTTCGTTTTATCCAGGTTCATCTCGACTTCATAGGTCAAGGCAGCCTCATATAGTTCTTCCAGCATCGTGCAAAGATCTTCGGCATCATCACTTATAAGAACTATGTCGTCCGCAAGTCGAAGATGGTTCAGACGTACAATATCTATATTTATGCCTCTCGTTTCCCACTTCAAACCCTTGAACACGTTCTCCAGAGCCAATGTAAATAATTTTGTAGAGATCGTGTGTCTCTGTCGTATGCCTCTTTTCACAAGGATTTCTTTTGATGTTGTTTCTTCGTCTATCGTTATTTGGATTGTGGCGTTTTCGTATATGTATTTGATGAGATTTGAATATATACTGTCTACTCTTGCGTTATCTAGTGCTCTTAGTGTTGCCCAAGTTTTAATCAAGTCGAACGCTTTATTGAAATCTATAAATACCATGTGCAATATCAACAGGTTTTTTCGATGAGAGTCTGTATCACTTGGAAATGGTCTACTGTACTGAAGCCTTTCCGAAAGCCGGCTTGTTCTACAGATTGATAAGCGTCCATTTTGTTGGTTAATCTATCTGTCATTATTTTCTTCTTCTTATACAGAAGAATGACTTGAGCATTATTCCATACCATTGGTATTCTTCCTTCATTTAGGCATTTGTTGAGAAGGATCCGTACGTTATCCAACAGATATTCTCCTCCCATCTTCAATATCTCTATGGTGATCTTATCTTCACCTAGGCATTTTTGGTTCTTCATCTGATTGAGCGCAATTTTCAGTTCATTTGTATCAATTTCAGGAATGTCTTCAGCATCGGTATTAAGAATATGTCTTTTAATATTTTTCTGTTCTTGATTTTCAGAACTATAAAGTTTTTTGTAAAATTCTTCAATGACAACTACGATTTCTTCCCTCTTACTGACCAAGATAGCTTCAGAGTTCTTTATTTTCATCATTTTAGTTTTTCCATTTGAAAGTTTCGATCTGAGGACTTTCAATAGTTTCTTTAACTAGCTACGTCTTCCAATCTCTCAGGTCTTTCCGAATACTTCTGTTCAATGTTTTATAGCTGTCATCCTCCCGACTCGTTTTTCTCCTTTTTTCAATTAGATGTCTGGTGTTTTGACTGATTTTCCCTGTGTTTTTCTGCACGTCTTCTTTGTTGCCATTGGTAAACAACTTGTTATCTTCTGAGTAAAATCATCAATTTCTCCATCTCCCAAATAGTCCGTTGTAGTTTCGTCGTGACAGCTTTTTCGAATTTTCTCTATTTCTAGTGAGAACCTCTAAAGTGGGATACTTCTGTTTCTTCAGCATCATTTTGGTTCGTTCAAATTTGGTGTCGAGATGGATTGTAGCTCTAACGAGCCGATGGTCGCTATTTGTGTCGAATTTATTCAGGACCGAAACGTTGTAACATATTTCTCTCTTGTTTATTATGATGAAATCGATTTCCTTTTTTACTTTTCCATCAGGACTTTTCCAAGTCCATCTTCGCGTTCCGGTTTTTGAAAGAAAGAGTTCATACAATAGAGATCCTCACTCTTACAGACATTGATGAGCATTTCTCCTCGAGAGTTTTTCTCACCAGAACCGAATCTGCCAATGTGCCGGATTTCTGTGTCATTGTTTTTACCAATTTTGGCATTAAAATCTCCCATCACCACGACATATTTAGTGGTTTCGCCAATTTTTGCACGGGTTATATCTTCATAAAGCTGTTCGACTGTTTCGTCATCAGATAAAGTGGTTGGTGCATAAACTTGTATAACTTGCTAATTGTATCTCTTATTGACCTTGATGACGATATATATAACTCTCTCAAAAATGGACTTCATGGTGACAATTCTTGGTTTCAATCGTTTATGTATTAACAACGCAACTCCCCTAGGTGATCATTCGTTTCTGTGTTATTTTGATAGAGCAAATGTCCTGATTTTAAGGTTGTAGTGAGTTCGCCCTTCAATCTCGTCTCGGTAATTCAGCAGTTCCTCCTCCAGTCTTTCGAGATGACTCTCTGATCTCAGAGTTCCGACATTGTACGTAGCGACGTATAACCTTTCAAAATGTCTCTGGTCCTTCGCACTGGTTTCTTTCGAATTTTTGCGTCCCCCAGAATCCGTGAGGCGGACTGACGCATCAGTGCAAGATTCTGAGCTGATTGCTCTACTTGCCAGGGGTATTGTTATGTAACCGCCGTATTCACCTGTTTTGGCACCGTGTGATTTCTAGTTGTCCAACAAACTCACAAAACCTCTCATCAACGACCGTTTCGAGTCGATAGAAGAGAAACAAGCCGCACAGAAGACAGAGCTGAAGGTCATCCCGAAAATCGACTTCAACAACAGTTTAGAAGATTGGAAAATCCAGCTTTGTATCTAGAGCAGATTACTTTGAAGGCCATGCGATTGATTTGAGAGAATAAATACTAAGTCACCTCACTTTCTGTACACAGTGCTAGAAGTTGCAGATATTTGACATCCTTGGATAGATAAGTTTTTTCAGCAACCTTTTCTTTTTCAAATTAGCAAGAAGTTTAAGGCTTGTAATTTTTTTTCATAGCATAAACATTGTTTCAGAGTTTTGAATTGTATTGTTTCCCCTGTTACATTTGCTTTAGTCAATTTGCATTTCAGAATGCCTTCTCAAGAGTGTTTGGAGAAAGATAAAAACTCAAAAACTTTTAATTCATTTACTTTCAATGCTCAATAACATTTTTAACCTGTCAAATTAGATAATCTTATCAAAACATTATTCTGTTGCGAGCTAGAAAGAGCTCCTAGCATCATTCTCTGGAAGATTTCTGGTAGAGAAGTTAAAAGTACTAATATGGCTTGGTTCATTCCTAGAACCATTATTGGAGAAATTGTTCCTGTTTGGTTTGAGTTAGATGAACTCAGTGGATTACTGGATAACCCATATCCAAGAAAATTTTGAAGTCCAGCTATTTGGTTGCTAGATGTAGTGTCACCTCGACCATGACCTCGAAATATATTGGGCAAAATTAGATTGATCTTTAAAATTTCATCAATTGAAGATTAGTGGAACTGTATATACAACATGACTAATATATTCAGCTTACCTATACTTCTAGATGAAGCTTCCATAATATCGTTGGAAACTTCTAATTGTGATTCATCAGATGATGTTTGGGTAGCATCTTCACCGCTCAAATGCTTGCCCAAAGTTTGAGTGATTTCTATGAAAATTGAATAAGGTTTGAAAAAAAGCCTTCCCAACGATTTGGCGCACAAAATTCCATCGACAATACAAAATTTGACATAAATTCTTTGTTCTATATTTTTTATCCATTGTGGAAATCGCAAAACACACCTATAAGAACTGGCAAAATCGAGCCCTGTAAACACTAAGTGACAGATCGCGTTCAAATATAGAAAACTGTTGTGCCAATTTAGCAACAACCAAAATTTCGATCATCGTATAATTTTTTCGACGAAATGTAAAACAATACCGTCATCATATCGCCCTATTCCACTAGCATGCAACATGTGCAAACTACTAGACAAAATAATAATCTATAAACTTAAATGTCATCTAGAAAAACAACATTCATTAACTCGACAAAAAAAATTGTTTCAGTATCTGGAAACCTCAATTAATCTTATCGCGCTGGAATCCGAATTCCTTATAACATTTGAGAAGAGTCATAGACTCGCGACATTCTCTTTTGGTATAATCAAAGCCTTCGACATGACATGGAAACATCCGTTTATTCGACCTCTTGATAACTAGGGAGAGAATAGAAGGAAATCATCATGCTTCTGCAGTTTTTCTACAAAATAGGGTGAATATGAACAACCACCTTTCCACCGAACATAAATCAGGGAACAGTAGTCCTCGAGGATCCATCTTGAGCACCAGTCTCATTCTGAAGACAATTAATGCCAATGAAGGCAATCATTTACACTGATGACTTAGTACCTCCTATGACCAAGGAGTGGAAGACAGTCCCACTCTCGTGGCTGGTGTGATACCACAACATCATGCTATAGGATCCGTGAATTGGTCATTTGTGACTAACTTTCGGATGCTTGCCAAATGGTCCAGTTACCAGAGTGGGAAGGATTCTTCAAATGAGACATAATGAGCTCTCTTAGCTCAGATTTATCCTGAGGTGAACTCGTTCCAAAGTCAGATTTCCGGAGGGATCTGAATCAACGGGCCCAACGGTCCTCTAGCGGAAGCACGGAGTCCTCAAATATCCAATTAGAGAAGCCAATTAGTTATTCGGTTTTGCATCATAAGAGGACCAGGTCATACCAACATGAAAGTGAATACAACAGAACAATATTTCTATGGTACCTGTATCGATCTCCCAATATAACAACTACCCTAGATTGTTTCAGTATCTTGGTGACAAGATAGACATGATCCAAATACAACATCCGTCAGCTGAGGTGATCACAATGGGAAACTTCAACATCCACAACATCAACTTACTCCAACACTTAAATAGAACCGACGGTGCAGGAAGGCAAGCAGAAGCCTTTGTGATCAGCTACAACATTATCCAATTTGTGGATGAGCAGACAAGAATTCTTGACAATCTAACCGATTTTTCCAATAGGTTTCAGATCCAGATTATTTTCGTCTACATGTCTCAGCTTTCTAAGGTAAGTCCAACCATAACCTCATTTCTTGCATTACGGTCGAGTCAGCAAAATTTGATAGCACATCCCTACTCAAAATCGATGCTACTTATTCCCATAAACAAATGACTAGCAAGTTCAAACTCATACTGGAGGCGTATGACACGTGCACCTTATAACAAATCTTGTATTCGCGTTAATGATAGTGGTTGTCGGGACAAATTAAATTGAATAATTGAAAATACATCTCTTTCTCTCTACGTTAATGATTTTTCTCTTTTATGTATCGAAATGTGCTTTAACGTCAATCGTCCTTGAAATTTCACTTCAAAAGTAATTTCCAGGCATTTTCAATCAAATAAAAGATGGTTCATCATGATTATCATTCATCAGAATTCGTGAAATCTAATGTTTTAAATGCCATCGTCAATAACATTGATTTTCATGTTTTATTACACTCGGAAAAGGTAAGATTAAATGTTCCCCAAGGTAAATGGAATTCAATTTGGATTTATATGTTCTCCCAAGCAATATATTCAATGATAAACCCTATTCTTGAAATGATAAACGGGATCAACTCCAAAACAATTGGACCCTTCCATTTCGCAGCAAGCAATAGAAGATGGCATTCCACAAAGAAATAGAGACATTAATTGAAATAATATCCAAGCCCATTGCTATTATATTCAATCAGAATGAGGAATTAATGTAAAAGGTATAAATTTTCGTTGTTTGAATAAGTACAGGTTGGACAGATTTCGACGTTTTGGTATTGGAGCTATGGGAAATATTCTGAATAGAGGAAATTGACTCCTTCCCCTATCCCGTGTTTTTTTTTTGAGAAATTGTGAAAGCTCCCGGAATCAGGTGTGTCAATATCTCGGTTGTTTTTAAAGTTTTGATAGATAGATACCATCGAAAAGATTATCTTTATGAACATTCAATATCACACAGAAAGTCCAAACACAACGAATGTTTGTATTTCAACAAAAAATTTATCACCCCCTCTATATCAAGAAAAACTAACTGTAGCATAATAAGCTGAGACAAGTCAATTATGGATTAGGGAGACCCCCTATCCTCAGCAACACCTGGGTCAAAACTCATTTTAGGAATAGTAGGTCAAAGAACTATCTTTGGAAGAGCACAACGGAAGTTTGTATTCCAACAAAAATGTGCCACCCTCTCTATGTCGAGAAAAGCTGATTGTAAAGGAAAAATCTGATATATGCCAATTTTTAAGGGGGGTGCATTCTTTGGGTTGATTCAGAACATGTGAAATCAACCCCCTTCACTCCTCAGCACCTAAGTTGAAATTCATTATAGAGAAAGGAGGTTAATAATAGTATCTTTATGAACATAAAGTATCTCACAGAAAGATACGTTTCCAGCAAGATGGTACTCTTGCTCATTTCGATATTCGTGTGTGACAAAATGTGAATGCAAATTTCCCAAGTGGGTGGATTGACAGAACAGTTAAGTGGCCAGCCAGGCCTCCTTATTTGAGTCCTCTAGAAAGCTTTAGGATCATCCTAAATGCTACACAACCCAAAAAGTTGGAAGAGCTGCGGAGAAGTTCAAAATGTGGGAAGATAATTCGAGAAACGTTTGTATCATTGTATGGAGGTATGGAGGTAGCAGGAAGTCATTTCGAACAACTAAAAATACTTTTTTAGCTCTTGTCAGGAAGGATTATTCATTGATCTAAGGATTTTAAATAATTCTATCATATATATATATATATATATATATATATATATATATATATATATATATATATATATATATATATATATATATATATATATATATATATATATATATATATATATATATATATATATATATATATATATATATATATATATATATATATATATATATATATATATATATATATATATATATATATATATATATATATATATATATATATATATATATATATATATATATATAAGGGTACTATAGATGTAGTATGATGTAGTTGGTATGCTGAGCAGTCTACCGCTTCGTTTTTTCTGTCTCAAGTTTACATATGTAGACTCCTTGCGAAGTTTATCGCGGAAGATATTTGTCTCATCTAATATTTACCGACGGAGGTTTTATCTCGAAACAGAGGCCCAGAGCACCATTTCAACGGGATTATTTCGCTCGTTTTGTACCGTTGATTCACGGACTGGCGAAAGATGTATCTAAGTGTTGGAATGTCTAACGTTCTCACATCTGTTTGTTATTGTTCGTATCTTTCTCGAAGTCCGGTAGCGGGTTCGTCGTGTCGGTCCATAGAGGGCGACTCTAGTACGTATGTACGAGGTGCGTCCTTTCTGGAATCGATAGGGTACCCCGATGTAGATTGATAGGATGCTGAGAAGCGATATGCGACACTGATGAGCTCCTAATAAGGGCGAAACTGCAATCTGCCGCTTCGTTTCTCGGCATCCAGCTCAGTTGCACTATTGTGGCTCTTGGGCGCTTCGTGCATGGCGGTCAGATTTGGGAACTAGCTCTTGTCAGGAAGGATTATTCATTGATCTATGGATTTTTGAATAATTCTTCTTGTCTCAAGTTTACATATGTAGACTCTCGCGAAGTTTATCGCGGAAGATATCAGATGTTTTATCTGATACAGCGATTTCTCAGTTTCAGTTGTGGGATCAATGGTAATTTCTTCTAATTGTCCTTTTCCGATAAAACCCTCGATTTTGTCTATCTGTCCTGATTTTTTAATATAACTGTGGCGTCTGATATATCTGCGTTGGTGATCGTAAGGTCATCATGATGATGTTGAGTGTTAGAATATCTCTTTTAACATTATATTTACTGCGAGTTCTTGTAATTTTTCGAGCTACAATTTGTCCAATGTTACAATTTGAGGGCCGAATATTGCATTTTCTAGAGAAGGCAATTTTATTTTTGCGACATGTGGAATGGGTCAATAGAAGCTCAACCCTAAGTTTGTGGGCTTGCCGCCCTTGTCCTCTGGTCGCCATCTTGGAAAAAAGGGTGCAAACACCTTTTTTTCGATATCTCGAAAACTATATGTTCTACAGAAAATTTGTTATAACATAATTAATAGTAAATCGCTTTGCATACAGATATTCTCATATAACGTTTTGCCCTGAATTTAAAATTAAAGAAGTTATAAGAAAAAAAGTTAGAAATTTTCTATACAAATTTTCTTTTTTGCTCTATATCTTTTTTTTTTATAAATTTTATCTCAGACCAATCTTGTGGATGGTCTTTTGAGAAAAATTTGTCTCCTGAATTTTTGATTCTCAGCGCTCCAAAGTTGACCAGCTTAGCCAATGCTCGTGAGAAGTATGAGAATTTTGTTATCGATGGTGGTTTTCTTTTGCATGAAGTGGTTTGGGAATGGAATTCGTCATTAAACAAAATCCTTGAGGTGTATGTCCGGTATGTTCAAGAACATTATGGACTATCTGCAACAATACAATTAGATGGTAACTCCGAAAATCCTGATATCGCAGGAATCGAGGAACGTCTGCGTCAAACGAAAAAGCATCAATGTACAGAAATTAAGTTTGATAAGAGTACCGTACCAACAATATCTCAAGAAAAATTTCTTGGTGATGAATAAAACAAATCTAACTTGAAAGATCTTCTCAAAATTGTTTGTTCGGAGGTAGGTTTTTAGGTCGACCAAGCTGAATCAGATGCTGATTCAATCATCGTCTCTGCTGCGCTTACTGCATTCCAATCTCATGATTCTGTGATTATTATGGCAGAGGACATTGACATTCTTGTATTGCGCACGGCATTAGGTAGAAGACAGTCCAACATCGTCGTTTCAAAACAAAAGAACGCACACCTGGTCAGTTCTATAGCCTTTCAACTTTTATGTATGGAGATCTTATAGCACAGAATTTGCTGCTTCATCATGTTTTCTCAAAATGTGATACAACATCAGCAGCATATAATATGGGAAAACTAAGATTTAAAAAAATTGTGGAGAAATGTCCTGAATTAGCTGGTGATATCGCGCTATTCCTGCGTGAGAAAATCGATCCATCTTTGCTCACTCTTGTTGGCGAACGTTTTTTCGTAGCTTTATACGGTGGTAATGAAGACGACTCATGCGATACAAACGAGTTGCCAATACAGTGACTAAAAATTCCTTTATTTTATCATCGCTGCCTCCCACACAAGATGCAGCTCGTTTTCTCAGTCTCCGAGGTCACCAGGTCCAGTCGTGGCTCAGAAGATATCAAAATTCTGAAGATTGGGGCTGGAAAAAGCATGCAAAAATGTGGATTCCAATAGAAACCAAACCTAAAGCCCCCCCTGATTTCTTGAAGTTAATTTTCTGCAGATGCAAAGGAAATTGTGGAAGCATATGTGGCTGCAGAAGAGCAGGCCTCAAATGCTCTGCAGTATGCCTCCATTGTTCTGGCGAAACATGCAGCAACATCATGGACATATCAAAGATAATGAAAGAAAATGAATTCGAAGATGAACTTTCAACTATGACTCCAATTTTAACTCCGATCATTCGCCAAATCTTCACATTGGACGTTGAATTATATTCTGAGCACAGCCGGGACCATCGAAGAAAAGTAGAATAGAATAGCTAGCTAATAAGTGATTGAAGATATGATCATATCATCGACAAGATGTCTGTGAAGTAGGCCTACTAGGGATACGACGTAAAAAAAACGCGCCTACAGACTCTACCTCATAGTTGGCGGGGAAAAGGGTTAGCAATGAATAAGTGATAATGTAGGTAGGGATATAACAAAAATTTTTGAAATTGTATCTTTATATACATAAAAGAAAGTCGTGTTAGTTACACTATGTATAACTCAAGAACGGCTGTACAGTATGTCCCATTTTGGGGGTGCCACCAGGAGCATCTCTGTTATTATTTAAGATAGAGAGATGGGGTTTTCACGACCCTTGGCTACTTTTTCGAGACAAATTCATAGAGCTAATCAGAATTATTCTAACTTCAGTGGTTTTTGAGTTATTCGCGAATCTTGAAAATTTCCGGATTTCTTTTTTTCTCGATATCTCGGTTCTTATAGAAGATAATTGAAATCTGTTTTACGTTTCTAAAACGGGTTTTTGAGTAGATTCCAGTGACGTACTCGAAGTTTTTTTTTTCATTAATTATGACAGATATGACATAAAGTTGCATTTTTTTAAATACGAACATAGTTTTTTTTGGCATATTCCGATTGCCGTTTTTTTTCCTTTTCAAAAATATATAACATGATGACAAAATTTAACATGATTACAAATAGAACATTTGTAGTTATTCGATGAAAACGATCAAAACAATGCAAAATCTTCTTGACCGAAATAATGGAGCTAGGCTGCTCCTAAGATTCCATCGTTATTTATGACATCCGCAATTTCCGCTTCTTATTTTATTTTTGAGATTGTCGTTTAGTTTCTAGAGTTCTCTGAGAAATACCTACATGAGAATAATAATAGGCACCTAATAATTTACTCAAATTTACTTCTCATAATGATTTACATATATTGCTCGAACTGATTTCCATCATGTTGTAAACATAAAGTGCATCTTCGGATTATATCTTCTATGGCACTAGTCAAATGTAGCGAGGATCTCCTCAGATCTTCGAATGCTTCATTTGTTGCATTCTTCAATTGATCGTAATTGGCGTATTGCCTCCTATATATCTTATTTTTCAAATAACCCCAAAGAAAAAAATCTAAAACGGATAGGTCAGGAGACCTAGGTGGCCATTGAATTGGGCCATTGGTACCGATCCATTTATTTTCAAAATTTAAATCCAAGTAGTTCCTCACCACGGCCGAATTATGGCAAGGAGCACCGTCTTGTTGGAAGTAATATGTGTTGAATTGAGCAAGAGGAATGTCATCTTGCAGTTGTGGCAGACAAATATTTAAAATTTCGAGATATCTCTGTGCATTCAAGTTGCCATCAAAGATATAGTAGGCTAATTTGTTGCCCATTACGAAACACGACACATTGAAACCGAACCTCCCCTGCTGCCGTCGAGCTACTGCTTCGTGTTGGTTTTCGTTTGCCCAGAATCTATTCGTATGGCGATTAAAGATTCCGGCACTGCTGATTCTTGACTCATCAGACCAAATGATATGTCGCCCAAAACGAGCTTCACCTCTGATTCTCCCTAAATACCAATTGCAGAACGCCGTTCTCCTCTCTGCATCCCCGGCATTGAGATGATGAATTATTTTATGTTTATAGGGATGATATTTATACTTTCTCAAAATTCTTTGGGCTCTGCTTTTTGACACACCCACTTCGCTCTCAATTTGCCGACACGATGTAGAATGGTTAGCCTCAACAGCTGCTGACACGTCAAGTTCATTATCACCTCTATTCCGTTTATTGTAGTTTTTACTTCTTGGTTTCTCGAACGAACCATAATTGGAAAGATTTGCTTCCATTTTGGCGAAGAACTTCCTGTTTGGTTGAATTCTTTGAGGAAATCTATTGGAGAGTGTCAGTCAGGTATTTAATATTGATTAGAATTACTACTTCCATTTCCATTGTCGAACTTACCTATTCAAATATTCTTCTGATGCACGGACTGCGTTACAGTGACACTGAAAGTAGACCTTCAGCATATCAACTTTTCGAAATTTTCGTATCTTCTATTTTGTTCCATAGTGTGAATTGCAGAAATTAACTAAACAATCCAAATTCAACAACGAACACTAATTTTACGAATTCAAATAGACACGAAGCCAATATATCCACAGATAATGAATAATAATAATTATTGGTCGTTCTATGGTTTCTAATGAACGTGCATAGATGAAGACTTCTGTGTTCACAGAGAGCATTCAGACATAGAAGATATAATCCGAAGATGCACTTTATGTTTACAACATGATGGAAATCAGTTCGAGCAATATATGTAAATCATTATGAGAAGTAAATTTGAGTAAATTATTAGGTGCCTATTATTATTCTCATGTAAGTATTTCTCAGAGAACTCTAGAAACTAAACGACAATCTCAAAAATAAAATAAAAAGCGGAAATTGCGGATGTCATAAATAACGATGGAATCTTAGGAGCAGCCTAGCTCCATTATTTCGGTCAAGAAGATTTTGCATTGTTTTGATCGTTTTCATCGAATAACTACAAATGTTCTATGGTTCGTCCGCTCACGTGTGTTCCTTCGCCCAGCCATTAGGGTTAAATCATTATTCCGTTATTTTCTTCAAATTGGGTGGAAATTTTGTCATCATGTTATATATTTTGAAAAGGAAAAAACGGCAATCGGAATATGCCAAAAAAACTATGTTCGTATTTAAAAAATGCAACTTTATGTCATATCTGTCATAATTAATGAAAAAAAAAACTTCGAGTACGTCACTGGAATCTACTCAGAAAACCGTTTCAGAAACGTAAAAACAGATTTCAATTATCTTCTATAAGAACCGAGATATCGGGAAAAAAAGAAATCCGGAAATTTTCAAGATTCGCGAATAACTCAAAAACCACAGAATAATTCTGATTAGCTCTATGAATTTGTCTCGAAAAAGTAGCCAAGGGTCGTGAAAACCCCATCTCTCTATCCTAAATAATAACAGAGATGCTCCTGGTGGCACCCCCAAAATGGGACATGCTGTACAGATATGGCTGAAAATTGGTGAGTAGGTAGCATAAGCCGAGAGACGGACATAGGATAATTTTTATCCCGTTCGACAGGGTTCCCGTGTGACTCGGACGTATGGATGACAATTTGATTTTTGTAAGAAATCGATATTAAAAAAAGAAAAGAAGAAAGTTTATGACACTTTAATGAAGGCAATCGATGATGAAAATGGTTGTTTATATTTCCTAGATGCCCTGGTGGAACAGGTAAGACATTCCTCATGTCAGTAGTTTCAGCCACTGTTCGTGCTAGATCCAACATAGCTGTTGTAGTTGCTTCTTCTGGAATAGCAGCCACATTGTTAGAAGGATGCCATACGGCTCGTTCAGCATCAAATCTTCAAACTATTGAAGAACGTGTAATATTGCAAAACACTCAGCAATGGCCAAAGTTTTATCGGCATCGAAGATCATCATCTGGGACGTATAAACGTGCATTAGATGCACTTAACCGAACATTGAAAGATTCACCCAATAACTCAAGATGTTTTGGAGGACAATGTTTTTACAGTCTGGCGATTTCCGCCAAACACTGCCAGTAACTCCAAGATGTACGGCTGCCAACGAATTAAACGCTTGCCTCAAATCGTCGAACCTATGGCGCTATGTGAAGAAACTGCAGCTGACAACAAACATGAGAGTTTCATAGCTTAATGATACATCTGCTGAAGATTTATCGGAGCAATTGCTGACTATCGTTAATGGTAAAGTACCTGTTAATGAATCGAGCGGATTAATATCATTTCCTAATAATTTCGGTAATTTCGTCGAACTTATCAACAATGTATTTCCAAACGTTATAATGAATGGTTGAGTGAGCGAGCAATTTTAGCGGTTGAGAATAAAGATGTAGATGACCTGAACTACATAGTTCAAAATAAGGTCATTGGAACAATGCATTCATTCAAATCTATGGACTGCGTCACAAATGAAGACAAAGCCACCAACTATCCAATTGAATTTTTAAACTCCTTGGATGTGCCTAGCCTAACACCGCACAATTTACGCCTAAAGGTTGGCTCCGTAGTAATCATGGTTCGAATCATAAACCAATCAAAACTGTGCAACGGTACAAAGGTGAGGAAGTTCTCATTCCGAAGATCCCAATGATCCCACCCGATATGCCCTTCGAATTTAAAAGACTTCGATTTCCGATCCGTCTTGCATTTGCCATGACCATCAACAAGTCACAAGGCCAATCCATAAAAGTTTATGGTTTGAATCTAGAACATCCATGTTTTCCCATGGTCAATTATTTGTGGCATGTTCGGGTCGGTAGACCATCTGCGTTGTTTGTTTTTGCGCCTGATAATGAAACAAAAAATGTCGTTCATCACAAGGTACTTAAGTGAACAGCAATCTATGTACTGAAATACAGAAATAATGATGAATGATTACCGTAGGTACTTAATTTTTTTTTGTATTTTTTCTAATAAAAAAAATAATAAATTCCAAATTCTGCTTATTTATTGCCTTTACGGCAAAACAGAGTTCGCCGAGTCAACTAGTTTACAATGGAAAAACAAGATCATAAAACTTAGTTAAACATTTTATATCGACCGGATTCTCATGAGCATTGACGAACGCAGTCAACTTTGGAGCGCTGTAACAGTGTTTTGAATGAATCGAATAAAAAATTAAAACGAAAAATTTTTTTCAAAAGACCATCCACAAGATTGATCTGAAGTAATTTTTGTAAAATGTATGAAAAAAATTTTTTATAGAAATTTTCTCACTTTTTTGCTTATAACTTCTTTAATTTTGAATTCAGGGCAAAAAGTTATATGAGCATATTTGTAGGCAAAGCAATTTGCTACAAATTATTTCATCATAAATTTTGTGTAGGTCGTCTAGTTTCTGAGATATCGCGAAAAAGGTGGCGGCCGGGGGACAAGGGCGGCTACCCCACAAACTTGGGGTTAAGCTTCTATTGACCCCCCCTCCACATGTCCTAAAAATAAAATTGCGTTCTCTCAAAAATGCAAAGCTCATGTAACATTTCAATGGACTATGTAAGAGAATTTAGTTTCATATAAATTAATTATAAGTGTCACTTTGTACTTGGTTTTCACACTGTCCGACTGTTCAGGACTGCTGTAACAGTGATCTATTACTTTTGTTTTTTATTGACACTGAAAATTTACTAAGAAATTCCATTTGTGTTCTCATCATACTTCACTACCAAATAATAACGGCTAAATCTATATAAACACCTCAAAAAGTCTAGGGAACACTTACCAATATCTTTAAAATATGAATTTGATGATTCGAATTTATAGAAATCTTTCGGTTTTGTTAGGATATTTGTATATAATGTATTCTCAAGAAAACAAAATAATATTTGACTTCTCCAAAGCACCTATTATAAAAAAAATTTGAAATTTGAAAATGACGAAATTTGTTAAAACACAAAAAAAAATCCTGAACTAATATTTTCGAAACGATATGGAAGCACTTATATTTTTCAGTACCCAGAAGGTCCACCTCTGTTATTAATGACACTTTGGCATCGTCGCGGCATGCTCAATATTAAATTGTCTATTACATTTTGGCCTAAGTCATTCCAAGCCCCCTGAATTGCTAATCGAAGCTCCTGTTCATGATGGAAGACGTTTTGACGCAGGAGATTTCTTTTTAGGGTGTCCCACACATGCTCGATGGGATTCAGATCTGGGGAGCAGGATGGCCACGATAGAAGATCGATATCATTCTCTTCAAGAACGTTCAAGACAACTCTTGCACGATGAGGAGGGGCATTATCTTGTTGTAAGAGTGGATTTTGACCCATTGTTTGGAGATACGGTACCACTAAATGTAAAACTATCTCATTTGCGTAGGAATTTCCCGTGAGGTTGTTCTGTTTAAAACGAGGTCAGTTCTTCCACCAAGGCGTATACCTCCCCAAAACATCACTGATCCGCCCCCCTGTCTAACAACCTTTCGAGCATGCTGGAGACGGTTTTGCTTTTCAGGTTCCCTCCATATTCGAATTCTTCCTGAATCGGGATAATAACTAAATCTAGATTCATCACTGAAGAGAATTGTGGCCCACCTCTCTTGATCCCAGTTTACGTGTTCTTGGCACCAAGCTAAACGAGCTGCGCGATTTCCATGGGTCAGTTGTGGAACTCTTAAAGGACGTTTGGAGTGGAGTTGATCTTCGTGCAGTCGATTTCTCACAGTTTGTTCGGAAATTTGTACATTATGAACTCGTGATAGCTCTTGAGCTAATTGAGATGCTGTGGTAGTACTATCTCTTCTGGCTTGTAAAACCAAAAGTTGGTCTTGGGCGACTGTAGTTATCCTGAAACGACTTGTATGGCGTTCTTCTACGCTACCTGTTATTTATGCTTACAACAGAAACAAAGTGCAAACCAACTGATTTCAAACACTGAATACATGAAATGATTATAAAGCAGCGTCGCATCTGCTGCAGTTTTGGTTTTTATTAAAAAAAAATGAAATCTGTTGCGGCACTCTACATAATTTGGTGAGAAATTGATGCAAGTGTTCATTTCTTAAGAAAAATCATCCATATTGATCGTTCTGGATACGATATATCGATATTCAGAAGTGTTCCCTAGACTTTTTTGAGGTGTATATTCCTGAAAAACAACAACACAACTGACGTTTCACAAAGATCACTGCCTGACCTTTTAATGCATTTATTCCAGGTGCATGAAATTATTAATGAAAAGAAAATTCATTAAAAAAACTATGAATTCTAAAGTCAACTTCAATTTGGTTATTATCAAATATGTCACTTCACAAAAGCTCGTCGTACCAACTTTCAAAGACACACATCATTCCGCCGTATAAATTGAAAATAATGTATTCTCTCCAAACGAATGTTAAACGCAGAAAAACAATCGAAACATTTTATAATGGCGAATCCTGTAACTGTGCGTTTTTTCTACAAAATCCCCCATCAATTTTCATTAGCGTTCCTCCTCCGTCGACTTTTCGATCTTTTCCGAATGTGTTCATTTAAAACAATGCCTATAATCCACGTTACGTAGCATTGTTAGAAGCCCCGCAATTTCCAACATGTTTTTCAGCCAAAATGGAAAAAGTTTTGAATGACTGAGTTACTGATGATATATACATGGCAAAGTTTCAAACACGGAGACAGCCCTGCCTGTCGCAAATAACGTTTAGTAAAGTTAAGTAAAAAGGCTCCAATTATGAAGGGAGCAAGTCCTGGAATGGTTTTCAACGAAAAAACTCGAGACCTCGATATGAGGAGCTTATTGAATTTCCAAGGGAAGTACTTGGCAATTTTCAATTTAACTTCTCGAATGGAAAATCAATCTGAATTTTTTTGAAACAATTTTTAATTAATTACTTTTAGATAGACTTGAAGGGCTTCAATATAGGCAACGAGCTTCCATACTTGTTGTACGGATACCAAGCACCATAATCTAGCTAAATACAGTATGGGTGAAAAGGCGTTACATTTTGTAACTACGAGATGTTAATTTTGATGTTTTCCCAGACATATTGCATTGTTGGTTTCAATCGGTAGTCTTAGTATTGTAATGAAACAACAGATTCCTCTAGAAACGAGACTCAATGACGATGAAATGAAATCCTGAAGTTCAGCTTCATTTTAATTTGCACAGGTCTCTTCCGTCTTTACAACCATTTAGTCATTACAGCTCTCCTTATGTTTTCTTCTTTTCCGGAAGGTCCTCTTTTTTTTGAATTTGGTAGGCTTCTACTTGGTAAAATTCCATTGAGACTACGAAAAATATAAATTCATTAAATCCAATCCACAATCCCCCGAATAAATAATATAATTAGATCTCCTAGAAGCATTAGAAATAAATAGATACAAACATTCGGACAAGCTTTTGAATGAGCAGGTAGATGTGAATTATTCACCCCTACTTAACTTGTTTAATTAGTTTTTAATTACCCTTCATACTAACTGTACAATGGCTCGGTGTGGGTTTTTCCTGTTATTCATCCAACTTGTTATACAATTTGTTTATAATACCATACTCTTCATTCTGTTTGTCATTCTTGATAAAGCTGCTGTGTCAGCGAAACGTCGTCGAAATTTTTTCAAATAAAGTGTAGATTAAAGTTAAACCTTGTGTTTTTTATCTCATTTATATCATGGATCTACATCAAGTAACGGCCTCCACAATTCAAACAAACGAATAATATTCGTTGATAAAACTTCATGAACCTAATTACCCTATTAAACCTGTTGTTTCTTATGTAACGACACCTTTCAAACTTTCAAAATTCCTTAACGAATTGCTTATAATACATTGCAATTTTAAATCTAAATTTTTGGTCAAAAATTCATACGAACTAATTGCCAATATCAAAGATACCATTATACCACCTAATTCCAAACTCACTTCTTTCGATGTTAAGAATCTATTTCCCAACATTCCTCCAAAAGATACGTACTACTTGAAGAATTGAAGAATTATTAGAAAAGAATTATGTCAATACGATCATTAAATCAGATTTTCTTTCATTATTACAAATTTGTTTAAATCAAATTCTTTTTCCCATTTCGATAACAAATATTATACTAATGAAGACGGCTTGATTATACGCAATCAGTTAAGTCCTTTGTTAGCAGAAATATTCATGAATAATTTAGAGAAATTAATTCATATTCATCCACTTAGTAAATACTGTTTATACTGTTGCTTCACAGGAACAGATAGACAGTTAAAAATTTTGAAAATCATATAAATTCATTACATCTAAAAATTGGATTCACAATCGAAATAGAAAGCAATAATTCAATGAATTTCTTAGACGCAACAATTTTGAATTGAAACGGAAAACATGTTTTAGCAATTTACCATAAGCCGTCACATACAGATATTATAATACCTAACTCGTCGTGTCATCCGTATCAACATTAAATGTCAGCATTCAACAGTTTTATTCATAGATTGATTAATATCCCGTTATCACCAGAAAATTTCAACAAAGAATTAAATTTGATTAAACAAATAGCCAAAAGTAATGGTTACAATCCCAAACTAATAAATAATATTTTAAATAAAAACAAAGTAGAATCGCATTGAATGAAGTTTAGTCTGTCGATAAATTGAAACGAAAATTCAACACCTTAACTTACGTTGGCATTACAAGTGGGAAACTGAAATCATTCAGAAACTTATAAAAGTTTAGGCAAATATATAAAAATTAATAAAACCGAATCAAATAAAACAATAAATCAGGTGTTTATAAATTGAATTGCAAGGACTGTGATAATTTCTACATTGGTAGAACACATAGAAATGTTAATATTAGAATATCGGAACATTAACGCTGTTTTTCAAATGGAAAATCAGATTCAAACTACGCGAATCATCTCCTAGAAAATAGTCACTCTTTCGACCCACAATTTGAAATTTTGCATACAGATAAATATCGGAAGGTAGAACAAACACAAACACTCAGGTCGACTCATCAATGAACAAGTTGATTTAAGCCCTTCACCTCTATTGAATCTCTTCAGGGAGCAATCTTTTCCTTAATTTTATTGGATATACGTATGATCAATAACCACTTGAAAATGAGCAATACGCTCTTAAATACTCAAGAACATTTGTATTTATATTCTTATTCTTATTCTCTATACATTCATTCGCCTGAAGAAGCTACGGTGTAGTGAAACGCGTTACGAATCACAATTATTAAGTGAAATTCCTAAAAACACATTACTTGTTTTTATTATTGTTCTTAATTTTCATCAATGACTCGACATCTGTATCAGGGAATCTGGCAATGTTTGCAAATGATGAAAGAGTGGAAATACGAAATGGTGCACATCAAATGACTAGTTGACATACAAGAATATCACGCAGTACCACTCGCATTTATATTTAACTTCGTTAAACGTTTCTTTCTACATCCTCGAGCATTGAACTGATCCTATACCTAAAATTTATGAAAAATGAAAGAGTATAATTGGAAATCATGATTCCCGAATATCCCGTACTGGTCGGAAAATATAATCCCCCAAATTCCAGGAAGGATAGCGATGCTGAAGCGAAATTATTCGGCGAATGGCAATTAATCTCTCGAAAACCGATGTCAGAGCAGCTAAGTACAGGCCTCGTGTTGCCTGACTGATGCATTCGGCTTACTAAACTGAAATAATCCAATTAATGAATTAGTTCGCGTGATTAACAGGCTACAGTTCAGATTCATGTATCAAGTAGGATTTGGATCGAAAGTTGGTTCAGTTATGACATCCTCGGACTAGATCAAAACCACGAACCAAGTAAATTCGAGCAACCATATGCGATAAATTTTAGATATCACGCTTCCGAACGTTTTGTCTAATCAGAACCACAATTTTTTCATTTATCCTAAAGAGACTATATTTTGGAGTTCCACAATGGCCTATAATAGGGGTCTCCGATGAATAGTTCTCGAGATACAGGGTGTTTCAACTGAAAAAAATTAATTTGGTATTTTTCATAATTCTGCTGTCAATTCGGTGTCGAGAAAATCTTCCTTTACCCCCTGCACCTCATAACGTGACAAAATGTTGATTGCATCTCCCTTATTCATTCCTAACTAATTTCATAAACATTACGGAACAATTGTTTGAAACAAGATCTGTCATTTTGGGGTAAAATGATCATTTTGATGTGGGGTAAAATAATTCCTCCTTCAGGAAAAGATCATTTTCACCCCTCACGATTTAATAAATCTTTTGGATCTAATATTGTTTTTTCCTTCAGAATGCCACGTACATATGAGTGTAAAACGAATCTGCAAAATTGGGATCCAAAGCACAAAATTGCCTTATTAGAAGTAAACAGAGGAGTGCCTTCTGCGACACGAATTTGGAAGGATGTCCTGAAGCGACGTTTTATGAATAAAAATAAAGAAGCAAAACAGGACCCAAAACTTCTTGGAAACCACTATTCCTCTAAACAGAAGGGAGAATTGGTGAACACATTTTAGATTTTGAAGGTAGAATGTATGGACTAACCACCCGAGATCCACGTCAGCTGGCGTACCAACTGGCTGAGACAAACAATATTCTGTACAAATTTCTCGTGTGAAAAAAGCAGCTTAAGCAAAAACAAGTTCTTTTATAGAAAAAGATGATGTGTAATAATTGAGAGCTCTTTTCAGTAAATATTCTTAATCTTAAAAAGGGTGATAAACTGGACCCATGTAACTATAGACCAATAAGCCTTCTGTCTAATGCATCAAAAGTGATGGAATCCATAATAGTCGAAGTGACAACCGAGTTCTTGACAAAAAACTTTATCATTCCGTCAGAACAACATGGCTTCGTAAAGGCAAAGTCAACTACCACAAATCTTTTATCTTGCGTTAATGATTGGACGCATGCCTATGATCAAAGGATCCCTACTGATGTCATTTACCTCGATTTCGCCAAGGCTTTTGACAGAGTCACAGTAAGAAGATTAGTTCACAAATTGGATATCGTTGGAATTCGCGGGAAGTTGCTTCTCTGGACTACTAATTATATGTCGCAGCGAACATTCGTGGTGAGGGTTGGTGGTGTTCTTTCGTCGGAAAGACCAGTTGTGAGCGGAGTGCCTCAGGGATCCGTCCTGGGGCCACTTTTATTTGTCATTTTCGCCAGCGATCTTTCATTACACATTAAATCTCGCAAGTCATTCTTCGCTGACGACACCAAGTTGTATGCAAACCCGCTCACCGAGAGACAGATTCTCCAGGACGATCTTGACGCAATAAACCGATGGTGCAACGACTGGCTCCTACCACTAAATGTTGATGAATGTGTTGTGCTCCATATAGGACCCAACAATCCATCCCATCAATACTCGATTGACAATCATCCACTTCGCTCAGTTACTTCACATGTAGATCTAGGAGTAACCGTTACTTCAAACCTTACGTGGTCGGAACATGTCCTAAGTGTTTGTAAACGTACTAATTCTTTAATTTATCTCATTCGTAGATCGTTCGTTAAGTTGTCCTTCTCTAGTTCGGTTACACTTTATAAGACTTATGTGCGTCCTATTTTGGAGTATACAGGCTCGGTTTGGTGCCCGGTTCCCGCTCGGGATAAAAGCATGCTTGAGGGTGTCCAGCGCCGTGCTACATGCTATGACTTTTGGGGTCGTTCGTCCCTCATATAATGAAAGATTGTCTAGAGCTGGTCTCATAACCTTCGAGCAGCGAATGCATCGCGGAGATCTAATCTTGTGCTATCGTATAATTAAACACAATTACGCCAACCTGAGATGTTTGTTTAGTTTGAGTGCTGATACTCGTTTGCGTGGTCATCATCTGAAGCTGAAAAAAAAAATTTTCGTCGAGACAAAGACAGTATTTTCTTGTGAATAGGGTGTTCGATGATTGGAACAGGTTTTCTAGTGATGTGGTGGACTCAAATTCGGTTAATGAATTCAAAAATAAATTGGACTTTCTTTTGTTTAATTAGATTTCGTTTTTGACATAAGTGGATTTAGTTATTATATATGTGTGCATATTTAATTATGGCTAAGCTGTGCTTGCAATACTATAGAAACTATTGTTCTGTTATTAGGCTTTTATAGGACTTGTCCTCAGCCTTAAATTACTTCAATAATAATAATAATGACCCTCCGTTACTTGCGTGGTCTTCAATTAAAGACCACGTGACACCCGGGGCGCCCCGCCCCGGGTGTCACCTGTTTAGAGGTAACACTCAAGCCCGACTATGACCATCAGTTATAGTTCTTTCTACCTATAAAAAATAGTGAATCTGTGGCAGAGAGCATAACCGCCACTAATAAAATTATCTAGGTAACTATAATATCGTACCACGAGCATAATAATTGATATTAAAAAAAACAATGTGCACAGTGTCAATCGATCAGGGATTCCCCCAAATTTTAATTCCCCCTTCGCGCATAAACAACGCTAGTTAGGGGATTCCCTCGATATAGCGCTCGTCACTTGTATTGTGGATTGAGCCATTTCTTTTGTTTCCGACCGCATTCATTTCAATATTCGCTTACGTGAACGTGTGAACGTCTAGTGCAAAATGTTTGTTAAAAATTAGATATTATAAATAACATTTTTGTATAAAAACCGATTGAATATAGTCGATTCTTGAAGAAAATCAACAAGCTAAGTGAAGTATTTTTGTTATTACACATTATTATTACACTCACATTTTTAATTCATTTAGTATCTAATAGCAGTATTTTATATTATTTTGGAGAACCCTTCAATTATTTTATTCTTTTAATTACTGTGTGTTTTAAAACTATATTATTGAGCCGTCCTAAATGATAAATAGGTACCTACAGAAGGTATTTTAGACGGATTGCAGTAGTATTTTTTGTTTAGCCTGGGCAAGTATTATTATCTACTAAAGTTATTTATTTATTAAAATAGGTATTGAAGGCTTTGCTGGCGTAAAAATATTTTATTTATATTTCTACACATTTTATGATATTACTCTAGGTAATAATGTTTAATTGTAAATAATATGAAAAACAAGTACTGTGTTTTAAGAATTTTACTTAATAATTGCGATTCGTAACGCGTTTCACTACACAGTAGCTTCTTCAGACGAATGATTATGCAGAAAAATACAAATGAGAATATAACTATAAATGTTCTTGAGTAATTAAAAGCTTATTGGTTGATTCTTCTTAAGTGGTTATTTATGACAGGTATATCCAATAAAATTAAGGAATAGATTGCTCCCGAAAAGATTCAATAGAGGTGAAGGGCTTAAATCGACTTGTTCATTGATGAGTCTACCTGAGTGTTTGTATTTATTTATTTCTAAAGTTTCCCAAAGATCTACCTTCCAATATTTATTATCTGTATGCAAAATTTCAAACTGTGGGTCGAAAGAATGATTATTTTCTAAGAGATGATTCGCGTAATTTGAATCTGATTTTTATTTGAAAACTGCGTTTATGTTCCGATATTCTAATATTAAAATTTCTATGTGTTCTACCAATGTAGAAATTATCACAGTCATTGCAATTCAATCTATAAACACCTGATTTATTGTTTTTACCTGGTTTGGTTTTATTATTTTTTATATATTTGCCTAAATTATTATTAGTTTGGAAAGCTTTGTTGAAATTATTGCTACTTAAGAATGATTTCAGTTTCTCACTTGTAATGCCAACGTAGGTTAAGGTGTTGAATTTTGTTTCATTCTTAAGTAGCAATAATTTCAACATAGCTTTCCAAACTAATAAGAATTTAGGCAAATATATAAAAAATAATAAAACCAAACCAGGTAAAAACAATAAATCAGGTGTTTATAGATTGAACTGCAATGACTGTGATAATTTCTACATTGGTAGAACATAAACATAGAAATTTTAATATTAGAACATCGGAACATAAACGCAGTTTTGACAAATAAAAAAATCATATTCAAATTACGCGAATCATCTCTTAGAAAATAATCATTCTTTCGACCCACAGTTTGAAATTTTGCATACAGATAATAAATATTGGAAGGTAGATCTTTGGGAAACTTTATAAATAAATAAATACAAACACTCAGGTAGACTCATCAATGAACAAGTCGATTTAAGCCCTTCACCTCTATTGAATCTTTTCGGGGAGCAATCTATTCCTTAATTTTATTGATATACCTGTCATAAATAACCACTTAAGAAGAATCAACCAATAAGCTTTTAATTACTCAAGAACATTTATAGTTATATTCTCATTTGTATTTTTCTGCATAATCATTCGTCTGAAGAAGCTACGGTGTAGTGAAACGCGTTACGAATCGCAATTATTAAGTCAAATTCCTTAAAACACAGTACTTGTTTTTATTATTGATAATGGAATTTTACCAAGTAAAAGCCTCCCAAATTCAAATGTTAATAATATGCTTATTTATTATTTACTTACTTATTATTTTCCGAACTAATAGCAATGGGATTTCTTTACAAAAACGGAATACATTAAGTTTAGATTTTTGATTGAAAGTAATCATAATCATATCATACAACTTCGCGTACGTTGATTTTGCTCCGAGATGAATAGCTCGAGCACTCTGGCACGGATATCATAATGAACGGTAGAGTATTTAACTAGTATTTTTCGAATAATACTTAAAAACATATTTAAACCCAGACGCAGAATTGTTAATATAAATCAACAATCCTGCGTCTGCGAAAAATATATTTCACAAAGCTAGTTACGTAACGTGTAGGTGTTTATTTACTGTTATAATTAGTTTATAAAATCAACGTATCACTTATTAACTAAATATATTTTTTAGAATACCCAGAACGAAATATGCCTCAGGGAATTCATACTTCAAAAAGACAAAGCTGGTTTCAACAGAGAAAAGCCAAAAAGGCTAAAATGGATGAAATTCAGAGCATGTCCGGTTCTCTTTTCAAATATGTCACAAAAGCAGATAGCGGCCAAAGTTCAAGTAAAGTACCCGAGTCTCTTGCTGACGAAAGTAATGATTCACATCTTGGAGACATTCAGATAGCAACATCGACAATACAGCATCAATGAAAACGACCCAGGACCTTGACGGAATCAAAATAAATAATGAAAATGTCGCCGTTAAAGCTACATTCGGAGATAGCATTAGCTTCGAAGAATCAGTTCAACACTTGAGAGATGTTTCACATTGGAGTTTACCGGTAACTGATAATGTTCGCATTGACATTATAAAAAAGGGCAGTGAACATTTCCAAAACAAAGAAGGACCGTTTCCTACTGTATCTCGTCATGGTTCAAAGATTAAGGGTGATTCTCGTCATCTTTCATTGGAATGGTTTTATAAACAGATGCCTAGTGGTGAAAAAATTCTACGATCATGGATGGTATTTTCTCCTATATCAATTGACCTGTATTGTTTTTGCTGTCAGTAACATACAAACAACATTTACAACTGGATTTCAGAAGTGGTGGAAGCTAAATCCTAAAGTATTGGACCATGAAACTTCATGTGAACATTTAGAAAATTTCGAAAAGTGGAAAACTTTGGAAATAAGATTGGAATCTCACACCATAATAGATGATGCAACCTTGCAATTAATGAATACGGAAAAACAGAAGTGGAAAAATCTTTTATCTTGATTATTAATAGATATAACATTGTTTTTGGCTAAACAAAACCTAGCATTTCGTGGTCATGATGAAACCCAAGGGTCGTCTAATAAAGGTAATTTCTTAGAACTAGTTAAACTGCTGTCAAAGTATGATGCAGTACTCAAAGAACATATACTATATTTGGAGCAGGAAAAATCACCTAAAGTAACATATTTATCGCCAGAAATACAAAATGAGTTCTTAAATATTTTAGCTAATCATGTAAAATGTCAGCTTGTCAACGAAATAAATCGGCGAAATATTTCGGAATCATGTTTGATAGCACACCTGACGTTTCACATGTCGATCAAATGTCTTAAGTGATTCGTTATGTAAAAATTAATAATAGAAAAGTAGAAGTCAAAGGAGTATTCTTAGGATTCTTTCCTTTACATGGAAAAAAAGCAGCTGATTTAAGCGCTGAAACACTAAAGAAGCTTGAATACGATGGCTTAGATATAATGATGTGTCGTTCTCAAAGTTATGATAATGCTGCAGTTATGAGTATTAGACACGGAGGAGTGCAAGCTATTATAAAAGAAAAAGACAAAAAAGCAATTTTTATTGGTTGTATAGATCATTCAATTAATTTATGCGGCCAACATTCGTTCGCACAAAATGTGACTTGTGTTACAATTTTCGAAGCAGTGGAAACAATATTTTAATTTTTTCCAACTTCCACAAGCCGTTGGGAAGTGCTCCTCAATCACAGCAAAGCATATGTTGAAAGACTTTCGACAACGCGCTGGAGTGCTCATTATAGTGCAGTAAAAGTATTGGCTGAAAATTTTGATGGGATAATATCTGCAATTGAGGAACTATGTGACCAAGACGTAAATTTAGAAACTAGAGGTGCTGCATAAAATCTTATGCCTGCTGTGTGCAATTTCTCATTTCTTTGTTTTCCTTTCTTTTGGAATGATGTGCTAAGGGGAGTGAACAATGCTCAGATTACATTACAAAGTAAAGGTTTATGTGTTGATGAAATAATCATAAAACTAGAAGCACTTCGTCTATTCATTGAAGAGAAACGGTTGCATCTAGCAGAAGAGGCAATAAATTTTGCTGTACAAAAATCAGAAAAATTCAACATTTCGATGGAACGACGAATTCGTCGCAAGAAACGCATGCCCGGTGAGTTAGCATCGTCCAACGATGCTGGACTTACACTTAGAGCGGAACTTCAAAAGGACATGTTAGAATGTATTGACAGATTCAATATTGAACTCGAAACAAGAGTAAAGTCCATTAAAGACGTAGCTTCATTGTTTGAGGTTGTGCAGTCAAAGACCTTGCTTTCGGCAAACACTGAACAGTTAAAATTTTGCTATATCAAAATTTACTAACCTTTACGATGAAGTATCAGAAACAGAACTCCTTTTAGAAATACCAAGATTGAGAAGACATTTGAAAGCGGCTAATATTACTGTCTCTAATTGGATGACACTGGACTTTTCGAAATTCATTGTGGAATGTGATTTTAGAGAATCTCTTCCGAATCTAACGGTTGCACTGAAGTTATTTATAACATATGTGCATCAGTTGCTTCATGTGAGAGAAGTTTATGCAAATTAAAATTAATTAAAGATTATTTGCGGTCTACAATAACTGAAACCAGTTTAAACAATCTAGGTTTTTTAACGATAGAACATGAAACAATACAAAATATAAATTTTGAAGACGTGATTTCGGAGTTCGCTAGTGTCAAATTTAGAAGGAAGAAATTTTAATTTTCAACAAACTGAATTTGTTTTCATAATATACAAATATTTATAGTAGGTACTCGTATTTTAATAAAACATAAATGATTATAACTTTTGTTATTTTAACAGTTTCGATTGAGTTTTAGGGTGACACCTGTAAAATCCGCCTCGGGTACCACCTATGCAAGCTACGCCACTGACTGGAACAGTGTTCGCGATTGGTTCTTGAAGATATTTGCTTCTAAATATGACTGGTCTATGATTGTAGACCACGCGAGCATTCACGTTTCACTTTGTGTTCCGAGTCAATTCAGTTAAAATTCGATTTCTTGGTACCTTGAGAAGGAAGAAAGATGTCTGAGCCTAAAAGACGACGTATAAAGTCCACCAAAGATCCTGAAGTCTGGTTACAGTGGTTCAATGAACTTCCTTGTAATTTTGAAGATTCCTCTGATAAAAACGATGATGAGGTTAGTTATTGTTGAGGAGTGCAGCCATGGCACAGATTCAGAGCAGGATGTAATACCGGTTGAAGAACTTTCCAATGAAGAAAATGATTCCCGTTCATGCCGTTCGTCCGCTCATTACGTAAGAAAAGACAAAATAACAAAATGGAGAAAAACGTCACCGAGCCTCCAAATCCAAGTTCCTTCACATAATATTGAGAGACAACTCCCTGGAACGAAAAGTAATGCTCGTGATGCAACAACCGAATTCCAGTACCTAAAATTGTTTGTAAACGATATAATCGTACGAATTATAACGGTGTCAACAAAAATATATATAGAAAATGTTCAAAACAAATTTAGCAGGATTCGGGACGCGAGGGAAATTGGTGAAAGGAAAATGAGTGCGTTTATAGGAATTTCGTTACTCATTGGCAGTTTCAGGAGTTCAAGAAAAACTTTGAAAAAGATTTGGGACAATTCCATAGGAAGAGGAATCGAATTATGCTACCTTGCTATTAGTGAAAATAGATTCAGGTTCAGCTTTCAGTGGAATATAATATAGCGTGAAATATCCGTAGTTGACTTCACTGACTTCTAATGGATTATATGAAGAGTAGAGCTGAAAATGACTAGTAGCTAAACTCAGCAGCACACCATTAGCAGAGTAAGCAGAGAGAGTGAAAAATATTAAAATTGCAATAAATTACGCAAAATCTTTAATTAAAGCAATAGATAAATACAAATTAATTTTACCAAACCCTCAACCACCTCAACTGTATTCACTCATTAAATTGCATAAAGTAAATAACCCCGTTAGACCAGTCGTATCTTACGTTACAGCCCCAGCCGTGAAATTGTCGCACTACCTTATAGATATCATTAAAAATTATTGTTCATTCAAATCAAAAAATTTTCTATAAAAAATTCTTTCGAATTGATAAATAACATAAAAAACGTTAACCTACCACCTAACGCAAAACTTATTTCGTTTGATGTTGAGAATTTATACCCCAGTGTTCCTCCAGGTGATGTCAAAATATTAATCGAAAACATGTTGAATTCGAATCATGTTAACCACATAATTAAATCAGAAATATTGAATCTGTTGGACGTTTGCATTGAACAAAATTATTTTTCTTTCAACAACATCTATTACAGTAGTGAAAATGGTTTGATCATGGGAAATCCTTTGAGTCCACTTTTAGCAGAGATTTTTATGAATAATATTGAACAGAAAATTCATACACATCCACTCATTTCCAAATTTCTTTATTGGTATAGATATGTTGACGACATCTTAGTATGTTTCATTGGAACTACTCGTCAATTAGATTTATTTCTTAATTTCATTAATTCCATCCATTTGAACATTAAATTCACGATAGAAATTGAACAGAACGATTCCATTAATTTTTGGACTTAAAATCACTAAACAAAGTAATAGTCATGTTTTTCGGTCTTTAGTAAACCAACACATACTGATACAATTATACATAACTACTCATTACATCCAATTCAACACAAAGTTGCAGCTTTAAACAGCATGGTACATCGGTTACTCAATTTACCTTATCAGTAGAAGATTATAATAAAGAGTTAAACATCATCAAACAGATAGCCATTAATAATTCATATAATCCGGATATGATAAATCTAATCATTTGTAAAAAACTGTATCAGAAAGCAATACATGAAGTATATCCTATTCATAAAGACTATAAAATATTCAACAGTTTAACATTCTGCGGTTCTGCAAGTACAAATATTAAATCCTTTCTCGTCAAACAAAATCTTAATATAACTTTCAAAACTTCTAATAACTTAGGTAAACATATTAAAAATAATAAATCTCGTGTTGAAAAATCAAGTAAATCAGGAATCTATAAACTCAATTGCGGTTCTTGTGATAAAATTTATATCGGTAGGACCTATAGGAGTTTTGGCATAAGAACATCTGAACATAAACGTAGCTTCGATAAAAATAAATCTGATTCAAATTATTCAAACCACCTAATAAAAGAAAACCATTCATTCAATAAAAACTTTGACATATTACATATAAAATCAAAAGTTCAAAATTAGATCTCCTAGAAGCATTAGAAATAAATAGATACAAACATTCGGACAAGCTTTTGAATGAACAGGTACATGTGAATTACTCACCCCTACCTCACTTGTTTAATTAGTTTTTATTACCTTTCATACTAACTGTACAATGGCTCGGTGTGGATTTTCCTGTTATTCATCCAACTTGTTCTACGATTTGTTTATAATACCATACTCTTCATTCTGTTTTTCATTCTTGATAAAGCTGCTGTGTCAGCGAAACGTTGTCGAATTTTTTCAAATAAAGTGTAGATTAAAGTTAAACCTTGTGTTTTTTATCTCATTCACAAAATATATATTTCTCGAACATATTTCACCATTTTTCGAGAATGTGCATAAAAATTCGTCGAATAAACTGTTCTACAGGGTGTTCATCTGAGGGATACGAAAAATGTGGTGTTAATTCAATTTCCGAACTTTTGTTTTCTGTTTATCGTTTGAAAAATATTTTTTCACTAGAATTTTTTTCTTTCTTGTAATATTTATCAATTCTTTAGGAAAATAAGAAATTATTTATTTGGTCTGTGAGACCCTACGCGTCCCTTAGTGTAACTCTAGTTCACGCGTCCACTGCAGGGTTAATTACGATCGAATAGAGAATTAAAAACCTTGATGATGCCATACAGAAATAGAATCGTTTCATGAAACCATTGTCTCCGATTTGAATAGAATTTCTATTGCGTCAAATTTCCAGCAGTCTAATCTACGAACCTGTAGCCTCATGCGAGCTAATGACCTAATCTCCACCCCTTGGATCCCCAATAATCCCCTGTGAAGGGAATGTAGTTCTCTTCGCACATTCAGAATCAATGTCACCGAGCCGCAACTAATGTAGAATGGAGGGACCAATTCTAAGTCTAATTTCGTCAAGAACAGGTTGATGTGTAAGAAGTAATGAAGCGTTAGAAGGTTCCTTTTCCTTCCAATACTCATTCCCAGTGATGATGTATGTTTCAATCAATAATATTATTACCAACGATTCGTTCTGCTTTGTGAATGAAATCGGAAATGAGTTTGGTTATTGCAATGGATGAAAAAAGAATAAGTGGAGTTTAATTCAACGTTTCAAGTACAGAATCGAGTCATGTTAAGAGGGACGACGATATTCCACGAAATCGGCGATGGAATGGAATTCTCACTCAACGTTTAGAGAAACATAATGAATAGATGAACAATCAAAGCACTAATATACTGGGTATCGCAAGTTGAGTGACCTATTAGACGTTTATGGAGAACTAATAATGCTAGTCTTCTGAAATTTCCGCAGTTCATTCGGCTGGTTCGACACTCTATTTCCAAAATATTTTCACCTCAATGGCACTTCCAGTTATACTGACCAACTTTGTCATTTAATATAGAACGCCCTGTATATGTTTCGTTCATGAAATATCCTAGTTTTACTCAAAAATTGTCGATTTTTTGCTTTTTGAAAAAATTGATATATCTTGAGAACGACGTGAGCTACCAGAATAATCAAAGGTGTTTAGCAAATAAGAAAACCATGCGAGACATAACCCATATCCGACTGAATCACAGTCAGTATACAGAGTGCTCTTTTTTCCGCCTCACATTTCGAAACGAAGAAACATCGAAAACTAGGTTTTTTCAAATTGTAACCCATATTTTTTCAATTCATTAGATTCGGCGTGAAAAACTGAATGAAGTTCTCCATACATACTCTGTTTCTGCGTTTCGAAATGTGAAGCGGAAAAAAGCACTCTGTATACTGACTGAGATTAAGTCGGATATGAGTTATGTCCCGCATGGTTCTTGTTTGTTATTATTCTGGTTGCTCACGCCGTTCTCGAGATATATCAATTTTTTCGAAAAAATTTCATGAACGGAACAATCTAGACTTATGTTAGGTGTTTTTGTAATTGGAATAAAATGTGTCTTCGAACCAGTCATCAATATACCGGATATTCTATTTTATTGATGAAATCGCATCGAATAAATGGTTAGTATCTGGAGAATTGTTTGCTGAAACAGAAGGCTTAGCAATTGCGATCCAGGATCAGGTTGTTTTCACGAGGAATTATAGAAAACACATCATCAAACAAAATATAGATGATTCTTGCCGTAGATGTTTCTGTTCTTCCTTCAGAAACAGTTTTCATATATTATCATCTTGCTCAGTCCTTGCTTCAACAGATTATTTAGAAAGACATAATGCCGTCGCTAATATTATTCATTTTAATCTAGGAATTAAACATGACCTAATTCCCAAAAGAAAAAATTTCACAAATATGAACCTGAGATTATTCGTGAAAATGACAAATGTAAACTTTATTTTGATACAACAATTCTTTGCAACAGAGCTGTAAAACACAATAGACCAGATATCATTCTTAATGATAAACAGAATCAAATAACATATATAATTGATATTGCTATACCCGACACACATTATACAAAATAAATACAATGAAAAAATTTCTAAATATATGATGCTTAGCGACGAGATTAAAAAAATGTGGAAAATGAAGAAAATATTTATTCTACCGATTAATATTTCCACAACAGGTGTTATTCCTAGAAATCTTCACAAAAGTATTGAGATTTTGGGTCTGAAGAAAAATTTGTTTGAACAGTTACAAAAGATAACAGTCATCAAATCTTGTAATATTCTTCGTAGGTTTCTTTCCGAAAAAAATAATGAGGTAGAGTCATAGGTTTTCTCTTTAGTTTATACTGCTCAGAATCTCATTTCGTATTTTATTTATTTGTTTATATAAATGTGATATAATTAACTCACAATTTTGTCATATTTATATTCAGAGCAGTATTCTATTCGATCGTTCACCACTTCACACAAAGGAAACTATTAATGAGTAACATTCAGTGTTACTTGACTAAGGTCCGTACACTGGATTTTTCCGGGGAGAAAGCCTCTGACACTACTCGTTGGTACATTGATATCATTGTCTAATGATGCTATAGTATGTATATATTCTGGTAGATTGACATATTCTCATAACATTTAACGTTATCCTAATATATAATTATTCCAGGATATGTTTTGATTATAATCATTGCCTGGCAATGGTATTAATTACCGGATGGTGGATTTATATTTTTCATGAAATCAGTTTGATTGCATGAACAGATATATGGGCAGCTCGTCGGGGTAAAACCCCGATATATATATATATATATATATATATATATATATATATATATATATATATATATATATATATATATATATATATATATATATATATACATTCTTCTGAAAAAGAGAGTATTTACAAAAATTCGAATAATTGTATTATTGTATTGACAATAAATGCTTATATCTATAATTTTGTTGTTTGTCGGAAAAACACAAGATTGAGCTCAGAAAAATGTAACAGCGAAACCGTACTATCTTGCGTATGATTTAATAAACAAGTGAAAAAACCTGAGAAAAAAACTCGTTTCCCTGTCGCTATTGCACTAGCAATAGCTTGTCTGTTTATGTTGTATTTGTGTCGTGTGTACATAAAGATTTTTCTGCTTAGAAGCTTCATTCTCTCATTCTCACCTTGCACTCTATGATTTCCAGACGAAGAAAAGGGTGAAAGGAAGGGGGTTTGGGACAGGAATCTGTAACAATGGAAAAAGAAAACCAGCAGAAAAATATTTCAACGATCATACTTGACTCTTATATGAATAAACACACTTGAATTTGAGAAAAGATTCTACAAAGCAAGCAAGGCCATCAAAAAAAGGACTAAAGAGATAATCAAAAAGTATATAACCTGCGGTATTGCCTCTTTCGCGGAGATGTTCTTCCGTCGCAGTGTAACATAATCACTTCCTTGTTCTTGCTTGACAATTTTGAAGTATAATCTCGCAAAATCCCTTCAATATTCAAACTCAACAAAACAATTCCATAGTCCTCTCACTAGGGTGCTTGATCTACCTCAATATTTACAATCGACTCTGAGAGGCTGCAAGTATGTGTGATGTAGGGTTGTCGTACATACACGATACACCCTACCTACCTACATACCTGGGTAGGGTGCACCGTAGCATACATAGATATAAGCTTTCCGCACAATATACATTATTTTAGTCAAGATTTGGGTTAGGTTTAGTTAGGTTCTTCTCTATAATATCAATGAAAAAAAAAACAGTTACATATGGTGTTAAACTAAAATAAGGAGTGACTTTGGATGTTAAAGCGTGGCACTGCATGTCCTAAGCATACTTTTTATAAGATGGTACGTAACCACTGAGGTCTAATCGCAAGCATAATAACATATGATCGTCAGTTAATCGATTGCGATATTTTGACTTAATTATCTTCATTCCAGAAAATTCAGACTCGTACAGATAAGTTGACCCAAACATTTCCGTCAGTTAAAGGGCGATTAACCTTACATTCGGATATAATAGATATAAATAGATATAGATATAAAACACCAGAAATTTGTATCAGATGCTATAGCTTTGAGATGGATACCTGATATAATCTGCACCAACTCATTTTTAACAGAACATGAGTTCATACTAACTGACTTGCTATTTCAGTAGCTAATTCCTCGATGTTTTAACATGAAAAAGGATAACTCATAAATGATGCTATATTTGCCAATTTACTGCAATCATAAAAAAGCATTTCGAATTGTCCCAAAATATTTGATAATTCAGTCTCATACGTCTCATAATTCAACTGAGGAATCCTTGGTTTTAAAGACGGAAAATGTTTCAGATCCTTTCTTTTCAGTTGATCTATCATCAGTTGCAATATACTTTTGAATGCGTTTACTGCGCTAATCATCTCAATAATAGTTTTGCCTTCACCTTGAAGCTACAAAAATCAATCAGCCATTTTTCATTTTACAACTTCTGAGTGTCATCACTGTCTCGAAAAGCTGTTATTTTGGGCAATAACTCTTGATCCTTTCTTGAAATTTTCCGCGACTCATCACAATTTTTGTTGTAATGGCCATAATTTCCTCCGTGTTTAAAAATTTCGAACACAAAATCTGTTGATGTATAATGCAATGGAATGAAGGGAAATCTTCCAATCATTGCCTAATTTATATATTGGTAGCTTGTAGTTCTTCAAGAAATTGAAGAAAACGTCATATATCATTTCGCCACGGGTCTTCCCCTTCAGAGGAATGATTGTCAAAAATTCTTCCTTAGCCAACATGTCATTGAATACCATTCGAATAAAAATACAAAGCTGGGCAGTGTCTGTCATATCGGTGGAGTCTTCGAACTGTAAAGAAAAGTATGTACATTTCATGATATCATGTTTTAGTTTATCTGCTATATCCTGACTCATGAGTTCAATACGCCTCGTGACAGTCGGACGAGATAACTGAAGTTCTCTAATAGCAAACATGATTTCTGTTTCATTTTAAAAATATCCAAAGAAAGTCTCAGCGGCTTCAATAATGTTTCCTTCACAACCGATCCACCTTCGAATGGTTTCTTGTGTTTCGCCAATATATGAGATATTTTAAGGGACGCGATCGTAGCAGCTTTTGATTGTTTGGCTGGTCTTGTGAACATGGTGTGTTCTTTTTTCAAACAAGATATCAAATCACGTACTTTTCGTTTTCTTAATTCACCCTGTGGCGAAAAATCCTTTTCATAGTTTTTATGAACCGTTTTATGATGCCTCGCTTAGGTGTTGCAACTAACGCACGTCAAATAAGACAAATGTACTTATCCCTCACCATAAAAAAGAAAAATTCTTCCTCCCAATCGTTATTAAAATGATACGTTTTAGATTTCTTCGCTGAACTCATTTTGTACTATTTAATAATAAACTTTGTATCGGCGTAGTATTGCTTTCAAGTTACTATTCAGAATGACACTAATTCCTACAGGCGCAACATTTATATCGGCGTGAACGAAAGTTTCGAATGTCAAAGACGCCGCCCGAAATTTCTAGAAAAGCGACAGGAATAAAAAACGCGGTTTTTCTTTGACAAGTACCGCGCGTTCCTGTGATAAAGCCACCTTTTGCCGCTAGCAAAGTGTTATTTCATTACGTAATGAATTTTTGTAGTTTAGTTACCTACTTATTAAAAATTTTTTTCTTCTCGAGATCTACTGAAAAAGCACACGTGATCTACCGTTTGAGCACCCCTATTATAGACATTATAGAACATTCATGCATTTTCAGCACACAATCTTCAATTTACAATTTTTTAAATCGAATATAAAAATTCAACATACTAAACTATCATATAATGGTAATCATATACTCTGAAATATAGTTAATCCCTATTCTAGTGTTCCACCCTATAATCTACTGAAGTTCATTAACCAAGCACTGCAAAAAATAATGTTAAGCTCATGATAGAATCACAACTCATGCATGTTTCAGAAGTTTAGAACAAAATTAATTTAACTTCTAAATCAATACCAGAAATGTATATTAATTTTGATCAACCTTCTCAATCGAAAACAAAACTATAATTCTTACAAATTATTCAAAATTTTCTGCTCTTCCTGGTAACTATCCTGCATTTCTCAACAATCACAACTTTTCCAGGATCGTGATAAATGAAACAAAACAAGAATTACGAGTATCTTTCATCCCAATCGTATGTTATAGCCTTAAAATCATTCAAAAATCCCATAGAGAAACAGTTTCAGTTTTCCCAATTTTCCGAGCGATTTCCCCAATTTTTCTTTAACCGGAAACGTTGTCGAACTGAAGCGAATAAAATAATTGGGGGCAGTACTTAACTGATGAGCTTTCAACGAAACAGCACTCAATTTTTATTTTTATAGGATTACATGACTTGAATAAGTGCAATAACTGTCGTTCATGGAACTCTCAAATGCTGAAATAAGAACTGATAAAATAACAAGCACATTGTTTCTGTAGATCAGGTGATGTCAGGACTCCAGTTCATCAATCAATGGCACTGAAACATTCCAACCTTAGTTTCAGTATTCTAACTACGGGATTCTTCGACTGATACTAGCATCATGGATTTTATCCGGGAACTTAAAGCAAACATTGGAAAGCACTTTACTTTCTCTGACCATCTAAAGGTATCCGTGAATTGTGTGTACAACGCAATTCCACAGAATTTCCGAGGCAAAATATAGGCCAAATTACTCATATGAAAAGTTTCTTCGTTTGGCTGTTAGATGCTGTTAAAGCTTAAAACTCTTTCTGCTTTTTTTAAATATTTCAAAACGTCTCAATTGATTCCATTCATACTCTAAATACGTACTTGAATACTATAACTTATTTTATCGTTCCACACAATGACCTTGCAGTGACCGAAAAAACTCAAATGTGCTTTTAATTAGCCATATTATATATATATATATATATATATATATATATATATATATATATATATATATATATATATATATATATATATATATATACACTCGGAGGCAAAATTAGCGGAACACTCGAAAATTTAACCAAATTCGAAGTCCGATATTTTTCCTAATTCTCAACAGATTAAGATGATTTTTTCGGCAAGTTATAGATCAACTCTTCTGCTTTGTAGAAATTATAAGAAAGAACAAAAATAATTTGAAAACAATTTTATACGGGGGCGAAACAAAAAGTGTTTTTTTTGTCAAAAATTCGTAACACCCTGTGGAATTTCGTGGTCCGAGTTGAAACGTACAATATCATGGTCTGTCAAGACACATCTTCCTGCAGTAACGAACTTCTTGTTTTATGCATTTATCTCTATTTTTACAAGAGATATCCGATTTGAAGCGAAAAGTCACAAATTTCAAGAATTTATTTTTAATCTTGCCTAGGTGCATAACATCGGAGGTTAGACAAAAAATAAAATCAAAATTAGAGAAGCGGAAATCTAACGAAATGAAAATTTTGAAATTCACTGCTCCGCTCCGGAGAATTCGAAGTACACTGGAAAAATCGTTGATTTTGCACATTTATTTTGAATTTTTTGTGTGACACTCTATAATAATTATCATTCCTGTCCAAAATTGAGAGCAGGTGTGTATCCTGGCGATACACTCGTGAAATGAAATAAAAATGTTGAGAAAAATGTTCATGATGACCCCCAAAAAAAAACATTTGATTTTAGTAGCGAGTATGACCCCCCCGAGCTCTTATTACAGAGCGCATACGATTTCGCATACTCCCAATGATGTTGTCTATCATCTGTTGAGGTATGTTGTCCCACTCTTCCACCAAAGCCAATGTCAGCTCTTCAACGTTGCCTGGATTCCGTTGTCGAACCCTTCTTCCAAGAATGTCCCAAACGTGTTCGATCGGGTTTAAATCCGGTGACCGCGACGGCCAGTCCATTCGTGTGATCCCAACTTCATTGAGATATTCTATCACTATGCGCGCAGTATGAGGGCGCCCGTTATCGTGCATAAAAAGGAAATTTTCCCCTATGTAAAGAGCAAAAGGCACAACATGGGGCTCCAAGATTTCTGTTATATACCGATGGGCATTAAGTGATCCATTGCCAATAATCTCCAGTTCTGTTCGTACTCCCAAGCATATGCCACCCCATATCATAACTGACCCTCCACCGTATTGCTCAGTTCCTGCGAAGTTCGCTTGATTGTACCGTTCCCCTCGATGCCTCCATATTCTATCTCTACCATCCACGAAATTCACACAATATCGGCTCTCATCACTAAATAAAACTCGTCTCCACTGATTGATTGTCCATGCTACATGCTCCCTAGCAAACGCCAATCTTGCTACCCGATGGGCTCTATCGAGTCTCGGTGCTCTTGCTTGCGCGTATGATCTCAGACCAACTTCATTTAATTGTCTTCTGACTCTCATTCTTTAAACAAGTGCAAATGTGGTCATATACAAAAAAACGTGTGTTGTATTTCATATTTGATAAAAAAAGGTGTGCACATGTGTAAATGAAAAGTTTTATCAATGGTCCCAGAATTCGGTTGTGTATTTTAATACCTACCGACTGTTATCTCCTATGAATTCCTAATTTTCACCAAATTAACCAAATTGTCATCAATAACTAATGCAATTCGAACATAAAAATCGCAAACGACAATTTCGACACGCCTGAGTGATAATAAGAAAATTCCAAATTGATAGACGAATTTTAATGACAATTTCTTGATTCAATGGAATTTCTCCAAAATGGCGATTTTCCACTTGAAATTGAATATATTTTGCAAAAATAGAGATATACGCATGAAACAAGAAGGGCGTTAATTTAGGAAGATGTGTCTTGACAGACCATGATATTGTACGTTTCAACTCGGACCACGAAATTCCACAGGGTGTTACGAATTTTTGACAAAAAAACACTTTTGTTTCGCCCCCGTATAAAATTGTTTTCAAATTATTTTTGTTTTCTCTTATAATTTCTACAAAGCAGAAGAGTTGATCTATAACTTGCCGAACAAATCATCTAAATCGGTTGAGAATTAGGAAAAATATCGAACTTCGAATTTGGTTAAATTTTCGAGTGTTCCGCTAATTTTGCCTCCGAGTGTATATTAAGATAAGCGGTTTAATCACAAAAAACGTTTAATAAATTAAACAATTTGTCAAAGGTTTCACAAAAACATATTGATGAGTGAAAACGATAATTTTGTTTCAACGGGATGGGGCACCTTCACACATAAATGTAGGCAAATGCCTGGATTACCTTCTCAACATAAGGATTGGAAGAAGGGGCCGATTGGGACGCCGGCCACATCACTTGATCTTAGTTTATTAAATTTTTTTTCTATGGGGATATCTTAAATTGAGGATTTTTCAAAAGAACCCTCATCGAGGTACTTAAGGTACTCGTAACACATGAAAATAGGTTTACTCCTCAGAGACAACATTGAATTCTGAGAAATTGTTCAGTAGATATTTTATTGATTAATTAAAACACTAGGTAGAGGTTTCACAAAAACATATTAAGATACTCGACATAGATTTCGAGTTATCAACCCATTATCAAGAGTAATACAATACTGAAAAACAAAGTGAGTGGTGTTACTCAAATATAACGGTATTCACAACAGGAGATAGACCCAATTCTTCTTGCTTTTTAAAATTTAGCTAGTTTTCCTTACGAGCGGACATGATTTCCATCACTTTAAATTATCAACCTTCTTCTCTTCATTACCTGGATTTATAAGTTCAATCCTCTCGAAATCTATGAAATGATTTTCATCTGTACAATGGTCAGAAATACCAGTGAAATTCTTGTTTTGTATAATGGATCTTATATTTTCACAATTCTCTTCTCGATAATTCTTCCGCTGTACCTATACAGAAACTCTTGCATTTACTGCAGTATATTTTATACACTCCACTTTTATCCAATAATTTTATCGTTATTACTACTGACAGTAAAAGTTCATGTTGTTTTTGTTTTATTAAGGTGTCAATTGAATTCGTTTTATAGCCGTCATTCTTAGCATTAATTTCAATATTTGAACTTCATTCTCGAAATCATCAACTGACAAAGGATAGAGGGTAATATGTGAACAAACAAATGAAAACCACTTAATTGGATATTCCGGGATTGAAAACTTCTGTTATGAATCAAGCTATCCGCAAAGGTTGGTTAGATTTCAAAATTCGGAAGACTACATCCCTAACTACCCTCGTAAGGTTTCCCTCCTAAACTTAATTTGTTTTCCCATTGTTCAATAATCGCTGGATCTCTTTGCCCTATTCGATTCTGAGGGGGTTAAAGTGCCCCCTCTGAAGGAGATGTTCGTTGAAACTTCAAATATACGTCAGAAGACATCCCATACACAAAATCAATCGACGTGTTTCAGCAAATTTTTCCGATAACTACGGTATAATGATTACACAAAAATGCGATATATTAGTGAATCATCAATATGCTAGCCTATCGATTGTTTGACGAAAAATAGTTATCTTAACATCATAAAATGGATTACAATGCGCCCCATCCTGTTTCAACAGGATGGGACGCATCAACACTATGCTATGTATGTGCAAAAATGCCTGAATTATCTTCTCAACAAGTGGATTGGACGGAGGGACCTATTGAGTCACCATCCAGATCACTGGATCTTAAGTTATTACATTTTTTCTATAGGGATATTTTAAATAAGGGTTTTTTCAAAATTAACCTTTGTTGACGTACTCAATGTACTTGTAACACGAAAATAGGCATATTCCACCAGAGACATCATAAAATTGTGAAAAATGACATGAATATGAGAAGAAACAAATGAAACCCAATCAATTTGATATTCCGGCATTGAGAACTTCTGTTATGAATCAAGTTATCCGAAAACGTTGGTTACATTTCGAAATTCGAAAGACTTCATCCCTAACTACCCTCGAAAGGTTTCCCTTCTAAACAAAAATTAATTTTTTTTCCCATTTTTCAATAATCGCTGGATCCCTTTGCCCTATTCGATTCTGAGGGGGTTAAAGTGCCACCTCTGAAGGAGATGTTCGTTGAAACTTCAAATATACGTCAGAAGACACAAAATCATTCGACGTGTTTCAGCAAATTTTTCCGATAACAACGGTATAATGAATACACAAAAATGCGATCTATTTGTAAATCGTCCATATTCTAGCCTAACGATTGTTTTACGAAATGTAGTTATCTAAAAATCATAAAAACTAATGGATTACAATGTAAGATATATAATCTCGTTTCGTAATGCTATAAAAACGAAATAAATTCAAGAATCAGAGAACGATAATTTGGTTTCAACAGGAGGGGACGCATCAACACTGTGCAATGCATGTGCGAAAATGCCTGAACTATCTTCTTAACAAGTGGATTGGAAGAAGGAACCAATTGAGTCACCATCCAGATCACTGGATCTCAAGTTATTACATTTTTTCTATAGGGATATTTTAAATAAGGGTTTTTTCAAAATTAACCTTTGTTGACGTACTCAATGTACTTGTAACACGAAAATAGGCATATTCCACCAGAGACATCATAAAATTGTGAAAAATGATATGAATATGAGAAGAAACAAATGAAACCCAATAAATTTGATATTCCGGCATTGAGAACTTCTGTTATGAATCAAGTTATCCGAAAACGTTGGTTACATTTCGAAATTCGAAAGACTTCATCCCTAACTACCCTCGAAAGGTTTCCTTCTAAACAAAAAATAATTTTTTTCCCATTTTCAATAATCGCTGGATCCTTTGCCCTATTCGATTCTGAGGGGTTAAAGTGCCCCTCTGAAGGAGATGTTCGTTGAAACTTCAAATATACGTCAGAAGACACAAAATCATTCGACGTGTTTCAGCAAATTTTTCCGATAACAACGGTATAATGAATACACAAAATGCGATCTATTTGTAAATCGTCCATATTCTAGCCTAACGATTGTTTTACGAAATGTAGTTATCTAAAAATCATAAAACTAATGGATTACAATGTAAGATATATAATCTCGTTTCGTAATGCTATAAAAACGAAATAAATTCAAGAATCAGAGAACGATAATTTGGTTTCAACAGGAGGGGACGCATCAACACTGTGCAATGCATGTGCGAAAATGCCTGAACTATCTTCTTAACAAGTGGATTGGAAGAAGGAACCAATTGAGTCACCATCCAGATCACTGGATCTTAGGTTATTACATTTTTCCTATAGGGATATTTTAAATAAGGGTTTTTCAAAATTAACCCTTGTTGACGTACTCAATGTACTTGTAACCGACGAAAATAGGCATATTCCACCAGAGACATCATGAAATTGTGAAAAATGATATGGTTATGACAAGAAACAAATGAAACCCAATCAATTTGATATTTCGGCATTGAAAACTTCTGTTATGAATCGAGTTATCCGAAAACGTTGGTTACATTTCGAAATTCGAAAGACTTCATCCCTAACTACCCTCGAAAGGCTTCCCTTCTAAACAAAAATTAATTTTTTTTCCCATTTTTCAATAATCGCTGGATCCCTTTGCCCTATTGGATTCTGAGGGGGTTAAAGTGCCCCCTCTGAAGGAGATGTTCGTTGAAACTTCAAATATACGTCAGAAGACACAAAATCATTCGACGTGTTTCAGCAAATTTTTCCGATAACAACGGTATAATGAATACACAAAAATGCGATCTATTTGTAAATCGTCCATATTCTAGCCTAACGATTGTTTTACGAAATGTAGTTATCTAAAAATCATAAAAACTAATGGATTACAATGTAAGATATATAATCTCGTTTCGTAATGCTATAAAAACAAAATAAATTCAAGAATCAGAGAACGATAACTTGGTTTCAACAGGAGGGAACGCATCCACACTGTGCTATGCATGTGCGAAAATGCCTGAACTATCTTCTTAACAAGTGGATTGGAAGGAGGAACCGATTGAGTCACCATCCAGATCACTGGATCTTAGGTTATTACATTTTTCCTATAGGGATATTTCAAATTGGGGGTTTTTCAGAATGAACCCTTGTTGACGTGATTAATGTACTTGTAAGACACGAAAACAGGTATATTCCACCAGAGACATAATGAAATTGTGAAAAATGATTCAGTATTTATTCAAACAATTAATTGAAACACTTGGCAAAGGTTTCACTAAAGTATATTGAAATGCTCTATTTATAATTCGGATTATCAGTCTATTATCAAGAGTAATGGAATACTGTAAGACGAAATGAGTGATTTTACTTGCATTCACAATAGGAGATGAACGAAGTCTGTTTGCTCATTACAAACTGGATGGTTTTTCTTACTAGCATTGTTCAACTTCTTGAACAACATTTTCTTCCTCTTGAAAAAGTTCCTCTATAAGCTTTGACTATTTTGATTAATATACGAAAACAAAAGCACTCACATTACGGTTTAGCGTTTAATATTTGAGATTAACTTAGATAGGTTGATCAATATTCTACACTACCATCCAATCAATAGTCCTTAAATTTGCTGGGATTCCTAAACGACGTTGAACTAAAATGAATTACAAAACGGGTATGACTCGCATAATGAAGCGTTCATCGGCGTCGGTGGCACCCCCATCGATTATCGAAATTACGAATAATCCAGATGTCTGTATTAAGTGATATCATCAAAGCTTGTGGAATACGCAAATACCTGCTTTGTAGCTATTCGGACTGTTAGTTAATTCGGTATCACAAAAGGCTTCAAAGGTCTTCTAGGCCGAACACAACGAAAGCATTTGGCCGGGAAATATCTCACTATCTACGCTCAACATACGGCCAGCGCTCAGCACTGAAACCAGTAGCGTAGAAGAGGTCCATAGTTCGTTTGTAACAGATTATTCGGTAGACTTCTCATGAATGTTGTAATTTATCATTAACTACATAATATGTGGCTTAGTATCTAATTCTGAGATATTTCAACATTCACAACATGGATTTTTACTTTTCCCTGTATCTGATGCGATTCAGATTTAGTTCAGTTTAGTATGTTGAATTTTTTATATTCGATTCAAAAAATTGTAAATTGAAAAATGTTGGCTGAAAATACATGAAAAATGAATATAACAGGGGTGCTCAACCGGTCGATCGAGTGCTTTTGGGTAGATCTCGAGAAGAAAAAACTTTTAATGAGTAATAACTAAACTACAAAAATTTATTAAGTAATAAAATAACCCTCTGCTAGCGACAAAAGGCGGCTTTATCAAAGGAACGCGCGGTACTCGTGAAAGAAAAGCCGCCTTCTTTATTCTTGCCGCTTTTCTAGAAATTTCTACGTCGATACAAAGTTTATTATTAACTATTACAAAATGAGTGCAGCGAATAAATCAAAGGATAAGTGCATTTGTCTTATTTGTCGTGCTTCGGTTGCAATACCTAAGCTTGGTAACTTGAGAGGCATCATAAAACGGTTCATAAAAACTATGAAAAGGATTTTCCGCCACAGAGTGAATTAAGTAAACGAAAAGTACGTGATTTGATATCTTGTTTGAAAAAGAACAAACCAGGTTCACAAGACCAGCCAAACAATCTAAAGCTGCTACGATCGCGTCATTTAAAATATCTCATATATTGGCGAAACACAAGAAACTATTCGAAGATGTTGTGAAGGAAGCATTTATTGAAGCGGGTGAGACTTTATTTGGAGATTTTAAAAATAAAACAGAAATCATGTCTGCTATTAGAGAACTTCAGTTATCTCGTCCGACTGTGACAAGGCGTATTGAAGTCATGAGTCAGGACATGAAAGATAAACTAAAACATGATATCATGAAATGTACATACTTTTCTTTACAGTTCGACGAATCCACCGATATAACCGACACTGCCGAGCTGTGTATTTTTATTCGGATGGTATTCAATTACATGTTGGCTAAGGAAGAATTTTTAACAATCATTCCTCTGAAGGGGAAGACCCATGGCGAAGATATATATGACGTTTTCTTCAATTTTGTGAAAAACTACAAGCTACCAATATATAAATTAGTGTGCACTTTAACACCATTAACTTGGAGCTTCAAGGTAAAGGAAAAACTATTATCGAGATGATAAGCGCAGTAAACACATTCAGAAATGAATTGCAACTTATGGTAAATCAGATAAATCGACTGAAAAGAAAGGATCTAAAAGATTTTCCGTCGTGGAAAGCAAGGATTCCTCAGTTGAATTATGATACGTATGAAGCTGAATAATCGAATATTTTGGGACAATTCGGAATTTGCCGTAAATTGGCAAATATAGCATCATTTATGAGTTATCCTTTTTCATGTAAAAGCATTGAGGAATTACCTACTGAAATATCAAGTCAGTTTAATGTGAACTCATGTTCTGTTGAAAATGGGTTGGTGCAGATTATATCAGATATACATCTCACAGCTGCAGCATCTGATACAAATTTTTTTATTGATATTATAGAGAAGAACCTAACTAAACCTAACCCAAACCTTGACTAAAATAATGTATATTGTCGGAAAGCTAATATCTATATATGCTACGGTACACCCTACCTAGGTAGGTGGGTAAGTAATTCTGTAGGGTGTATAGTGTATGTATGACAACCCTGCATCACACATATTTGCAGCCTCTCAGAGTCGATCGTAAGTAGTCTAAAAATATTGAGGTAGATCGCCAGCAGTTCAAGTTTGAGCTCCCCTGGTTTAGATAGTCTGCTGAGAAAAATTTTAACATTGAATAAAGTAAATGACCTTCTCTGCTCACAACCAGTAATTGAAATATCTAACCATAATTTACAAATCAACAAATATTCACATATTTTGCAAAGAAACTCCACGAAGAGCAAAAATGAAAATAAGTATACTTGGAGACCAGAATATAGAAGCACATTGTTTATGTGGGAACCTTGTATTAGAACCCAATGAAAACATAGAACAATAATGAGATATTAGCAATAATCAAGATAAATTGATGAAAACATAATATATTTTTCAGAAAAATAAGGAAAAAAAAATTATTTTTGTCAGAAGAATTTAGTTTCGAATTCATTACAAATAGTTACAAAAATCTGTGCCACATCGGAATTTAAGAAATTCAAAAGATATTGTTTTCATTAAACAGCAAAAAACTTTATGAATAACATAAAACAAAATTGCAAAGACATAGAGATCTGCATCAAAAACAAATCTAGAGGACAAATGAATGAATGAAGTTTGATGTCACAATTAGGTCCAGCCATGGCATTTTCTTGTGCACTTCAGTGCAACATTGTAACGCCTCCATCGTGGCTTGACAAGAGGGAAGCAGGTGTGAAAACAGTACTGAAACCTAGAAAAATTTTAATTCTAAAAGGATCTGAAGAAATTGGTTCTATTGCATCAGCAGAGAGAAGGACGTTTGTATATGATAGGGGAAACTCGGTGCCATGTATGTTGTCCTTGTCACGAATCAAATATAGGAGCTATTTTGTTCGCGATGGACAGGCTGCATTTGCGCTGGGAACGCTAGTGGCTGAATGGACTGGGCTAAATTTCAAAATATTCATAACCATTTCATAGACAACGTGAAACCAACTCCATCCGATCCTGTTCTATTTTTATTAGTCCCTTCATTCCATCATTAAAAGTGTTCGGAAGGAACCATTCCTGAAAGGGAATAGAGAAGTGCTTTGACAAACTGTTGGGGCGTGCAAATTTGTGTATCAATGTATAAGGTGAATACATTAATTGATAAAGAAGATTTGTATTAAAATTAATATTGGTTGTTTCTATTTTCAAAAAGTGCGGTTAGTTTTGGAATGGGGGGTATAGACACACTTGATCCAAGTGGAGGTGCAGCAAAAGCAGCGTCACTCAAGAGAATATGAATGATGTGTGAATCATCAAAAAAGGCCGACATGTTACATGTCGATCTCTCGAGAGATTAAGGCATCATTGAGGATTTCAAAGACTTCAACTCACGGAGAATTATGTGTGAAAATTAGTTTCCCGTTAGATAATAGGTATCTGAAGAATCTGGAGAATCTGAAGATGTTTACAACATTGCCAGTGCTGACGAATCATGGATTCTTCATGCGAGCCAGAAAATGAGCGCCAATCTTCTGTTTGGGTATATATAAATATATTCTTTTGAAAAGAGAAGATTCACAAAAATTCGAAAAATTGTATTTACAATAAATGCTTATAGCTATAATTTTGGTGTGTGTCAAAAAAACACAATCGTAAAAAACAAACGAATAAATAGAATATCAAGGGAAAAACAGACCATGCCCGTTCGTTAATCAAATCTAAACTCGCATCATGCCTCCTACGATTGCCCCTAAAGTGTAAGCACAGGAAATGTAACAGGGGAACCATACTATCTTACGTATGATTCAAAAAACTAGTGAAAAAACCTGTTGAAAAAACTCGCTATTGTACTAGCAATAGCTTGTCTGTTTATGTTGTGTTAGTGTCGTGTGTACAAAAAGAGTACCAAAAATTTTTCTGCTTAGCAACTTCATTCTCTCATTGTCATCTTGCACTCCATGATTTCCAGGACTTCTTCACGAATACAAGGGTGAAAAGAAAGGAATATTGGGACAGGAAAAATCTGTAACAATGGAAAAAGAAAACGAGCAGAAAAATATTCCATCAAAACATACCTAACTCTTATATGTCTAAACTCACTTGAATCTAAGAACTTAACTAATGCTCCTCTGTTTTTCAACAGACAACATCTCATACACCTTTTAGGAATGAAGCCCTACGTGGGTGTAGCCCTTGCCTTATCAACATACACCATGGGAAAAAGCACTAAGGGGGAGCAGTTCTAGCCTTATCTAAGAACTTAACAAATGCTCCGCTGTTTTTCAGCAGGGAACATCTCATACACCATTCGAGGATGTAGCCCATAATCACCTCAAGATTCAGAAACTAATCTCCTAAATAGACCTCAATTTCTCTACCCAGTTAATGAAATTATCTGAAATGGAATGAATTTCTTGAAAACCACCCGTAAAATGGTAAATAGGACATTCGAGGACTTAATGTCTTATTGTATCTTCAGCTGCGCCACATTCACATGCCGAACTTTCTACAGTATTCCATTTGAACAACATACTATTATTACGACCATGTCCTGTCCTGAGACGATTTATGTACACCAATTTTTCCTGCTTATATCGAAACCTGCAACCCTTTTGAAAGGATCCTCTACGAGTACTTTATTGGAAATATCAACTTCCTGCCATTCAGTTTTCCAAAGATCAACAGCCTTCACCCGTGTACGCAAAAAGTGAATCGACCATATAGGTTTCCTAGATTTCAATCTCAGGTTAGGTGGATTGTGAAGATCGTGTATTATCGCAAAAACTTACGGAAATGAGTGATACTTATCCCGAGCCGATTTAAGAGATAATTTCCTGCGAATATGGGAAGGAACTACATTGCAAATAACCGGAAGCTATGGGGTAGCAGTTGAACTGATACGTCCCCTTATAACTCTCATAGAACAGTTCAACTGAGAATCAATCTCATTGATATGAGCACTATTCAACCACACCTGACTCCAATATTCTGCTGCTGAATATACTGAAGCTAAAGCAGTAGTTCGCAAAGTAGAGACTCCGGCACCCCAATTAGATCCAACTAGTTTATGTAGTATATTGTTTTTGTTTTCAACTTCTGACATAATTTATCAATATGAAATTTGAAAGTCAAAGGACGATCAAACTTTACACCAAGGTATGTTAAAGTGAAATTATGAGTTAATAGTGATTGATTGAAGAATACTCTTAGTTACCTATCCTTCTCATGATTATTCAGATGAAAACAAGAAACCTCAGTTTTCGAAGGATTTGGACATAAACGCCATTATGTGAAGAAAATGTTCAGAATTTCTAAATCAGAAAACAGTGTTGCTCAATTGTTTCGAAGTCATAGTGTCGAAAAACCAAAGCAATATCATCAGCATAAATAAACTTTGTAGAGGAAGTTTCAGGGATGTCAGACAGATATAAATTGAAGAGAAGAGGTACAAGAACAGATCCCTGAGGTAGGCCATCATTAAGAGTGTAAAATCTACTGCTTTTCTCACCGATAAAAACTTCTAACAGATAATATATTTTCAATCAACTTCACAATTTTTCTACATTGAATTACTTCAAAGAGTTTATAAATCAAACCATCCTTCCAAACTGAGTCATATGCCGAAAAAAGATCTACAAATACAGCGCCTATTTTAAGTTTACCCTGGAATCCTGTCTCAATGAAAGTGAATAAACCTAAAACCTGATCAGAACAATTCCAGTTTTTTCGAAAACCTCCCTGAGAAGTGGACAAAGCTCTGTCAATGATTGGTTCTAACCTATAAGTAAGAAGTCTTTCCAAAATTTTGAAAGGAACAGAAAGTGAGCTGATAACTACTAGGAAGTTCTGGATTTTTCCCATGTTTGGGAATGGCAATAACTTTAGCCTTTCTAAATTCAACGGGAATACTACCTGAGCTGAGTATGTCATTGTAAAAGGATAGTAACCACTTGTTACCGTTATTTCCTAGATGTTTGAAAAATTGAGGGAAAATGCCATCAAATCCTAGAGCTTTTGCGAACTTAAGTAGATTTTATTGCAGATTTGGGCTCTTCTTCCTCAAAAGGATTCAATAAATCATCAACCGTGATAGCGTCCTCCTCCTTTCATGTAAGATTCGTTTCATTCTATTCCTGTCATATCTACTAATCTTCACACTTTTAGAGACATTAACAAGCCTAGATGCTACAGAATTCGGATTCATATTGGACGGAGTTTTTGAAACGGGATTAGCATTGCCTAATTTCCTCAACAAATCCCAGGAACTTCTACTAGAATGACGAAAATTCATACCACTCATCAACTCATCCCATTTATTCTTTCTGCTATCATTCAAAGAACTGAGGAGTGCATCGTCTTTCTCTCTGGAAGGATTTTGCTGATAATCTTTATGTAAAGTATTTGATTCCTCTGACCACCCAGGTAAATAATCCTTTCGAAAGCCTCTGGGAATATGTTTTTTAGCAGCATTTTTGACAACTCCTATAAACCGGAAATAATTTCTACCCAAGGGAGGAACCTCTCAAATCTACTTGTTTAGTGAAATCATTCCAACGAACTTTTTCGAAATTCCATCTTGGTTTTTCTAATGAATCTACAAATGTAAATTGAAAACCTAACGAAATAATAACTGGCTTATGTTGACTGTGAGGAAAATCTGTACTTTAGGAAGAACAGAAAGAGAAAACAATTAGAAACCAGATAAAGATCAGGATTATAGTCGCGATTTCATCTTGCAGAATGAAAAGTGCCCTTTGTCTTCACATCAAATACAAGTTGAAGATCATTTGTTTCCATCCATTGAACTAATGAAATACCACTCCTGTTTTCTGTATAACCCCATTGGTTGTTGTTGTGAAGGCAATTGAAGTCACCACAATAGATAGAAGGGTGGGGAAAAATAATACCGAAAGTGATGAGCCAGAGGTTTATGAATATTAACGACAAACACATCAAAAAATTTGAACGCAATATAGAAAACACCACTCGACATACCCTTCTGTACAAGTTCAATATGATTGAATTATGAAGATTTTACATAGCAAGCAAGGCCATAAATATGACTAAGGAGATAATCGAAAAGTACATAACCTGCGATATTTCCTCTTTTGCGGAGATATTCTTCCGTCGCAGTGTGATTCTCCTGAAGCATATTCACTTCCACCTTGTTCTTGCTTGCCAATTCTGAAGAATAATCGCATTTATCCTTGGAATTCCCTTCAATATTTAAACTCAACAAAACAATTCCCTCTCTGTTTGACCCAGAGAGCCCCGATGGCCAGCTTTGGTCTTCTCTGTAAACCCTAATTATGATCTAAAGATGTTCTAGACATCTTGAGTATTTCTTGAGTAAATTATAGAAAAAATTTGTAGAATTATTTTGACATTCGTTTTTGAATTATGACAAATGTCATAATAAGAATGTTTTGAAGGGAAAAAACCGACAAAACTCATCCGTGGCCGAATTGTTTCCAAAAAGGTGGTCGCAACAATTTCTTCACAAAATCAAAGAACAATTGCTGTTAATTTGAACACAACCATTCGTTTATCGCAAGTCGATAGTAAGCATCGAGAAACGAACCCCGATCGCCGAATCATCCTTCATCTAGTCTAGACCATGCAAGTTCGCACACAGTCCAGAAAACCATTTTATATTTGTCGAAAGAAAACATCGAATTGCTGCATCTTCCTTTGTACTATCCGGAACCAACTACTTCTTTTACCTGTCCCAAAATCAAGAAAGGACTGCTAGGTCAAATGTATCAGTTTTCAGTGAAAGCTGCTGATATCTTCCAGAAGCAGCAAACGATTGGAATTATTACTCCGCGAAGATACTTCGAGAAAGATTAAAGTCTTCAAAAACTTTCAACTGATTCATTCTCATATGCAAAACTTAAAGACACCCCTCGTATTGTATTCAATTTCAGATTAATTGAAGTGAATACTTTTTGCTAACATTGTATACTTAACTAATGGAACTCGTAAGTTGTAAATTCTCTTGTTCCGGAAGCAGATAAAAGAAAAAGTAGAAATCAGATTCTTTCATTGACTTCAGCATAAAACGAAGTCGAAAAAAGTGGCATTATTAGCGAACGAATGAACTCAAACCATTTGAACCAAAAACCATAACTCACAAGAAGGAGCACTTTAGCACAAGACGAACAGCATCCATTTAAGTGTCCAGAAAGGTAATCTCGAGTTTCTAAGAAATAAAACAGCGACTTCCTGAAAAGTAGCACTTTCCAATATCCGAAGTATCTGACTAATTCCCAAGGATATTAAAATTTCAACGGGACTTGAAGGAATTATACCAGACTTGAATTATTGATTTTGTGCCGAACTGAGTTTCATTCTTTCTGAAGGAGTTGGCAGAAGTATTTAGTAAACTATGAATTGAAGGGCTTTTCTTGATATTAAGGAGTTTCTTCTACAAAATCTTGATGGACAAAAATTGCATTTCGTAATTTATAAGACGATTTAAGTCTGTAAATTTTAGTTGTCCTGATCTCAAACTGAAACGTTTTAGTTATATCTCGAGGCAAGGATGCAAGATTTTCCTCGGAAAAGCGAGGATGTTTACAGGAACGGAATAAATATTTTCCTGGACATTTTCAATGGAATTAGTATTTTGCGTTTTACGAGAGATATATTTTGAGTATTGGATATGGAACTAGAATGACAAAATTGGGGGCTTTTAAAGATTCGTTTTTTCTTCGAAGTATTCTCTGCGAAAATTAATAGACTTCTGCATTCATTCAAACCAATTCTGAAACCCGTATCCAATTGTTCGCTGCTTTATTCAGAATGGTTTTTTGGAAGCATCAACAGTTTCTCCTAAAGTCTGAAACTTTTGACCACGCATTACGTCCGGCCGATATTTAGGATAATACAACAATTCGATATTCGTTAAATATTCATTTGTTTTCTGGATTGTGCGCGAACTTGCATTGTTTTCGCGAAGGATGTTCGAGGTTAGGTTTGTTTCTTGAACCTTACTAATGAACAACTTATGTGTACCAATCAGTACTATCCGTTCTCTGATCTTGTACACGAATTAATGCTAAAAGACCTGTTTTTGAAACATACGTTGCGTCCATATTTTTGCAGTCCACGGATGACTTGATTGGTTTTTCCACTTGTAATACCCAAATAGAAAATTGGAGCTCATTTTCTGGCTCGTATGAATAAATCCAAGATTCATAACCTCTGACAATGTTATGAAAGCTTTTAGATTCTCCAATGTTGAAACGCTCTAGAGTTGTCTGATTCCCTTGTACCTTTCTGTTCTTCGGTCGAAAGATGTGGTATCTTACGAAAAACTAATTTTTCTTAGGCAATTCTCTGTAGAAAACTTTGTGAATTGACATCTTTGAGATCCATAGTGATCTGAATACTGAAAATTGTGGAGAATTATTGAGCGAAAATGCTCACTCTTCATCTGTGATAGTTAAAACTGAAATGTTCAAGATATGTTCATATATATATATATATATATATATATATATATATATATATATATATATATATATATATATATATATATATATATATATATATGTCATGACTAACATGACTTTCAGATATACAGTGTGGTCCAACTAATACTTAACACCTGAATTTTCCGGTTTTAAAACAAAAATATGGAAAATCGCTCGGACCTGTCTATTTTAAATTCAAGGGGGAACAACTTCTCAAATTTTTTCATCCCCGTAACTTCAATTCCTTAACGGGGGTGAGCACAACCCCCTGATTTTCAATCAATCGGGATAAGGAGTGTTACGATACCTCATTTTGAAGGTCTTATCAAGTACTTCTTCTTCTTATGACGCCGTCTCCAAACGAAGGTCGGTGATCCAATTGGCAATAATTGTTTTCGACACTGCAGCTCTAAAAATTTCAGTGGACGTTCTTCCAAACCGCCTCCGTAGATCTTTCAGCCATGAGTTCTGGCGTCGTCCAACTGATCTTTTTCCTTGGATTTTCCCCTCAATAATCAGGCGAAGGATCTCATATTTTTGCCGCGCATGATGTGCCCGATGTACTGGAGCTTTCTTTCTTTGATGGTTCTCATCAACTCTCGTGATTTTCCCATCGTATTTAGGACGTCGATGTTTGTCCGTCTCTCCATCCAAGAGATACGCAATATTCTACGGTATAGATACATTTCGAAAGCGTCTATGCGTCTCTCCATTTCTGGATTAAAGTCCAACTTTCACATCCATAAGTAAGGACAGGAAAAACATAACAACGAAGTAGTCGCATACGAAGCTGAAGATTAAGTCCGCGGTTGACGAAAAGGTCTCTCATGCCAACGAAAGTTTTACGGGCTTGTTCGATTCGAGATTTGATCTCTATTTTCGGGTCACTTTGGTCGTTCACCGTGGCTCCTAAATACCGAAACGAATGCACTTGTTCCACAGGTTGGTTGTTAATGCGTATTACAGCCTCCACTGCTTGCTTAGAAAACACCATATTCTAGTTTTGTTAACGTTAACAGATAGTCCAAAGCGCTGGCTATGCTCTACAATAAGGTTCATGGCTCTCTGCAAGTTTTGGAGGTTGTTAGCTAGTACCACGGTGTCGTCCATTTTTTTCCATTTATTCTAATGCCTGTGTCTATGTTTTCAAGTGCTTCTTTGAATATTGCTTCTGAGTAAATGTTAAACAATAGAGGCGACAGCACACAGCCTTGACGTACACCTTTCCGTATTGCTACCTGTTCAGATGTTAGCCCATTAACTCTCACTTGTGCAGTTTGGTGCCAATAAAGGTTTGTAATAATGCGTCTTCTGCATCAACCCCGGTATTTTTTAGAATTTCCGCCATTTTTTTATGTGAAACGCAGTCAAAAGCCTTCCGATAGTCAACAAAGCAGGCGTAAACATCGACATTCATGTCTCTACATCTTTGGGTGAGTACATTAAGAGAAAAGAGAGCCTCACGCGTTCCTAGGCCATTTCTGAAACCGAACTGAACTGGATTGATTTCTCGCTCGCATTTGGTGTAGATTCGAGTATGTATAATTCGTAAAAGGTTTTCAGAACATGCGACATTAGGCTAATCATTCTGTAGTCATCACAATTTGTCGCATTGGTCTTTTTGGGCAGGGTGACAAACACAGATTTGAGCCAGTCTGCTGGGATTTTACCGGCTCTATAGATGTTATTAAACAGTGCTGTTAAGAGCTTAAGGCCAGCCCTTCTTGCTGTGTCATTAGCTTAAGCGTCTCTGCATAGATTCCGTCGGGGCCAATAGCTTTACCATTTTTTTGAAGCTTTATTGCTCGTATAACTTCTTCCGATGTAATGCAAGGACTAGTTTCATTAAATTCTTCAGGTAGCGGGCTTTCCGTTCGATCTTCCCCAAAAAGTTCTTCAATATAGTCCTTCCATCGTTTCAGCTTTTCTTCGACCTCGATCAGTAACTCGTTGTTGGCCCCCTTTAACATTCCACTGTTAGCTTTGTGTTGTCTTCCTGTTATCTCCTTGATCTTTTTGTGCATGTTGAGTAGATCATGCTTTTTTTGGAGATTTTCAATTTCTGTGCAATGGTTAATTAGCCATTGCTTTTTGGCCTCCCTACATTTTCGTCGAATTATTTTGTTCAGTTCTCTATATCGTTTAATTTTTTTTTGTTTTCAGTTCTCTTCTATCGTGCATCATTTGAAGAATTTCGTCAGTCATCCAAGGTTGTTTTCTTTTTGTGCTGGTTAGTCCTATGTCGGTTTCTTGGGTGACTGTAAGCGCTTCTCTCAAAGCACTTCACTGGCGCTCAACGTCAGTTGTTTCAGATGTTTCAGCAGCTTCCAGTCTTTCTTCAAGTCGTTGACTTACTTTTGCCCTTATTTCACTATCGTCTAAGCTCTTCACGTTGATATGTTTAATTTTTTCTGGCCGCTTAACTAGTATAAAACGGTGCATTTGTAGGTTCATTACAACCGGGTTGTGATCACTGGAAACGTCAGCGCCAGCAAATGTTTTGGTAGATTTCACAAATTTTCGCAATTCGGATCTGATGAGAATGAAATCTATTTGGTTTCGAATCAAATGATCTTCTCTGTCAGCTGGAAATCTCCATGTATACAGCCGTCGGGGATGTAATTTGCAAAAAGTATTGGTGATTGATAAGTTGTGTTCAGTACAGAACTGCACAAGTACTATCTGACCTTAAATTTGCGCTCGAAAATTTCATCGTTAACGAAATGGCAGCTAAAAAAGTGAAAGACTACTTACTTTTGTGATTAATTTATTAAGTGCTGAAAATGGGCATCATTCACTGCCATGCAGTAAAGAACGCTGGTGTATGGCTAGCTTATGTTGAATTTACCTCGACTTATACAATGTTTTGATTTATTTGTTAATTTTCTGTTCAAAACAGTAGACAGACCATGGGTTTGATTTACCTTAGTCTCTCGTTAGTCTTTCGTGAATTTTCAGGTACGTTGAAACTGTGCCAAAACGATTGTAAATTTGTAGTAGGATTAAAATGGTGTATTCCGTAGAAGAAAGGGTGGAAATGATAACATTATTTTTTAGGAATACGTCTCTGCGCGAATAACAATGGCTTTATTTAACGAACGACATCCCGAAAAAATGTACCCGCTGCTTACGTTGTGCCATTGGTTGCTAAATTTGACGCTACTGGTTCAATCGGTGACAAAAGGAGGTGGTATGGTGGAGACGAAGCGGGGCTCTCTTAGGTCACGTAGCGATAGATCCGACCCTTAGAACTAGGAAATTGTCCAATGTGTCCAGTGTTTCACGCACAACAATAATGAGAATTTTAAGAAAACATACGTTTCATCATACGAATCGTTCAGGAACTGAATGAAGATGATTTTAATCGACGACTTATGTTCTGTGAAGTAGTCAGTGAAATTATTAACAATAATCCAAACTACATGTTCAATATCTGTTTTTCGTATGAGTGTTTATTTTACCTTAACGGTACTGTCAACAGGCATAACTATCGGTACTGGTCGGATCCAAGTTTATTTCGAGAAGAGCATACTCAGCATCTCCGAAAGTTTATTTATGGTACGAAGTATCGAGGCAATCGGTTTATGCCTTCAAGAGTTATTACGATCAAAATAAATAACACAGCCTGTATTTCGAAATGGAATACCACTACCTTTTATTCTTAGTGTCAATTACAACTCCCCTAGATGTACTCTAACCACAGTAAGGCTATGCACGATCACTGGTGAATCACCCTGTATTACGAATCAAAAGTGAATCCGGTTTAATTCGTTCGTATATACCAACGATGCAATTAGAATTTTATTACTTCATTTCACACTACAAATAAGATTGTTATATTTACTTTTCTATTTCTATAGAACAAACATAAACTCCATTTCATATCAGGTATCGTTAGGATCTTAATGTTCAAGCAAATTAACATGGTAAAATATCCAATTACATTAAACATTTTTTCGATAATGATACAAATTTTGATGTTGTAGTTGGAAATAATGTTGGTTCATGCAAAATTTGGTCAGAATTGAGAATTAGTCGATAAATTTGGTATGTTGATTGTTCGTATCAAGCATTCTTTCAAGTAGTTTTAGGCATGTGGTACAGGTGTGTTTCAATATACAGTATAAGTTCCTCATTCGCGAGGTATATGTTCAGTAAATATTCAATTACAGAACTATCACAAAACGCTATTTATTCAGCCCTCGTGCAAGTGTTGGAGAATGGAGAAAACCATGAAACGATCATTTTTCAACAGTATGGCGCACCACCTCATTTCGTTCAACCTGTGTGTCAGTTCTTGGATGAAAATTTTCCTCAGGCGTGAATTGGAGGAAGGGGACATATTGAGTTGCCACCCAGATCACCTTATTTGGCACCACTGGACTTTTTTCTATGGGATCACATGAAATCTAAGATTAACGCTACCCAAGCTACCCAAATTGTACCAGAAACAGAGTAATGTACGTGAACGCATGAGCAAAACTTATTTTACTGCGTGGAAGTGAATGGTGCCCATTTTCAGCACTTAATAAACTAATCACAAAAGTAATTAGTCTTCCACTTTTTTAGCTGCCATTTCTTTAACGATGAACATTTTGAAGCGAAAATTCAGGGTCAGATAGTACTCGATAAGATCTTCAACATGAGGTATCGCAACACCCCTCATCCTTATTCCAAATCAAGGGGTTATGCTCACCCCCGGTAGGGGATTGAAGTTACGGAGATGAAAAAATCGGAAAAGTTGTTCCCTCACGAATTAAAAATCCTCCATATTCTCATTTTACCGAAAAATACATACTACACACTGCATGGCAACATGTTTTAAACCAACATTACATTAGAACATAATATTTGCAGTGAACAACACCGCGAAAATCATAGAAAACAGTAAACATTACCTTGACTTTTGATCGACTTTGACGTGATTTTTTCGGTTTGGGTTCAGTTGGAAGGCGCCATTTCGATGCTTGTTTTTGATTCAATTTTTGAAGAATTCAAGTCTTCTGGAACTAGTCGAGCGCCAACGCTTTCCATGCCCAAACAATCGTTTTCAATGGTACGAATCGATTCGTGAGACACGGAAAGTTCATTGCATATCTCCCTTAAACTTAAATGATGATTTTCAATTACCATTTCCTTCAGTTTATCGATGCTAACTTCAGTTGAAGATGTTGATGGCCGAGCAGAGAGAGACAAATGTTTCTTCGCCTACGTCACTCATGTTTGTACATCAACGATGGAAAAGCATGGGGAATCTAGCAATAGCCCTCGACATCTCTAAAGCCTTCGATAGGGTTTGGCATGCAGCCTTGTTGAATAAACTTGCTTCATATGGGCTTCCCGAAAAATTGCGGGGTTGGATAAGTAGCTTTCCTTCAAATAGATCAAGTTGTGGTCAACGGTATAACATCTGATTGTTTCCAGTTACAAGCAGGAGTACCTCAGGGATCCATTTCTTCGCCAACTTTGCTTCTGTTAGAGAAAAAATCTTCTGTCATTTAAAGAGAACAAGATCCTCGGTTTTGCAGAAGATTGTAACCTGGCTTCGTCTTTCAGTAGTCTGTGGCCGATTACAGCTGCGGAATCTCAGCGTCAGAGATATCAATAAATCAATAACTTAAACTTTGACTTACAGAGGATATCTGAGTGGGGTCAGTTGAACCTGTTGAGCTTCAACGCAAGCAACTACATTTTAGATAGTAGAAAGGTCCCCGCTGGAGGACCTCCTGCGCCGCTGTTGAATGCACTGTACCACTGATATGTCCGTGTTTTTGATAAAGTAGATTCACCGTAAGCCTTCTGTAAAATTCTCAGCAATTCCATTTGCAAAACAAAATTTGAGACAAATTCTTTGTTCGATATTTTCTTCAATTGTGATAATCGAAAAACACACTTGTGACAAAATCGAGCACTGTAAACGAACTAAATGACAGATCGCGTTGAAACTCCGCGTCAAAATTGGCGTTGTGCCAATTTAGCAACAACAAAAATGTCGACGATCTTTTTCAACAGGTTTTTAAATAATCATTTCCCAGTACTTTTTTGACCGAATGTACTTAGTGTACTTGAAAAAATCCGCCATTTTCTGTATCCCAATGATTTCAACCTACCCTGTTTATTCACCTTTATCTTCTAAATAATTTTAAAAGTGAAAACAAATGCATGTGTTCTAAATTTCCCCTTTTTTTCAAGCGTTGGTCATTGATATTTCAAAAACTTTCTATCCTGAATAAACTCAACAAAATATTTGTCATGAATTTTCCATTCAAAATTATTTAAAATAGCATGTCAGAGACACCCTTTGAAAACTTTATGAATCCCTACAGACTGACGCCCTTTGAAAGTATAGGGTATACACCAAAATTCACAAATTGACCTGATCTGCAAGCTTTGCTAGCGTAGCAGACCTTTTCATTACCAAATGAGATTCTCACCATTGCGAAATGGCGGTCGTGTATTTTATGCCTTTTGAAGGTTATGTTCCCGTTCGCTCTTTTAATTATAATTGACGTAGCTGGCGTAAAACATTCACCATTTTCTCAGTATTTTGTATAAAAGTCGCTGAAATATCAACAGCGAGCGTTGTTCTCCTACAAGAGAAAATTATATTTTCATACAAATTCAAATAGTGATACAGATTAAAATTTATCTCGGAAATTACATTTTCTAAAGCTAGAACCACATTGGCGTTCACATGCGGTTTTTATGCAATATAAATAAATAAATAATACTTTAATAAATCAAAAACCATACAGGTGTAGATTCAGTCAAAAATACAAATAAACATGTAGAAAATACACAAAATTCAGATCACAATAATTTCTTGAAATCATTTTCTTGTAGGAACTCTCCTATATTATAGTAACTTTTATCAATAAGAAAATATTTGAGTTTTTGTTTTTGCACTTTAATTGATAATGACTTAAATTTTTCTGGAAACTTATTCCACACTGACAGTAAACTATAAGTTACATAATAGTTGGGCTTATCCTCTTGAAGAATATTTTTCTCTTGTATTATAGGAATGTTGGAGTTGAAGATCTTTGAAATCATTATAGTTATTTAAAATGAACATCACTGATTCATAGATATATAGACCATACAGTGTTAAGATGTTGAAATTCTTGAATATGTTCCTGCACGTTTCATATTGATTCATGCCAAAGATGATTCTTAGGCATCTTTTTGTAAAGAAAAATTCGCTCCGCTTCTGTAGATCTTCCCAGAAGATGATTCCATATCTTATCCTAGAATGAACGTAGGCGTGATAGGCAGTCAGAGCAGCATCCAGCCCTATCATCCGTATAGTCCGCAATGCATAGCCATAGCGTGCTATCATTGGTGAAATCTTCTCAACGTGACTACACCAGTTGAGATTACGATCAATATTCACTCCTAGAAAAGACAGGTCTTCAACTGACTCAACTTCACAGTCTTGGAATCTTAAATTAAGTTGTTCTTTCTTTTCCCTATACGTAAATACCAAACTCTGAACAGTCTAAATTGATAAGTTAGATAATGATGATAATAAAAACTTAACACTGCAGTGGTCGCCCTATGTTTTGTAACAACAGAGGTCGAGCGCGGAGTGAAAATCCGCACCGCGATTTTCTATTTTTTTCTCCATTTACAAGGTTTTGAATGAAAGAATAAAATATTTGAAGCATTAATTTTATTTGAGTAACAAAAAAACAACAAGATTCATTGGCATAAAAGCTGAAGAAAGTGATTAAATTAACTAACTCAATTGGCATCCTCTTGATTGTGATTCTGAACACACTCAAGTGAAATGTCCAAGGCACAAGAATATTATACAACTCTTGCAAAAATATCTCGTTGGTCTGTTCTTCACCCTATCCCACACCCCACACCATCTTCGTTGGTCTACTGTCGGCTCTGGTCGTTGCTGCTTCGCCAATTGCTCTTCAGTTGGATTCTTCTTTTTGAGGATTTCATTCATTCTTATAGTAAGACTTCTTGGTAGGCTCTTTGACAACCTTCGAACCTCCACGTAGGGTTTTATGAGCTCGTAAGCAAGATCACTCAAAAATTCCCTACGCTTAATTTTTGAATTCGGATTATTACTATTGAAGATGATGAGGGAATTTATGCCACCAATATTCAACAGAGAGTAAAATATAACCATTGGCCAACGTATTACGTGTACAATTGTATGTAGGACATAACTGGTCGACAGTATCAACTCCTCCCTGTTTTTGTGTTATACATCATAATCATCTCTGGTTTTCCAGTAGTGTCATCAATTTAGTCGTCATGGTGCAAACGAGTAATACGTTTTTACATTTTTTTGGAATATAAGAAACGAGTGTCACATTTTTGTGAAAAGCGAACATTGAACTTTTTATTGGTCTTTTCACAGGACAAGAAAAACCAAGTGGCAACTCTCGTTTATTTTTTCTGATAGTTCCCACCACAGTGAGCTTGAAATCCTTCTCGAATTCTTCCAGAAGATCAAAACTTGTGAACTCGTTATCCACAAATACGTTTCTTCCAGTTCCTCTTATCGGTTTGCATATTCTTTTCATTACAAATTGTGGAAAATTACTGACTTCATAAGGTTTGAATTTGGGAGGCTTTTACTTGGTAAAATTCCATTATCAATATTAAAAAACAAGTACTGTGTTTTAAGGAATTTTACTTAATAATTGCGATTCGTAACGCGTTCACTACAGTAGCTTCTTCAGACGAATGATTATGCAGAAAATGTAAATGCATTTTTCTGCATAATCATTCGTCTGGAGAAGCTACGGTGTAGTGAAACGCGTTACGAATCGCAATTATTAAGTAAAATTCCTTAAAACACAGTACTTGTTTTTTATTATTGACTTCATAAGGCCATGGAGGCTGTTTTCCAACATAAACTTCCAAATTTACTGTGTAATATAGTCTTGAATCACATAGCGCGAATATTTTGATGCCGTATTTGTTAGGCTTGTTAGGTATGTACTGGCGAAATGCACATCGTCCACGAAAGACCTCTAGCTTTTCATCCACAGTTACATAATGAAGAAGAGTAAAACCGTGTTTGCACTGATCAACAAAAATCTCAAAAACATCTCTGATTAGGGTAAGTTTGTCGGTAGCTCGTCTCATCTGTCTAGTTTCCAAATCATCGAAACGGATGTGTCTTAAATGAACTTTGAAATGCCGCTTAGACATCGTTAGTCAAAATATTTCAACACGGTTTTCCACAAATTGTTGGTATTCAGGTAGTTACTCTTCAGTACTCCGGCCAAGTACAATCCAAAGAGTGCTTTTATTTCCGAAATGTCGGTCAATCGAATCCCTTTCACGGGAGTAATTCATGAAAGTTTGTTGAATATGTATATTGGTACTGTCAACTATCATATTCAGCAGTTGGTCCGGAAAAAAATAATTCCATATATCGTACATCGTTTTCAGACAATTAGTCGTACTTCGGGTACAAGGCAATTGTGTTACAAGATTTTCCGATCAAGTTCTTATAGTCTGTGTCGGTTTATGTTTCAGCCACATTGTCTTTCCATCTTTGGCTACAAACTTTGGACCTTCATTCCTTCCGTTTTTTTCAATTTCGAGTTCATTTTCGGAAATATCTTGCTCGCTATCTCTATTAGCCGCATCACATTCTATTATATCTTCAGAATCATCATAGGTTTCACCCTCATCGTCATCGGATAAAAAAGACTCATCTAACGAACGCTGCAATCTTTCCTGTTCCTTTTCGTAAGAATAATTCATTGCAGGATCAAACACGAATAGCTGGAAAATATAAAAACCCTCCTATCTTGACTCTCACTCCGCAAGAATGTCTGTAGCCGGCACGCCTTACTTATAAAACTCAAACTCAGTACTAGGATAATACACGCGATTTTAGGAAGCTAAATAAATCGGGATGACTTCAAGTGTTGGGGGTGCAAAGATATCCAAGAATTTGCATCGGTGCAAAGCGAGGGTCCGTGCGTGACCACTTCAGGGTTAAACTATGTATTGTACTATCGACCATCTTCCGCTGACAACAATTATTGAAGTAAAGTTGAAAATACATACATACCTGGTACTGATAGATACAAAATTAATAAGGATGCAAACAAGAGGTAATAAACTAACTATGATGAAAGACGGTATCATTTGAAGATATCAAATCACACATTAATCCGGTTGTACATAAAGATTTCATGTTTCTGCTCAAGTTGTGCCTAAAACAGAATTATTTCAAATTCAGTAACAAACTCTATGAACAACCTCACGGTCTACCTATTTGCCCTTTTCTCATTTTGCATATTGAACACCGTTTTCAAACTTAGACTCAAGTCTATCTCAGCTCATAGCTCATCCCACACGTTTCAGACAAAGCAAGTGTCTTCTCTGCTCGATCTACTCATCACGAATGACCGTCTTTTTTCAGAATAACTACCTATCGGAATATCCGATCATTACATAATAAGCACAATACTTCAGTTCTATTTTTCTTCAACTCTGCAATAATAAAGACCACTTATTTCTCCAGTGTCTTCTCGGATTTGAGCGAATTAGTTTGGACGGATATATTCTCTGTCCAAGATGACGTTGATTCAATGTTGCGCTCTTTTCTTACCGTGACAAAGTCTATGCCCAACTTTTCAAAAACCATTACAGAGTTCTGACACATAGTCGTATGATATCCCAACATTCAGAATCAAAGATTCCAAAAAGGACATTCCATGGAGATACAATCTAGTTCTGACATGCATAAGAACCAAGAAAAATTTATGGCGTGAACATACTTGAAGTCGCGCAGAACTAAAGATTATAATATCTTCAGACAAAACATCGAACAATCTTTCTAAGATTCTTAGAAAAGCCAGAGAACACCAAGAAGTTTGCCAGATGAACGTAACCTCTGCTCCATAAAAAGTTAAACAGAAGCAGCAAAACTTCAGAGTTTGTCAGTAATACCTAAGAAACCTGCTGCGAAGTAATTCAAAAGCTTTTCCTGAAAATTATACACAAAAGAATATACAGGATCTGTGAATAATACATGTCGGTAATTCATAACGGTGATAAGTATTTCCCGAGGCGTAAGACAAAGATGCTTCCTTTTCCCACTTTTATTCAATGTGTACTCGGAACACATCTTTAGGAAAGCCTAGTTATTTACAACATCTGATGACATGAGTGGTAGAAGTCAGCATGGAGTACGGTCTAGATATTAATGTCTACAAGACAAAATACATGGTGATCAGCAAAAATCAAATCCCAAGCGAAAATCTAATACTCAACCAACAACAAATCGAGAGAGTGACAAAATTTACATACCTGGGCACTGTACTTAATGACCAATGGGATCATTCGCAGGAGATCCATTGCAGGATAGAGAAGGCAAGATCAGTGTTCTTTAAAATGAGCCCAGTGCTCAAGAGCCGATCTCTAAATTTAACCACAAAATGCAACTTCTCGGCTGCAACGTTTTCTGTGTCTTACTTTACGGCGTGGACTCATGGACTCTAACAGATGCAACTACCAAAAACTTGCAGCCTTTGAAATGTAGCTTTATCGTAGGATTCTAAGAATTCCGTGGATAGACCATATCTCTAACGAAGAAGTCTGCCGAAGAATGGAGAAAGATCCTGAATTAATAACCACGATAAAGACGCGTAAACTCGAATATCTGGGTCATATGATGAGAAATGAAGGAAGACATGGGCTGCTGCTAATGATACTACAAGGAAAGATCCCAGGTGAACGCGGGCTTGGCAGACGAAGGATTTTTGGCTCAAGCACCTCAAGACATGGTTCTCAGTATCAACAACAGGACTTTTCCGTGCCGTAACAAACAAGATTATAATCGCCAGAATGGTCACCAACATCCAGACCGGATAGGCACCACAAGAAAAAGAAGAAGAAGAATCTAGGAACTGCCAATATTTTAGCTGAAACATTTGGATCAGTGTTCACTCAAGATTCTGCGAACATACAATTTCCACGTATTCTCTCCCCAAGAAATCAGAGCAGCTTAGAAAGTATTGATTTTTCGCCCAACCCAGTAGAGAAATATTTGAAAGGACTTAAGCCAAGAAGCTCGCCAAGGCCTGATGGTCTTACTGTGAATTTTCTAAAATCACCGGAAAACTATCATCTGCTTGGAAAAATGCAACAATTACGACTATATATAAGGGAAAAAACTGAACAGCGAAAACTATAGGCCTAACAGTCTTGTTTCTATAGTGTCCAAAATCATGCAATCGATTGTATGGGAGAAACTCATTGAATTTTTGATGCGTGAAAAACTGATTCTCGAGGAGCAAAATGATTTTGTTCCTGGAAAATCAACGATAACCAATCTCTTGTCTAGACGACTAGACAAAATTTCTCGACGCTGGTTTTCCAATTAACGTGATTTACCTCGACCTGGCAAAGGCATTCGACCGAGTTGCGCGCAAACTATTGCTACGCAAACTTAAGCATTGTGGAGTGAGGTGCAATCTTCTCAATAGGATAACGGATTTCTTAACAAATCGATTTTTCAGAGTCAGGGTGGGTGCACTCTCTCTAACGGGTGTTCTGTCTTAAGTGGCATGCCCCAAGATTCAGTCTTGGGGCCCATTCTATTTTCAGTATTCATTTCTGAACTCAAATTCCACGTCAAATCCCGATTTTCGTGCTACGAAGACGACATGAAAATATACGCCAAACCATCTAGCGAGCACGATCAATTACAGGAGTACCTTACGGATATTAAATCATAACCGTTCTAGTTCGTGAATTTATATGTTGAAAGCAGCTTCAGTAAATTAATTAATTTTTAGGCCTAACAATAACAAAATCGACTATTTTTATATATAACATCTACAGAAAAGAATCCTTCACAGACTAACTATTTTCACGGACTCATTCAATCATTCAAATCACAGATTAGCAACTCACTAAAGCCTGAATTCGATTCATTAGATTACAATAATAGATTCAAAATTAGATCAATAACATAAACGCAGTTTTTCAAACGAAAAATCAGATTCAAATTACGCGAATCATCTCCTACACACTCTTCATAGTTTGAAATTCTACATACAGATAATAAATATTGGAAGGTAGATCTGTGGGAAACTTTAAAAATCAACAAACATAAACACTCAGGTAGACTCATCAATGAACAAGTCGATTCAAGCCCTTCACCTCTATTGAATCTTTTCGGGGAGCAATCTATTCCTTAATTTTATTGGATATACCTGTCATAAATAACCACTTAAGAAGAAGAAACTCAATAAGCTTTTAATTACTTAAGAACATTTGTATTTATATTCTCATTTCTATCTATATATAGTTGTCATAATTTCTGTACATTCATCCGTCTGAAGAAGCTACGGTGTAGCGAAACGCGTTACGAATCACAATTATTCAGTTAAATTTCTCAAAAACATTACTTGTTTTTATTATTGATAATGAAATTCTACCAAGTGAAAGCCTCCCAAATTCAAATGCATAGAAATCCTGGACTTTCATTACGTGCCACAAATCTTTCAAGGGTGACTAGCTTTAACCAAAATAATTCATTAGATTACAATAATAGATTCAAAATTAGATCAATAATACATAATAAATATACCATCCAATACCGCAAATTAAAGTTTCTCGTGTCACGAAAACCGAAACCTACTCCACGTAAAACTAAATTTTCTGACCATCAATTTTTGATAGATTCGTTAACCTTTCTGATACTAATTTCACAACTGATGAAACAAATCTCTTGGAGAAAGGTTTCAAACACAATAGTAAATCAAACAAGATAAAATCTGATTTAGAGGAACTTGGCATAGATACTGAAATTTCTCTGAAAAATATTCCTAATAACACTCACCTTAAATATTTAGCATCTAACATTATAAAAATTGAATCATTAGCTGACTTGAAACCGAGTAAAGAACAAAATATTTTAAAGCCAATCAAACAAAAATCTCAACTAAATGAAGTTATTTTCACAAAAGCAGATAAGGGTAATACTGTTATTGCGTTAAATAAAAATGACTACCTATTTAAAACTCTAAATTTCATTTCGTCCGAAACTATACAATTTTAAACAAAGATCCAACTATTAAATTCCAGAAAATATTAAAATTGCAATAAATGACGCACAATCATTAATTAAAGCAATAGATAAATACAAATTAATTTTACCAAACCCTCAACCACCTCAACTGTATTCACTCATTAAATTGCATAAAGTAAATAACCCCGTTAGACCAGTCGTATCATACGTTACAGCCCCAGCCGTGGAATTGTCGCACTACCTTATAGATATCATTAAAATTATTGTTCATTCAAATCAAAATTTTCTATAAAAATTCTTTCGAATTGATAAATAACATAAAAAAACCTACCACGCAAAACTTATTTCGTTTGATGTTGAGAATTTATACCCAAGTGTTCATCCAGGTGATGTCAAAATATTAATCGAAAACATGTTGAATTCGAATCATGTTAACCACATAATTAAATCAGAAATATTGAATCTGTTGGACGTTTGCATTGAACAAAATTATTTTTCTTTCAACAACATCTATTACAGTAGTGAAAAAGGTTTGATTATGGGAAATCCTTTGAGTCCACTTTTAGCAGAGATTTTTATGAATAATATTGAGCAGAAAATTCATACACATCCACTCATTTCCAAATTTCTTTATTGGTATAGATATGTTGACGACATCTTAGTATGTTTCATTGGAACTACTCGTCAATTAGACTTATTTCTTAATTTCATTCATTCCATCCATTTGAACAATAAATTCACGATAGAAATTGAACAGAACGATTCCATTAATTTTTGGACTTAAAATCACTAAACAAAATAATAATCATGTTTTTTCGGTCTTTCGTAAACCAACACATACTGATACAATTATACATAACTACTCATTACATCCAATTCAACACAAAGTTGCAGCTTTAAACAGCATGGTACATCGGTTACTCAATTTACCTTTATCAGTAGAAGATTATAATAAAGAGTTAAACATCATCAAACAGATAGCCATTAATAATTCATATAATCCGGATATGATAGATCTAATCATTCGTAAAAACTGTATCAGAAAGCAATAAATGAAGTATATCCTATTCATAAAGACTATAAAATATTCAACAGTTTAACATTCTGCGGTTCTGCAAGTACAAATATTAAATCCTTTCTCGTCAAACAAAATCTTAATATAACTTTCAAAACTTCTAATAACTTAGGTAAACATATTAAAATAATAAATCTCGTGTTGAAAAATCAAGTAAATCAGGAATCTATAAACTCAATTGCGGTTCTTGTGATAAAATTTATATCGGTAGGACCTATAGGAGTTTTGGCATAAGAACATCTGAACATAAACGTAACTTCGATAAAAATAAATCTGATTCAAATTATTCAAACCACCTAATAAAAAAAAACCATTCATTCAATAAAACTTTGACATATTAATATAAAATCAAAAAGTTCAAAATTAGATCTCCTAGAAGCATTAGAAATAAATAGATACACACATTCGGACAAGCTTTTGAATGAACAGGTAGATGTGAATTACTCACCCCTACTTAACTTGTTTAATTAGTTTTTATTACCTTTCATACTAACTGTACAATGGCTCGGTGTGGATTTTCCTGTTATTCATCCAACTTGTTCTACGATTTGTTTATAATACCATACTCTTCATTCTGTTTATAAATTCTTCTTCATTCTTGATAAAGCTGCTGTGTCAGCGAAACGTCGTCGAATTTTTTCAAATAAAGTGTAGATTAAAGTTAAACCTTGTGTTTTTTATCTCAAAATAATTGCTTCTTATGACGATTTGTCTACTGTAATAGATCATAATAAAATTGAACCTAAAAATATAGATAATGCATATAAGGCCAACATAACAACTGTCCAAAAGCCAGACAGAATCATAGCTGGACGTGGTGCTCATCAAGTAGGTTCAGTGACTTCAGCCGAGAAGGGTCCCTTGGTCGCAGTAGCTTTTACTGTGAATGTATGTAATTTCGATACTGTGAACGATCAATGCCAAATATCTCTACATTTTTAAGGGTATTTTATTTTATCCGAATACTGAAGTTTCTATGCATTATTATCTTACCTTTATCTTGTATAAATTTTATGACCTAATTCAATTCATACAATATCAAATTTTATGTCCATTAAGTTGGGGTCTGTACAAAATTCAATTCTCCCCTAAGTCCTCTTTGCTGCATTAACGTTGAACCGTTGCCAGCCTCAAATGGGTAATTCTATTTCAAATTTACGACTTTACGCGTTAAATATTCGGAACTGCGTTTGTGGTCGAAGATCTTATGATGCGAGATGGTGGTACAAAGTTTCACGTCGTATTTGCAATATGGTGTTTACAGATATTTGACATAAAACTTTTCAGATGAAAAATTCAATACTAGTGATAACAATCAAAATTTGACTAACACTTATTTATTGTATTTATGAAGCGTTTTGACGACACAACGCCTTCATCAGATAGATACAAAATGAAAACTAAGCTAACGTATAACATATTATACAGGGTATTTAAAAAATACACGGCAACATTTAAGTAGATTATTGCCGAAGTCGTTTCATGAAAAAAGTTCATATAAACATAGGTCCGCTAATACTTTCTTACCAATTTACAGGTTGTTAAAGTTTCATCCAAAGATGCAGTTGAATTTGAATTTTTCGTAAACCGCTTGAGATATTGAGGTCAAATTATGGGGGTGTCGAAAACCTTCGAAGACGCATACGAAACAATATTTTGGACTCACCAGTGGCGCGCGTGTGAGCACAACGCAGGTTATTGGGAAATAACTAGGACGCTAGCGATTCTTTCAAAAATGAAAAATATTTTCAAACTCTTTAATTAATTTTCAGGAGAAATGATCAATTGACATTCTTTTGTACGACGCCTAGTTTTTGAGTAAAAAATTGTTGAAAAGAATCCTTGGGGTCAGTAGTACATGCTTCTTTTAAAAGAAGAGAAACACTCAAATGATACTGACGTTAATCATTTTCGAACACATGTATGACTGAGCATAGAATTTCTGTTCTTCAATAATTTTCAATCTATTGAGTTTGAATTTCAAATCGGCTATCATGAATCATTATACTGGGTGTTTCACCAGTGGCGCGGTTCTCTGTAGCTCGTTCACTCTTGAAGATTTCATTTTTGTTCGAACGGTATTGTATACAGAAAGTAAGAATCTACTGCAGCAATTTATTTTGCAGTAAACAGGGTGTCCCAATTTTCTATGAAAAAATGTTGGGTGGTTTTTTCAGATTGAAGACCACTTTTTGTTCAAGATTCAGGAGCATAATATGCATTAATGTCTTCAAGTAATAAGTTTTTTGGTAAGTAGTTTCATTACAATATTTTTTTCCTTAAAAGTTCCATGAAAATAGGCTCTCATTACATCGCATATTGCTTCGGCCAGAGAGGTGAATACTTTTTTCCTTTCGTTTTCTTATTGCCCAATGATAGCTTTATTGATGAATTGAAATAGATTATCCTCATTTTATACAGGAGTGACTCAGAAAAATTATTGATTATTACGACTTTAAAAATATCATATCTTGATTTTTCAAAATGGAACACCCTGTATTTCATTATTCATGTCACCGGATAGAATATTGTGCTATATTTTTGCAGAAGTAACCTTATCTATATCTTCGATCATTTTCGAAATATTCGATGATTTGTAAATATTTTGATGAAAATTTTACAAACCGTATAAAACACATCAACATGCATCATTATTCACACAGAAGTTTTTTTCTGTAATGATTCAATCAGTAAAAATGAAACCTAAACAAGATAATTCTTTTAACGAATGATGGAATCGAGATAATTAAAACGTAAATCGAGGTATGTGTTGACATACTTTTTATTTGTGCCTTCTATCAGGTGTCCGGACATATCATATTCTGCATTTTTATGGTGAACTTATCAGTGTTATTGAACATTGTTAAAGTGAGGTTTGAACCCAATTTTCTCAATTAACTGCCATGAAGTTCTCCAAAGAAGAAATGGTTTATATGATTTTTATTCTGGATGAGTGTGATAGAAATTCTTTGTTGGTAAGTAGAGGTTATGCACAAGAAGCATCCTGATGCAAGATGCTTTGAAAAACCTCTAGTTAGATTTATCGAAACGGATGATATCGCTTACAAAAAACATGAGAAACCAAAAATTGCTACAGCTGAAGACAACCAGTAATCAGTTTTGTTGACAGTGACAGATGACCCATATAAAAGCCAAAGAGAGATTTCTTAGTTAACAGATACAAGTCAAACTTCCGTCCAGAGAATCTTGAAAGTGAATAAATTTCATGCATATCATGTACAGTTGTACCAAGAACTGAACAATCAAGACTAGGAAAATCGAATCAATTTTTGCAATTGGGTAAGTGACAAAGTAGTGGAAAATCCAAATATGTTTAGAAGAGTTCTTTTCTCGGACGAGGCAACTTTCCACACGAATGGGCTTGTTAACAGGCACCTCGTGCCACGAAAATCAAAGACAAATAGATCACCACCATCGTTGGTCCTTGAATGTATGGGCCGCTATAGTAGATGGCCAGCTAATTGGGCCGCATTTTTTCGACGGGCACCTCGATAGTGAAATGTATTTAGATTTTCTGCAAAATCATCTAGCAGAGCATATAAGACGAGATTTGTGGTTTCAACAGGATGGAGCACCGGCACATTACTCAAATCCGGTTAGGGAGCATTTGAATCAAGTATTTTCAAAGAAATGGATAGGACGTGGTGGTCCTGTTAGATGGCCAGCTATATCTCCGGACCTTACAAGTCTAGATTTTTTCTTGTGGGGTTATATTAAGGTCATCGTTTACCAGATTCCTTCAACAACACAGTTGGATATGAGACAGAGAATAGTCGACGGCTTTCAGTCAGTTAGTCCGCATATCTTATCGAGAGTTCAACGTTCTTTCCTCAGAAAGATTGAGTTGTGTCTACAAAGAAACCTACGTATCAAGTATAATGATATGTACAACCTCTGTTATTTTAGTTTTTTTTTATTTCGAAAATGGTCGAAGATAATGATAAGGTTACTTCTAGCAAAAATATGGCACAATATATTATACGTTGACATGAATAATAAAATACAGGATGTTCCATTTGAAAAATCAAGATATGATATTTTTAAAATTACATTATTTAAAATATATAAAATATTAAAATAAAAAAATATAAAAATATTATTTATTATAATTATATATTAATTATTATAATTATAAAAGATATAGATAAAATTACAGTATTCAATAATTTTTTGAGTCACTCCTGTATAAAATGGGAATAATCTATTTCAATTCATCAATAAATCTATCCTTGGGCAATTTGAAAACGAAAAAAGTGAATTAGGATTTCAGTGACAATTATTGAATTAATCTCAGTACACATTTTTCTCTAGGCTTAACCCGTAAAGTTAGTTTTGTTACATTAGAGAGAGGAAATTCGTCGAAAGAGGCCAGATTTGTAAAAAGTGAACTCATTGATTTTGCACTACGATAATACATCATCTTACAAGGCTATCATTGTAAATGAATTTCTGACCAAAAATTCAACAAATACCATCGAACAACCACTGTAGTCACTTAGCGGGGCCTTAAGAATGTCAGGTAATAGGGGGGGATAGTCCAATTGAGAACTCATACCCGTTCGTAAATGAAATATTTCTCGATCGTTGTCTTATTTCAAGTTCTTTTTAATTTTAAAATTTCGGTCGTGACCCCTAAACGTCAAATAAAAATTTTTTATTCATATTAAAGCATAGAGAACAAAATAAGTGGGTGTCCAATTGATATTTTCTCTTCATTTTCACTTTTTCACTCTGTATAAATGACATCATATATCATAATAATTCAATTGTGAAATTCTTTTTGTCTCTTAGGATTCTAAACATATATTCAATGGTAATGAATCAAAAATAAATCACATTACAATGAAAAATCAGAATTCTCTAAAATGAAGGTATTAACATTTATACACCTTAATTAAATTCGCTTCATGAAATGAAACTGGATAAATTTGTTTTAATCCAGATGCAGGTTATTAATTAAAACATAAAAGAGTTGTATCAAACTTGTTAATCATACATAATTTCGACTATATTCAACATGTTGATTCACAAACTGAATTTCTCTTCTAGAGTTTCACTGAATGAAAATTCAATTAAAAAGAGGCGAATGGATTCGTGTCTCCCAAGATATCATTCCCCAGTTTCTGTTTTATTTCAACTCAATGTTTTCTGTACCAGTAATCTCCGACAGTAGCAAATGAGATTTAACACTTTTTTACTTTCGACGCTTTTCACTTGGCTTTAGTTATAATTACAACTACTTTTTTATTTTCTTATTAAAATCGTAAAATTCAATTAAAAGTAAAATCGTCTTGCAGTTGTACTTTCAGTAAAGATGTTTCGTCAGTTCGTTTCCTGTAATCACATTTTAAGGCAAAAAATGGAAGGAGAGCATCTGATTCCGAACTAGAGTTCTGTATAGGGTGTCCCATTTTCGATGTCTATGTGAAATACTACTAATAGAGCAAAATACGTTCCTGATTTCCGAGTATAACAGATTGTTGCCATCTCCTTTTGTTTTACAGTTATTCCAGATTTCTCGATTTTCCGGAATTCCGACATATGATAATCAAAATAAGATGCAAACTATGTTGACATTCTACGGGCATATTTTTGAACTGAATGCCGGGAAATATTAAAAAATTAATTATTTGTTGAATGGCCTTCGAATTATAATATAAGCTTGAGATTTTTTGATGTAGGATAGGAGCGGCTAATGAACCCTGACTAAGCGGAAATTATAATAAAGCAAAAACTATTTATATAAAAATTTGAAAATCTAAATGGTTTAACTGCGCTAATCATCTCAATAATAGTTTTTCCTTTACCTTGATGATTTAAGTGCATTATTATGTCAGTCAAAAATGCCAAATCAGTCGGCCATTTTTCGTTTTTCAACATCAGAGTATCATCACCTCTTTCGTCTGGAAAAGCTGTTATTTCAGGCAATATTTCTGGAAACCTTTCTACGAATTTTCCGCGACTCAAACACCTGACGTCCGTGTGAAGAACTAAGTCAGTGTGTTCAGCTAACTCCCTAGCTTCCAACTGCAACTTAAAGAACCGCCGTTGCAAGCTACATGCCACGGATGGAATTCACAAGTTTTGGTGTAATGCCCATTGTTTCACCCGTGTTTTAAATTTTCGAACACAAAACTTGTTGATGTATGAAAATGGAATGAAAATAATGGAGGGAAATCTTCATTAGTTCGACACATTGCCACAAAACCGTTTTTTTTTTTATTTGTTCACGCTTCGACACCTAGGTCATTAGCGTTATTGGTCATTACAGTATGTTTTACAATTTACCATGAGTATATATAATAATTCTGTACATTTCATTTGTGGACTATTGAAATATGAGTAGTACTTATTAAATTTAAACTTTAATGTCTTTCATGAAAGCGAGTGTTTTCGAGAAATGTGCCTGATTCATGCTGAGGGCGTCTTCCAACTTGTTACAGACGTTATGATAAAGCCTCTGCTGTTCGTAGACTCTACATAGTTTGATGATGTGCTCCACCGAGATTTGACAATTGCAGGTATTCCACCATGGCATTTCTCTTGCTTCAAAATGTAACCATGTGTTACTGCGATGTGACCGATTCTAAGTCCCCTCAAGTGGACAAGGTCCTGTCGTTTGATATCGATACGTTGATATTCTCGTACTGAGGGTTCTATGTGTTTCAATTTCGAGTCCTGTTGGTGCCATATCCTGTTCCATTCTGATCTTACTTTCAGCTTATATTGGTTGGATATATCGTAGTTCATAAGGGTGTTGATTTCAGCGCCGTCCTGGATCGCATTCTTTGCTTCACGATCGGCTGTTTCATTGCCTAGAATTCCACAATGAGATGGTACCCAGGTTAAGATCACGGATTTATTTTGTCTTCGGATCGAGTTGTTCAAATTATGTATTTCAGTGACGATAGGATTTGTGGATGTTAAATCTTCTATGGCTTTCATTGCAGATAATGAATCTGTGCATATTATTTTGGGTTTTGAGTGTGATCCTTCGATGTATTTGAAAGCTTGCATTATAGCTATGAGCTCTCCAGTGAATATACTGCTAATTGGTCAAAGTTTGTATTTGTCAGTAAGGTTCGGTGGACAAAGGCACATCCCACACCATTTGTTGTCTTCGAGGCGTCAGTATATATTATCTGGTCGAAAAAATTTTTGTTTCCAGTCATTGCTGGTGCTCCATTGGTTGTAATTCGTACTAATGCATATATTGGTTTTTAACGAAATTGAAGAAAACGTCATATATATCTTCGCCAAGGATCTTACCCTTCAGAAGAATGATTGTCTAAAATTCTTCCTCAGCCAACATGTCATTGAATACAATCCGAATAAAAATACACAGCTAGGCAGTGTCTGTTATATCAGTGTATTCGTCGAACTGTAAAGAAAAGTATGTACATTTCATCATATCATGTTTTCGTTTATCTGCCATGTCCTGACTAATGACTTCAATACGCCTTGTGACAATCGGACGAGATAACTGAAGTTCTCTAATAGCAGACATGATTTTTGCTTTATTTTTAAAATCTCCAAATAGAGTCTCACCCGCTTCAATAAATGCTTCCTTCACAACCGATCCATCTTCGAATGGTTTCTTGTGTTTCGCCAATATATGAGATATTTTAAATGACGCGATCGTAGCAGCTTTTGATTGTTTGGTTGGTGTTCTGAACATGTTTTGTTCTTTTTTTAAACAACTTATCAATTAACGTACTTTTCGTTTTCTTAATTCACTCTGTGGCGGAAAATCCTTTTCATAGTTTTTATAAACCGTTTTATGATACCTCTTTAAGTAACCCCGCTTAGTTATTGCAACTGATTGTAGTATTTAATAATGAACGTTGTATCGACGTAGTATTGCCTTCAAGTTACAATTCGGAATCACTCCTATTCCTGCAGACGCAACAATTATATCGGCGTGAACGGAAGTCCCTAATGTCGCGGCTCAGTTCAGTTATCTACTTATTAAAAGTTTTTATGATCTTCTCGAGATCTACTCACAAAGCCCTCGCGATCGACCGTTTGAAAACCCTGTACTACGGAGTCGAATCGAATGCTTGTCGATGCATATGGTGATCATGCTCTATTAGAAGCAAAATGCAAAAGATGGTTTCAATGGTTCATATAATTCGAAATTCTCATTATAATCATACCGCTTATCAGATTTTTAATTCTTATAAGACGTATAATTCTTATTAGATTCATAATTTCTACAATTTTGTGGCACTTAGCGCCGTCTTGTTAAAAATTAATATCGTCAACATCCATACCTCCCAATGCTGGTAGTAAAAACATCAATCATGATTCGATAGCGCAATTTATAAATTGAGTCAACTGCACCATCTTCATTCTCTGAAGAATACGGCTCAATTAGTTACAAATCAGGTGTACCGGCATGAAGTGAGCGTGGAGATACAAATGTGTTGGTAGCGAACATTTGTTCTGAATGACATCTGTCAAACATATTCAATAACCTCACACTAATTAAACAAACAACATCATATTTTTTATTTTGTTGAAAACGTCAAATTTTATACCGGAAAGTGATTCGCGGAAAGCATAATTTTTCTGTTACGATTTGAAGAAAAGTGCTACAGCAGGGTGCGCAAACTTGAACTGGTGGCGATCTACCTCGATATTTTTAGACTACTTACAGTCGACTCTGAGTGGCTGCAAGTATGTATGATGCAGGGTTGTCATACATACACGATACACCCTACTTATCTACCCACTTAGGTAAGGTGTACCGTAGCATATATAGATATTAGCTTTCCGCACAATATACATTATTTTAGTCCAGGTTTGGGTTAGGTTTAGTTAGGTTCTTCTTTATAATATCAATGAAAAAGCTCATAGCTTTTCAAAATTGCGAGTTTATTGGTTGTTAGAAAACAAAAGAGTTACATATGGTGTTAAACTTAACTAACGAGTGACTTTGGATGTTGAAGCGTGGAACTACATGTCCTCAGCATACTTTTCATAAAATGGTACGTAAAGGTGCTAATCGTAAGCATGATCACATATGATCCTCAGTGAGTCATGCGATATTTTGACTTAATTACCTTCATTTCAGAAAATGCACAAGTAAGTTGACCCAAACATTGCCGTCAATTGAAGTGCGAAAAATTAATTATTTGTTGAATGGCCTTCGAATTATAATATAAGCTTGAGATTTTTGATGTAGGATAGAGCGGCTAATGAACCCTGACTAAGCGGAAATTATAATAAAGCAAAACTATTTATATAAAAATTTGAAAATCTAAATGGTTTAACTGCGCTAATCATCTCAATAATAATTTTTCCTTTACCTTGATGATTTAAGTGCATTATTATGTCAGTCAAAAATGCCAAATCAGTCGGCCATTTTTCGTTTTTCAACATCAGAGTATCATCACCTCTTTCGTCTGGAAAAGCTGTTATTTCAGGCAATATTTCTGGAAACCTTTCTACGAATTTTCCGCGACTCAAACACCTGACGTCCTTGTGCAGAACTAAGTCAGTGTGTTCAGCTAACTCCTAGCTTCCAACTGCAACTTAAAGAACCGCCGTTGCAAGATACATGCCACGGATGGAATTCACAAGTTTTGGTGTAATACCCATTGTTTCACCTGTGTTTTAAATTTTCGAACACAAAACTTGTTGATGTATGAAAATGGAATGAAAATAATGGAGGGAAATCTTCATTAGTTCGACACATTGCCACAAAACCGTTTTGTTTTTTTTTATTTGTTCACGCTTCGACACCTAGGTCATTAGCGTTATTGGTCATTACAGTATGTATTACAATTTACCATGAGTATATATAATAATTCTGTACATTTCATTTGTGGACTATTGAAATATGAGTAGTACTTATTAAATTTAAACTTTAATGTCTTTCATGAAAGCGAGTGTTTTCGAGAAATGTGCCTGATTCATGCTGAGGGCTTCTTCCAACTTGTTACAGACGTTATGATAAAGCCTCTGCTGTTCGTAGACTCTACATAGTTTGATGATGTGCTCCACCGAGATTTGACAATTGCAGGTATTCCACCATGGCATTTCTCTTGCTTCAAAATGTAACCATGTGTTACTGCGATGTGACCGATTCTAAGTCCCCTCAAGTGGACAAGGTCCTGTCGTTTGATATCGATACGTTGATATTCTCGTACTGAGGGTTCTATGTGTTTCAATTTCGAGTCCTGTTGGTACCATATCCTGTTCCATTCTGATCTTACTTTCAGCTTATATTGGTTGGATATATCGTAGTTCATAAGGGTGTTGATTTCAGCGCCGTCCTGGATCGCACTCTTTGCTTCACGATCGGCTGTTTCATTGCCTAGAATTCCACAATGAGATGGTACCCAGGTTAAGATCACGGATTTATTTTGTCTTCGGATCGAGTTGTTCAAATTATGTATTTCAGTGACGATAGGATTTGTGGATGTTAAATCTTCTATGGCTTTCATTGCAGATAATGAATCTGTGCATATTATTGTGGTTTTTGAGTGTGATCCTTCGATGTATTTGAAAGCTTGCATTATAGCTATGAGCTCTCCAGTGAATATACTGCTAATTGGTGAAAGTTTGTATTTGCCAGTATGGTTCGGTGCGACAAAGGCACATCCCACACCATTTGTTGTCTTCGAGGCGTCAGTATATATTATCTGTTCGAAAAAATTTTTGTTTCCAGTCATTGCTGGTGCTCCATTGGTTGTAATTCGTACTAATGCATATATTGGTTTTTAACGAAATTGAAGAAAACGTCATATATATCTTCGCCAAGGATCTTCCCCTTCAGAAGAATGATTGTCTAAAATTCTTCCTTAGCCAACATGTCATTGAATACCATCCGAATAAAAATACACAGCTAGGCAGTGTCTGTTATATCAGTGTATTCGTCGAACTGTAAAGAAAAGTATGTACATTTCATCATATCATGTTTTCGTTTATCTGCCATGTCCTGACTAATGACTTCAATACGCCTTGTGACAATCGGACGAGATAACTGAAGTTCTCTAATAGCAGACATGATTTTTGCTTTATTTTAAAATCTCCAAATAGAGTCTCACCCGCTTCAATAAATGCTTCCTTCACAACCGATCCATCTTCGAATGGTTTCTTGTGTTTCGCCAATATATGAGATATTTTAAATGACGCGATCGTAGCAGCTTTTGATTGTTTGGTTGGTGTTCTGAACATGTTTTGTTCTTTTTTTAAACAACTTATCAATTAACGTACTTTTCGTTTTCTTAATTCACTCTGTGGCGGAAAATCCTTTTCATAGTTTTTATAAACCGTTTTATGATACCTCTTTAAGTAACCCCGCTTAGTTATTGCAACTGATTGTAGTATTTAATAATGAACTTTGTATCGACGTAGTATTGCCTTCAAGTTACAATTCGGAATGACTCCTATTCCTGCAGACGCAACAATTATATCGGCGTGAACGGAAGTCCCTAATGTCGCGGCTCAGTTCAGTTATCTACTTATTAAAAGTTTTTATGATCTTCTCGAGATCTACTCACAAAGCCCTCGCGATCGACCGTTTGAACACCCCTGTACTACGGAGTCGAATCGAATGCTTGTCGATGCATATGGTGATCATGCTCTATTAGAAGCAACCTGCAAAAGATGGTTTCAATGGTTCATATAATTCGAAATTCTCATTATAATCATACCGCTTATCAGATTTTTAATTCTTATAAGACGTATAATTCTTATTAGATTCATAATTTCTACAATTTTGTGGCACTTAGCGCCGTCTTGTTGAAAATTAATATCGTCAACATCCATACCTCCCAATGCTGGTAATAAAAATCATCAATCATGATTCGATAGCGCAATTTATAAATTGAATCAACTGCACCATCTTCATTCTCTGAAAAATACGGCTCAATTAGTTACAAATCAGGTGTACCGGCATGAAGTGAGCGTGGAGATACAAATGTGTTGGTAGCGAACATTTGTTCTGAATGACATCTGTCAAACATATTCAATAACCTCACACTAATTAAACAAACAACATCATATTTTTATTTTGTTGAAAACGTCAAATTTTATACCGGAAAGTGATTCGCGGAAAGCATAACTTTTCTGTTACGATTTGAAGAAAAGTGCTACAGCAGGGTGTGCAAACTTGAAATGCTGGCGATCTACCTCAATATTTTTAGACTTCTTACAGTCGACTCTGACTATCTGCAAGTGTGTGTGATGCAGGGTTGTCATACATACACGATACACCCTACTTATCTACCTACTTAGGTAAGGTGTACCGTAGCATATATAGATATTAGCTTTCCGCACAATATACATTATTTTAGTCAAGGTTTGGGTTAGGTTTAGTTAGGTTTAGTTAGGTTCTTCTCTATAATATCAATAAAAAAGCTCATAATTATTCAAAATTGCGAGTTTATTGGTTGTTACAAAACAAAAGAGTTACATATGGTGTTAAACTTAACTAAGGAGTGACTTTGGATGTTGAAGCGTGGCACTGCATGTCCTCAGCATACTTTTCATAGAATGGTACGTAAACAGAGTGCTAATCGTAAGCATGATCACATATGATCCTCAGTGAGTCGTGCGATATTTTGACTTAATTACCTTCATTTCAGAAAATGCACAAGTAAATTGACCCAAATATTGCCGTCAATTGAAGTGCGATTTGCCTTAGATTCGGATATTTATCTTCAGATATAAAACAGCAGAAATTTGTATCAGATGCTGTAGCTTTGAGATGTATATCTGATATAATCTGCACCAACTCATTTTCAACAGAACATGAGTTCATATTAAACTGACTTGCTATTTCAGTAGCTAATTCCTCAAAGTTTTTACATGAATAAGGATAACTCTTAAATGAAGCCATATTTTCAATTTACTGCAATCATGAAAACGCATTTCGAATTGTCCCAAAATATTTGATAATTTAGCCTCATACGTATCATAATTCAACTGAGGAATCCTTGCTTTCAAAGTCGGAAGATGTTTCAGATCCTTTCTTTTCAGTTGATTTATCATAAGTTGCAATTTACTATTGAATGCGTTTACTGCGCTAATCATCTCAATAATAGTTTTTCCTTTACCTTGAAGCTCCAAGTTAATGGTGTTTAAGTGCATTGTGATGTCACTCAAAAGTGTTAAGAACTAAATCAGTGTGTTCAGCTGACTCCCTATCTTCCAATTACTACTTAAAGAGCCGCCGTTGCAAGCGATTCACAATTTTTGTTGCAATGCCCATAATTTTAAGGCGTTCGGTATAACTTGGCCGTCGACGCCCGTACGGAATTCTTCTTATCCTCCGCTGACTAGATTCGAGAGAATTCGTCTCGTAATTGTAAATGGGGGACCACACAGGACCTGTGAATTCCATTAATGGACGAATATAAGTTTTATATAAGAGACTACAAGTTTTGGGCTGACAATCTTTGAAAGATCTCTGAAGCAGAAGTGAAAGTCTAGAAACTTTGTTACAAATACTTTGAATATGATCAGCCCACGTTAGGTCATTAGAGACGGTAACTCCAAAATCAACTTGCTTCGATGTGATGATCAGATCAGTTCCAGAGATCTTGTACATCCGATGGGGGTGTTTTTTGCCAAGGTGCAGGACCTTACACTTATCCGAATTGAAGGGTAAAAGCCAGTCGGTGCTCCACCTGGATAGATGATCGAGATCGTGTTGAAGAGTGTGGAAGTCAGAAAATGGATTATTATACAGGGAAATCCACCGGGACCGTCCGTTAAAAACTTTTTAAGTTCCAATTACAATATCAAGCTGAAATTTTATACGCGGCCATAAGTAGCGATTTCCAATTGCAGTGAAATATTTTCGAAGTGATACCATTTCCTGTTATACCGAAAGTGGGTTATCACTTTGTTATTGTAAATAGCAATCTACCTTCTTTATTATACATCTAGAACCGACATCTGAGCAAGGCCTAAAATACCCAAGTTGTTGGCACTTATCTGTCAAAACTTTTGATAGATTTAATTATTTTTGTTATAAACTCGATTTTTGAGGAACATTCAAAAAAATTGTAGCTCGTAGATCTTTTGCACTAGAGACACAATTTTTGCTTGGGTGGATAGAAGGATCGAGGAATTTTTTAAGCAATCTACACATGTCAAATGTTTATTGCTTTGTTTTGTATGATTTTTACAATTTGACCTTTTTCAAACAGCAATAACTCAATTTTTTCAAATTGCACGTGCCAATTTTTATATCGCCATCAGATGAAGCGTCAAATTTCAGATGGAATTGTATCAGCATGTACTATACCCATCTCTTATAGTTCCGACATAATTTGGGAATATATGGAATTTTGATGATTTTGCAAGAACTAACAGAGAATGCTTTGAAATATTTGAATCAAGTAGCTGAACTAGCTACGCTCACCTGACAGGTGCCTAAAATTAAAGTACTTGTCACTTCGTTCATTCATTCATTCGAATTTGATATTTCAACATGAATTGTCGTTATTTCTGATGGAAAATATCCAAAAATATACAACACATTTGGAATGAAACCAATGGTTATTCAAACGAAAATATATTTAATCTTTTTTAATTCATTTTAGAATGTCGAAAAGTAGTGGGTAGAAATTGCAGGCAATTCAATAACCAATTTCCAAACTTATCGTCTATAAGTAAAATAACATTTCGAAGCATTAGAAGCAAATCTTCTACAATTCGGATGAATAAAAGTTGTAGGAACTGAGCGAAAACCAATCGTCGAAGATAATTACATTAATACGAATAAACTATAGCAAACATCATAGGAGAAAACTAATTTACGATCGGAATAAATGTTCAAGATGGGCCCCATCGATACACTTGACAGCTCGTATACGAACATGATGAGTTGCCCCCCTGGTTTTCTCAGGATCAATATTACGAAAAGCATTATAAATGCGCTCTAGTAACTCTTCTTAACTTCTTACAGGAATAAGATACACTTCATTCTTGCTCCTGTCCCATAAATAAAAATCAAGGGGCGTCAGGTCCAGAAAACGCTGGGCCACAAATTTGGTCCTTGATTACCCCACCATCTATCCTCGTACATTTCTGTTAGCTGACGATCTACAGCTCGTGTTTTATGTGCTGGTGCACCATCCATTTGGTAATAGCAATCCCTCAGAATGTTAAGGGATATTCCTTCTAAAATATTTGCTAATGTACCTCTCAAAATTTCCAGGTATCTTTGTCCATTGAGATTTTCCTTATAAACGTGATAAACCAACAAACCATTCATTAAAATTGCAAAAACGTTCACGCTGAATTTATTTTGGAAATCAATAACCTCAATGAAATGTGGATTTTCTGTGGCCCAAAAATGTCGATTTCTCCTGTTGGTTATTCCACTTTCATTGAACTTGGCTTCGTCAGACCATATAATTTTTCGCAGAATTGTCTCATCTTCTTGAAGTCGAAGTAATAAGTTTTCACAGAAATTTAGTCGCTTGGGAAGGTCGATTGGTTTCAATTTTTGAAGTCTGATAAAATAATATGGGTGCATGTTATGTTTCTTAAGGATCCTTTGAATGGAAATATAACTCAATCCAATATCCATTGATGCTGACTCAATGGAAGCGTGTGGATTGGCACGAAAATACGCTAGCGTATTAATTTGATTGTCGTCGTCCTCGAGAATTGATTTTCTTCTAGTTTCTATCTATTTTGTTCCTCCAAAATGCAGAAAATTGCTTCTAATCCTTCAAAATTTTGTTTTACCCATAGGCGCCAAATTTGGAATTTGGTTATTGAATTCCTGCAAGTTCTATTCACCACTTTTTGACATTCGCCATGAATTCAAAAGAGATTAAACATATCCTTGTTTGAATAATCAGCCATTTTATTATAAATCTGGTGTTTTTCAAAAATGTTCACTTCAAGTTACTAACAATTCTTGTTTAAATATCAAATTCGAATGAACGAAGTGACAAGTACATTAATTTTAGGCACCTGTCAGGTGAGCGTAGCCAGTTCAGCTGCTTGATTCAAATATTTCAAAGCATTCTCTGTTAGTTTTTGCAAAATCATCAAAATTCAATATATTCCCAAATTATGTCGGAACTATAAGAGATGGGTATAGTACATGCTGATACAATTCCATCTGAAATTTGATCCTTTATCTTATGGCGATATAAAAATTGGCATGTGAAAAAATTGAGTTATTGCTGTTTGAAAAAGGCCAAATTCAAAAAATCATACAAAACAACGCAATAAACATTTGACATGTGTAGATTGCTTAAAAAATTCCTTGATCCTTCTTCTATCCACCCAAGCAAAAATTGTGTCACTAGTGCAAAAGATCTACGAGCTACAACTTTTCAAATGTTCCTCAAAAATCGAGTTTCTAACAAAAATAATTAAATCTGTCAAATGTTTTGACAGATAAGTGCCAACAACTTGGGTATTTTATGCCTTGCTCAAATGTCGGTTCTACATGTTTAATAAAAAGGTAGATTGCCATTTTAAATACAAAGTGATGACCCCACATCCGGAAATGGTATCACTTCGAAAATATTTCACTTCATTTGGAAATCGCTAGTTATGGCCGCGTATAAAATTTCAGCTTGATATTGTAATTGGAACTCAAAAAGTTTTTAACGGACAGTCTCGGTGGATATCCCTGTATAGTTTAGTATTACTTACTAAAGGCTCCCTAACATTTGCTTCTATTACACCAATATTTGCTCTGCCCAGATGTAATCTGCTTTTATTTGGGCACTCATAAAAGCTTTAAATGGTCGGGTTTGCAGCTCAAGCTCATTTTTTGTTTTTTCAAATTTCCCACAGGGCATTGCACTATGGGTTCTAACTTAAAAAATGGTCGATGATGTCATATCTTGTAAGTGAACAACTTACTCGACCAAAAAGTTTTAGGTGAATATAAAAATTTTCTGGTTCAAACATTTTTACTTTACATTCGTACTGTATATACTTAGAAGTCCAATGATAAATCACACACCACAATATTTCAAATTACTTCGGAATTACCCTTGCACTCCAGTGATAAAAATCTCCTCAGTAACGAAAATTAAGGTGATTTACTGTAGCACTTAAGAAAAATGAGCATTCACCCTAGGAACAGTTGTTATCAAGAAAATTCGATGCACTTCCACCCAACCGGAAAAATCTTAAAAACACAATCTTGAATTAATCTCGGGTAAGGAAAGTACGAATACTTTACTCCAGAGATTTCCATTCGGGCTTTTTTTCTTGTTGATGAAATATACAGAAGTCTTCAGCCACTCTCCGCAAATCTGTAATATTTATTTATTTTTCAACTCATCCCCAGGGCAATAAGGTCTATGGGTAACTCCTCTGAGATCAAAGAAAACAAATTGGAAAGAAAAAGATTGAACTTTTCATTGAATTATGAATTTATGCTACCATTTTTGTATTCACGATAACCGGAAATATTCCAACATCCAATATCTGAATATACATACATTTATCGTTTATTTTGATAACAACTGAACGCCATGCAAATTAACAGCATACATTCATGGAAAAACTCTCTTCTGTTTGCATGGAAACCTATGATGTCCAACTTGTTAATATTTATTTTGAATTTTCATTTACTTTTAATTTATAACAACTGTAGCAATTTGCGTTCTGGAATATGGTGTAAAAATTTGCAATTTACTCTTCTGATATCGTTATTTTTTTGACGATCATTTGGTTATTCTCTGATCTGTTTTTCTGTAACCATATTTTCAACCGTATTATGCCCTCCTGTCACTTTGAGAATATAGTCATCTACAACTTACCAGTAATACATTCATCATCTATACTGGGTAATTCACCAGTAGCGCGGTGCTCTGTAGCTTCGTACACTCTTGAATATTTCATTTTTGTTCGAACTGTATTGTATTTAGAAAGTGATGATCTACTTCTTCAATTCATATATATATATATATATATATATATATATATATATATATATATATATATATATATATATATATATATATATATATATATATATATATATATATATATATATATATATATATATATATATATATATATATATATATATATATATATATATATATATATATATATATATCACCTCTGATTATATAAAGATTTCCAATATCGAAATCGAGCCAATGCATCAAGGAGATACATATAAATATCTTGGATTTTGTCAAGAGAAGACAACTAACCATAGCAGCACTAAAGAAAATATTAGAAGTTCATATTACAAAAGACTTAGAATTATCATCAAGAGTCATTTAACTAGTAAAACCTTTTCAGAGCTATCAACTCCTATGCAGTTCCTATTCTTACATCTTCTTTTGGAATTATTAAATGGTCTAAAACTGATCTAAATGAATTACAATGTCAAACGAGGAAAATGCTCTGTAAATATCATAAGCACCACCCAAAGTCAGCTGTTCAGAGAGTTACACTACCTAGACATCTTGGAGGTCGTGGATTAACTGATTTGAATAATCTTCATAGTAAATAGATTTTTCATCTACGTTCCCATTTTCATGATAAACAGAGAACGTCTAAATTACATGATATTGTTGTTGCTTCAGATTATAATCTTACACCTCTGAACTTGACAATGCAAAAGGTAGATTTTGATATATTTGATGATAATTCTAAAAGAGAAAGTTGGATGCAGAAGGAATTACACGGAAAGCACCCTAAAGAATTGAAAAATGATTATATTGATGAAATCGCATCGAATAAATGGTTAGTATCTGGAGAATTGTTTGCTGAAACAGAAGGCTTGGCAATTGCGATCCAGGATCAGGTTGTTTTCACGAGGAATTATAGAAAACACATCATCAAACAAAATATAGATGATTCTTGCCGTAGATGTTTCTGTTCTTCAGAAACAGTTTTTCATATATTATCATCTTGCTCAGTCCTTGCTTCAACAGATTATTTAGAAAGACATAATGCCGACGCTAATATTATTCATTTTAATCTAGGAATTAAACATGACCTAATTCCCAAAAGAAAAAAATTTCACAAATATGAACCTGAGATTATTTGTGAAAATGACAAATATAAACTTTATTTTGATAAAACAATTCTTTGCAATAGGGCTGTAAAACACAATAGACCAGATATCATTCTTAATGATAAACAGAATCAAATAACATATATAATTGATATTGCTATACCCGACACACATAATATACAAAATAAATACAATGAGAAAATTTCTAAATATATGATGCTTGGCGACGAGATTAAAAAATGTGGAAAATGAAGAAAATATTTATTCTACCGATTATTATTTCCACAACAGGTGTTATTCCTAGAAATCTTCACAAAAGTATTGACATTTTGGGTCTGAAGAAAAATTTGTTTGAACAGTTACAAAAGATAACAGTCATCAAATCTTGTAATATTCTTCGTAGGTTTCTTTCCGAAAAAATAATGAGGTAGAGTCATAGGTTTTCTCTTTAGTTTATACTGCTCAGAATCTCATTTCATATTTTATTTATTTGTTTATATAAATGTAATATAATTAACTGACAATTTTGTCATATTTATATTCAGAGCAGTATTCTATTCGATCGTTCACCACTTCACACAAAGGAAACTATTAATGAGTAACATTCAGTGTTACTTGACTAAGGTCCGTACACTGGATTTTTCCGGGGAGAAAGCCTCTGACACTACTCGTTGGTACATTGATATCATTGTCTGATGATGCTATAGTATGTATATATTCTGGTAGATTGATATATTCTCATAACATTTAACGTTATCCTAATATATAATTATTCCAGGATATGTTTTGATTATAATCATTGCCTGGCAATGGTATTAATTACCGGGTGGTGGATTTATATTTTTTCATGAAATCAGTTTGATTGCATAACAGATATATGGGCAACTCGTCGGGGTAAAACCCCTATATATATATATATATATATATATATATATATATATATATATATATATATATATATATATATATATATATATATATATATATATATATATAATAATAATAATAATAAATTTTATCTTCGACTATTTTCGAAATAAAAAATAAACTAAAATAATAAAATTGAGGTTGCGAAAGAAGAGTTTATAAGTACATAGCATTATACTTGATCAGAGAAATGGATATATCTTAAGGTAGTCGTGTATGAAATACGTATTAGATTGGTTTTTGGTGAGATGATCTACAAGGTGTTGAACTATTTCAATAAGTGTGCGAAATGTTGCCCGGTTCTTTGTAGACACAACTCAATCCTTCTGAAGGAAGACCGTTGAACACTCGACAACATTTGCGGATTATCTGACTAAAATGCGTCGACTATTCTCTGTCTCAAAAAATTTAGACTTGTAAAGTCCGGAGACCTAGCTGGCCATCTAACAGGACCACCACGTCCTATCCATTTGTTTGGAAATACATTATTCAAATGCTCCCTAACCTGATGTGAGTAATGTGCCGGTGCTCCATCTTGTTGAAACCACAAATATTGTCTTATATGCTCTGGTACATCGGCAAGTAACATTATTGAATGAATTTGTAGAAAATCTAAATACATTTCACTATCTACTATAGTGGCCCATACATTCAAGAACCAACGACGGTGGTGATCTATTTGTCTCATGAGGTGTGGATTTTCCGTGGCGTAATAATGAAAGTTGTGCCTGTTAACGAGCCCATTCTTGTGGAAAATTGCCTCGTCCGAGAAAAGAACTCTGCTAAACATATTTGGATTCATTTTCCGCTACTTTGTCACTTGCCCAATTGCAAAGATTGATTCGATTTTCATAGTCTTGATTGTTCAGTTCCTGGAGCAGCTATACATGATATGCATGAAATTTATTCACTTTCAAGATTCTCTGGACGGAATTTTGACTCATATCTGTTAACTGAGAAATATCTCTTTGGCTTTCATATGGGTCCTCTGTCACTGTCAATAAAACTGATAACTGGTTGTCTTCAGCTGTAGCAGTTTTTGGTTTTTTGTAAGCGATATTACCCGTTTCGATAAATGTAATTAGAAGTTTTTCAAACCATCTTGCATCAGAATGCCTCTTATCAAGAAACCTTTATGCATAAACTCTACTTGCCAACAAAGAATTTCTATCACACCCACCCAGAATAATAATCATATCAACCATTTCTTCTTTGGAGAACTTCATGGAAGCCAATTGAGAGAATTGGGTTCAAACCTCACTTTAACAATGTTTAATAACTAAACACTGATAAGTTCACCATGTAAAATGCAGAATATTATATGTCCGGACACCTGACAGAAGACACAAATAAAAAAAAATATCAACTCACACCGCAATTTACGTTTTAATCATCTTGATTTTATCATCGTTAAAAGAATTATCTTGTTTAGGTTTCATTTTTTACTACTTGAATCATTACTGAAAAAAAACTTCTGTGCGAATAAAGATGCTTGTTGATGAGTCGATGATCGAAGATAAAGATAAGGTTACTTCTGCAAAAATATAGATCAACATTTTATGCGTTGACATGAATAATAAAATACAGGGTGTTCCATTTGAAAACATCTAGATATGGTATTTTCAAAATTACAATATTCAATAATGTTTAAGAATTCACTCCTGTATGAAATGAGGATAATCTATTTCAATTCATCAGTTAAGGTATCCTTGGGCAGTAAGAAAATCAAAGGAAAAAAGTATTTACCCTCTCTGGCCGAAGGAGTATGCGATGATGTGAGCCTATTTTCATGAATTCTTGAACGAAAAAGTAGTCTTCCAATTTAAAAAAACCACCCAAGATTTTTTTATAGAAAATTGGGACAACCTGTTCACTGCAAAAAAATTGCTGAAGTAGATTCTAACTTTCTTAATACAATATCGTTCGAACAAAAATGAAATATTCAAGAGTGTACGAGCTACAGAGCACCGCGCCACTGGTTAATCACCCAGTATAAGTATATGTTAGTAAGATATATTTGTAGTATTCATTCGATCTTGACAAAGATACTGTGTATCGAAACGCGTCGAGCATTTAATCATCGTTTACTTGTATTTGTCTCAATTCTTTCACCTCTTTCATTCAACAACTCATTCTTGAGAATCTCCCGAGAAAAATTCCCAGCACATTTCAGGTGCATTTGCAATCAAAGTAAGGAAATATGTTGGGTTCATTTTTTTTTCATTTGTAGTTAAAGTATGCTTCATAACCGTTTCTTTTAAGCTTTTTCTCGCTCCTGTGCTGTTCTGCATACTTTCTTTTTCTGCTTCTTTTCGGTTTCTTTTTGGTCTGTTCATTTTCATCAGGAATTATATCATTATCATTTTCAGCAACAATATGTTGGGGTACGGTCAGATCATTCTCATCAGAGGTAGAGCTTTCATCTTCGCTGTCATAGTTGGGATCTTTGACAGTCGTCATCATCTTTCGACTCTGAAATATCGTTTTCCTGGCTCAAGTTTTCTTCTGCAGGAACTAGTTCACTAGAACTAGGGCAGGAAACTGCAGATTTATTCAAACTGCTTTCATTTATGAAAGACTCTGTATTATCCACACAAAATTTTCCAATGTTTTCATTATTTGAAATATCAGGTTCAATTAAACCAAGAATTAAACATTCTGGCATATTTCTATCGCGTGAATTTTCGTTGGTGGTGATACTCTCGGGATAGTTGTCACAAATCTTTCTTGTTCCTCCTCACATTCTGAAACAATAGGTAGAAGTCCATATTAATTGGAAGGAATTTTACGGCTTCACATTTGTGCTCAAAACTGCATCCAATATTGAACTGTATCATAAAGAGAAGATTCGGAGCAAAGGTATCGAACACGTAGCTACTTAAGCAGGAAGTTAAAAATCGATATATACTGAAAAATACACAAATATTGAACTCTGTTATCGATAATTCTGGTAAAGTATCAATACATCACAGGAACCAGATTCACAAAAAAATATAAGTATAATACTTCAAAATATACCTACCTTTTCGGTTCTTTTGCTCCTCAGCTCCTCAAGTTTTCGAACATTCGCTGGGTCTTATTTTGATACATCTTGAAAAAAACTTCAGAAACACACTAAGGAAACCACTAAGTATACCTTAATATTTCGTGGTTTTGTGGAAATTCTTATTTTGCAAGAACCAACCAACCCACTTGGGCGATGTGAGTAAACGACATATTTCAATTTATATTTCAACCAAGAGGTTTAGAGTATTCTGAACCAATGTAAACAGTACATGCGTGAATAAATGGCTTGGTAGATATTAATAATAAAAAACAAGTACTGTGTTTTAAGGAATTTTACTTAATAATTGCGATTTGTAACGCGTTTCACTACATCGTAGCTTCTTCAGACGAATGAATATACAGAAAAATATAAATGAGAATATAACTATAAATGTTCTGGAGTAATTAAAAGCCTATTGGGTTGCTTCTTCTTAAGTGGTTATTTATGACAGGTATATCCAATAAAATTGAGGAATAGATTGATCCCCGAAAAGATTCAATAGAGGTGAAGGGCTTAAATCGACTTGTTCATTGATGAGTCTACCTGAGTGTTTGTATTTATTGATTTCTAAAGTTTCCCAAAGATCTACCTTCCAATATTTATTATCTGTATGCAAAATTTCAAACTGTGGTCGAAAGAATGATTATTTTCTAAGAGATGATTCGAGTAATTTGAATCTGATTTTTTATTTGAATATTTTTGATTTACCATTGGTTGGTAATTTCCTGCAATTTGAAGAATAGGTTACAGAAGTTCTGTTTTCGTTACCAACTCAGTTCTGGTGAGAATGTGGGTTGGTATTCTTAATTTTTTTCTATAATGGGTTGGAGTTTTTGATTCCATTCTCAGAGTGGTGCACATTATCCAATTAAATTTCAAGAATTTCGAGGATTTCTGAAAGGTGATTCACTGTAGCTCAAAGGCGACGGCAGGTTTCTGATATTTCTATTTCCTCCAGGTACTCGGTTCCACAAATAATCCAGTTCCAAAGAAAAACCAGGCTCGCGGAAATATTTCATCAGTGGACGATCCACTCTATAAAAATTATTTTATTTTCAGGGCTAGTGTGCTTTGGAACTCGCTTCCGGCGAACATATTTCCGATAACTTATTTATGCCCTCTTCAAAAGGCGAGTGAACACACATTGAATCATCTTGGGCGGTCACACCTGTGGTATAACAGAGATCGCCTCCACCCAAAAGTTACGAACAAAAAAAACACATTTTCTTTCATATTTAAGTTCTCCAGCTCTTATATTATGTAAATATTTGGACAACTTACTTCCAATTGATACAACACAATCGAATTCATTCAATAAAACACTCTATAGAATTAGCAAATCACAATTCCGTTAAATGCTGAGTTAGTATCTTCTGACATAATTAGTCTATATCCGTCTATCCCTTGCCTTGATCCCAAAGCTACAATGAAGCAGCAACTTCAATCTGATAATACATTAAACTCCCCTTATATTGAAGAAACTTTGTCAGCTTTAAACCTATGTCTCCAACAAAGTTATTTCAAGTTAAATAATAAAACATATAAGCAACTACATAGTTTACCTATGGGATTTCCATTGTCTCCGTTATTTAGTGAAATATTCATGACAAATTTAAGAAACAGCATTTCTACTACCACTAACAGCTCAATTAAAAATGTATCTTTATGGAAAAGATATGTACATGATATTTTCTATTTCAGGATTAGCATTTACAGAAAACTGAATAGTTTCTTACAATTTCCAAATTATTACCATCGATTGATTCAATTCGCAATGGAAATTGAAAATAATAAAACTCTTTGAACTTTTGGACTTGTCAATAAAAATTCAAAATATACAGAGAACCAGTTCTCAATCCAAGAATATCAAATTGAATGCTTTTAATTCATTTGTTCACAGAAAACTCTATATTCCTTCGTCAGCTGTTAATTTCGAGAATAAATTTTAAATATTAAAATCAATCGTTAAGAATAATGGCTATGAACCGAATTCAACTGGCACTTTAATAAAACAAAATAATAAAAACTTTAACTGCAGAACATTAATCCTTTGCATACTGAGAAATCGAATAAAAAGTTTTCAATTAATTGTATTCCTGAAATTAGAATCAAGATATGTAATAGATAATAAATTAATAATACACTCCCAACAAAAATTGTCGCATCACCCTACTATTACGAAAATACTATATAAACTTTTAGGTTGGTCATTCAAAAGTCGCTAGGTAACTTTCAGAAGTGTAAAATGGGGAGATATCATTCAAAAGAGATGAGTTTATGATGAAAAATATCAACAATTTTCGAGTTAATGAAAAATTAAAAAATTCTACCATCTTCAAACATTCGCGAAGAGACCAATCAACTAGCATTGAATGGTTACTAACCATTTTCAAAATCGAGTGTTTCCTCCCCTAATTACTCCCAGTATATGTCTCGGAAGCCCCTCAAACAAATTTTGGATGTACTCTTGAGTCACTGAGTTCCAAATTTCAGGAAGCAGATTTTCTAGTTGTTGGAGTGTTCTTCAAGGCATCCTACGTTGCTGAATTTGCCACTCCATGTTGTCCCAAACATGTTCTATGAGATTCAAGTCGGGACTTCTGGCTGGCCATCTTAAAATATCAATTTCGGCATTTTGCAGAAATTCTGTAACTACTCTCATTGCATGAGGCCGAGCATTATCATGCATATAAATGAAGTTTTCGCCAATCAATGAGCTAAAGGGTACAACATAGGGTTCAATGAAATCTGCGATGTATCTGGAAGCTGTCATTCTTCCATTATTCACTAGGACTAACTCAGTTCGACCATGAAAAGAAATGCCTCCCCACACCATTACTGAGCCCCTTCCGAAGTTTTCGGTTTGCCGAATATTGCATTGCTGATACCGTTCCCCAGGTCGTCTGTATACAGGCATGCGTCTATCATTTGATACTAGACAGATCCTGGACTCGTCGGAAAAGAGAACATTCGACCATTCTGGAATACCCCAATTTGCATATTCCTCGGAAACTGAAGTCTTGCAACTCGATGCTCTTTGGTGAGACGCGGGCCGGCAAAAGCCACCGTTGGTCTGATATTGTCTTCTCTGAGCCTAACAGTTTGCAATGAAATATGCATATTTCTGGAAAAGTTCAAGTTCATTTTGTAGCATTCTAGCCGTACAGTGCCGAACTCTTGGTGCAGTTAAACGAAGCCAATGATCATCAACTGGTGTTGTTATCTGATTTCTTCCCTGTACGGCCCTTCTTCCATATTCCCTGTTTCGTGGTACCGATTAATTGCTCTTGAAATAGAGCTTTGGTTAACATTCAACAAGGTAGCCACGTAACGTTAGCTTTGCCCCTTCTCTAGAAGTGTTACAGTTCTTAACACTTCATGATCACTCAAATTGGACGTTCAGCAGCCATTACAACAAATTCAAAAATTCGAAAATTCAACAAGAAACACAAAAAACTTGCATTAATTTAGCGTGAAAACTGAAGCGAAATTGAATGAATACTGATAATCAAATAAACTCATTCTTGTTTCAGACGTATTTGAGATCATATGGAAACAAATGGTACTACATAGATAAAAATTTTTCCCTCATATCTCCAAAAACATAGGTTGACAAAGAAACTGCGATCGAGCTGCTTAATCGATTGTGGAATTCAGAATACCAAGTGATGCAACAATTTTTGTGGTGTGTTTATTAACACCATCAGTTATAGTAAAAAGAATATGGGTTTACTGTTAACATAGAAAATAAAATTAACTTATTGGATGAAAGTAGAACATATAAAATACACTGCAGTGAATGAGAGACTTTATATATAGGCCAAACAGGCGAAACAATTGAAGAACATAAAAGATCCATTATTCGATAATTTCTTTATTTTCTTACATTATACAGATAAGAATCATTTCATAGATTTCAAGACATTTGAACTCATACATCCAGGAATAAAGCGAAAGTTGGAGAGATGATGGAATCCAGCCAATTAGTGCCAATTAGTAAGAGCAAACAGATCTCCTGTTATGAATGCCGTTATGTTCAAGTAAAACCACTCACATCGTCATTCAGTATTGCATTACTTTTGATGACGAGCTGATAACCCGAAATAGAACACCAATATCATCCTAGCAAGCATAAACTCAGTCTTTGAAGAATACACTGCCAGAACACCTTGGAGAAGATTCACACTTTGATTTACTGTGGAGCGGTAGCGGTTCTTCGCCTACACAAACAACAAGTATCCACAACTCTGATTTGAGCTGAGCCAAAAAGCGTCAGAAAACCACAATGGCAAAAACGATCGGAGATGGATATTGATAATATTAGAGCTGAAATCGGTCGCCTCACAGAATTCCTGAGAAACGCAAAACCCTCAAGGCGCTTGAAATCATATATACGCAAAATTCATGGAAAAATTGGTACGAATACAAAACACCATGATCACAAACAACACATCGACATGTATATGGACAATTTGAAGCAGAAACTTCAAGGAAAAGCCAAGGGGCTCTCGAGATACATCAAGTGTACTGAAAGGAAACACCAAAACCAAAGGTTCCTCCGAAGAGCGGCCAATTTTCAAGGGAAATAACAAAACTGCAAACAATATTAACAGAGCAGTACTTGACGCACAGTGCTTGACCGATTATTGGTCATCGTTATGGTCGGATCCCAAAGAACATAATAAAGATGCTAAATGGATCTCGAACAAAACACATCGTCTGGATATCAAACATATAGACTTCGTAGAAATGGCGGAAGAAGAAATCGCAACATTAGTTAAAGCGACCGACAATTGAAAGGCCACAGGTATAGATAATATCCACAACTTCTGATACAAGAAGTTTCATAAGCTCCATGGGTTCCTAGCGAAACAGCTCACGTATGTTCTTCAATATCCCAGGAAAACACCCACTTTCCTAACACAAGGCTTAACATATATTCTACCTAAGACCGATAGAACACAAGATCCGTCTCAGTATGACCAATCACTTGTCTGCCAACGCTCCAAAAAATACTCTCCTCATGCATATCCAATCGAATATACCTTGACGACAACAAAATATTAGCAGAGGAGCAAAAGGGATGTTGAATAAAACACCACGGGTGCTAGGAACAACTCATCATCGATTCTGTGATCATGAAACAGGCACACAGGGGGCATCGGAATGTTCTTTCAGCATTTCTCGATTATCTGAAGGCATTCGATTGTACCGCCCATTCTTGGATTGTCGAAGTATTACAGAGTTACAAAATTCATATAGTCTTGGTAGAATTCTTGAAGACAACAATGACACACTGACGCACGTCTCTGCAGTAGTCAACAATAAGTCAATTAAAACCGACGAGATATCCATACGTCGTGGAATTTTTCAAGGAGAGTCTTTGAGTTCATTATGGTTCTGCTTAGCTATGAACCAATTGTCTTCAATTCTCAATACAACAGATTACGGATTCAAGATAAAAACAGATAGGAACTATTATATAATCTCCCACCTGCTGTATGTGGATGACATCAAATTTTATGCTTCGAACAAGAAGCAATTTGATGATCTGCTGAAAAAAGTCAGTAAGTTCTCGGCAGATGTTCATATGAAATTCGGAATTGAAAAATGTGAGATTCTAAACATTCAAAGAGGGAAACACAACTTCCAAACGGTGATATTATACAGTATGAGGGATGGCGAAACGTACAAATATCTGGAATACCAACAAGCCAGATTGCTAGACCAAAAACAGTGAAAGGAGAAGATTCGTTCAGAGTACAGTCTGCGTCTGAAGGCTGTGCTTAAGTCAAATATGAACTCGGGGAATCTAGTCAAAGCAATTAACACCTATGACATTCTAGTGTTACTCTACTCATCTGGAAGAATCAGACGGACTAAGACAGAACAGGATGATATTCAAATGCAGACCCGAACGATACTGACAAAGTACAACAAACACCATCCAAAATCGTTTGTAGTTAGAACAACTTTGAAGCGGAAAGAAGGAGGAGGCGGATTAATAGACGTTGTCAGTTTACACACCGAACGGATAAAAATTCTCACAGAGTTCTTTTCTGCAAAAGCTCGCACTCTTGATCTCCACAGAATGGTATCGTTGGCTGATAAGGGATATACACATCTGAATCTGAAATACAGACAATCTTCACAGGCATAATCAACAACAACAGTATCCATCAGAAACTTTCGCACAAGTACGGACTTTTGAATGTCTTTCAGCCATATTACAAGTATCAACCGGCGCCCGTATTGGAAAATGATCAGATTAAACTACGATAGGCCTGTTATCACTGACTGACAGAATGGTGACTAATAATAGGCCGGTAATAGTGGTGTATGATAAAAGGGCCAGAAAATCAATGCTGGTGGATGTCGCCAAACCGAATAATAACAACGTGCTGAACAAGTTCCAGGAGAAAAAGTCCAAATACACAGACCTTGCTCTTGAGATCAAGCAGATGTAGCACCTCGGAAAAATTGATATCGTTTTCCTGCCATCATTTTTTCTACTGGGTTAATACCCAAAACTTCGCATGATAGACTTAAGAAATCAAAATTGCATAAGAATACATATATAGAAATGCAAAAAGCTGTAATTCTCAATACATGTAGGATAGTAAGAAAATGTATGTCAAGTATATTGTTATCGAGCCTATTATAATATCTATTTATTTAGCAATCTGCTACTTAATCACATATATTACATGAAAAAATCAGCAAAGATTTCGAAAAGATAATTCTAAGAACAAAAACATTTTCTTCAATCTAACTTTGAAGATCCTTACAGTGCTAGATGACTTAACAAAAGTGGCAACGTATTATAAGCTTTCAGACCCTCAATAAAAAGTGACCTTTCCATGGCAGTTGAGGCATATCTCTCAATTTGAAAATCCTGAGCGCCGCGCAACCCGTAACACACTGACTCTAATCTTCGTTTTAGAAACTTTTGCAAATACAAAGGTGTTTTTGTTTACTGTTTTGTAAATAAGAACCAGACAAGATTGAGTCACAAGCTGCCGAACGCTCAGGAAATTCAGTTCTTTAAGCATAAAATTTATAGAGGTGCGCCTATTACATGTTAACAAAAATCTCATACACTTATTCTGAAGGAACTGTAACTGTTGAATATCTTTCTTATCACAAACACTCAAAAGAGAAGTACAATAATTGAAACTAGGATATATCATACAATTATATACAATTCTTCTGCTCCAGAGTGAAAGTTTATTACACACTCTATAAAAATAACCGATTTTTTTCCCAATTTTTTTTGCATAAGACAGACACATGTTGAGACAGATTCAATTGGGGATCCATAGTCACTCCCAGATATTTAATTTCAGATACAAAATTGAGAGCCATGTCGCGAATTTTCAATACATAAACTTCACTCTTAAATTTACTACAATTAGCTTTAGAATCAAGTACCATACATTTAGTTTTGTTACTATTCAGTTTCAGTTTATTGAAAATCATCCAGTTATTCATGATTTCCAGTTCCGCATTAATAACACCAACCACTTCCCCGAAGTCATCCCCAGAGACCGATATCAATGTGTCATCAACGAACAAATTCACAAAAGAGTGTTCCAAGTACCTATTTAAATCGTTCATGTAAATAATAAATATTCCCTTTGATTGCTGAATCTGGGAAAGGTAAATTATATCCAGCTTGAAGCTGAGATAGTGCACAAGTCCACGACGATAAATATTTAGTGTAAGTAACCTTACAATTGGACATTGACCATGGTGCTCCAGCCAAAGATGCTATTGAATTTTATGGTACATAAAATGCATAAATTCTATTCATCAACATGGTGTGTGAAGCAGAAAAAAGAGAAAGAAAAACTTTTCATCATCCTGAAGTATTTTCCAAATGGTTTCTGTAGGGTATTTAAAATTGATCCTTTGGTAAGCGCGTTTGATTCACGATTCACCTAGTGTTATAAGCAGTACTAAGCTTACGGCGCAGAAGTCTCAGCCTGTCTGGTAGTGGTTGTACTCTGGTAGCAGCATAGAGAACAGTATTTGAGGGGTTATGAAGTGGATTGTTTGGATGACCCATTTCAATGACCTTTCGGACAGATGTTATTTCTGCCTTATGTATTCTCTTCAGAACAAGGTTCCAGCTATTAGCCATAAGAAACGCTCCATTTATACAAAAGAGATTGACAGATCATCTTATAAATGATGCCTTTTGTTTTTCTAGTGATCCCTTTCTGCTTAAACGTAAGGTAATGAAAATAGCTTACTGTTTATGATAATGCCTAGGTATTAAACCTATTTTTGGGACGCACATTGTAATGGAGAAGTGTGATAGAGGGAAATGTATTTCTATTCTGTGGTTAAAGATGACAAGCTGACTCTTGCTTGGGTTAGAATTTGACATCACCAGATATATTCTACAATATGCCGACGATACAACAGTAGTTAGTCACTCCAACAATATCCAGAACACAATTGACTAGCTGCAGAACCAACTATCGAAATCCGAAACATGTGAAAGACTTGAAGCCCAAACCAAGCAGACATTATAAAAATTGAAAAATTCAGTTCTGGGAGCTCACAAAACGAAACGTATCTCAAACAATTATGAATATTTTGATGTGAACTTTGGCACAGATATCAAAGTTAATCCTACCAACATGAAAATAACAGCACTGTCCCAAATCCATTTGTATGCATAGTTTAAATTCCCATTCATCCCATCTTTAAGAACCACATCCTAAACCTATCCTACCCATCTTCCAACACGTTTGGCCAGCGTGGAAGATCAAGGCCATTATACCCCTAAAATGGCGAATATTAAAACGTATGGAACTGTACCCCAGGTGGGTAGGGCACCTAGCCCACAATCCCACACCTCTCAGCAGGTCAGCCTCATGGATTCTGGGGGAGGTAAACATTCGCTTAAACAATCTACGAATACCAGTCGACCATCAAAAACTTCTCTCAATGTCGCCACATTTAACATCAGAACCTTAAAATCAGAAGATCGTTTAGTCGAGCTAGAAGAAGAACTTCAACACATCAAATGGGACATCCTGGGTCTATGTGAAACTCGTTTACCAGGTGAAAAGTGCACCACACTCAAGTCAGGACATCTAATGTACCAACGAAATACAGAAAACAACGCACATGTTGGAGGTGTTGCAATCCTAGTAAATAAACGGCTTACACACAAAGTGATTAAAATGAGATCAATTTCTAACAGGGTAATATACATAACTATAAAGATATCACAACGCTACAAACTTCAAGTAATCCAAGTATATGCCCCTACTTCGACCGCAGAGGATGAGGAAATAGAGAGTTTTTATGAAGATATCTCAATGGCTCAGAAGGATGAAAAGGCCCACTTCACTCTAATAATAGGTGACTTTAATGCAAAAGTAGGCGATGCTAAAATAGATAACCTACCGAATAGAGGAAAACATGGATTGGGCACGATCAACGAACGAGGAGAAAGATTATTAGACTACAATCAAAGTCAAAACCTATACTGTATGAACACTTTCTTCCAGAAACAAAGACAGCGGCGATGGACATGGCAGAGCCCGGACAGGAATACTAGGAATGAGATCGATTATATACTAACGAATAAAAAACATATTGTAAAAGACGTAGCAGTTATCAATAAATTTAAAGTCGACAGTGACCATAGGTTATTAAGAGCAAAAATAGAAATCGTGGCCAAAAAAGAAAGAAACAAGCTGATACGTCCAAAACGCTTGCCAACAAATGAAGACCTAAAGCAAAATATTGTTCAATATCAATCAGAACTAAGCAAAAAACTAACACCTGAAGAAAACTTAACTCGACTAGACATTAACAGTCTTGAAAGAAAGATAACGGAAGACATACAAGTGGCAACAAAGACCATATGCTACAGGGCAAAAACAAAACCTAAAAAATTAAGCCAAGGCACGCTAAGGTTAATGGAAGAAAGGAAAGTAATGGATAGATTTAATCCAGAATACAGGGAACTGAACAAGGCTATAAGACGAAAGACTAGAGAAGACATACGAAATTACAACACAGACTATATACAACAAGTCATAGAAAACAACAGTAACATGAAAGTCTTAAAGAGAATTACTAACACCGGTAGACCCAGAATACATCAATTGAAAAACAACCAAGGTGAAATAAAATATGAAAAAACGGAGATAATACAGATTGTTGAAGGCTTCTATACTGACCTGTATTTGTCTAAGAAACCCAAACCTGAAACAACGAATCTTAGTAACATAACAAATGTCGGTTCCGAGGACATGCCTGAGATTAACATTGATGAAATACAACTAGCCCTCAACCAGATGAAAAACGGCAGGGCACCAGGCGAACATAACATTACAAGCGAAATGCTAAAATTGGGAGGACAGGTCACTTTGGAAGCAATAAAATATTACTAAATAAATGCCTAACAGAAGGTAGTGTTCCGGAAGGATGGAACAATGCACACGTTGTGTTGTTGTACAAAAAAGGTGACAAATTTAAGATAGATAATTACTGACCTATTAGCCTTTTACCACATCCTTATAAATTGTTATCAAAATTATCACAAACAGATTGACAAACAAATTTGACAGCTATCAACCGGCAGAACAAGCAGGGTTTCGCAGAGGATATAGCACAACAGAACACCTACAAACTCTTCGTACACTTATTGAAAAATGTCACGAATACAAAGTGCCAATACACCTAGCCTTTGTAGACTATAACAAAGCCTTCGATTCTATAGAACTGTGGGCAGTATTTCAAGCCCTCGATAATGCTAGAATAGATTCGAGATATAGAAACATCCTACAGAATATATATGAACGAGCGACTATTCAGGTGAGACTAGACGATGACATGCAAACCAAAAATCCTGATAAATAGGGGCGTGAGACAAGGCGATGTGATATCGCCAAAATTGTTCACACTTGCAATGGAGGACGTGTTTAAGAAGTTGGAATGGGATAGAAAAGGTATAAATGTGGATGGAAAATTCTGAACAATCTCCGGTTTGCAGATGATATAGTTCTAATAAGCGATAACCTAGAACAACTCCACGAAATGATGCTAGAACTCAAAAGAACATCGGAAGAAGTAGGATTGGAAATGAATCTGACAAAACTAAAATAATGACAACGGAGGACGCAATATTGGAAGTCGACAGCAATGTTATAGAGAAAGTGAATGAATATCTATACCTTGGACACACTATAAAGATAGGTAAAGACAATCAAACTGCAGAATTGTCAAGAAGAATAAGAATGACTTGGGCTGTTGTTGAAAACTAGGATTTGTTTTGAAAAACAAACAAATCCCCATTAACCTCAAAAGAAAAGTTTTTAATATGTGCGTTCTCCCAGTGTTAACGTATGGCATGGAAACCATGACTCTCACAATAAGATCTGCTAACAAACTTAGAACCACACAACGCGCAATTGAAAGAACTATGCTTGGAGTGAGCCTGCGGGATCACATACGTAATGAAGAAATAAGAAGGAGAATAGGCGTAGAGGACGTAATCACGAGAATAGCTGCATTGAAGTGGAGATGGGTTGGACATGTAGCAAGACAACAGGATGTAAAATGGACTAAGCGAATAACTCAATGGAGACCACGCTTATACAAAAGGGGAGTGGGGCGCCCCCCAGAGAAGGTGGCTGGATGACATAAAGGAAAAAGTAGGAAGAGGATGGTATAATATAGCACAGGACAGAGAGAGATGGAAGCTAGAAGGGGAGGCCTATGTTCAAGAGTGGACAGAGAAGGGCTGAAAAGAAGAAGAAGAAGAAGTTTAAATTCAGATAGCACCTTACTTTTTGGAAACAGTAGTATATTCTTGTGAAATCTTTGCCCAGTGTTTTGATTAATCATTTAATTTCTACCATGTTTGTATATATCGAAATAAAAACAGGAATCTTGTATTCAGAACTTTTGTGTAAAGTTGGGAATTATTGATTCGGAGATATGTAAAAGATACCTTCATTTTCCATCGGAGTCTATTCAGCATTGCAATTTCAGCGTCAAGTTATTTAATCTGAGACAGGAATTTGTATGCTGTAGAAACACAATATGTTTTCGAAAGTGAGGAATATTTGCGAGAGTAATTCGGAAGTTGAAACCCCCGCGGTTTCCTTTTGAATATATCATCATCAGTTGATAAATTGGAATATTCGAATTTCATATAGAGTACTTTTTGTGCTTCGTTTTGCTCTCTTCCATGTTCATTGTGGAATGTAATTTGAATCCTCCAACTGAGAGCCTCCGGAATGGTGTTTGCGTATTTCCGATATAATGAGCTTATTCGAGTATCTTTATCGAATGTTTGCTACTCTCCCGATTATTCTTTCTCGTGTTACATTTTGGTTTTTACCGAACGGCCAATAAATGGGGGTTTGTGAGTTTAGCTTCATTGTTAATCTGTTCTTTCCACTTCAAAGATAATTGATATAGAATGAAGGATCGACTAATTTATTTTTTTAAGTCTGTTTAATGCATAAATTCTGATTTGTAGCATGAAAACAAGCGATGATCCATATATTCAGATTTTAAAAAGTTACAGGGAGAATTGAAAATTAGGTGATAATTGATAAGTTAAGGTTGCGAAGATAACTTGAAGATAATTAATATCTAATATAACTTAGGAAGTTCCTTCAATGATCAGAGTATATCAGTATCTGCTGTTTGAAGGTCTCATTGTATTTCTCCTAATCCATTCAATGAAGGATTAAATGCTAATTTCTCGAATGTTTCTAAAACAGACAATATTTTGGGAGATGTAAATATTGATATTCTGCCAAACTGGAATATATATAGTGAAGAATATTTGATTGTCATGTCTGTGAATGGTAATATTTCTTACATAAATAGTTGAATCTGGGAGGCTTTTACTTGGTAAAATTCCATTATCAATAATAAGAAACAAGTACTGTGTTTTAAGGAATTTTACTTAATAATTGCGATTCGTAACGCGTTTCACTACACCGTAGCTTCTTCAGACGAATGATTATGCAGAAAAATGTAAATGAGAATATAACTATAAATGTTCTTGAGTAATTAAAAGCTTATTGGTCGCCTCCTCCTAAGTGGTTATTTATGACAGGTATATCCAATAAAATTAAGGAATAGATTGCTCCCCGAAAAGATTCAATAGAGGTGAAGGGCTTAAATCGACTTGTTCATTGATGAGTCTACCTGAGTGTTTGTATTTATTGATTTCTAAAGTTTCCTAAAGATCTACCTTCCAATATTTAATATCTGTATGCAAAATTTCAAAATGTGGGTCGAAAGAATGATTATTTTCTAAGAGATGATTCGCGTAATTTGAATCTGATTTTTATTTGAAAAACTGCGTTTATGTTCAATATTAAAATTTCTATGTGTTCTACCAATGTAGAAATTATCACAGTCATTGCAATTCAATCTATAAACACCTGATTTATTGTTTTTACCTGGTTTGGTTTTATTATTTTTATATATTTGCCTAAATTATTATTAGTTTGGAAAGCTATGTTGAAATTATTGCTACTTAAGAATGATTTCAGTTTCTCACTTGTAATGCCAACGTAGGTTAAGGTGTTGAATTTTGTTTCAATTTATCGACAGGGTAAACTTCATTCAATGCGATTCTACTTTGTTTTTTATTTAAAATATTATTTATTAGTTTGGGATTGTAACCATTATTTTTGGCTATTTGTTTAATCAAATTTAGTTCTTTGTTGAAATTTTCTGGTGATAGCGGGATGTTAATCAATCTAAGAATAAAACTATTGAATGCTGACATTTTATGTTGATATGGATGACACGACGAGTTATGTATTATAATATCTGTATGTGACGGCTTATGGTAAATTGCGAAAACATGTTTTCCATTTTCATTCGAAATTGTTACGTCTAAGAAATTTATCGAATTATTGCTTTCTATTTCGGTTGTGAATGCAATTTTGGATGTAATGAATTTATATGATTTTCGAAAATTTTCAACTGTCTATCTGTTCCTGTGAAGCAAATAATGATATCGTCTACATAGCGATACCAGTATAAACAATATTCACTGAGTGGATGATTATGAATTAATTTCTCTAAGTTATTCATGATAATTTCTGCTAACAAAGGACTCAACGGATTGCCCATAATCAAGCCGTCTTCAATAGTATAATATTTGTAATTGAAATGGAAATAATTTTGATCTAAACAAATTTTTAATAATGAAAGAATATCTGATTTAATGATAGTATTGACATGATTCCTTTCTAATAATTCTTCAACTAAGTAATACGTATCTTTTGGAGGAATGTTGGGAAATAGATTCTTAACATCGAAAGAAATAAGTTTGGAATTAGGCGGTATAGTGGTATCTTTGATATTGGCAATAAGTTCGTATGAATTTTTGACCGAAAATTCAGATTTAAAATTGCAATGTTTTATTAGCAAGTCGTTGAGGAATTTTGAAAGTTTGAACGAAGGTGCCGTTACATAAGAAACAACAGGTCTAATAGGGTAATTAGGTTTATGAAGTTTTATCAACGAATATAATTCGGGGGATTGTGGATTGGAGTTAATGAATTGATATTTTTCTTGGTCTGTAATTAATGATTTTGCTGTCGAAATTATGTTTTCAACAACTTTCTGAAATTTTGCGGTAGGATCCTTAGTTGATGTTATATAGTTTCCGGCTGTTAAGAATTCTTCAGTTTTAGAAATATAATCGGTTTTACTAATCGCAATGACGGTGTTACCTTTATTTGCTTTAGTGGATACTAAATCGTTCTTGGTACTATTTTCACGAATTGTTTTTATTATCTTATAATCGGAATTGCAATGAGCTGATAATTTCGAAAAGTCTTCTTATTATTTCCATTTCAATTACAAATATTATACTATTGAAGACGGCTTGATTATGGGCAATCCGTTGAGTCCTTTGTTAGCAGAAATTATCATGAATAACTTAGAGAAATTAATTCATAATCATCCACTCAGTAAATATTGTTTATACTGGTATCGCTATGTAGACGATATCATTATTTGCTTCACAGGAACAGATAGACAGTTGAAAATTTTCGAAAATCATATAAATTCATTACATCCAAAATTGCATTCACAACCGAAATAGAAAGCAATAATTCGATAAATTTCTTAGACATAACAATTTCGAATGAAAATGAAAAACATGTTTTCGCAATTTACCATAAGCCGTCACATACAGATATTATAATACATAACTCGTCGTATCATCCATATCAACATAAAATGTCAGCATTCAATAGTTTTATTCATAGATTGATTAACATCCCGCTATCACCAGAAATATTCAACAAAGAACTAAATTTGATTAAACAAATAGCCAAAAATAATGGTTACAATCCCAAACTAATAAATAATATTTTAAATAAAAACAAAGTAGAATCGCATTGAATGAAGTTTACCCTGTCGATAAATTGAAACAAAAATTCAACACCTTAACCTACGTTGGCATTACAAGTGAGAAACTGAAATCATTCTTAAGTAGCAATAATTTCAACATAGCTTTCCAAACTAATAATAATTTAGGCAAATATATAAAAATAATAAAACCAAACCAGGTAAAAACAATGAATCAGGTGTTTATAGATTGAATTGCAATGACTATGATAATTTCTACATTGGTAGAACACATAGAAATTTTAATATTGAACATAAACGCAGTTTTTCAAATAAAAAATCAGATTCAAATTACGCGAATCATCTCTTAGAAAATAATCATTCTTTCGACCCACATTTTGAAATTTTGCATACAGATAATAAATATTGGAATGTAGATCTTTGGGAAACTTTAGAAATCAATAAATACAAACACTCAGGTAGACTCATCAATGAACAAGTCGATTTAAGCCCTTCACCTCTATTGAATCTTTTCGGGGAGCAATCTATTCCTTAATTTTATTGGATATACCTGTCATAAATAACCACTTAGGAGGAGGCGACCAATAAGCTTTTAATTACTCAAGAACATTTATAGTTATATTCTCATTTACATTTTTCTGCATAATCATTCGTCAGAAGAAGCTACGGTGTAGTGAAACGCGTTACGAATCGCAATTATTAAGTAAAATTCCTTAAAACACAGTACTTGTTTTTTATTATTACATAAATAGCGTCACAAGACCAGAGGGTGATACATGTATTGATCACATTCAGGACCCCCGCAACCATATGTGCAAAGTGTGCAATACACCAATGCGCCATTCTTTAGGGGCGCCAAAACCCAGGGTCCAAAAAAAATATCAAAATAAAAGTTGAGAAGTTAAATAGGATTATGTATAAATACACACGAAATTTTATTAGTATATCATCCAGTTATTGCCGATTCCTATGTTGCGAGAACATGTCAGGCTGCAGTTTCTTGATTTTTCCTGTTCAGACATGAATATCGCCTGAAGCGCTATAAAAGCGATGCATCGTCACAGGCGTTTTCAAATCAGTTAGTTCACTGAACCGTGCAACAAGTGAATGAAAACAAGTTATCCTATTAATTTTTACATCTAAATTATTTTTCTTTTGTCAAGTGTGGTGTTGTGTTGTGTAATATTTTGTTTACTACTTTTTTTTAAATTAAGTGCCGAATACCTGCTGACTGCAATATCAACGGCTTGATTTTTCATAAAATGGTAAGTGTTCCCTACTTTATACTATCAACATTAACCCTTTATAGGATACTGGTTATAATTGATTTTTTAGCCAAATATCGTTTTATTAGTTTAGTATTTAAAAGTAACTGGTTTTATTCATAACTCGCTTAGTTTTTATGCTATTGATTTTTAAAAACCATTTTGTAGGGTTTTAGGGACTATAAGATCAAATTAGTTTAATATCTTTTTTGCCTTTATTTTGGAAAGGATTTAAGCTGAAAGGGCTGAAACGAATTGTGCTTTTTACTCAAATAAGCAAACTTTAATCGGCCATATCTTACTTAATAATAATCTGCCCTATAAAGCGTTAAAAACTATTGGCTACTTAGTAAACTTTTCAAGAATATTTCCTACCCTACCCACATGGTGCTTATTATTGTGGTTACTTCAGAAGTTAATTCCTAATTCCCATGAGTACTAATTATTTATTTGTTTCTTCAGGATGAAAGGAAGAGACCTTCAGGTGCGAAGTTTCGCGAGCAAAAGAAACTGAGACTACAAGAAAGGGGAAAATGGTTGGATCTTTAAGGCATTTCTTGCAAAACAATCGAGATTCCCTGGAGACTATCGATGTTGATGCGACCGAATTGTCCGAATCTCAAGATTCTAAATCTGCAATATCAATAACCGTGAGTGAACCATCTGAAATTTCAACAGTAACATCAGGTCCTGCAACAAGTGGCAGCGGTTGTAGCAGCAAAACAGCTTCTACTGATGCAGAGCCCGATGAAGCGATGACACCACCCTCGTCTACAGCACTTGAACAATCCACTTTAGGTAATTCAGCTACTGAAATACCATCTGCAAGTGACACTTTCGATGAAGGCGTCCGACCCCGGTTTGTGGCCACAAAGAATCACCAATGAGATGGCTAGAATATTGATTAAACGTGGTCCGCCCTTGATAGACATCAGTTTTAGCTTTCCTAGTAATAAAGATAAGAGAAAGTTTTCTTGCAAATACTATGAAAGAAATCTAGCAAATGGAGAAAAAGTCGAAAGGGTTTGACTTATTTACTTTATTTCTAAAGATTCTGTATTTTGTTTTTGTTGTAAGTTGTTTTGTAAATGTAAAACTCCTAACGCTTTTTGTGATACAAATGGAGTATCTGATTGGCAACACTTGTCTTTGCTAATTAAGAGATACAAAACGTCAATTTTACACAACAGTTATATAAACACTTGGGTAAATTTTAAAAAAATGTTGGAGACATCTATGACTGTTAATGCACATCATCTGCGGATTTTAGAAACGGAAAAAAAATATTGGCGAGACGTGTTTGTTTGTTTTTATTCCTTTACCGTGCTCTATTTCCGCCTTTCGGCCTATGACACGCAGGGGAATTCTGTCACCTCACTAACCCGAGAATTTTGCCGAACCCCTCTTCTGTCGAGGAAGGGATCTTTAATGTCCAACACATCTCTGTTAGACAGGACCGACGGCTTTACATCTCCTCCGAAAGATGGATACTCAAGCAATTCCCAGAATCCGAAAAATCGCACCGACTTTGTGGGGATTGAACCCAGGTAACTCTGCGCAGGAGGCGGGCATCATATCCCATACGCCACCGAGCCGGCTGGCGAGACGTGTTGGAAAGAATTATTGTCTACACAATGCTTGGCATTTCAAGATTTTTCTCAATTGCTTTTCGAACATGATAATGGAAATTTTCTGAAAGCTGTTGAAATGATTGCCTCTTTTGATTCAGTGATGAGACAGCACGTTAGTCGAGTGTATAACTCCCAAAAAAAAATCTGTTAAAATGACTCATAATTTAGGCGTGCAAATACAGAATGAAATAATTGAATTATTGTCGTCCAAAGTAAGAAATATTATTTCAGAAATGGTTCGCAGTTCAAAATATTTTTCAATAATATTAGATTGTACACCAGACACTAGTCATACTGAGCAAATTAGTCTTGTTCTGTTGTCCTTAACACCACTTCAAAAAAGGTTGAAGTTAAGGAAAGTTTTATTGGAGGAGAAAGGGTATATACATTTGTGATAGAAAATTTGAAAAAATTAAATTTAGAATTAAAACACATAAGTGGACAAGGTTATGATAATGGGACAAATATGAAGGGAAAACATGTTGGGCTTCAAAAACGCATTCTTGATGCGAATCCGAAAGCCTTTTTTGTACCTTGTGCGGCTCATACTTTGAACTCAACAGTAAATGACGCTTCTAAGGTGTCAGGTGCTACAATAAACTTTTTTAATTTTGTGCAAGAGTTATATAATTTTTTTTCGTCATCCACAAAAAGGTGGTACGTTTTGAGAGAAAATGTCCCCGGATTAAGTTTAAAGCCTCTACGTGAGAGAAGATGGTCCAGCAGAATAGACGCAATAAAGCCCCTTAAAGTTTATTTAATTAAGATTTGCGAAAGTCTTCTAGAAGTGGCTGAAGATAATTCCCTTCACATTGATGCAAGACATAAAGCGAATTTCCTCTTAACGTCTGTACAAAATTTTAAATTTATTTGTGAAATTATTATTTGGCATGACGTTTTATTTCATATAAAAATTGTCAGCAAACAAATACAAAGTGCTACAATTAATATTAAAATATGCCAAACCTTCCTAAAAGATTTAGTTGATCACTTCCAGCAATATAGATCTGACCAATCGTTTCAAGAAATTCTTGTGCAAGCGAAAGAAGTAGCCTCCTCTCTCGAAATTGAAGAAGAATTTCCACGATTACCAACGGTTAGGAGGAAATTTATACCAAAACTGTTTGACCATAAACATCGAGATGAGACCCGTCATGATCCAAAAACCGCCTTTAAAATTAATTTTTTCTTAAAAATCATAGATCAAACTATAAGCTCTCTAAAAAACCGATTTGACTTATTAAATGAGTATGATAATATTTTCGGATTTTTTAGCGACATATTCAAATTAAGTGACAGCGATCTTTTAAAACATTGTTATATTCTTGAAGAGCCACTGACAGATCAGGATAATAAGGATATAGACTCCAATAATCTGTTTAACAAAATTAAAGCGTTAAAGTTGTTTTCATTACCTGATGATAATATTTAATCTCCACTTTTCCAAACGTAAGCATTTCACTAAGAATTCTATTGACAGTGCCTGTATCTGTAGCTTCTGGCAAGCGATCTTTTCCAAAGTTAAAAACTATTTAAGATCTACAATGATTCAGGAAAGATTGTCAATATTAGGAATTGAACAAGAAATTTTTGACGGTATAAATTTTAGCGATGTAATTAATGAATTTGCAACAGCAGAATCTCGGAAAATATATATATATATATATATATATATATATATATATATATATATATATATATATATATATATATATATATATATATATATATATATATACACTGTGTGTGAAATTTGTTTTGTCTCTTATTTTGACGTGTGTAAAACTGTTTTCAGCTATACAATATTTTTGTATATATTATGAGCAGATTGTACACCAGTTGATACACAAAATATATACTTACTTACTTACCTTGACAGTTTTGTTTCCGCAATTTTAGTTCCACAAAAAGTAGCAAGTGTTATGAACACCGAATTCTTCTTTCTCTCACATTAAATGAGATATCAATCAAATTCTCATCAAAAATGGGACACCCTCTACTGGTTGATATACACGAAACTCGAGCTCAAAATTAATTTTGACAAGAAGTAAAATGCCTTTCGCATTTTGCGTAGAATCAAAATGGTTTGTATGCTTCCCTAAATTCATTAGCGTCTTCCCAGCATGATTATTTATCTAAAAAACATCCATTAAATGGAAATTGACAAAATATACTCATAATTGGATTTAATTCGATTTCCGTCACTCCATCGGAATTGAAGTTGAGAGAATCTCTCGACTCATTTCGAGATAATTCAATTTCTATAGCGTAACCATCAGCACATCAAAAATAAATTGAATATGAATCTACTATTTTCACAACGGCATATTCGAATTGCTGTTCGATTCATGTCGCAATTCGATAATTCCTTTGTTGGAAATGACAAATTTTCGTATCGGTATTTTTAATCATATGAAAGATCAAATAGCTCGGAATATTAGGCTTTCTGTTAGGTTTTTTTTTACATTTGATTGAACAAACTGTTATAGGGTAGAGATTGAGAGACTTTTTTATATATTCTGGTCTCGTACCAGCAAGATCGATCTTTGTGTTACATCTGTTTGATAAATTTTCTGTTTGATGAATAAACAGTTCAGTCTGATTCAAAACTTAAGTGAATTAACATCAACATGAATCCACATGTCCTGCATGTGACAGAGTTGTGTCCAGAAGATCCCTGGATTTCAGTGTATGGATATCTGCGCAAATTTTTTTCACTTATCTTCGTTTTGTGATTTGACTAAACAACAAGCAAACGCACTTTCAGGTCTATCTGGAGTCCATTGGAAATGCGTAAACTGTGGCGATAACGCATCTGGTGCATTCGTGACCGGTTTAGTCGCTGACGGTTTCTCAAGCATTTAGGATAAGTTGCGGGATCTGAAAAAGGCAGTCGAGTTCTGCAGCAATGAAATTTCCAATTTCGAGACTAAATTAGCACCACTGAACAACTTGCTCAGTAATTTCGATCGATAAATAACGAAAATTTGACTGATATAATCAAATATATTGGTGAACACCAGAATTGCCAATTGATCTAGCGGACTAAGATTATGTCGTTAGAGTACTAACAAAGGTTACTTATAAACCGAAAAACATTATTGTGAGATTTATCTCGAAGATGAAACGAGACAAGTTTTTAATCGTTGCTGAAGCTAAACGCCTCATTAATGGAGGTCCAAGTCTGAAAATCACTGGTATCTCCGAGAAGTTTTACATCAACGAACACTTGAGTTCCAGTGTAAAAATTCTCTATGAAAATGTACGAACTGCAGCCATAGAGAAACAGTACAAACATTTTTGGGTCCAGGGAAGGAATATACTGGTTCGAAAAAACGATACCAGTAATATACTGCAAGTCTCTTTCGAAGACGATTTGTCCAAACTCATCTGAAGGACTCACATGCTAGCTCGAATACGCTTGTACCATTATTTTTCATATCGTCATTATGGCTTTACACTGTTTCTACCAGAGTGTACGTGGACTGCATACGAAATTACTCAATTTCAAGCAAGTTCAATGTCTGACTTTTACGATGTTGTTTGTGTCTCAGAATCATGGCTAAACGCGTCAATATCTGAAGATGAACTATTCGATCTCCACGAATATTATGTTTTTCGTCGTGATAGGGAATCCGCAGGATCAACAAAAAGATGGGGTGGCGTGCTTATAGCTATATGTCAAAAATACCCCCTACAACAACTAAACGAGTTCTGCAGTGAAACGGAGGACATCTGGGTGTCGATTAGTATGAAGAGGGCAAGATTATTTTTATGTTGTGTATACATCGCTCCTGATGATTCAACAGCCTGTATTTCTTTTTCTAGCAAGCTAACGGTCAACAAGAGTAAAATTGGTTACAGAGCCTTTCTCGTGTGTGGTAACTTCAATTGCCCAACTGTGTTTTGATAACGGTAGTTTGCTAGCACCTTCTAATGTTGAATTCAAGTTCTCATCTACGATTGATACTTTGTCCTTTGTAGAGTTGATGCAATTCAACACTTTCCTCAATAATACTGGTAGAGTCCACTATCTCTTTCTGTCATAAATAATGAAATTGGTCAGAAGAGTAAAGATACTGATCACAGAATAACTAGTGATTTCATGGATCAGGAATGAGTCCAGAAGAGGTTTTAAATAATTTCAATGACTTTTTGCAAGAATGTGTCCAGATGTCCATAGTAAAAGTCAAGTGGATTTGTTCTTGGTTGAACTCAATGACCAGACCCTTTTCTTGTTTCCAACAGATCCATTGGAGATTCATTCATGCATAAAACTCTGAAGAATGTCAAGTCAATTGGTGATGATCAGGTACTGGTTTCTCTTCTAAAAAAATTATCAAGTCTAATTTGAGTTCCTCTCAGCCACATTGTGAATAAGATTATGATAAAAGGCATTGTAACGTCTCCGAGTGAAGTTTGTAATTTTTCACACGAGAAGCTGATTCAGTACTTATAATTATCGATATTGGAAGAGTGTAACTATAACATATAACGTAATGAATGTTTAAAGAAAAAAAAGACTCACCAATTGATGGAAGTTGAGGTTGGGAAATGTATTTATTAGTATAGGTTCTTCGTCCTTTTAACGCACAAATCGAGTTGCGCAAAATAGTATTTATTCGCACAAAATCAAATAGTATTATCAGTAGTGTATAGGAAGCGGCATACGTGATCGTTTCGAAAAGGGTGATTCCGTTCTGTATTTAATCTGTAAGTAATCTGTCTTCCTCTTGATTGCATGTGGCCCTCTCCTTTCCTCTCATTGTGTGTGATGAAGATATGTGATATTATGTGGAAACGGATTATACAGGATGGAAGGAAAGAATATTGGCAATTACAATGATTTTTATGAACTATTAGAAATGTATGCAAGTTGAAATTGAAGAAAATCGCGACAAGTATGATCTCTTTCCTTAATTTGCATGATATATAAAAATGAGAAATAAACAAAAATAGAATAATAAGCGAAAAGAATTGAAATCAAATTATTAAATAAAATAAATGAAAAATTAAATTTAGGGAGTAAAGGAGAAACGAAACATATATCCTGAAAAATTAAAATTGCATTAATCAAGCCAATCTTCAAATCAGATGATAAAACTTCCCTCAATAATTATAGACCAATTTCTCTTTTACCGAACATTGGGAAAATAACTGAAAGAGTAATTTTTAATAGACTTATATCCTTCTTGGAGCAGTGCCTTTTACTGTCGGATGCTAAGAATGGATTTATAAAACGAAGAACAACAATTAGCGCAGTCTATCAGATAGTTCTGTCAATACTTGAGTCTCTGGACAACAGGAAAGCAACTGCAGCAGCGTGCATAGACTTGTCCAAGGCTTTTGATAGGATACAACATCATATATTGCTGAAAAAGCTTGAAAAATGTGGGGTTAGAGGACCTGCTTTGAATCTTTGACGGTCCTATCTGACTAATAGACAACATGTCATAGATAAAGACAGGGAGGGAAATGTTTTGAAACCAAAAGAAACTTTAATAATTAAAGGAGTCCCTCAGGTATAGATACTAGGACCCTTGCTATACATAGTCTACACTAATGAGTTACCCAGGATGGTCATTAAAGCAATGACAATGTATGCCGAAGGCGCAACAGTAGCATTCAGTGAAGATAATGACTCTCTGCTGAATGAGAAATAGAGAACACATTCACTCATCTAGATAATTGGTTCAAAGATAATAACTTTACGATGAACATCTTGCTTTCCTGATTCTTCGAGTTCAACTCCTAAGTACTTTTTCCACTTGTTCTATTTTTGTCCCCGCTATCTGTATATTTATGTCTTCCTTTTCTGCTCCGATCCCCATTACCTTAGTTTTTCTTTGTTCATTTTCACACCACTCTTCTATAATTCTCTGTTCCATATATTCGAGTGTTTCTGAAGATCTTTCTCATTGCTGGCCATTATTATTATATCGTCTGCGTATGCCCCTTCTGATACTTCTACTTGCTGTAAGTTTCTATATCCAATCTGGATTTTCCTCACTTCTGTCGAGCAATTTTTTATTATTTCATCCATAAAGATGATAAACAACAGGAGACTAAGCCCACCCCCCTGTCTAAGTCCCTTCGTTGTCTTGGAATACTCCGATATCCTGTTTCGGCTTATAATGCAATTTCTATTACTTTCATATATATTTATTATTAGTGTTTTAATTTCTGCTTTGATTCCTCTTCTACGAAGGATTTCCCATAATCTTCGTCTAGACACCCTATCAAAAGCTTGTTCCCAGTCCATGAACGCTAGATATATTTTCTTCTTCATCCTGTTAGATTTTTCCATCAATATCTTTATGCTGAATATATGATCTTGAAGACTTCTTCCTTTTCGAAATCCACTTTATGTCTCTCCCAATGTTCTTTCAATAATTGGCCTCAACTTCATATCTATTATTTGTTCATATATTTTCATAACCATGCATAATAACGTGATTTCTCTGTAATTGCTACATTCATGTTTATCACCTGATTGGTAAATTGGTATTATCTTTGGGATCTGCCAGTCTTTCAGTATTTGTTCTGCTTGCCATACCCTATTATATATTTTCAAAAGCACATCTTCTTCATATTGTCCCATATTCTTGATCATTTCGGTCGTAATCTTGTCATAGCCTGGAGCTTTACCATTTTTCGAGCGTTTTATAGCTTTCTGTAATTCCTGTTTTGTTATTTTTTCCTAATCTCTGTTTTCTTCAATGAAAATTTCACTATTCTCTAATTCGTTTTCTCAAGTAGCTCATGAAAATATTGCTTCCATCTTTCCATTACTTTCCTGTCATCTATGAGTATTTCTCCATTTTTGTCCTTGATGTTTTAAATGTCAGAGTTCTTTCTCCTTCTACATGGTATAACTATTTTATAGAATAGCTTTTGGTTTTCTTTGCTCTCGGCTTCTATTTTTTACCCGAATTCTACCCATTTACTTCTTTCAGATGCCAAGACTAGATCTTTCACTCGTTTTCTTGCTTGTTTGTATAACTCATATTTCTCTACAGTTTTACAGTTGAGATAATTCTCCTATAATCTCTTCTAAATTCTCACTTCCTCTCTAATTGCATCTGTCCCCCATGCCGTTTATTTTGCGTTATTTCTCTTTCTGCTGCTTCCACATACTTCTTTAGCAGAATCGAGAAGAGTGCTTTTGAAATACTTTCATAAGTCTTCTGTGCTCATATTGTCTGTTGCATCTTCTATATTTTCTTGTTTCCTTGATATGGTTTGCTCGAAAATTTCGACGTATTCTAGATTGGCGAGTTTGTAAGCCTTTATCGATTCATATTCGATACTTTTTGCGAACTGATATCTCCTTACCGTCGTTTTTCAGTTCCTTTTTGATATAAGATACTGGTAAGAAATGGTCGCTCCCTATTTCAGCTCCTCTTCTCACTCTAACGTCTTTTATTTTTTCAGGTTGCTTTTCTCTACTTTCTATATTCATGTATATTCTTGTGTTCGAAGAAACTGTTACTAATTATAAAGTTATTGATTACCGCAAAGTCCAGTGGTTTCATTCCATTGCTATTTCTTGTCTGTTCTTCATGTTTGCCTAAAACTTTCCTATAAATACTATCATTATGTCGCTGTCCTACTCTTCCATTGAAGTCACCTGCAATATAAATACTGCCCTCTGCTTCTTCTGTAGCTTTTGTTAATTGTTCCCAAAATTCGATTTTCCTTTCTGATTCGTCTTCGTTTGGTCCATAGACCACAATTATTGTTCTTTTTTTCATGTTCGGATTATTTAATTCAACTGTGAGTATTCTTGCTGACTACTCTTTCCAGCTTAATATCTGCTCTACGATTTCGAATTGTGAACATAAAAGATTCATTATTCAAAACAAAAACTCTACTGGTATTTCTGACCATTGTATAGTTGAAAATCATTTCATAGATTTTAAGATAATAGAACCTATTTATCCAGGTAATGAAGGAAAGAAGTTGGACATTTTAGGGATGATGGAAATCACGTCTACTTGTAGAAAAAAGAGACTAAGTAAAGTAAAAACACTCATCCTGTCTTTCAGTATTGTATAACTCTTGATAACTGACTTGATAACCTAACCTGAAATATATGTGGAGTATTTTAATATATTTCGTGAAACGTTTGCCGAGTAATTTGATTTATCATTTAGAAATACACCATTTCTCACAATTTCATTACGTCTCTGATGGAATATGCCTATTTTCGTGTGTTACTAATAACTTAAGTACCTCAACAAAGGTTCATTTGAAAAAACCCTTAATTTAAGATATCTCCATAGAAAAAATTTAATGTCCTAATGTTGCGAGGATAATCCAGGCATTTGCGCACAGTTATAGCATAGTATGGATGCGTATGGATGTTATACCAAATTAGCATCATAATTTGATTCGTATCAGGTGAAACCACTCATTTTGTCACTCTTGCTAATGGGCTGATAACACGAAATATATGTCGAGTATCTCAATATATTTTTGTGAAACCTTTGCCAAGGGTATTAATTAATCATTTAAAAATATTCTGAATAATTTCTCACATTTTCATAATGTGAAATATGCCCATTTTCGTGTGTTACAAGTAAATTGAGTACGTCATCAAAGGTTTATTCTGAGAAACCCTCATTTAAGATATCCCCATAGAAACCATGTAATAACCTAAGAACCTCTGATCTGGTCGGCCACTCAATTCGTCCCTACTTCCAATCTACTTATTGTGAAGATAATAGCATAGTGTGGAGACGTCCCATCCTGTTGAAATCATATCATCGTTCTCCCTTAAATAAAATCACTCATTTTGTCTTTCAGTACTGTATTACTGTTGATAATCGTCTGATAGCCTGAAACATATGTTGGAGTGTTTTATTTAATTTTGTGTAACTTTTGCCTAATGTTTTTATCAATCATTTTCTCATTATTATTATTTCACCAAATGTTTAGCGAGAATCCCATATACAGTGACTTGAATGAAAATTTGAAAATATAATTTGATTTTTGGCATTGTCAAGTTTTCGTTGAAATACAAACTTTCGTTGTGTTTAAACTTTCTGTGTTATATTAAATGTTCATGAAGATACTTTTTGTGAACAGAGAATTAAAAGACCTTTCCAAAGATATGTCAGTCGACCTAGTTTCTCTGTGATGAATGATGAATGAAATATACTCCAAATCAACACAGGAATCGCCCCCCATTCCAATAAAATATAAACGTATCGCAGCTTGTTCCGCCAAAATCTTGAGATGGAAAGAGCGCAAATTTTCGTTATAACACAGTGTATAGTGAATCATTATATCAATTACATGAGTCAAAAACACAAGTTTTTGGTATAACTCGAAAAACTCAATTTTTTAAAGTTTATTCGTTATCAGTAAGGTCATTTCAATTAAAATCACATTGTACGATGAAATAATCAATAAATATTTGTCAACTAATGTTATTTCATTAATATTCGTCTACAGTTCTATTTTCGTTAAAATTTCAATCTCCATGATGGAATAGAATCATTTATCTTTCAACGATGACTGCAGAAACGTCAATCCAACCGTGAGGAAAACTTGTCCTATCTAACCACATGTCTCATACATTGTGGCTTCAAGTTTAATTAAATTCACCATTGCACTAACGAAACTCTTCATATTCATTCATATTCCACACCAACTTCCTCATTACTTTACATATTGCGTCGAATCCACTTTTTTCCGTCTAGACAATAAATCCTCTATTTGCAGTGCGCAAACGAAAACTGAAATAAAAGAAGACTGGAGGAATAGATATGAGAGCTGAGTTTTACTTCCTCTGAACTACCGCTTTATTTACAGGTTTGGAGTGAGCTTATTTTTATTGAAAATATTTGACAATTAAATAAAATATTTACTTTTCTTCTCCTCCCTTCATAAACCCTTCAAGCCAAAAATTTAGAAATATTCATCACGACTGAATTATCCAAAATGATGAAAATTTTATTCTTACCATCATATCTTAACCATTAATGGAATATGGTAATTACATGTTTATTATCTTGTTGTTTGGAAGATAAAAGATATAGGGATAAAAGAAATGAAGCATCTTCGAAAAACAAGAATAGAAGAAAAAGATAATACCACCCGACATTTTCGATTCATACTCATTGTGATCTTTTAAGGCCTGATTCTGTTGAAGTTAAAAATTCAATCATAGAAGTTGCAAGATTAACTGAGAGTGGATTCTTGGCTTTTTGTCTCTTTTTCCCGTATGAGCTCAATCGGATTCAAGGCCAAATCATAGGGTCCAGCATAATCATGCATGAAAAAAAAATATTTTTTATGCTTTTCCTACTAACACACGAACACGCTGAACGTTTAGATCCCTAAAAGAAGTCGTTACTTCAAAATTCATTACAGAAACTCATGGAATTATATTCTACCATCCATGAACGAAAATAAAGGATATTTGTGGAAAAATGAAAGTAATCAAGTAATCAATTTGGAATTATTTGAAAGTGATACTCTTTATGTAGATTATACGAAGATATATATGTTTTAGTTCTGAATTATGATCATGCGTGAGACAAAGAAATGTCGTTTTATCAAAGATACTTTTCCAAAATAAAATGGAGAGGTTTTACTAATGGAGTACAGCAGAAATAAGCCTTACTATCGATTTTTTGCGATGTATGACGGATTTTAATGCAGTTTGGTGCTCTACTCATGCTCTATCGTTCATAAGGCCTGAGGATTTGTTATTTCTTGAAGAATTTTGAGAAACGTAATTTGATGTATCAGCAAGATGGATATTGTCTTTTACAATACTGAGTATGTGATTATCTTCCTGAGGAAGTGATACATTAAACTATCCGTATCACTGTATATCAATTCAACATTTTTACAAAATTTCTAAAATTAGGTTGAAAATCGAATAATATTGTTGGTCGAAGATGCCCATACCAATATTAATTAATTGGTTTATCGAAAGTTATTTCCATTCCACTCACTTCAATAATAATCATATCCTTATAAATTATTATACATTAATTGAAAATAGATTTCGCAATGTGATGATTCCATTTGGTTATTGAATTTACGTTTTACATTCACGAACATTTTGCATTATCTTATCAAATACATAATTCATCATTAACTTGCAATTGCAAGATGCAATTTCAAAATCATTATGGGATATCTTTCTTGAATCAATATTCAACGCAATATAGATTTTAAATCAATCTGATTGTTTACATTCGGGTATTTTATGAATTCACAAGACGTAGAAAGTTAAACTTAAAGCCCCTTTCCTCAATGGACATACTCTGAAATTTTAGGAACAGGCTAAGTCTGTAGGGTTAAACCCAGATCAGAGACTCAATTGGAATTTATACATTGACAAAACTATTTCCAAGGCTACATCGTGCTTATGGACATGCCGTAGACTCTTCGGAAAGACCTGGGGGCTTCAGCCTAAAATAACCTACCAAAACCGATTGATGGAACAGGAGCAGGCATATATGGACCCAAGTACTCGTCATCAGTGCCTCTGGGCTTTACTCCCACAATCATGCAAGCAGAAACAGTTGCTGTAAACCTGTGCTGCCAGTAGGGGCTACGAAGGAAACTCGAAGGTGCAAAGATTTTAAAGTTCTATACTCTTACCGTTATCGGAGCATCTCTGTCTGGGAATGCCGTCAATCCTTGAAGCAACTTGCTGAGGGGAACAAACTTTTCCTGTGGTGGGTGCCTGGCCACGAATGCATACAAGGAAATGAAGCCGCTGATGAACTGGCTTAATCAGCTGCTGGAATCCCACCCATCGGACCTGAACTGTCCTGCGGTCTAAGTAAGTAGCACCGACGACAGGAACTGGAATTGGGGGAAGAATCTAGCAAGAAAGGATACTGAAGAAAAACTTCAGGCAGAAGGCAAGCGAAAAAAATCATTGAATATTCGCCAAAGAAGACAAAACAGCTTCTCGATCTCTCTAGGGACGAGCTGAGGACTATAACAGGCCTCCTTACTGAACACTACCCACTGAGATGCCATCTCAGTAAAATGGGCAAATCGGAAACGGTAACATGTAGAATGTGTAAAGAGGGACGATGAAAATGCCGAACATATTCTTTGCAGTTGCATCGCAACTGTCCGTCAAAGACATATACACTTCGGTAGCGACAAGCTAGAGCCGCACGAAGTAAAAGCGAAAGCTCTCGGGAAAATTATTAATTTCGAAAGGAAACTAGATCTACAGGGAAATGAATAAGGAGAGTTACGAACAAGAGACCAACTTGGTCGCAGTTCGAAAAGGCTTGCAAAGTCAAGCGACCCCCTCCAGTGTAATGTAATGTACTAATTCATAAAACATTCATAAAAATCCATAAATGTTATCATTCCTGATGGGGGATAAGTGAAAACCTTTTGCCTTATTAGTTATATCGAAATTTGCACATTGTTTTCAGCCAAAAATTTTGTCCTCCTACTTCATCGTTCATTAGTCCTTAGGATTCATTATTTCTTAAATGATTTTGAGGAACATAATTTGATGTATCAAAAATATGGATATTGTCTTTCATAATATTATATAAATATCATCATAAAAACAATTATAAATTGAGCTTTCCGTATCTGTATAGTAATTTTGCGTAATTTCTAAATTTCATTTCTCAAAAATGAAAAAAATCTTATGATATTATTTGTCTAGGATGCTCATACCATCATCAATTGGCATTAAGTCCGTCGTTACCAAGTGATATTTGATGATCATATGGGGTATAAGAATAACGAAAATCAAACGTGCGGTACAAATTTCGTCATCATTTTTCGAATATAAACTATCACTTAATTTTCTTGTTGCCTTTTTAGTACTCACAGCTGCTTCAGCATTTTTTCTTGTTGGAAAACGTTGGATTTACAGAGCCGTCCCTGTTTTCCTCATCTAACTCCCATTAACGAAAATCAAAACGGGATTCTGCAGCCCCCAAATAACAACTCGGAATACGAAGTGAGCTCCATACGGCATACTTGCCTTAGTGTTATTAATCGCACAAGGTTATATGTATACAAAGCACTTTGCGGTATTGCTATTTGCATTATGGGACCATTATGGAATTAATGCCCTTTTTTGAATGGAAACATGAAACTATTGAATGAAAAATTGTATTTTAGGTTCAACCAAATATCTACCTACCATTCATACAGGAATTGTACTTCGTCCTTAGATTTTAGTGCACCATACCTAGAATGACAAAAAGGAACTTTAGTATAACTTCATTATTTTTCTTGATATATGTCAATGATATTATTTGTATATCAAATATTTTATCCTGATTTCCTTGTGATGTTTTTCTTAAATATTTTTAATTAAATAATGGAAATGGGCCCATAGTTAACTGTTTCAATTAAAGAGAATTCTGTTTGATTGTGTTTGATCACAGATCTTCAGAGGACAAGAGTGTTTGTGTTAACAAATTGACATAACCATTGATTACGCTCTTCGTTCACAATACACTCACACAATAGAAGCTACTGATATATCAGCGACGGGAGAGACGAGACTCTTCCTCGTTTCTTGTCTCCTTTTTCTCTTGAATCATATAATAGAGCAGCTTTACAGTAATTGATTCCTTTTCATTGCCTCACCTGTATGTGCCAAATTTCAACAATATGAATTCTTTTTTTGAATTGTGGAGGCCGTTACTTGATGTAGATCCATGATATAAATGTTGAAGAAAGCGAATACAAGCTTTTAGGCCCTTTGGAATTTTAAGTTGTTACTTAAAAATGCTATAACATCCCAAAACCTGTGGTTTCTAACCACGTGTTTGAAGAGTGAAATGTGTCCTAAATACATCAAACTCAAGACAAACAACAACAGTTATGCAGCTCGAAGAGCAGTTATCTCTGGACAGAAGATATGGATCAAATCAGAAAACAAGATTTTGTTCCACAAACGAGACATCTACAACATTTATCTCAAGGTAATTCATACCGAGTTATTGTACAGACTTCATCCACTTGAATTCGATTCATTAGATTACAATAATAGATTCAAAATAAGATCAATAATACATAACAAATATACCATCCAATACCGCAAATTAAAGTTTTCGTGTCACAAAACCGAAACCTACTCCACGTAAAACTAAATTTTCTGACCATCCATTTTTGATAGATTCGTTAACCTTTCTGATACTAATTTCACAACTGATGAAACAAATCTCTTGGAGAAAGGTTTCAAACACAATATTAAATCAAACAAGATAAAATCTGATTTGAAGGAACTTGGCATAGATACTGAAATTTCTCTGAAAAATATTCCTAATAACACTCACCTTAAATATTTAGCATCTAACATTATAAAAATGAATCATTAGCTGACTTTAAACCGAGTAAAGAACAGAATATTTTAAAGGCCATCAAACAAAAATCTCAACTAAATGAAGTTATTACAAAAGCAGATAAGGGTAATACTGTTATTGCGTTAAATGAAAATGACTACCTATTTAAAACTCTAAATTTCATTTCGTCCGAAACTATACAATTTTAAACAAAGATCCAACTATTAAATTCCAGAAAAATATTTAAATTGCAATGAATGACGCAAAATCTTTAATTAAAGCAATAGATAAATACAAATTAATTTTACCAAACCCTCAACCACCTCAGCTGTATTCACTCATTAAATTGCATAAAGTAAATAACCCCGTTAGACCAGTCCTATCTTACGTTACAGCCCCAGCCGTGAAATTGTCGCACTACCTTATAGATATCATTAAAAATTATTGTTCATTCAAATCAAAATTTTCTATAAAAATTCTTTCGAATTGATAAATAACATAAAAACGTTAACCTACCACCTAACACAAAACTTATTTCGTTTGATGTTGAGAATTTATACCCAAGTGTTCCTCCAGGTGTTGTCAAAATATTATTCGAAAACATGTTGAATTCGAATCATGTTAACCACATAATTAAATCAGAAATATTGAATCTGTTGGACGTTTGCATTGAACAAATTTTTTTTTCTTTCAACAACATCTATTACAGTAGTGAAAATGGTTTGATCATGGGAAATCTTTTGAGTCCACTTTTAGCAGAGATTTTTTGAATAATATCGAACAGAAAATGCATACACATCCACTCATTTCCAAATTTCTTTATTGGTATAGATATGTTGACGACATCTTAGTATGTTTCATTGGAACTACTCGTCAATTAGACTTATTTCTTAATTTCATTAATTCCATCCATTTGAACATTAAATTCACGATAGAAATTGAACAGAACGATTCCATTAATTTTTTGGACTTGAAAATCACTAAACGAAATAATAATCATGTTTTTTCGGTCTTTCGTAAACCAACACATACTGATACAATTATACATAACTACTCATTACATCCAATTCAACACAAAGTTGCAGCTTTAAACAGCATGGTACATCGGTTACTCAATTTACCTTTATCAGTAGAAGATTATAATAAAGAGTTAAATATCATCAAACAGATAGCCATTTATCGTGCTTCCATGTTTCAGCGTTGCTTTTCTTATATTATTGTAGATGAAATCAATAAAATACCGAGTAGTCTTTTAGGTTTGAGTTTGGATGCATTTAAGAGGAGGGTGAGGCTTTGGCTTTTTGAGAGCCAGTTAAATGAGATGTAGTCTTTCCTTGTTTCCTAATTTTTTTTTCACCAATAAGAAAAGATCTTTTATATATGGAATGCATGAATTAATTTTGATTTATTTTAGTGTTTAATTCTTGTTTTCAAGATGAATAGTTGGTAAGATTAGTGATAAGTATCTCTTACATAACGATGTTTCCGTACAATTGTGGGTACACTTGTCTAGTATTTGTTTCTATTTTATTCAGGTTGGATTAATCAGCTATGCTGTATCCTACCTTTTGGTATCTCTCAATGTACAGTAACACTCACTCATAATAAGTTTAAGGACTTTAATGTAATTGATAGTTATAGATATTATTTCTGTATAAGATGCCAATAAAATGCTATTATCGCTTCTAAGTTCCATTATGACCTCTTCTCGTATGCTTTGCAGCGTTTCTGAAGAAAGTAGCCTGTTTTTAACGATTGTTCTTCTCTGATCCGAAATTCTCTGCTCGGATATGTGCTGTAATTCAGGATATTTTTCTACGAACGCAAGATGTAACGCGTATCTGTATGCTGTCATTTCCGATTCCAAGTTTGTAATCTTGTAATAGGAACGCATAATGAAGGAATTCATCTCTGGGGTCCACTTCATGCGTTTCCTAGGAGTCCGACTCTCGTGGTCGTAGGCATAATGGCTTGTGCCACCGTTGAAACATCAAGAGTCGGTTGGGAGGTATTGATGTTATTTCCCTTGGTTTTGTGTTGCAGTATCCCTACTCGATATCACGCTGCTTCCGTCGCTAACCGAGGAGACTGTGACTCACTTTCCGAACAAGACCCTCTTCCTAAATCTTGAACGCGACAAGAGGTTATGGTGGTACAATGTCGATTCACCCGTTTATTCCTTAGATTGTACATCATTGGATAAGTTGCATTTTATACCTACTGCCAGGTTCAGCTTGGGTACCTCGGGTTCGCTAAGCCCGTACTCAGAAACAATGTTCCTGAGCCCCTGAGGCTATTATTATTATCATTATTATTATTAATAATTCATATAATCCGGATATGATAGATCTAATCATTTGTAAAAACTGTATCAGAAAGCAATAAATGAAGTATATCCTATTCATAAAGACTATAAAATATTCAACAGTTTAACATTCTGCGGTTCTGCAAGTACAAATATTTAATCCTTTCTCGTCAAACAAAATCTTAATATAACTTTCAAAACTTCTAACCTAACTTAGGTAAACATATTAAAAATAATAAATCTCGTGTTGAAAACTCAAGTAAATCAGGAATCTATAAACTCAATTGCGGTTCTTGTGATAAAATTTATATCGGTAGCACCTATAGGAGTTTTGGCATAAGAACATCTGAACATAAACGTAGCTTCGATAAAAATAAATCTGATTCAAATTATTCAAACCACTTAATAAAAGAAAACCATTCATTCAATAAAAACTTTGACATATTACATATAAAATCAAAAGTTTTAAAATTAGATCTCCTAGAAGCATAAGAAATAAATAGATACAAACATTCGGACAAGCTTTTGAATGAGCAGGTAGATGTAAATTATTCACCCCTACTTAACTTGTTTAATTAGTTTTTATTACCTTTCATACTAACTGTACAATGGCTCGGTGTGGATTTTTCTGTTATTATTCATCCATCTTGTTCTACGATTTGTTTATAATACCATACTCTTCAATCTGTTTGTCATTCTTGATAAAGCTGCTGTGTCAGCTTGTTTTTGTGTTTCTTATCTCATATGAATTCTTGTTGATAAATAACACCACACAACAGCAATTCTGAAGATTTTGGTTATGGCACATGAATTTAGCCTAATATTCAATGACGATTTCAAATCCGTGATTAAAATTTCTTCATCAGATATAGTTTAGGAAATATGCAACATGGCCCATACTACAATAAAACACAGCTCCTTTGAAATTGATCCTATTTTATTAAATTTTTAAACTGAAAAAAAATTTCTTTTGATAGATTTTCTTGCAGATGTTGTAGTCAGTTAGGTGTTCTGATTTATCCAACAATAATTTCAAGAAAAGAAACAATTTCCTAAGAGGTTTAGCAAACTGTTTCATGAGCAGTAATTTCCGATGCAACCGAGGCAATTTCATGCGGTTCCTTGATACTAATGGTGGATTTATCACGTTTTGTTGTCCTGAAATTAACACTTCCAATCATTTTAAAGCCAGCGTTAGCTCTACTATTCCAAAAGTAGAGAAAACAGGGATACTTTGTCTAACCTCTTCGTTAGCCTTAAATGAAGTGACAATTTTTAAATCAACACATATGAAGCTGTTGTTTTCTGTTTATTTGATTCTGTACAAAACCAAAGCAATAAATATACATTCTCAATTTACTTTAGTAGAATGTGCAATATCAGTGACCTTCATTTATGTCCGTTGTGTAGGAGAACACATTTTAGAATCCGTGTTGACGAATCTGAGAGCAAACGTCATAAATTTCGTAATCTCATTGCAGCCATTCAACCAGGTTCATCGTTACGAAATACAAAATCATCGTATTCATCAAAATATTTTGGGAAATTCTGTTCTCTGGTGCGGTAATAAGAAAATCAAGTTCTTTTTGTTACTAAGCTTCTTTGTTTAACCATAGAAGCCCGGATTTCTGAAACCGACTTTGACAGTCCCAGATCTCTGATTAGGTCGTTTAAATCATCTTGATTGAATAATTTCGGTGATTTCAGATCCCATTCAAAGTCACTGTCACCATCATCAGTTGTTATCTCAATGTCAATTTACCTATGCTGTGACACATTGGCTTGAGGAACAAGGGAAGTTCTAGGGTTCTAAATTTATTTATATGCTGATTGTATGGCAGGATATTTCCATTTAGGTCGATTAATGCCAGTTATGTTCACCAAACAAAACAAGCAGTCATCATGGTGGTCAACGGGATCTCACCCAGATCATAGCAGTTTCTTACCGGAAATTTTATCTTTTGAGAAACCCAAGGCTTATCACGCATTTCCTGCGGATGCCCAAAGTGATTTTTGTAAGCTACACCTACGAACTCTTTCGGTATTCAATTCATTCAAACGGTATTCTTTAAATATAAACACCTCAAAAAAACACTTCTGAATATCGATATATCGTATCCAGAACGATCAATATGGATGATTTTTTTTTTAAAATGAACACCTTCATCAATTTCTCACCAAATTATGTAGAGTGCCGCAACAGATTCCAGTTTTTTTTTTATGAAAAACTAAAAATGCACAAGATGCGACGCTGCTTTATAATCATTTCATGTATTCAGTGTTTGAAGTCAGTTAGTTGGCGCTTTGTTTCTATTGTAAGCACAAATGAAAGATTCAAGTTTGGTGGTTCGACCATGGAAAGACGAAATTTGACTTGAGCAGACATGTTGCGAGCCGTTGGCATGCTCCAAGCTGGGAGCTCACAACGGGAAGTATCCAGGGTTCTGGAAAGTAGCCCAAGTGTCATAAACCGTTTATGGTCGCGTTTCAATGAAACAGGTAGCGTAGAAAAACGCCATACAGGTCGTTTCAGGATAACTACAGTCGCCCAAAACCAATTTTTGGTTTTACAAGCCAGAAGAGATCGTACTACCACAGCATCTCAATTAGCTCAAGAACTATCACGAGTTCATAATGTACAAATTTCCGACCAAACTGTGAGAAATCGACTGCACGAAGGTCAACTCCACTCCAGACGTCCTTTAAGAGTTCCACAACTGACCCATGAAAATCGCGCTGCTCATTTAGCTTGGTGCCAAGAACACGTAAACTGGGATCGAGAGAGGTGGGCCACACTTCTCTTCAGTGATGAATCTAGATTTAGTTATTATCCCGATTCTGGAAGAATTCGAATATGGAGGAACCTGGAAAGCAAAACCGTCTCCAGCATGCTCGAGAAGTTGTTAGACAGGGAGGCGGATCAGTGTTATTTTGGGGAGGTATACGCCTTGGTGAAAGAACTGACCTCGTTTTCATACAGAACAACCTCACGGGAAATTCTTACGAAATGATATCGATCTTCTACCGTGGCCATCCTGCTCCCCACATCTGAATCCCATCGAGCCTGTGTGGGACACCCTAAAAAGAAATCTCCTGCGTCAAAACGTCTTCCATCATGAACAGGAGCTTCGATTAGCAGTTCAGGGGGCTTGGAATGACTTAGACCGAAATGTAATAGACAATTTAATATTGAGCATGCCGCGACGATGCCAAAGTGTCACTAATAACAGGGGTGGACCTTGTGGTTAATATAAGTGCTTCCATATCGTTTCGAAAATATTAGTTCATTTTTTTGTGTTTTACCAAATTTCGTCATTTTCAAATTTCGAATGTTTTTTCTATAATAGTTGCTTTGGATAAATCAAATATTATTTTGTTTTCTTGAGAATACATTATATACAATACATCCTAACAAAAACCGAAAGATTTCTATAAATTCGAATCATCAAATTCATATTTCAAAGATATTGGTAAGTCTTCCCTAGACTTTTTTGAGGTGTTTATGTTGTCAATACCAGCTAGCGAAATTTTAGGGTTGTATACATCCTTAAACCAAGCTCATATCATGAATCGTTTAGACCGATAATACTCATCTCCATCGTTCTGAAAACCCTAGAGATATTAGATGGATTCATCATGACTGAGATATTATCGCTGAAATCCCTAAGCGAGCATCAATACGCCTTTCAGGAAAGGAAAACAACTGATATGGCACTCAACAATTTAGTCGGGAGGATCACTCAGTCTCTATACCGCAAGGATATTTTTGTCGTTGGCAGGGGCTGTTCTCAGGGAAGAGTTTATCCCCTTGATTGTGGTCGCTGTTGGTTGATGAACTTCTGGCAATGATCGGTGCACTGGACGTTTATGTACGAGCATACTCTGACGATAGAGGCATCCTAGCTAGCGGAGATAACGACGACGTCTTCAACAGACTTCAGGGGGCTATTTCAGCTATCCAAAGGTGATATGATGGTGATAACCCCCCCAAAATCCTCATAGTACAATTCAACGAGAAAAAAAGCATATTCATCTTTTCCCAAAGAAACTTCGGTGGCTATATGTGATGGTGGTGAAACCACGTATCATATATGGCTGCATTACTTGGTAGGAGACCAAAGCCAAGTCAAGCTGTCTAAATTGCAGAGAACGGCCTGCAAAAAGATATCTGTAGCTTTTCACTCTACACCTTCTGTGGCCATGGAACTGAAATATGGGCCTTGCACCTCTTCATCTGGTGATTAGAGGAGCAACTGGAATGGTTACCTACAGATCTATAGGAAAGGGGATAGCCTCAGCTTTTCCGAAATGGAAAAATCAGGTCCAGCTTCGTACCCGGCGCTTTACTGTCTAAAATTGATAACAACAAGATGCTGGGTATAAAGTTTGACATAGCAACACCCAAAACGAACATGGAGCTGCCATCCCAGATCATCATTCCTAGTAAACAGGAATGGAAAAGTTCAAAGGGTCCCTGGGTCACAGACGGCTCCAAACCTGCTCGAAATATTGGAGCTGGTGTGTATGGTCGTAATGCTACTAAGAAACAGTCGATCTGTCGTGGCAGACTGTTTTTCAAGCAAAAAACGTCTTGCTTGCTTGGGAATTAACAGAATGGTCAATGAAAATCATCACCTACAGCCAAGCTACACTGAAGGCATTGGCATCCGACAACTGCATGTCACATTGGCCACCTAAAGGGCCAAGATTGTCAGACCCTAGTCTCAAACACTCCTTGCAAGACCTGAGAGTTCTAATTCTGATATTAACGGGGTAACGTTGCCTCAGAAATCACCTGAATGAGATACGATTGATTAAGGACACGTCATTTCGACTATGTGACTAAGAGATAGAATCAATAGACCACGTCATGTGCGAATGCCTAGCTAGGGACAGAATCAGATTTGAAAAACTTGAATCTAACAAACTGTAAGATCATTATATTCACAATAAGGATGGGGTTGTAGGTGAAGTTTATGACAGTGTACGACAATAGACCACTTGGTCACAGTGGCAGGGCTGTTAAGCAACCCATTCTCTTATCTAAGGCTTCGTTGGAACTCTTTCACTGTTGCAAATCAAGAGGTATACTCTCGCAGCGAAGAATTTAGTTCAGCTTTTATATTAGTTGGGCTGCATCCTTTCAAGTAGTAATATTGTAAATATTATTATATATTCACTGAAAATGTTCACTACCGATTGTTGCCAAATTAGTACGACAACATAACGTCTTGAACGTTGAAATATATTCTGTATGGATTGTGTACCTTCTAACAAAGTATGTTCTAAAACAACTATTGCCATCTAGATGTCAGGCCAGGTAATTCTGAAACCGCTCTCGTCGGAATTTCGATCATATATCGAGATAATCTATTCAACAATCCATTCCAAATAATTTGAAGTAGATAGAGTCCCCTCTTTGAATTTCAATTTTCACTGCGAAATCGTATTTTATAAAGAGCATTTCATTCCAGCAAAAGGATTAGCTAAGCGGTAATCCTGCTAAAACCGCAAAATACCGTTTTGTATTTACGGCTTCAAATTCAGTTTGTACAGCAGCAAAAAGGTGGAAATAATTGCTAACAGTCCCATAAATTAACTTGATACCTGTCTGCATTCATCTCATGCTGATGCCTTTTTCACAATTGTTTTGCTTTATTTTTCACCATTGTTCAGCTTCAAATCGGGAAAACTTGCTGGTGAATAATAGTCGAGAGAGCAAATTGTTGAACCAGAATGAAAACTTGCAAACTCTACACCCTCTTCACTAGGATGAGTATAAAAATAATAAAATTGAGGCTAATTTCAACTTCATTCGACTCTTTCAGTACTAATTGAATAACATTACTTGATGCGAATCCATTTCAAATGATAAATTAAAAAATATTCGATTCACACTTATTCACTTAATTTGTAACGCGTTTCTACAACACAGTGCTTTCATCAAGCAAATACAAAATTAAAACTGAACTAAGGTAAAACATATTATATAGGGAGAGAAAACAGGACAATTTTTTAATTCCGTTATAACTTTCACAATTTTAGAGCTACATAATTCGTTCTTGCTTCATTGGAAAGCCAAAGAACTAGGTTTTTCAGAAATTGTATCGAAATTTCACTTCCGATGGAATCCAATATCGGTGAACATTCGAAAATGGGTAATATTTCAAGATCGCTGGAAAGTTTTTTCTTCGAATGGGGCATTCAGTCGATAACACTGGTCTACAATGGTTTTGTAGCCCTAGATATGAAAATGATTTTGGGTCTATTTATGCACACAATTCGTGAAACTATCAATGATTTTGTAGGATTTGCTCTGATTTCTTTTTAAATCTTTTTTTCATTTTACATAACAAAATCGTAAAACAAGAAACAAAATAACAGATATATTTATAATGTCAGTTATGTTTTGAGAAATTCGGATACATCGAAGTAAATAAAGAGGAAAATGTCGAAAATATATTTCATATTTCCATAAAACGCCTTTTATGAGCTTTTCTTCTATAATTTTCAGGGACAATCTCTTTTCAAAGACCAGCAGTAATCTGCCATCATGTGACAATCCCATCGACCTTGATACCTTTCTTCCATCACTTTTAGATCTTGATGAAACCGCTCTCCCTGTTCCTCACTATAATTTCCTAAATTATCCGGAAATTTATCTAGATGATTGCGGAGATAGTGTAACTTAATACTCATATTTGCTCCTAAAGTCTGAAAGTTTGTCAGCATATTTTGCACAATTTCTTCATAATTTGCTGCTTTATGGTTACCTAGGAAATTTTCGACAACCAACACAAAACTTTTCCAAGCTTTACTTTCCGGAACAGTCATAACTTTGATAAAATCTGAGTCTTTCATCAATTGCCGTATTTGAGGACCATCAAATATTCCACCTTTCAATTTTTCCATACTAAGTTTCGGAAATTTTCTGCAAATGTAATTAAAACAATTTCCGTCGTTGTTCAACGCTTTTACAAATTGCTTAATTATACCTAACTTAATATGTAATGGTGGAAGTATGATTTTGTCTCTGCTCACCAGCGGCTACCTTATTACTTGGCTTTACCGACAGTTAAAGAATTTCTTACAGGCCAAACATCTTGTTCCCAATGAAGTTGCTTTGCTCTACTATCCCACATACAAATAGGGTATTTTGTATATCCACTTTGTTGGCCAAGTAAAAAATTAACCATTTTTAAATCCACACAGATCGGCCATTGATGCTCAGAGTATTTAATTTTCTCTAAAACTAATTTTACATTTTCATATTCTTCTTTGAGTTTCGTTGAATGGGCAATTGGAATTGATGCAAATTTATTTCCATTGTGCAATAAGACGCATTTTAATTTTCTTTTGCAACTATCAATAAAAAGGCGCCATTCAGTAGATTTGTACTCTTTTAAACCCATGTCTATAAGCAGCTTCGCGATATCATTACAATACACTAATCCTTCATTTTCAATAAAAAATTGTAATAACTCTTTCTCGCGTTCTGTATGTTGTAATTGTTACTGTTGGTGCCAATAAATTTTTTTCTTTCAATCTTGAGGCTAACAGTTCTGATCCTTGTTTTGATAAATTGAGATCACGTATTAAATCACTGAGTTCATTTTGAGAAAATAACTTTGGCGTAGATGTTTCACCTTCGCATTCACTTCCACTAGTAGATGGTCCCGATTTCTGTGATTTTGGTAACATCATTGTTTCTGAGGGCATGCGAATTACTTTTGAAATGTATATGGGCCGAGGGAGATTTTCACTGTGTAGAACCGGACATTTCGTAGACTGTAAGTCTGGGTATCTCCACGTTTGATTTCGATTAAAACCTTTAACATCTACTACGCAAAAGTAACAATCATCTAAATGATTCGTAGGCTCCATCCAGATCATAGGAATACCAAAGTCTAATCCAGAACGTTCACCTTTTTTCCACAACCGTAAAGACTCAACACAGGACTTACAAACTTTATAAGGAACCCATGGTTTACCTAATTTGTCCATTTTGAAACCAAAATATTCAACATAAGTCTCCTTGACAAAGTCTGTGTTTTGTTTTTTTGGTATATAAACACCGCAAATATAACAAAATAAATCACTACAATATTTACACTTTCTTCGTGACGAACTCATATTTTAGACTAGAAGACAAATATATAAGAATGGACATTCAGTAATTGAAACAAAATATTAATTCATGACACTTTATCCAGATTTACGTGTATATGTACTTCAATATTGTCAAATAACTGAGATTTCAGCTGTTCTGTGGAGCAAGGGGTCTGAGAGTGGGGATCAGGTGATGTTTGTATGCGCGAAAAAGTTGCGCAGAAGCATAATCATGACTGGAAAATTAAATTTTATTTCTAACAAGCTTATAATTGTTCAAAATATAAGAAATGCAAAAATCATGAAAATACGAGCACATTGAGAACTTTCAGGAATATATTCGTAATCTGGGCACTTGAAAACATAAAAATTTGCGATGATATCCAGGCAACAATAAAAAAAATTTTTTTCGTAAGCTGTGTAATTCAGTCTTTTCTGAACAATTTGACATATTGATCTTAAAAATATTCCAATAATTGGTAAAAAAGTAGCGTGAAGAATTTTTTTCTTTCCGATTTTCTGCTGGAAGCGAAATATATTTTTCACCTCATGGCGTTGGCAAAGAAGACGAAGAACCATATTTTACTAAAACCAATCTAAAATTTGATTTCCGTTCGGATTCAAAATTGCCGACTTCTTCAAATATTAACAATTTTTCCCGCGCATTAAAAAGTTTTTCGTGGTCGTAATGAATCAACTGCGTGATTCAATCACTAGATTGAACCTTTCCCATCATTTTGAGGGGTCGAACTCGAATATTGATTCAGAATTGTGCCAATTGTCGTCAATATTCTTTCTCTTTTTCACCATCATATGCACTTCCCGTTGTGAAACCTCTGAACATAGACTGCATGCATTAACTCTATGATAAACAAAAAATAATGAAATGTCATCGATTTCTAGACGTTATCTGCTTGTTTTAGACCTTTGAAATTGTCAACAATGGTTTTAACAAATGAGGATAAGCGTTTCATTGAATGTATATCTGTGCGTAGTTATACTGCTAGGCGAATATTACGCCAATTTCCAGCCCCTAATTACAAAAGAAGTACAATCTATGATCTGGAGGAAAAATTTTGGACAACAGGGTCATTAGGAAGAAGATCAGGATGAATGTTTCAAAACATCTCAGAGATGCCAACTATTAAAAACATCTGCGAGAATTATAATACGACATGATTTTGTTCAACAAATTACATGAGTAAAAACATTCAACAAAAAGAATCAAGTACTCAGAATGGAATATAACCTTCATTGGCATCCACAACCATCTACGCCCGTCTTCTCCAGCTCCCCATGGATCTCTAAATTACTTTTGATCAATTTTGTTCCAACATTCCTGAGTTTGTTGGCTCAGCTCCTCACAATTATTGAAAATGATATCATTTTTATATACCATTTCTTCCAAATGACCCCGCAGAAATTAGTCGCACGGATTAAGATCGGGACTATTGGGGGGCCATTGTTCTGGTTCGATGATATCGTCTACGCGTTGTCTTAAATAATCCATAGTATAGTGACTGGTATGACATCCGGCTCTATCCTTAAATCAATTGAAATAGATTTCATTTAGATACATTTAATTTAGGACGTCCTGTACAATGACGGCCAGTTGGGAGTAAGTAGCGTGTTTTTGTGATATAGTACTGGTTGGTCATTTCTTTAACAAACGTTACCAGAAGAACATGGAAAAAATTGTAGAATTCCAAAGAAGTCTAGAGCCAATTAAAATCATCCAAAAAGCTACTCAATTTCTCAACCGTTCATTTTCAGCTGGTGGCAACTGTACTTATTCATGTCATACAAAAAACAGCAATCATTCACCTGCATGAAAGTGAAATGAATAGTTGACGCCTCAGTAGTTGGTAACATATGATCGATAATTATGTGACAATAATTTTCCGAATCTAAACTTATGCCTTGTTCTATAAAAATAATATTTGATTTAAAGTTCTTCGTAATACCGGCCGAGACCATTACATGCCTGGAAAATTTTTGTCTTTCCTCTGCAAGCGAATTAAAGGCACATTCATCCTGGTTTCATTCGTCGGAACACAAATTCTATCATTCTGGCCGTTTTTTTGGTGAGGCAACAGAAAATTTTTCCGTCTTGAACCAGATATTTTTAATTTATCTACCTAAATTTATTTAATAAATTTCTGCATCACTCGAATCTGCGTTCTTTGACAGCTTGAGTCAATTGAAAATTATAGTGCCTCTGAAAATACTCAAGACCCAAATCGTGTCTTATTATTCTTCTCACAGACGTTTTTCAGATTTGGCAACTCTGAGACATTTGGGAAACAGTCAACCAGGTTCCTGGAGTTCTGATAGGGCTGACTGCTAATGCAGAAACTCGCTGAATATTATCCTGAAATTGTCAATTGAGTTTGTAATACAAAAAAGTAGAGTTGATGCTTGAAATAGATTATGCAAAAGGCGAGTACCTGTGTTTTAACAGTTCTAGCTGCACCAGTATCTGGTCTTCTTCCTAATAACCCTGTTGTCCGAAATTTTTCCTCAAGATCTGTACCATTGTTAACAATTTCAAACGTCAAAAACAAGCAACACCAAGATAAAATTCGAGTACAAACCAGATATCGTCTAAAACTCGATGACATTTCATTATTTTCTGTTTATCATAGAGTTAATGCATGCAGTCTATGTTCAGAGGTTTCACAACGGGACGTGCATATGATGGTAAAGGAAAGAAACATTATTGACGACAATTGGCACAATTCTGAATCAATATTCGAGTTCAACCCCTCAAAATGATGGGAAAGGTTCAATCGAGTGATTGAATTACGCAGTTGATTAATTACTACCGCGAAAAATTTTTTAATGTGCGGTGAAAATTATTGATATTTGAGTAAGTCGGCCATTTTGAATCCGAACGGAAATGAAATTTTAGATTGGTTTTAGTGAAATATGGTTCTTTGTCTTCTTAGAACATCCATGAAAACACAATTTCAGGAGTGGCAACGAGATGAGGTGAAAAAAATATTTCGATTTCAGCTTGAAATCAGAATGAAAAAAATTCTTCACGCTACTTTTTTACCAATTATTGGAATATTTTCAGAATCACTATGTCAAATTGTTCAGAAAAGACTGAATTATCGACTGAACGCCCCATTCGAAGAAAAAACGTTCCATCGATCTTGAAATATTACTAATTTTCGAATTAGTTAGCCATATTAGATCTCACGGAAAATTTCGATACAATTTCTGAAAAACCTAGTCTTTTGGCTTTCTAATGAAGCAAGAACGACTGATCTACCTCTAAAATTGCGAAAGTTATAACGGAAAAAAATTGTCAGATTTTCTCTAGCACACCCTATATAAATTCTGTCAAAAAATACCGGATATTGATTATTTGAAAAATCGGCTTAAAATGATTGTCAAAATTTCTATTGTCGCTAAGTTGGCATAACTGTTTTCTACACTGACGCGGAGTTTGAATCCAATATATCATTTAATTCGTTTATAGTAATTGATTTTGTCACTTCTCACAAGTGTGTTTTGGGATTTTTACAATAAATAAAAATATCGAACAATGAAAATGTTACAGTCTTATCAAAAATACGTGCATATGAGTGTTACAGTGCATTCAAGAGCAACTGAGATGTGGTGGAAGGTTAGATTTTGCCTGGCTGTGGTCGGCCATCAACATCTTCAATTGAAGCTAACATCGATAAAGTGAAAAAATCGTCATTGAAAATCATATTCAAGTTTGAGAGAGATAGGCAATGAACTAAGGTGGAATATGAAAGATTGACCGCCCTGACACTGTGACCTAGTGGTCTTTTGTGGCATACTCTGTCCTAAATTTCATCCACAATCTCCATTCTTCTTGTAAAGCCTATACGCTTTGTCGGTGACAGCTTAATAAGCTCAGTCACCTTCTCCTTGTTAGATCCAAGTTCTGAGGCAACAGTGTCCCGTTAATATGGCAATTAGCAATCTCAAGTCTAACCTAGAGAGTTAAGCCAAGCCAAGAATGTCTGAAACTCCCGTAACTTCAATTCCAACCACCGGTTATTTTCCATCCTTTCTGTCGCAAGCGGAATTCCAAACCTAGGCCATCCGGTGAATCCCAAGGCGGCCAATGATCATTGCCCCCAATGACCGAGTGGGCTGGGACCTATATGAGACGGAACCTATTTGCTTGGCTTTCGGTTGTGATTTTGTTGACCTACTTGTTGATCTACCTGTAAGCAGAATGTTAGCTCGGTGGTTAATGGCGAATATTTCTGCTTGGAAAACAGTTTCAAAGCCCGCCATGACAAATCGACTGTCTCTTGGTAGAACTCCGACTGTATACTCTAGCTTGCACCTTGGGCAGTATTGTACATGTAGACCAACAGGGGCCCGCTAGTAGACGGTCCTTGGAGCTGGCCCATTTCTATCTGCTAGGAATGATAATATGGAATGGCAGCTCCATGTTTGAAGCATATGATCTTTTCATGAATTAATCAAAAGAACGCTATACCTCCTGAGAATTCTTGAAATTTAATCATTGAGAGTTCCTTGCAGGCCAAGACACAAGCATACTCAAATTGATTCCAATCAGACGATTGGGCTGGCCATGGTAATACATTGATTCCATGCAAGTTTAAGAATCCCCTCGTAGCAGCAGCAGTGTGACCAGGAGGAGAAAGCTTTGTGCACTATAAAATTGTAGGCAGTGAGTTTATAAAAAAGGATGAAAGGATATTAGTTGGTTTTCATGACTCAAGTAGATAATTAGATACATGTTTGAACTTCCACGATAAAACTCACCATCATTAGGGTTTACCGTTGAAGGTGAAACTAATAACCATGGACTCATTCAACTATTTAAATCATAAACTCCCCACATACAATTTTGGCCCACAGGTCTTCTACTATCCGCTTCTCAATTCAAGATTTCAAAACTGAAGTAAATATCATAGAGATAACAACAACATACCAGCCCCTATTATAATCATTAAGCGCAAATAATAATTTCGAACGTCACGATTATTATATGGAATTCAGGAAAAACCCGAGAAAAAAATGACTAGTTTTAATTATATCCACCCACTTTGTCTGTCTACGACTCCTTATTTTTCAAAATTCAAAATAACCATCACAAATCGAATATAACGAATGATGTTCAGCTTATGTAGGTCAAACTGGTAAAAATTTCAAATGTAGATTGAAAGACCATATATCATCAGACAAGAAATCCCCGATATTCGAGCACATTCAATCAACATACCACTCAACAGTTTCAATCTCAAAGTCCTTCACTTACCTCAAGAAGAATGAATTTATTGAAAAGTTTTGAGATTAATAAACTAAAATAATAAAATCCCACATTATACTACTTCTAATAATCAACTTGAAATCAAAACAACTCCCCCTGCTTAGCTTTCAAAGAAAAAATATATCTTGTTGTTGTGTCTTAGTTAGCATTCAGCTCTCAGCAATGACCGAAGGGTCAAAACCGGTCGTGTATTGACGAATAAACTTGGAAGACTGACAAAAGTGTTTTTTTCTTTTGCATATTCTGAAATGGATTTCCACAATATAAATATGTCATCTAAATCATTGTATGATTGTGTGATGTTCTATCTTAGAATATTCACTATTGATTTTCCTAACTTTTTCTAACTTGAACCGCCTTGCAGTTGAGATTATTTCCAGCCTTATTATGCGATGGCACTATCAGCTTTATAGGTCGGCGAGTTTCTCGTCTCATCGCTGTGAAGCTTAGACGATATTTGTCTAGATTATAGCTAAATGAAATTTTACCATCTTTATTACGTAACTTATAGCGATTAAAATGTAATGCGAATGAGCAGGAATTCTGTTCTATATTATACACTCAATAAACAAGAATGTAATGAAGGTGGTTCACGGTGAGGATAGAAAGGAGCATCTTCTCGGTACAATAATTCGGGCGTGAACAATATTGCGGCATTGATAGGGGTATTCATTTTACGAAAATCAGGCTATTTTACCTATACAACTACGTAGAATTCTATCAATCTTTTTTGAATATCCTAAGAGTTATATCTAACCTCTCGTTTTTACTAGCATCTCCTACCCTTATACAGAGCATTAATTTGAAGTGAAATCGACTATGGGACCATTCTCTACAACTCTGCTAATTTAAGTATGCTAAGAAAAGTACGCATTGTATTAAATATATCTATGCGTACTATATCAGGAGAAAATCGCTCTAGCCCAATCTAAGGCCTCAGAGTTCTATTAAAAGGACCACCTCTAGAACCCCGTAGAAAATCTTTATCGTTGTGTTATGCATCCAGAACCTCAGAAAATTAATCTTATATCAACCACTTCATGATATTTTCTCTTATACAGCTTTCAGAAATTCCAAAACCCTTATATTTAGAAAAAAGACTTTCGTTTCAGAAATACATATATATATATATATATATATATATATATATATATATATATATATATATATATATATATATATATATATATATATATATATATATATATATATATATATATATATATATATTTAAATTCAATGATGGTATGGTCAGATTTGATGTAGCTGAAGAGTAATAGATATATTCTTGTTTTATAGAGAGAAGCAAATATTTCGTAAAATCAAGAAGTGTCAAATAACTAGATAATTATCAACTTTTCGAAAAAATGTTATAGGACATTTTTTGCTGCAAATGACTTGTACTATCACCTACTGAAGTTTGGCACCTTTTATAGTTGACACCCTGTATATAAAAGTGGTTCAACCCCGACGAGTTGCCCATATATCTGTTCATGAAATCAAACTGATTTCATGAAAAAATATAAATCCACCACCCGGTAATTAATACCATTGCCAGGCAATGATTATAATCAAAACATATCCTGGAATAATTATATATTAGGATAACGTTAAATGTTATGAAAATATATCAATCTACCAGAATATACACAAACTATAGCATCATCAGCCAATGACATCAATGTTTGAACGAGTAGTGTCAGAAGCTTTCTCCCCGGAAAAATCAAGTGTACGCACCTTAGTTAAGTAAAACTGAATGTTATTCATTCATAGTTTTCTTTGTGATGAAGTGATGAACGATCGCTAAGAAATCATATAGAATTGTTTTATCAAAATAAAGGTTATATTTGTTAATCTCAGGTTCATATTTGTAAAATTTCTTTCTTCTGGGAATTAGGTCCATGTTTAACTCCTAGATTAAAATGAATAATATTAGCGACGGCATTATGTCTTTCTAAATAATCTGTTGAAGCAAGGACTGAGCAAAATGATAATATATGAAAACTGTTTCTGAAGAACAGAAACATCTACGGCAAGAATCATCTATATTTTGCTTGATGATGTGTTTTCTGTAATTCCTCGTGAAAACAACCTGATCCTGGATCGCAATTGCCAAGCCTTCTGTTTCAGCAAACAATTCTCCAGAAACTTATCATTTATTTGATGCGATTTCATCAATATAATCATTCTTTAATTCTTTAGGGTGCTTTCCGTTTAATTCCTTCTGCATCCAACTCTTTTTCTTTAGAATTATCATCAAATATACCAAAATCTACCTATTGCATTGTCAAGTTCAGAGGTGTAAGATTATAATCTGAAGCAACAACAATATCATGTAATTTAGACGTTCTCTGTTTATCATGAAAATCGGAATGTAGAAGAAAATCTGTTCACTATGGTGATTGTTCAAATCGGTTAGTCCACGGCATCCAAGATGCCTAGGTTGTGTAACTTCTTGAATAGCTGACTTTGGGTGGTGCTTATGATATTTACAGAGCATTTTCCTCGTTTTACATTGTCTGAGATATTCCTCTCTAGTGAATCTCTACTTACTTCCACAGTTTTAGTTGAGTCTCATTAGTTTCTATAGTATATGGGTAGGTAGAGATATTTTTCAGATTGTAAATGGTTTTCAATTTTAAAAAATTGTAAATAGTTTTCAAATTGTAAATGGTTTCCGTAAATAAAGATGATTATTATTTATTATCGTGGACTTATGCACTATCTCAGCTGTTTGCTGGATATAATTAACCTTTCCCAGATTCAGCAATCAATGGGAATAGGCTCGATCACAATATACTTGACATAAATTTCCTAACTATCCTACATGTATTAAGAATTGGAGCTTTTTGCATTTCTTTATTGGTATTCTTAGGCAATTCTAATTTCTTAAGGCTATCATGCAAAGTTTCGGGTATTAACATAGTCGAGGATACGATGATAGGAACAATATCTATTTTCTTGAGGTGCCACATCTGCTTGATCTCAATAGCAAGGTCTGTGTATTTGGACATTTTCTCCTGGAACTTGTTCAGCACGTTGTTATTATTCGGTATGGCGACATCCAGCAGCTTTGCTGTTCTGGCTCTCTTATCATACACCACTATGTCCGGCCTATTATTCGTCACCATTCTGTCAATGATAACAGGCCTATCGTAGTATAATCTGATAGAGTCATTTTCCAGTACGGGCGCCGGTTGATACTTGTAATATGGCTGGAAGTTATTCAGAAGTCTGTACTTGTGTGCAAGTTTCTGATGGATAATGTTGCACACTTGAGTATGCCTGTGAAGATAGTCCGTATTGGCCAGTTGTTCGCAGCCGGACGTATAGTCTCCGATCTTATATGGAATTTTCTGCATTTATCTGTATGTAATGTTCCATCCTTCATAATGAATTTTTTGTGGTTGTTTGAAGGGATCACTTGGTCTTGGATGGCCATAAGGAATCCTTCTGTTTCCGCGAAGAATTCTCCTTTCATCAACCATTTGTTGGAGGCTTCTTTGTTATTATTATTATTATTAATTCATTCAGATCAGTTTTAGACCATTTAATAATCTCAAAAGAAGATGTGAGAATAGGAACTGCATAGGTGTTGATAGCTCTGAAAAGTTAAATGACTCTTGATGATAATTCTTAGTTTATAATAATATGAACTTCTGATATTTTCTTTAGTGCTGCTATGATAAATTGACTTCTCTTGAACAAATCCTAGATATTTATATGTATCTCCTCGATGCATTCGCTGGGTTTCGACATTGAAAATCGTTATATAATCAGAGGTAATCTTTCCCTTTTCAATAGAAAGTTTTACATCTTGCAAGCTCAAATTTCATATGAATATCATTGGAATAGATAAAAGTAATCTCAAGTAGACTTTTCAAATGAGATCTAGTTCGGTCATATAATTAAATATCATCTAAATAAATTAAGTGAGTTGATTTGAATTTCGTCGATAGACTCTTCAATTTAAAGCCGGAACTAATGGATTAAAGCAAAGACAAAACCAGAGGGCACTTAAAGAATCTCCTTGAAAAATGCTTCTTTCGATTGGAATTACTTCGGATGTTAACGATTATTCTGACATATTCAAATGAAGATTGGTTCTCCAATTTTTCATTGAAAATTCAAGAAAAGACGAAGTGTCTTATCGTTTTTTAAATTTCCAAAATTTTTGAAGCCATGAATGAGGTGATCTATCAAAAGACTTTTGGTAATCAATCGTCAGGACTGTGGAGCGTGCTATATCGGTAATACTGAACAATACTTGCATAAAAGAATATACTAACACGACTACTCCGTTAGATCTAATAGAAAAATACCGCCTTAGCGAAACATAGCATTGAACCACTACATAAATTTAATTCTGCTGATGTACGAGTTCTTGTATCTGAAAGCAACGACTTTAAAAGGAACATTCTAGAAATGATCGAAATCCGAAAAGAACCTAAGAGAGTGAATTCAAGAGCTGACGTTGACGGATTTATGAATGTCTACAGGAATCTGATAATTTGAATGAACTCTTCAATAGATTGCTGCAACCAGTTTTACTCAAATATTAATTTTTATTGTTGTCTTGCTTTTTGTTTTGTTTTACCAGTGATGATAATGATATCAAAAGAGAATGTGTAAGGTGAATAGCTTTCAACGTAAGAATTGTATTATGTGTTTTACTGAGATTAAGATTTTCGTTTTAGATAATACTTGTGCAGAGGTTAATGTTTTCTAATGATGGTCCTGTACCGAAACGCGTAAAAACACTCTGCAAATTATAAACACATTCCGTTCTCTTAACCCTGATTCCCCAGTAAAACATATATTAATGAAAAATTGGAGAACCAATCTTCATTTAAATATTTCAAAACAATCGTTAAAATCCGAAGTAATTCCAATCAAAAGAGGCATTTTCAAGGTGATGCTTTAAGTGCTCTTTGATTTTGTCTTTGCCTTAATCCATTATCTCATGAATTAAATGCTACTAGTTTCAGCTTCAAAATAAAGAGTCTATCAACTGAATTCAAATTAAGTCACTTAATTTATTTAGATGATATTAAATTATATGCCGGAACCAGATCTCATTTGAAAAGTCTAATTGAGATTACTTTCAACTATTCCAATGATATTCATATGAAATTTGGGCTTCCAAAATGTAAAAATCTTTCTATTGAAAAGGAAGGATCATCTCTGATTATATAAAGATTTCCAATATCGAAATCGAGCCAATGCATCAAGGAGATACATATAAATATCTTGGATTTTGTCAAGAGAAGGCAATTAACCATAGCAGCACTAAAGAAAATACTAGAAGTTCATATTACAAAAGACTCAGAATTATCATCAAGAGTCATTTAACTAGTAAAAACCTTTTCATAGCTATCAACTCCTATGCAGTTCCTATTCTCACATCTTCTTTTGGAATTATGAAATGGTCTAAAACTGATCTAAATGAATTACAATGTCAAACGAGGAAAATGCTTTGTAAATATCATAAGCATCACCCAAAGTCAGCTGTTCAGAGAGTTACACTACCTAGACATCTTGGAGGTCGTGGATTAACTGATTTCAATAATCTTCATAGTAAACAGATTTTTCATCTACGTTCCCATTCTCATGATAAACAGAGAACGTCTAAATTACATGATATTGTTGTTGCTTCAGATTATAATCTTACACCTCTGAACTTGACAATGCAAATGGTAGATTTTGATATATTTGATGATAATTCTAAAAAGAGAAAGTTGGATGCAGAAGGAATTACACGGAAAGCACCCTAAAGAATTGAAAAATGATTATATTGATGAAATTGCATCGAATAAATGGTTAGTATCTGGAGAATTGTTTGCTGAAACAGAAGGCTTGGCAATTGCGATCCAGGATCAGGTTGTTTTCACGAGGAATTATAGAAAACACATCATCAAACAAAATATAGATGATTCTTGCCGTAGATGTTTCTGTTCTTCAGAAACAGTTTTTATATATTATCATCTTGCTCAGTCCTTGCTTCAACAGATTATTTAGAAAGACATAATGCCGTCGCTAATATTATTCATTTTAATCTAGGAATTAAACATGACCTAATTCCCAAAAGAAAAAATTTCACAAATATGAACCTGAGATTATTTGTGAAAATGACAAATATAAACTTTATTTTGATAGAACAATTCTTTGCAACAGAGCTGTAAAACACAATAGACCAGATATCATTCTTAATGATAAACAGAATCAAATAACATATATAATTGATATTGCTATACCCGACACACATAATATACAAAATAAATACAATGAAAAAATTTCTGAATATATGATGCTTGGCGACGAGATTAAAAAATGTGGAAAATGAAAAAATATTTATTCTAGCGATTATTATTTCCACAACAGGTGTTATTCCCAGAAATCTTCACAAAAGTATTGAGATTTTGGGTCTGAAGAAAAATTTGTTTGAACAGTTACAAAAGATAACAGTTATCAAATCTTGTAATATTCTTCGTAGGTTTCTTTCCGAAAAAATAATGAGGTAGAGTCATAGGTTTTCTCTTTAGTTTATACTGCTCAGAATCTCATTTCATATTTTATTTATTTGTTTATATAAATGTAATATAATTAACTGACAATTTTGTCATATTTATATTTAGAGCAGTATTCTATTCAATCGTTCACCACTTCACACAAAGGAAACTATTAATGAGTAACATTCAGTGTTACTTGACTAAGGTCCGTACACTGGATTTTTCCGGGAGAAAGCCTCTGACACTACTCGTTGGTACATTGATATCATTGTCTGATGATGCTATAGTATGTATATATTCTGGTAGATTGATATATTCTCATAACATTTAACGTTATCCTAATATATAATTATTCCAGGATATGTTTTGATTATAATCATTGCGTGGCAATGGTAGTAATTACCGGTGTTGATTTATATTTTTCATGAAATCAGTTTGATTGCATGAACAAATATATGGGCAACTCGTAAATATATATATATATAAAACCCTATATATATATATATATATATATATATATATATATATATATATATATATATATATATATATATGTATATAAATATCTGAGAGCTAGATAACCTTCATATACACCCAGAAGAATCTCTATCAAAAATATTTCAATATCTATTCATCTATCCTTAATTGCTACAAAACGAAATCTTCCTTTGGTCTGAACCATACGAAGAGATAAGAGGAAATAAAATTCGAAATAGCTTTTCACACCAATGAGGTAGTAGGGGATTCTTCCAGCCGTTATCACATTTTCTCACCACACTCGCTCTATTCATCTATTAAACGTCGACAGAACAATGATTCATTCAGTCTTCCGAAGTTCTATCCATGCGAAAGAACAGAGAGAAAAATAGCCTGAAAACAGTTTTGCCATCAGTCATGTTATTACCCTTCAGTGCGAAACGAAACATTGAAGTTCCTATCTGGGGATGATACAAAATGCCTTCGGAGAGTTGAATTTCAAGATCGTATTGTATTTACTCTGTTTATCATCAAAGGACTCGCACAATTAGTGAAAGAATAGGCTAGCAGTCGAATTTTTCGAAATTTCGATGTGTTCTTGATTAGGTGAATACCATTATCAGTAAAATTTCTTGAGTAGTTTTTGAGACAAGGCGTCAAAGTTGAATATTGAATCAATCAGGTGGAAAACGCACCAAACTATAATTCCAGCAATCGTTGATCAATTTCAATAAACAAAATTGAAATTGCATCTTGAATTACGCACTTATACGAGGGATATCTTTTATGTTTTGAATTCTAGCACATAGAGGACATCATCAATCAACTGTCAGTACTGAAAGTCAACTTCTATGATTTATTAATATAAATCCGAAGTTTACGTTCTATGCCACAACAAACTGTCAAAATTGACAAGTTAGTAAAATGGAATAAGACCGAGAGCAATTTTGCGCGATAATTTTTACAATTTTCAAAGCCAATTATCTCAACCAGAATGTCGCATTGAAATGTACGCTTACGAAAACGATATTTGTATCGTTTCGTGTTTCGTGAAGCTATCGGTTCAAAATTCAGTGCAAATTCTTCGAAATTTATTGGCATTTGCATGAAGCTAAAAGTTTAATTGAATATTCATGATAAATATTGTTTTCAACGATTTGTTCAAAGAATTCATTAATATGAAACCTTGTGCGCCCAAACTTTATGGACTTATCGAAACTCATATGGTTCATAAAGCATTTTCATTGCCACTTTCCATTGAAAATCTTTACAAAGGAATTTACATCATAAAAACTATCGTCAGTAACAATGGTTACCCGCCTATCATAGTAGACAATAGTTCTTAAAAAACAAACTCAGTTATCTTACAATACTATATACCACCATGTTAAACCAAACGGGTAGAATAAAAAGTCTTGGAGAATCCTCCAAACAAGAACATATGAAATATTCAACTGATTTTCAATTTTTCTTGTACTCACATGAGGATTCAAATCAATACAATTCAAAACTGCTTTCTCAATATCTGGAGTTCTCATATTTGAAAATGTTCGCCTGTCTCGATTTGGAAAACGCACCTGATATAATCGCATAGCTTTTGTTGTGTTTCCGTCAGAACGTACATGTAATAAATATCAGCCAATTCGTCGTTAGTAAAATTAACCATTTCTTCTACAGCAACAATTTCAAAGGTCTTAAAACTAATCATAAACAATTCGAGCAGACACTGGTTCAACTTTAGCAACTGTCAAAATAAATAAGTAAATGAAGAAAATCAAAGCCTACTAGCCCTTTTTTAATCAGAAGTGCTTCCAATTCTGCGAATGCATACAAACGTTTGATAATGTTTTGCTCGAGAACGATCGGAGATACGAAAAATCTACAAGTGTCAAAAAAGTTTTTGAATTGAACGAAAATGACGAAAGTTGGTTGTATGCTGATGAGTGGCGTACTGCAAAAAAGTTTGAAAGGGCAAAAGGAGACATGGCTCCGGAAAAGAAAACACCTTGTAGATTCTAGTTAAAATTTAGGACGTATGATGATGAAGGATGAAAAAATAGCTTGCATTCCAAATTTGGGCTGAATATCTCTAAAACTGCAGGAGTTTCGAGGAAGAAACCTAATTTTTTCCGGAAATTTCAACAACCTGTAGCTCCGTAACGAAGCTTTTGCGGACCTATGTTTATATGAGTTGCACTTAGATTTACCCCCTCAAGTTGTGACATACTATGATGTAACACCCTGTAGATCGAGAAATCTAACCGTGAAGTTTCGTGGTTACTTAAGGATCCAGTATATACAGGTATTTATAATACATTGCCAAACAATTTTAAAACTTAACAAATTTTCTAGATTCCCCATCATTAATTTAAATATACAGGGTGCTTCAACGAAAACTAAACAGAGGCTATATCTACCAAGATATTCATTTCTGATCAAAACGCAAAAACAGGTCAATTTTTGTTTCCAAGAGGATATCTTTTGGAGTACAAAACTTGCCTGAAATATTAACCCCCTAAGCGGGGGATGCAATCCTCCAACATTTTGAAAAGGGAAGATGGCTCTAGTGATGACTCAAAAGAAAGGTGGTATCTTTGTCTACATTGTCTTGAACCAATTTCTATTTTTAATTGAAAACTGTGAAAGATACAGGGTGAGTAACTGAAAGATAGGGAAGACTATTTCCCTGAGACTATTCAAGTTTCAGTGAAGTAAAATAGAACAGATCCATGCTGATTAATGGCAGTCATCATCAAGTACCATCCTCATCTCGAATTCCAACCCCTATAGCAGGGGTGACCACCCTTGAAAATTTGGAAGAGGGTAGATGGGTCGAGTGATACCTCGAAAGAAAGGTATTATCTTTGGCTGCATCCCCGTGAACGAATTTTCATTTTTGATTGAAAACTGTAGAAGATACAGAGTGAGCTACTGAATAATAGAGGACTATCTATCGCCCTGAGCTATTCAAGTATTAGTGCAAAAAATGGAACAGATTCATTTCAGATCAAAGGCTGTCATCTTCGATCTAAATGAATCTTTTCCAGTTTTTCGCACTAATACTCCACAAGTCTTGGGGCAATAGTCTTCTCTATTTTTCAGTGGCACACTCTGTATCTTCTACAGTTTTCAATCAAAAATGAAAATTCTTTCACGGGAGTGCAGACAAAGATAATTTTCAAGGGTTGTCACCACTGCTTCAGGGGTGAAATTCGAAATGGGGATGGTACTTGATAATGACTGCCATTGATCAGCATGGATCTGTTCCATTTTACTTCACTGAAACTTGAATAGTCTCAGGGTAATATTCTTCCCTATCTTTCAGTTGCTCACCCTGTATCTTTTACAGTTTTCAATTAAAAATGAAAATTGGTTCAAGACAATGAAGACAAAGATATTACCTTTCTTTTGAGTCATCACTCGACCCATTTTTCCTATTCAATATGTTCAAAGATTTCAACCCCCGCTTAGGCGGTTGATATTTCAGGCAAGTTTTGTACCCCAAAAGATGTCCCCTTTGAGATAAAATTGACCTGTTTTTGCGTTTTGATCAGGAATGAATATCTTGGAAGATATAGCCTCTGTTTAGTTTCCGTTGAAGCACCCTGTATTATACAGATAATGTTATATTCGAAGATCAAATAATTAACTCAATTATTATCATTGAAGAAAAAATATTATTCATTAGATAAATTATCTTTCCGCTTATGAAATGTTGAACGTTTTCATTACAAAGTATCAACACTAGTGTTATACCAATTCCTGTCCAAACTTTCCAAATACTTGAAAGTTCTCGAAAGTTCTACGCAACGATTTTCCTGTTCGACGACAGGTAATCAGAATGGCAATAAAACCACTATTCTAGATATTATAACTCAAATTGTTCAGCTTCAGATCCGACAATTATTACAAATATGTTACCAGACTACAATATTGCATCGAAAGTTTGTAGACTGCGCCCGAAATTAACGATCGAAATCGAAATTTCAAATTAATTCTGAAGAAATTCAGATATGTTGAACAACTATTTTCCAGTGATCCACCAGCGCTAGGCATTGCTTAAGAATAATCGAAATGATGATGTTACTCACAGAAATTGAAATAAAAGTGAAAATGAAAGATGTAAAACTTTTCGACAGTACTTCTTTTGTGACATTACAGCCTTTGTTGGGCCAAACCGTCCTCAGTACGCATCTCCAGTCGTCCCTATCCAACGCCCTGCGCCGCCAACCTCTCACTCCCAACTCCTTAGCATTCCCTTCCACATTGTCCAGAAACCGGATCTTAGGTCGTCCTCGTTTACGCTTCCCAACTGGTCTGCTCAGTAGTGCCGCTTTGGTTGGATCAGGTTCTGTCATTCTCAGCACGAGACCCGTCCATCTCAACCTACCGATTGTAATCACCTTCACAATATCTGGTTCCCGGTATATTTCGTAGATTTCGTGATTGAATCTTCGTCGCCACTGCCCCATAGATTCGCCTTAGAACATTTCTCCCAAAGCTTCCCAATGCTTGCTGATCCTTTTTGTGAGAGTCCACGTCTCTGACCCGTAAGTTAATACAGGCCTAATGAGTGTTTTATATAGCTTGCATTTGGTCGACCTTGAAATGTTCCGAGATCTTAGTTGTGGCATAAGAGAGAAGTAGCATCTAGATACTGATAGGATAGAATTCTACGTTTTACTTCGGTCGACGTGTTGTTATCGCTTGTAACAACGAAAGCAAGATGAGTGAATTCATCTACGCTTTCAATCGTGTCCCTATATATATATTCATATTTATATGTTGTAATCCACGAGGTCTAGGGATAGGAGCTGCAACAATGTATTTGGTTTTTTCAGTATTTATTTTCAGACACATTTTTAGGGCAGCATTTTTCAGGGCTCTCTATGCCTCCTCAACACCTCCCTCTGTCTTGCTTATAATATCAATGTCATCGGCATATGCGAGTATTTGTTCCGATTTGTTGTATATTGTTCCAATTGTGTTTATACCTTACAATCTGACGACCTTCTCAAGTGAACTATTGAATAGCATGCAAGAAAGAGAGTCACCCTGCCTGAGGCCATTTTACGTCACAAATGTTCCTGATAGCTACCCACCCTGCTCTGCACTCTACCCTGCCCATGGTAAGCTCTATCAGTTTCACCAAGTATGATGATATCTGAACCTCTCTCATGGCTGCATATAGTTCCTGCCTCTTTATGGAGTCATAGGCCGTTTTAAAATCCACAAAAATATTGTGTGTTTCAACACCATACTCCAGTGATTTTTTCAAGTATTTGTCGTAAGGTTAAGATTTGATCTATTGTTCAGCTTCAAATCCGACATTTATTACAAATATGTTACCAGACTGCAATATAGCATCTAAAGTTTCAAATTCATTCAGAAGAAATTTAGATATATTGAAGAATTATTTTTCAGTGATCCATCAGCACTAAGGATTGCTTGCGAGTAATCAAAATGAGGACCTTACTCACAAAAATTCAAATAAAACTAAAAGTGAGAGATGTAAAACTTTTCGACAGTATCGAAGTCTCAAAAAACCTGTTAATACCGGATATTTCCAGCCCTGTCTAGAAAAACTGCATGACATCTATGATACATACTCAAAATCAATTACCTTATCGCATTCTGAACCATTTCGTTCCAAATTTCGATCACTCTGTACTGAATCTCACTCACGGTAACTGGCTGTAGACATATTCGATAGCATTGAGGTCTGGACTTCGTGCAAGCCACTCTACTAAAGTGATTTCGTGATCTTGAAGAAAGTTCCTAACGATATACGCTTGGTGATGACTGGTGTTATGCATAAACAAGAAGTTTTCACCCAAGTTTACCACAACTGGTACAACATCTTCTTCTAAAATGCCTTTAACGTACTTTTGAGCATTCAGGGTTCCATTATATGTGATGACCAGATCAGTGTCGGTGTTCAAAGAAATTCTTCTTCAGACCATTACTGAACCTCAGTCACTATCATACGTAACAATTTATAGCGTAAGCTTAGAAAAGTACAGTGTGTGCAGTATATGATTCAACCAACAATGTCTGAAAAATAACATTGTTCCCCGCTAATGTTACTTAGATTAGATGGTGGCAAGGAAAATTCTCACAAGTTGTAATGTTGTAGGAATTTCTTACCTTATTATTCAATCTCAGGGCTTGGCATCGAAATAAATCGAGTTCCTTAGTTAGATCCCAAACGTTAGAATATAATTGATATTGTTCCAATCATAGTGTTTACAATACCATATAATGGAAGGATTATTAAAATTTTAGTTTCCCTTAACCAGGGCTTTATATAAAAATCATGAGGTGATACGTAAAATATAATAAATAAAGAATATAGTAAAGAATGCGCCATAAACGCAAGTGGTACAAAATATGTAGATATACCGATATTGAAATGAACAATACACACGAAACTGGAGTGAATGAGAAATGAATGGAGTTAAATATATGTAATAATCCTAAATGGAAGTGGTGGTAATTTTATATAGCCCACAAATAACTGAGGTGGCTAAATTGTAGAATAAACTGGAATTGTGAACGTAGTGTGAATGAAACAGGTAAGATATGTATGTCGTATATGTTCCTCATTACTCTAATCTTATCTGTAGATTATTAATAAATTCTCCTTTCCTTCTGGGTGCGGGAACCCATCAAGAGATCTTGGAGATTATGGTATCGAATGAGTACCAATGAACAACCACAGCGGTGGCAGTAGAGCACTGGATTTCCTCGAACAGGATCTTTCCAACCCAAAATAAGGGCGATTTCAGATGAACTGAATGGAGACTATACTGAAGTATAAGAGGCCTTAGATGTTGTGCGGCCTAGAGTGTAAAGTGAGGTTTCCCAATCGTTTGAGCCAAATCTTCAAAAATATCAAAATAAATCCACAAAGTTTGTGAAACCTAGCTAAAAGCTATAAATCAGGCTTTGATTTTTGAAACGATTTTGAAGATTTTCAGACCAATAAATCCGCCAAAGTGCGTTCGGTTAACAACCAACTTTTCTCTTGTCTTTATTCCAAACTTATCCTTTGTTTGATGATGATTGATGAGTGAGAACATAGAAAATGACAATAGGCTGTAGTTCAATTTTAAGATAGAAAGTTATAGTTCACAGGATAGCATGACATTTGTCATTGATTTAGTCCTATCAATACTGTTTATTCACAACCAGAGAGATCTCAAGAAAAACAAACAAGATGAAGGTTATAGTTCACAGGATAGATTTTATTGATTTATCCTATCAATACTGTTTGTCTACAACCAGAGAGATCTAAGAAATTTTTGATTTTATTATCAGGAATTTAACCACCAGATTTAGTGTAATAATTCAATATAAAAGATTTTAAAAAGGAAATCATATATTTCTTGTTATTCCGAAGAACAGCAACCAGTTAAGTTAGTTTTTATTACACGTAACACTAAGTCAAAATCAACAGTAACTTTACATCACCATCATGCAAGAAAGCCATCAGTATTGCAGAAGGGAATTGGATCAAGGAAGGAATCAAATCAATATTCCGTAAGCGACATAACATTCAACATTATATTAAAGTGTTGTACTCAGAACTCACTTACAAACTTAGTTCAATAGAATTCGATATTTTAGATGATGAGATAAGGGGTAACATAAGCGTGCATATCTAAGAAATATACAAAAATCAATGTAAAAAACTGTATTTTCCCACAGTATCACAATTTTCAAAACCATCAGTTTCTACTCTACTTTCTATTCTTCCGAACAGAACATTTTCGAAAAGGGTCATAAATTTTGTCCAAAATTAACCAATAATAGTATAAAAGAAATTCTGGCGGTTGAATCCATAAACTCCTTGAATAATTTAGACGACACCAATTATACTGAAGCCGCAATTTCCAAAACTTTTTCCAATTGCAATCAACCAAAACTGGATATCACCACTAAACATTGTAACGTGTAAAATGTCACTTTCGATTCAATACGCTACGCTTTTACCATTTCGCATTTGAGCAATGCCTTTCGGACCGTGTAAAACTGGTATTATATAGGGTTGATTCGCCACATCGTGTACTAAGAGTATTTCTTTTAGTTTTGAGCTCCATGCCCCTCCTGCGCATGCTATAGATTCTTTAATTTCCAAACGACTCGACAGCGATTCATTTCTGGTTCCTGCCATTCAACTACAACTTGCTTTTCTGCGAAGATTTTGAGTTTTACACCTTTGGGACTATAGTTTTGGAATTTGGACTTTTGTGTAACTAAGGTTCGTATTCGCTCAATATATACGAGGTAAGTGTAATTATCATCTGATTTAGTTTCGATGACTTTCGGTTACGGCAATCTTCGCAGATATTTGTTCCCGGCATTTCAGACCCGTACAATCCTATGACGTCTTGTCCATATTTCTTGTACTTAACTAGTCTTTTTCAGGCTCAGATACCAGGCCCAGATTTATTCAGTGATAATTCAGTAATTTAGTATTTTTTCAGCATTGCGGCTAATTTCTTTATCTATTTAATACCTAACCTCTCATTGCAGCAAAGTATCTTGATTTTGAGAGTCCCATATTTTTCATTCGATTACTCTCATTTCTGAATTTAATTTTTTCTCATTGAATCATTTTTTTGCTTTAAAATGCATGTAAAATGCAATTTTTTTCTATGGCCTTTGACAATGACAGATGTCAGAAAATTTAACTTACAAGAAACCATCAGCTTTTACTTCACATGGCTGTACAAAATTGTCATATTCGTTTTTGAAACAATTAATTCTGTCTCGTATACAGGATGTTACATAAGAGTATGTCACAACTTGAGGGGGTAAATCTACGTTCAATCTTAACAAAAAAGTTTATATAAACATAGGTCTGCAAAAGCTTCGGTACGGAGCTACAGGGTGTTGAAATTGCCGGAAAAAATTGTTTTTCTCTCCAAACTCCTGCAGTTTTTGAGGTATTCAGCCTAAAATTGGAATTCAAGCTATTTTTCACAGCCTCCATCATTACAAGTTCCAGATTTTAACTGAAATTTACAAGGTGTTTTCTTTTCCGAGGCCATGTCTCCTTTTGCCCTCTCAAACTTTTTTGCAGTACGCCACTGATCAGCGTACAATCAATTTTCGTCATCTCCTCTCAATTTAGAAACTTTTTTGACACTTATAAATTTTTCGCATGGCCAACCGTTTTCGAGTAAAAAATTAGTGAATTTGAATTATTTTTATTTGAATTGTATGTTATTCGCTAAATGAAAAAAATAATAGAAATACTCGATAGGTATACCCAAAATTTGCTTTCATTTTGATAGCTCGTCTGAGACTCAACTTATACTTATTCAATATCAAACTAAAAAAAAGAACAATTAAAAACTAAATAAATTGCTGGAAGTGTCCTCCACCTGCAAGAATACAGGCCTTTTTCGCATATTATCACACACTCTTTGAAATATTTCTGGGGTGTTTCTTATCGTGTCACAAGAGGTTATTATTCGATTTCTCAATTCTTCTACAGAGTTCATTGGAGTGGTATAAACTAAACTTTTGAGTTATCCCCTTAAGAAAAAGTCTAAACTAAACTAAACTAAACTAGTCTGGGGACCTAGGAAGCCATGGTTCTGGTCCACCCCGACCTATCCATCAGTTGTTGAATGTATTATTCAAGAATTCCCTAGCTCCTCCACTAAAGTGTACTGGTGCCCCGTCATCCATGAACCACATTATGTTTCTCACCAAAAGTGGCACATCCTCGAGCAATAAAGGTAACTCCTCTTCAAGAAATTGCCGATAAGCAGGACCGTTTAGTCTGTTAGGCAAAAAAATGGTCCAATCAAATAATTTCCAATTATTCCGACACAGACATTCAGTGAGAATTAAGGGGTTTTGCTTAGCCCAATAATGATTATCGTGAAAGTTTGTAATAGCAGTTCCCGAAAAGTTAGCTTCGTCTGTGAACATTGTTTCACTATCAAAATGAGCATATTCTCTAATTTTATCCAAGAACCATCGGCAGAAATTCAGTCTTGAAAGAAAATCTCGAGGAAGTAGAGTTTGGACGCGTTGAATAGGAAACGGGTACAATAAAAAGTCGTGGAGAATCCTCCAAACTAGAACATGTGAAATATTCAACTGATTTCCAATTTTTCTACTCACATGAGGATTCATATCAATACATTTCAAAACTGCTTCCTCACTATCTGGAGTTCTTATAATTTTGAGTTGCACCTTTTAATGATTATTTGCAGTAAAAGTATCAGTTCCTCTAAACCTTCTGTGGATATTTGAAAATTTTCACCTGTCTGGTGTTACTCGATTTGGAAAGCGAACCTGATATAATCGCCTAGCTTCTGTTGTGTTTCCGTCAGCCATACCGTACACGTAATGGATATCAGCCAATTCGGCATTGGTAAAATTAGCCATTTTTTCTTACAGCAATGACTTCAAAAGTCTTAAAACTAATCAGTAATTTAATAAACAATAAGAGCAGACACTGGTTCAACTTTAGCAACAGTCAACATAAATGACTAAATGAAAAAATCAAAGCCTACTAGTCATTTTTTTAGTTAGAAGTGCTTTCAATTCAGCGAATGCAATCGTTTAATAATTTTAGCTCGAGAACGGTCGAAGATACGAAAAAATTAAACGTGTCGAAGAAGTTTCTAAATTGAACGAAAGATGACAAAAATTGATTGTATGCTGATCAGTGGCGTACTGCAAAAAAGGTTGGTAGGGCAAAAGGAGACATGGCCGCGGAAGAGAAAACACTTTATGCCCCAAAAACTGCAGTAGATCTGAAGAAAAAACCTATTTTTTCCTGAAATTTCAACACCCTGTAGCTCCGTAACGAAGCTTTCGCGGACCTATGATTATATGAACATTTTTCTTGAAATTTCACGTAGATTTACCCCCTTAAGTTGTGACATACTGTTATGTAACACCCTGTATATAATAATGTAATTTAAGTTATTTGAAATGAATCACAGAAATCAAAGGTATTCTCTGTATCATTCCTTTATTGAATAGTAATTTATGTTACTCTTTCAGTTTCTTGACGAAGATACTTTTTGGGAGGAGCTATTTTAGGCCAAATATCCTTTCTGAGAGAGGCTGTATTCTGGCCAACATAAATACTGTTTGAGAGAAGCTGTGTTTTAACGATCCAAAATACTTTCTGGGAGAAGCTGTGTTTTAACGAACATAAATACTATTTGGGATATGCTGTGTCTAAGGAGTCCCAGAATTAAGTATCAGTAACTTTGGAGCTAATTGATTTGATCAAAATAATGCCACAACCATTTTTTTGTGAGGTCCATCTCCAGCTAAGGTATTCACACCTTCTCAAAGAAGTAAACGAACCAGCTTTCGCCAGAACGAATAGAAGAGAGGTTTTGGACCTAACTTTATGTAGTGAGCAATTCATCTTGAAAAGTCATAATTGGAGAATGGCCACAAAAGTGAATCAGACAATCGACTTATCTGTTAGACATTACAAATGTACCAAAACAACCATCAGTGCCTACAGGAATCACTAGAAATCCGAGTGGAACTAATGGAAGAAAACTTGATGATGGACATCAGAACTCACTGTCCAAAAGCGGAAAGCTTTTTTAACAAAGCGATACTCAGTAGCATTGAACAGCTATGAAGACACCAAATGAACATTCGAACAAAATTCAAAAAAGAATCCTGGAAATCCTACTGCTAGGAAGAGAAGGAGGTAGAGGGAGAGAAACTTCTTGCACATCTAATAAAAAGACTGGGTCGAATAGTTAAACATATGATGCACCACTAAAGATCCTCCATAGCACTGGGACACATCTAGGACATCAGGAAAAGTGTTCGGGTTGAGCCACCTCCCAAAGTTTGTCATTAAGCTTGGGTAATACCCTGTATTTAGGTAAAAACGCGAAGTAACACAAATATTTTCAAAATCATCTCTAAAAAATTATATCAAAAAAATTTGTGCTTTATTTTTCAGGTTCGTCAAACAGAAATTCTTACAAATTCGAAAAAATATGAAATATTTTCATTTGAAAGAACTCACCAGGTAACTCAAACATTTCTGAAGTCATCACGAAAACATCCAAAAAAAAAATCTTTCAAATTTGCTCTTCATACTTCGCGTCACGGAAGTTCCTAAAAATACCCGATAAATAGACGAAAAACTATGAAAAAATTATGTTTCATGAAATCACCAAGTAACCCAAATATTTTAAAGTCATCATGAAACTAATTCTCATGGTCGAAAAGTAAATCCGATACAAGAAAAAACTTTCGAGTTTGAGCTATTTTTAACGAAAGAGAAAACAGAAATTCCTAGAAATACCTGATAAAACAGACGAAAAACACCAGATCCCAACTAGAATCAGCCTCAGAACCCTCATCGTCTTCTTGTTAAAAACAGCACAGTTTCAACCAACTATTTCAAAAGTGTAATATCCAGCCGGCAAAACAACACGCGACTTCGATAACGTCTGAAAACTTCCTGGAAAGCGTTCACCCTGTCGGAAATGCTGATATCGTACCACTGTAGAATCTCGGGAGCTACAGGTGCATAACGATGGAAACTGTGGAAAGGGGTTGTTTCGGGAGAGGGAAGATATGCGCATTAAATTGGGGACATTTAGTTTTTGTCCCATGTGGACGCTTCGATTAATGTAATTATGTTTGTTGAAATTTGTAAGTGCATGTTTGTTTTCATGGCACAACATATGTTTAGTGGTGTACTCGCAAACTGTTGGATAAACAAAAAGGAAAAAGCCAGTTAACTTCCTGAAAATGTATTTAATTTTAACAACATTAATTCTCCAAAACAAACTTTACCAAAGTGTATCTTGCTGATATTGAAATGAGAGAGTAAACTTGTTTCGATGATTTCAAAAGAGATTTAGATGAAATTTGATCCTCAGATAGTTTGTCACCTTTATCAACACATAGCATACTTTTCAATCCGGAGAATGTTAGACTTTTTGGTACCATATTATCAAAAATTAAATATAGAACTAGAAATTTGGTACACAGGGTTTTCCATAATGAGGAATCTAATACTCTTTGATGATATTGATGACAAATTTATTTCCTGGAGGTATATTTCGGAATATGAAAAAGGAAAAATGCTTTTATCAGTTTTCCACGTTAATTTCTTAATACACGGCCGATTTCGATCCTTCGGTCATTCTCTGTTGTTGAATACTAACCAAGGCAAAAAAATATTTCGAGTTACAAGGTATCAACAGTGATCAACAATACGGTTTCCCTAGACAACGTTCAACTGGTACCCTCCTTGCATACGTGACATAGTTGTGGACATCAACAATCCAAAAGCATAAAGAATTTGGAACCATTGCTCTTGATATCTTAAAAGCCATCGACAAGCATGCAGCTTTAATGAATAAACTATTCCGATATGGACTTTAGTAACTTTCTGTTTAGTAGATCGAATCAGGCGCTAATTGATGGTTTAACGAGTTAATCCTTCAGGTTAATGCAAGAGAACCTCAGAGTTTCCTATTCTCGCCAACTCTTTTTTTGTTGCAGATTAATGATTTGCTCCACGCCTGCGATAAGAGAATGTCTGGATTTTTTGGACGACTGCGTTCTATAACTGCTGAGGAATTACACCGACTAAGATACCAACAGATCATGTCACTGAATTCAGACATGGAGAAGATTTCAGACTGTATCTGGTTGAACTTGTTCGATTTCAAATCGAACCAGACTTATTCAACAACGTTCTCTAGAAGGGTTACCACTGGAGAACCTTCTCATACGAGGAAATCGAATTGCCTCAGAAACAAACATGCATCTACTCGGTATCACACTCAACACCGGCATTTTCTGGCATGACAATGTATCAGCCATGCCAAATCTACTTCTGCTAAACTCAGTCTTCTTTTCAAGGCTAACTAGTTCTTCACGCCACCACAACTGAAGGTTTTATATAAAGCACTGGTGCTACTTGGTCTAGAATACCTGCTGTGGGGCTTCGTACCCAAACCTTCATGACATCTATTGGATACTGTCCAGAAGAGAGCAGTACGTCTTATCGACCACCCAGAGATCTGGGTGGTCGATAAGACCACCGTGTACTTCCATGGTAAATGCAGCAGTACTTCCATGGTGAATGGTCTTAAGAACTGGAAGGCTTAGCTCAAACTAGTAATGCTACGTATGTCTCTCCATAGATAGTCTCTTTTTTTCGAAAGCTAGTGTGCTGGGGACCTTGCTTCCATCGAACATCTTTCCGATAACTTCCAATTTGGCTCCTGTCATATAGAGAGCGAACTAACTCGTCAAATCATCATGGCGGTCACAGCTGTGCCATGACAGGCATCAGAATAAAAAAATCTCATATTTGAGTATCAGGCATTAGCAAGGTAGACGGATGTCAGTGTTCAGTTGAGGAATATGTTCGAGAACGCCACCAACAAATTCTGACTGAGAATATAAGACCTTACGGTCTCTAAAAGTTGGAATATTATGCGTTTGCAGCCTTTCATCGTAATTTGGGTGAAAATGGCCGAAATTGATATGAGTTGCTCCCTTTGCACCGCCTCAGGGTCTTTAGTGTCCCCAACATATACTTAAAACTGCACAAACGAACTAAAACTTTCGAAGGAGGGAAGAAGCCATTTATCGCATTATCGGCTACTTCTGATGAGATCTTTATGGAGTTCTAGGTACCGTTACGTCAAAAGACAGTACAATTTCAAATCGTCAGCATATTAAGAAAATTTTGGTCCGAGTACGGATCCCTGAGGAACTCCACTCACAACTGGTTGTTCATCTTAAAGATTATAGCCTGGGGGTTGTTCGTTAAAGCCTCAAATATACGTCAAAATATATTCTCTGAACTAAATCATTCGATGTGATTCGAAACATTTTTTTGATCACTAAGGGATAAGAAATATACAGGGTGGATCGTTTGAGATGGAACAGCCAGTAGTTGCAGTAACTAATGGTTTGGTAAAACCTGCAGAAGTGATTATTGTTTTTTGAATGGGTTTGAAACTCATAGACAAACATACAAAAAGCATTCCTTTTAATTAAATATATATATACACACTTAATTTCTAATTTTTAATAAAACAATAAGTTCCATTCGAACAGAATATTTCAATCATTTTCAATAAGACAGAATTGACAGAAAATTTGTAATAATTTCTTCTAAATGGAATTTCCAAAATTATTACATATAAATGAAAATAAAGTTTAGTTAAATTAGTATGAAATCGCAGAGAAAATATTTGCGATGACCAATATAATGTGTTGACCAACAATTTCGTACTCCACACTGGTTCACTATATTCAAGAATTGGACGTGCGTAAACTTCTTAAAACTGCACAAACGAACTAAAACTTTTGGACTGAAATGCTTTACGCAGCAAAACCAATCGAGAATCAGCCCGATGGCAAACATCTACAATATGATGTGACCAGCTTCAATCGTGTGATATGCTATTTTTGGGATGTTTCTACCAAGGAGTAATACAGCCCTTTTCTGAGGTTTTGAGAGAAGAAGCCATTCATCGCATTATCGGATACTTCTGATGAGATCTTCATGGAGTTTTATGTACCGTGACGTCAAAAGACAGTACAATTTCAAATCCTCAGCATATTAAGAAAATTTTGGGGGAATATGATGTTTTAGGCCCAACACGAATATCAAAAACACCACAGGTCCGAGTACGGATCCCTGAGGAACTCCACTCAAAACTGGTTGTTCATCATAGATTATTGCCTTTGGGGGTTCCTCGTTAAAGCCTCAAATATACGTCAAAATATATTCTCCGAACTTTTTTTTTGATCATTTAGAGATAAGAAATATACGTTTGAGGTGCAACAGCCAGTAGTTGCAGTAACAAATAGTTTGGTAAAACCTGCAGAAGCGAACACTGTTCTTTTGATGGATTTGAAACTCAAACACAAACATACAAAAAAACATTCCTTTTTAATTAAATATATATATACACTCTTAATTTCAAAATTTTAATAAAAACAATAAGTTCCATTCGAACAGAATATTTCAATCATTTTCAATAAGAAAGAATTGGCAGAAAATTTGTAATAATTTCTTCTAAATGGAATTTCCAAAAATATTACATATAAATGAAAATAAAGTTTAGTTAAATTAGTACGAAATCGCAGAGAAAAATATTTGCGATGACCAATATAATGTGTTGACCAACAATTTCGTACTCCACACTGGTTCACTATATTCAAGAATTGGACGTGCGTAAACTTCTTAAAACTGCACAAACGAACTAAAACTTTTGGACTGAAATGCTCTACGCAGCAAAACCAATCGAGAATCAGCCCGATGGCAAAAATCTACAATATGATGTGACCAGCTTCAATCGTGTGATATGTTATTTTTGGGATGTTTCTACCAAGGTGTAATACAGCCTTTTTCTGAGGTTTTGAGAGAAGAAGCCATTCATCGCATTATCGGATACTTCTGATGAGATCTTCATGGAGTTTTATGTACCGTGACGTCAAAAGACAGTACAATTTCAAATCCTCAGCATATTAAGAAAATTTTGGTTAAATATGATGTTTTAGGCCCAACACGAATATCAAAAACACCACAGGTCCGAGTACGGATCCCTGAGGAACTCCACTCAAAACTGGTTGTTCATCATAGATTATTGCCTTTGGGGGTTGCTCGTTAAAGCCTCAAATATACGTCAAAATATATTCTCAGAACTTTCTTTTTGATCACTAAGGGAAAGAAATATACGTTTGAGGTGGAACAGCCAGTAGTTGCAGTAACAAATGGTTTGGTAAAACCTGCAAAAGCGAACACTGTTCTTTTAATGGATTTGAAACTCAAACACAAACATACAAAAAAAACATTCCTTTTTAATTAAATATATATATACACTCTAATTTCAAAATTTTAATAAAAACAATAAGTTCCATTCGAACAGAATATTTCAATCATTTTCAATAAGAAAGAATTGACAGAAAATTTTAATACTTTCTTCTAAATGGAATTTCCAAAAATATAACATATTAATGAAAATAAAGTTTAGTTAAATTAGTACGAAAAAAAGAAAAATATTTGCGATGACCAATATAATGTGTTGAGTTTTAAAAATATTACTCTCTAATCTATAATCTTATTTATTAATGAATAAATCTATAAATATAAAACTGGGATTCAAAAAGCATACATGCACCAATTCTAAGTTCTGGAAAGTGAAAGTATTAACTGCAGCAAGGAAAACCGTTGGAAAATCTCGAGAATATTTTTTCCAACTACAGTAATGCAATATATAGTCATATATGGGTCCCATTTTCCAATATATCCCAAGAAAAATTGTTGCAGTAAACGAAGATTAATCTTATATGAAAATAAATAAACTTGCTTTATATATATATTATATATGAGTCATATAAAAATACCTTTTCAAAGGGTTCAACAAAATTTCAATCAAAATATTTCTCAATCTGGCAACGCCAATAGTTTCACTCTTCAGACCTATCAGACATAAATGTATATAAAAGTATATCACACAAAAAACAACGACTTTCACTTATTAAAAACAATGTTTTGTCGAAATTAACAAACAATATATTGACAGATATGATACAGGATGTCTGCGACAAAGGGCTTAAGTATCTAGGGTTCAGGGTTATCGATCAAGTTTAAATTTGACGATTACAGTGAATTGATACTGATCTACAATTTGCAATTGTTTTCAGATAGGTACCACTTTCGATTATACTGGACATCGACTACAACTTTGCTATTTCAAATGGCATGGTGTATTTTTATTTTTTTTTTATTACAGTACATATTTTTTCAAGCATCTTTTGTTTAAGATTCATCCAATCTAGAATTAACCACCAATGATTTGTCTTTCTTCATCAAAATTTTCGGAATTATAGTATCATCTTCTTTTCTCAAAATAATTGGATTAGCTATGATTAAGATTGACTTTTCGTGTTATTTTGAGGCCAACGTAATTTCCGATGCTTTTATGTACAGGATGTTCAAAAATCGCAGTAATAAACAGTCAAAAATACCTTTTTCATAAATACGATTACCATTTTTTTCTACTTTATTATATTATAAATTAGTTTTGATTGGTTTTCATTTCGTTCGCGATATTATCAGAAACCTGCAGTTCTTTCGCAAAAGTGAATCATTACGTCGTGAAACATATAAGTAGACAAAGTGGATATAATTCCAATGCCAGTTTCTGTATTCCACAATGCTCAATAAGAGATTCTATAAATTTCGGTCTCAATTTGAGGTTTGGAAATTATTCAAAATAGCAATAATACTAATTTTATATGTATGTAGTTTTTGTGTTAAATGAAATGCCAAATAAATATTCAAACGGGGATGTTTTGAATTTATTTATGGTCAATGTCATCGAACAATAATTCTCAGAACCTACAAAACATTTAACGAAAAGTACTCAAAGTTACGACCAATTTGCACGAGAAAATTCAGACTTACAATCTTTTATGCAAATTGGTCGTAAATTCGAGTACTTCTCGTTAAATATTCAGCAAGTACGACTTATTATTTGTTGACATTGACCATGAACGATGAATAAATTCATGATATCTTCATTGGAGTATTTATTTGCCATTTTATTCAACAAAAAACTATGCACAAACAAAATTACAGTTATCTCCATTTTTCAATAAATTCAACACGTCAACTTAAGGCAGAAAGTCAGAAACCTTATATTGTGGAATATAGAAACTGGCATTGGAATTGTTTTGACTGTTTCTATGTTCCGTGGCCCAATCAACTCCATGTTTTTTCATAAAATTGCCAATCAAATGGAAATAAGCCATTTTAAGTATAGGAAAACCTAATACCAATCACAGCTGATTTGAAAAGATTCTCATAAAATAAAAAAAATTGGTACTCGTATTTCAAAAAACATTTTCTTGACAATTTAGTTTTATTTATTTGACAAATGATTTCTGAGCATCCTGCGCATAAAATACCATCTGAAAGTACGTTTCCCACATAAATAACACTTTATAATCTTGCTCAAATCTGAGTCAATTTTTTGGCCGAAGAAAATGACAATATAATTTCGAAATTTTTGATAGAAAAAACAAAGCTCTGTGGGGTTAATTTTAGATAGGACAAATCTTAATAAAAAAGAATCAAAAAGTACACCCTACCATATTTCAATTAGCAAAGTTTTCGTCAATGTTCGGCATAACCGGAAGCGGTACCGCTCTGAAAACAATTAAAATGGTAGATAAGTATCCTATTACATTGATTAATGAACCCATTACCCTGAAACCAATGGGTCCTTCAATTCGGACACCCTATATATCAACATACTGTTTCAAAATTTCAATCCATATATACATGATAAAACAATCCTTACACCGATCTACGATCGATACATTCTGACCTCTCAAGTCCTCAACTCTCCTCCATCATCTATCGAACTACTCGAATATTTTTCTGATTCTTGCAAAGAAAAATTCAATTTAACAGATCTAGGTTTCAACAGAGCTACTCTTCCGTACTTCGAACTTTTATATTTTGTTTGAATCGACTGTTCTTTCTTGTTGGGAGAGTCCTGAAAAGTGATCCATTGGGCCTTGACAATTGGTTCGAGATGTCTGATGCAGTATCCGCTCGATTTTTCTATTTCTTTCGGCCAAAGCTTCGGTTTCATCAAATTATAGCGGGCGTATAGTATCGAGGCTGCAGCTATCTCTGATGGCTTATAATTCAGGTAATGTTCGCCTTCGAGAAGAACTAATTCGGATAGGTACTGTAAAAAAGTATTAATTTTGGATATAGGCAAATTATTATTATCAATTTAGGAAATGAATCGATAAACGAACATTTATGTTAGATTCATAATTTGTTTATACAAGGTGGCGCATAATGGAAGGGCGTTTTTGGAACGGGTAGTACACGTAACGATAAGTGAGAAGAGGGGAGCGGCTAAGATCATTCGGCTCAGGAGGAGTTACCGTTTAGTTTACAATGATTATCTGAACAAGAGAGCCACAGTTGAAGAGTATTTAAAACCAGGAGACTCTGTCATTGTCGTGCAACTGCGGTTTTGCCGGCGCTTCAACATTGATCGTGACGCTTATGTTCCGAAACGTGACACAATCATCCGATGGGTGCTGAATTTCAGAACGACTGCATCAGCAATGAATCCGAAACCTCAAGGTCGTCTCCGAAGTATAAGAACACCAGCTTCCGGGGAAGCAGCAAAAATATCCGATAATAAGCACGAATGCAAATATGATGTGACGTGTGATATGTTGGATTTGGATTGTTTTGTACCAAGGTGTAATACAACCCTTTTCAGAGTATCTGTGGAAAGAAGCCATTCATCTCATCATCGACTGCTTCTGATGAAATGTTCTTGAAGTTCCATCTACTGTGACGTGGAGGGACCGTACAATTCCAAATCGTCAACATAGTTAAAATATTTTGATTTAATATGATGTTTTAGGTCCGACACGACTATCAAAAACACCTCAGGTCCGAGTACAGATCCCACAACTATAATTCGTGATCTCGAACGCATTCGCAAGCTCAATCAATCCATTTATTTGTTCCACATAAACAATAAATTATCGTAGAAAACGTTACTATAAACAAGTATATAAACAAAATCGTTTAAGATAAAGCATAAAACAAGTCGCTGGGAGCAAAAATAAAAGACAGACAGGATAAAACATAACAGGTAGCACAAAATAAGACAGTCAGTGTAAAAATGAGAAAGGAAGTGTAAAAATATTATATACAGTATATTACAGGACAGGCAGCATAAAAACATGATACAACTACAAAAATATGACAGGTAGTGTAAAAGTAGGACATACAGCATAAAAACAGGAATCAACTCAGACTAATGCTATCTGCAAAATACTCCTGGAGTGTGTAATATGATTTGTGCCTAAGGTAGGTATTCAATTTTTAACTCAGTTTATTTCGTGACCACTTTCGCGCCTTCCGTGGAATATGATTGTAAATTCTGACAAGGGTGTAGGTAGCATTGTTTTACAGGTAAGTATATTTGAATTTCGATATCTTCAGATCATTTTTTGCTCTTGTGTTATAAAAATGTTCACCCTCGGCATCCTCAAATGAATCTCTATTGTTTATTACAAACATAACTGCGTCATAAACATAGAGGCACACAACCGTTAGTATGGATCTTTCTGCAAAGTGAGTCCTGCAACATTTTGTTCTACTTAGCCTGAGGCCTCCGAGAATGCATCTTTTCTGCAACAAAAGTAGCCTCAAGATATCAGTGGAATTTCCTCATATAGCGATCCCGTACCTCAGCCTACCATCAACATATCCATTGTATGTTCAGCGACCGTTCTTAGCGCATGAACAAATCTGGCCATATCACTTGAAAGTCGCTCTACATGAACACTCCAATCCAGTCGATAGTCAACTGAAACACCCAAGAACTTGAGGCCACTAGACGACAACATGGCATTCCGACATCCAACAAGTGCCGGCATTCTCTTGAATATCCAAACTTGACAATTTGGGTCTTTTGATGATTCATCGCGAGTTCGTTCCGGGATAACCAAGCACCGACATCAGCAAACACTGCGTCTACCATCGCATCCAACGATATCTGATCACCAGGGAAGTGTCGGCCGCAAACTGGACCATGAGTTCAGGCGTACAATCAGTTAAATCATTGGCATAAATCCGGTAGAACAATGGACCCAAAACCGATTCCTGCGGCACCCCCTAACAACCCTTACTCTATGTTGCTGACTCTACTGTCTTTCCAGTTGATGGCTCCTGTTCAACCACATATTGCGACCTTCCTGAGACCATTAAGACCAGAGCAACTCTAGCGGCCTACATTTAATCCCAACTGCATACAGTTTCTCAACCAGTCTGTCATGATCTACGCTGTCAAAGGCCTTTTTGAGATCTATACACATCAGTGCTGTTATTTCACTGGCGTTCAAGTAAGACAGTATCTTGGTAATGTTTTAATACCTTTTCGAAAGCCATTCTGGTATTCTGAAAGTACCTTGTAAGTCTCCAAGAAGTCTACAATTCTGTTGTAAATGGCTCTTGCAAATATCTTTCTTATGTTTCTGAGTATAGGTATGGGTCTGTAATATTCTATTTGCTTTTTGTTCCCCTTCTGGTATACCGCTCAACCTTTGCTATTTTAAGTTTCTCAAGATATACGCCACTTTCAAATGTGAAATTTATTAGATGGGTCAAAACAGGGAAGATCTCATCCGCAACAGACTTGATCAGTTGAACAGGAATTCCATCTGGTCCCACAGACTTCGTATGCTTCAAGGACTTGATTAAATCAATGATCTCATCAGAGTCCACAGAGAAGAGCACAAGGCTACCACAAGGGTAAGTTCGAGATTGTTCCCGACTGTTAATCCGCTCCTTAAGTTAACCATCACTTTGGGATAATTCTGAACCATAACTCACAAAAAATTCATTTATATTATTCAGTATTTCTCGATAATCCTGCGTTCCCCCTTTCACTTCTTCCAAAATAGAGACTCTTTTCCCTAATCTTATTGCTGTGTCTTCTTATTAGATCCCATGTTGCGAAATTTTTATTTTTATATTGTAAAATGCATTCATTATTATGCATCCTTTTGGCCTGCCTTACAACCTTTCTAAGTATGCTACTGTATGCTCTGAAGAAGTCATCAGATACCTCTCCTTGCCCTACGAGCAGGCTGGTTTCCGGAGCGGATTTGGTACGAATGATCATCTACAAACTATTAAAACCTTAATAGAAAAATGCCTCGAATACAATAAACCCCTGGTTCTCATCTTTGTAGATCATGAAAAGGCATTCGATACCATAAACCAACGTAAAATGTTAGAGGCTCTAGCTGAGTGTCGCATAGACCATCGATACATGGCACAGATAAAGTACATATATGATCATGCCACAGCTTGTGTGAAAAAAACAGAAACATTCGAAATACAGAGGGGCGTGCGACAGGGAGATCCGATTTCGCCAAAACTCTTTATATCCCTACTCGAGTATATGTGCAAAAGGATAGACTGGGAAAATATGGGTATAAATATTAATGGGGAATACTTGAACCACCTTAGGTTTGCCGACGACATCGTCCTCATATCCGACAACATAGGAGATGCAAAAGAAATGCTTGAAAGGCTCAAACAAGCTTCTGAAAGGGTTGGACTAAAGCTGAACGAGTCTAAAACACAATATATGACCAATCTCGTTACAAGTGGAAATATTCAGATAGGTGATGCTGAAATTGAACAAGTCCAAGACTACAAATATCTTGGATATGAAATCAAAATAAGTCGAGACAACCAAACCTGTGAAATCTTTAGAAGAATTGGCCTTACTTGGGCAGCGTTTGGTAAACTGAGCAATATCTTAAAATCAGATATCCCAATTTGTTTGAAACGAAAAGTTTACAACCAGTGTGTGTTGCCTGTCATGACTTACGGCGCGGAAACCTTAACTCTGACCAAGAAATCGGCCAATGAAGTTCGAGTGGCCCAGCGTGCCAAGGAGAGATGCATGCTCGGATTATACCTTAGAGACCGAATATCAAATGACATAATCAGGCAAAGAAGTGGGGTTGAGGATGCTATTAGTAGGATCGCCACACTTAAGTGGAAATGGGCCAGACATCTGGCAAGAACCACCGACGGAAGATGGACCAAGAAAATGGCGACCAAGACACGAAGCAAAAAGAAGTATAGGACGTCCCCCAACAAGGTGGTCTGACGATATAAAACGCATCTAGACGAACTGGATACAGACGGCACAGAACAGAAGGATGTGGCATAGTTTACAGGAGGCTTATGTCCAGCAGTGGACAGAACGAGCTGCTTGCTGATGATGATGATGATGATGACCTCTCCTTTAATTTTCTTCTTATATATTTCCATGAATAATAGTAAAACAATTTTTAGATAACAAAATTGACATACCAAGGCAAGATTTGTCGTAGCTTCGTCCAGTTCATGGTTCGAACACAAATTCTTGACAAACGTGTAGGAGGTGGGTGGCTGTAGCTTAAACTCGAGGACCTTCATGATCAGTTGCTCCATCTTAATAACTTGTCGTGTGGTGTAACTGTCGCACGTTAGATAAGCGAATTCCTTCGGCATTGGAGGGTAAATCTCTTCCATCTTTCCGGCAATCAACATGGAAGACGCACCTACAAGCTGTAGTTTTTCACGAACCTAAATGAAAAAATTCGGTGAGTATCTTGGAATCTGGAACCTTGGATTCAAATATAAAACCAAGTGCAAGTGACTTTCTTAAAGTTGATTTCGGTAGTGATTTAAAAACTTTCTGCTATAATTACAACAACAAATAGTTAAAATAATATCAATCCACGAAAGTGTTTATAGTAGAAAGCCTAGAAAGAAAACCTAAAAAGGAAAGTTGTTCGGATTCAAAGTACCAACTATTCGAAGTGTAACCATCCTCGAGAAAAGCTCAGCATGTACAAATAATCTTCGATGAGACTTAGCTGGAATGCTCGTTTAGAGAAGATTCAAACCCTTTTTCAAGACACTTAGTTCCTTTCATGGCTTGACATGTTGCGTCAATCAAGTCTCGATGGAGCTGCTTGTTTATCTCTAAAAAGTAATGAAATCTAGACGAAGTCTAGATGGCCGTTGAACATTCTTTATCCGTTGGTGGGTAGGTATAAGTCAATTTTGTTTACACGTATCTAGGTTTGTTGAGCGAGATATAGCCCATACTGGTATTGGTCATTAGACGCAAGTGTCTTACTTTAGGCTGTTGTTGATTTTGCAACACATGCATTCAACATTGACAATGCAGTCTTCTGCTCTCTTCTTTTTGGAGCGTCAAATCGGCCTCCGATCTAACATAAAATAGACGTACAGACGGGTTTCTATCAATGATTAGAAGTCCGTCTGTACTGGAAATATTTCTTTATACTGTTTGTTTCAGGCTAGCCTATACATAAGTATTATTGAAATACACAGTTTCATCAAGCCTACAATTGACTGGTTATTCAATCGACGTACTCCAAGTGGCAATTTCGATCGTCAATAGGTAGCGGTTCTGGGGATAGATTGGTGCAATGGTGTCATGGAGCACCTGGTTTTGTACCCTTGTGTACTTCCAACGATCAAGTCACACAACATTAAATATAATAATGAAGAAATCGCAGTAACGAACCTTAGATTTGGCACGACTTTGTCTAGATTTTATCATTTTTAGGGATAAACAAGCTGTTCCATCGAGACTTGGCTAGTGTTTTACAGAATGTTTTTGATGGGATTTTACTTCTTTCTATAGAAACATGGGCATGTTGATTTATTCTATTAGATTTCCTTATTTGACAACTTTTTTTTCGTTTTAGGAGTAGTTTTTTTTATTATTACAAATCTTTCTTTTCTTTTCTTCCGGTTCGGAATCTTCTACATCAGCAACAGTTTTTCGTATTGCTCATTCGCTATTTCTTTTTGTAAACTTGTAGGTATAAGTAAAAAGCCAGTCTAGTATCTAGAGTAATAATATGCGTATTAAAAGCAGCCAGTCTAGTCTTATCTAGAGTTTTTCTTTAATATTTATTTATATGCGTATTAAAAGCAGATGGGGAGGCATTCGCCCAGCTAATATTGCCTATATATGTTAAACTATTGAATTTCTTGTCTATGTGTTCACCGATTGGATATAAATATGTTGTAAAGCTAATTTTTGTTTTTTCTTATGTAGTATGCTGCTAACTAAATTTGAATCATAACCATTATTTATTGCGATCTGTTTTATCAAATTCAATTCTTTCAAATAATTATCATTAGGCATCGGTGTGTTCAAGAGCCTATGTATATAGCTGTTAAATGCTGCAACTTTATGTTGGTAAGGATGTGCCGATGTATAATGAATTGTGATATCTGTATAAGAAGGCTTATGATGAATTATTTCTTCTGTCTTCTTTCATCCACGACAGCTTTCCTTTCAATACTCCTTTGATGGCTGCTGCACTGGTGTTCTTCGTTTTCAGGTTGATGTATTTAGGGATCACTTCGTTTTTCAAACACATAGTTATGAACCAAATGTTTTGCGTATGTATTGCTCCACGAAGAAGTAATTTGTAGTACCATAAAGCCAAAAAGCTATAGTCAGCTTTCTTCAAAAATTCAATTGACGAGACTTTATGGTACTACAAATAACTTCTCCGTGGAGCAATACATTCGCAAATAATTTGGTTAATAACTATGTATCCTATAGAGGGTTAATGTTGATAGTATAAAGTAGGGAACACTCACCATTTTATAAAAAATCAAGCCGTTGAAATTGTAGTCAGCAGGTATTCGGCACTTAATTTAAAAAAAAAAGTAGTAAACAAAATATTACACAACACCACATTTGAAAAAATAAAAATCACTTTATATATAAAAATTAATAGGATTACTTGTTTTTATTCACTTGTTGCACCGTCCAGTGAACTAACTGATTTAAAAACGCCTGTGGCGATGCATCGCTTTTATAGCGCTCCAGGCGTTATTCATGTCTGAACAGGAAAAATCAAAAAACTGCCGCCTGACATGTTCTCGCAACATAGGAATCGGCACTAACTGGATGATATACTAATAAAATTTCGTGTGTATTTATACCCAATCCTATATAATTTCTCAACTTTAATTTTAATATTTTTTTTGGACCCTGAGTTTTCGCGCCCCTAAAGGATGGCGCCCGTGTGCATTGCACACTTTGCACATATGGTTGCGAGATCCTAAATATCACCATCTGAAAGTCAACAGAAACTTCAAAATCAATTATCTCGGTTTCATGTTTTTGTGTCTTGGTAGCTTTCTGCGTAACTACGTCCAATTTATTCGCATAGACTTAATGTGGTTTTTCAAATTTTCAATGTCAAACATGTGTTATATTTAAATCTTCTTCGACTAAATTCGAATTTTTCATGTAATAGCTCCGTTCAATTTTCTCGTCCCCGAGCTATATATCGTTCATGGTATAAATTGATAGAAACGCTGCTACACGAAAAATTACTTAATCTGTTTCATCTTGACGTCGTATGGAATAATTTTCCCGTATAGGCAGGTGTAGTATGCATATGTGTATTATGACGGAGATTACGTCGCGTATAGCCTTTGCATCTATCTTTCGCCCTGCATTTATTTTTAGTAGCGAAGCAGTGAAAATCGTTTTTCCCTGTCATAACCCAACTTGATGGAATACTGCTCGAAGAGGAATTGAATCCGTTCGTAGATGAACGCTATTTACATTTAAAAAATGTTCCCGGAAAAATATTCACTTTTACTTTAGCTGAAACTCATTTGCCCCGATTCGAAGTTCATTGTACAGGGTGTACCAATTTCGATGTTCTAGTACGGTAGCTATGTCCAGAAGAATTGAACCACTTTGTTTGAAGTACATTCTGTCAAGAAATTACTGAGAATTTATATAATTGAAAATATGCTCAGAACGATTATTGAAATGTTTGTTGTTGCTAAGTTGCCACAACTGTTTTCTATACTGACGCGGAGTTCTAACGCGATCTGTCATTTAGTTCGTTTACAGTGCCCGATTTTATGAGTTCTCACAACAATCTTCCTTCAACTCTTGATCTTATATGCACAAACGATACGCACTTTTTGACGGATCACAAGGTCGGTGAACCTATTGGCATTTCTGATCATGCAGTCATCACAGGTCATATTCAATTCAATTTAGAACGATCCTCAGTTGACGACAATATATCAAGACTCTTAACTAATACCAACTGGGATGAGGTCCTGGGCGACTCCGGAGACCCTGAGGAGGTTTGGCATAACTTCAAAAACATTAATAATGATTACAAACCCCAAGATACAAGAGTGAAGGCATGCTACAAAAACGAGATAACACCCTGGATAGATGGTGAATTGATCTCCATGATAAAGCACAAAGAAGAGCTCTGGAGAAAATACCAACGCACTAATTTGGAAGCAGATTTTCTCATTCACAACCAATTTGCACGAAAATTGAAGAAGAATATCAGTGACTCTAGAAGTGTATTTGAAGAGTCAGTAGCTCATAGTGAAAATACGAGAAAGCTCTTCAGGTATATCCGTTCATCATTATCGTCCAAAGTCACGGTTCCTCTGCTTCAGGAAAAATATGGGACGTTCTGTAGAAGTCAATCGGAATCTGCGGAAGTCCTTACCTATTCATTTTCAAAAGTTTATTCTATTGAGCCAAAATCTGATCATATGTCAGAAATCCTCATACCAAGAGTAAAAACTGATGTTAAGGATGTTCAATTCACATCCGAAATTGTTGAACGTCACCTTCAAAAACTCAATAGCAATAGTTCTCTCGGTTCTGATCTGATATCCCCACTGTTTCTCAAGAACTGTTCTGCTGCCTTGGCTATTCCATTGTCGAAAATAATGACGCTATCTTTCACCACACACATCATCCCGTCCATCTGGAAAAAAGCGAATATCACCCCAATTTTTAAAAAGGGATATAAACTAAAGCCAGATGATTATCGTCCAATCAGCTTGACGTTAGTGATTTACAAGGTCATGGAAACCATTATAGTAAAATCTATACCAGAAATTTTCACTGAACTCGAAGTTATTCCAAGGTGCCAACGTGGCTTTTGCTTTTCGAAGGGACGTTCTACCACGACAAACCTGCTCTCATGCGTCAACGATTGGTCGTCTGCACTAGATAAAAGAACACCTTTTAACGTTATTTACCTGGTTTCAGCCTAGAATACGACAGGTTTACAAATAGTAACACCTAGGCATTCGTGGCGATCTATTCAAGTGGCTAGATTCGTTTTTATCTGATGGAAACTATAATTCGCATAGCAGTGTCGCGGTGAATGTTGGTCATCTTTTGAGAGCATCTGAAGAACTTCAAAAGAATTTCAACATCTATGATTTTGCTGTTGTAGGGACTGCTAGCGCTTATCATCCAGATGAGAGAAGAGCAAATGACTTGTAATATCATCTACTGAAGTTTGGCACTTTTATATACAAGCAGGATATATATATATATATATATATATATATATATATATATATATATATATATATATATATATATATATATATATATATATATACATAAGAAACACCAAGCTATATACTTACCACTGAAATTTTGCTGAGAAACCGATCAACATAATTCACAGCCAGGTATAAGGTATCTTCGCTCATATGATACTCGTCTGCTACAGATACCAACCAATCTACGAGAACTCGTCTATGATTCCAATCAAGGTAAGCCTGCTTAGACATATAATTAGGCTTAGGAAGTGCTATGTATTCGGTTTCCATGTAATAGTTCCAGATATCCTGAAATAATGGTAATACATTGAACGAATGACCCTACCCTCTAATGAGTAACTTGTTATACTATGCTTTGCTCAATTTTTATTTTCACCGGAATTCCGTTTTAGATGATACATAAGTATCTTCGATATGATACTCGTAATACCAACCAATCTACGAGAACTCGTCTATGATTCCAATCAAGGTAAGCCTGCTTAGACATATAATTAGGCTTAGGAAGTGCTATGTATTCGGTTTCCATGTAATAGTTCCAGATATCCTGAAATAATGGTAATACATTGAACGAATGACCCTACCCTCTAATGAGTAACTTGTTATACTATGCTTTGCTCAATTTTTTATTTTCACCGGAATTCCGTTTTAGATGATACATGGAAATGTACTGATAGTAACTAATCTCAAACGTAACGCCACAGCTTCACTAAATTCACATCAGTGAGCCACATGTCACTGCCCTCAGAACTGCTCAGAAGACTTTTTGGAGCCACCACCTCTGCATTTGGAGATAATGATAATGATTATGGTCATGTTTCTGGGGTTGCAAGAAGACCGCTAATAGTTCCAGTAGAATACCTGGACTCTCGAACTTTTAAAAACCCAAATTGGCTCTCCTTATCAGAATAAATTGTACCAAGCTATTTTTGATATTTAATTAGAAAATAAAGCCCATGAAGCTGTAGTAACTGGTGAGGATGTCATCCCAATCTACATCGATCTCAGAGTTTATTCCGAAACACTGATCGATCAAAAACTGTCCAAATATCTAAATTTATTGGTTTAGATCTCTTCTATCAATGTATTCAACCAACATACAATCGCCACTAGATATTGAATCAGTTGTAGAACAGTGAAAGTAAGAGAGAGAGCCTAAATGTTCATTAGTGGTTCCTCAAGCGTACCGATTATAATGTAATGCTTGACTATAGTGCCTAGAATTATTTCAAATCAGTCACCTCTACATTTCCTAATCCTGCTATACTTCAGTTGAATAAATCTTCGACGAGTGAAGCAGCTCGAACGGGCTATTCCGGTAAGGTAAATTGTACCAATGTTTGCTTGACCAAGATATTACCTAGCAATGTTTTAAACTGAGTTTTGCATACACTTCATCATCTAAGGACTGGAAACTGGTTCGGCTCTGGAGTAGTAAAGGAACAGATTATAGACCAAAATCTTCATAATTCATTCTTCAATCTAGTAAAAGTTTAGCAAGTTCTGGATTCTTGTAAGAAATCTCGAAGATTCTTTTCGATGTACCACCACTGTATTTGAAAATCGTGTTTGTGATCCTGGAAATCTTTCTACTCTTATGAGAAAAGAATTATCACAGTTGCATAACTGAAACTCTCGAACTAGTGAAAAAGCTCCAATGAACCCCATGGTGACACATTCACCAAAGAAAGGGAGCAGCCCTTGTCAATCTCCTAATTCAAAAAAACTCATTACCTTGCAGCGACTCTAACAATAATTTGGATGCAATTACGATTCTGGAATAGTTGAGAAAGAAAGACATGAACCTAAATCTTCATTAGTTTTCCTACAATCTCGTCAAAGAGTGTGGGGTTACTGATTCTAATGGGATGTTTTGAAGTATCTATTGAATCTCCCACTATAGCTTCTGGAGATCTTATTAGTGATTATGATGATCTGGTCTGGACTAAGGACGTTATGAGCTGGAAAATGAATCTATTCTGGAACAATTGTAGAAGCAGAAGTAAGACCTCAACCTTAAGGTTCTTGATCTTCATCACTGAGGAATTCTTGGTTTACTGTTCTCTTCGAGCATCCACCATTTGGAGATCGACTGCTAGGAGTTTTTGCGGTTTTCGAAAGAGGACCAATTACTTCAGTTGAATTGCAGCAATTTCAATCAAGTGAGAAACTCCACTGTCAGAAAAAAGGATATCACTCAATTTTTTCAATCGAATAGACTATGAGGTGATATAATCCCCAATCATCAATCGTCATAGTATTGACTGACAATGTTACAAGTTGAAAACTAGATCACCCCTAGAATAACAGTGAAAGCAGGAGGAAAACGTAACTCTTCATAAGTATATCAACAACCTCGACAAAGATCGGATAGCCTTGGTGTGTTTCTTTGATCTGTCATCACTGTTTTTGCAGACCATGTTGATGATTATGAATATTTATGTCCGGTTCTGCAAATAGAAGTAATGGCTGGATAGCTGTAATCAGTTGAGCGTCTTTGGAGGGTTCTTCCCGCCAAAAAAAGTCGTACCAAGTAATTTTCATCCTTCGATATACCTATGAGATAATATAACTTCAAAAGTCCACCACAAATCTGCTCCAATCACAATATGGTATACTGAGTGCGCACTCGGATACGAGCCGATCAGCTGTCAACCTGATCGTGTTCGAATCTGGGCCCGGGTTGCCAGATTGCATAACTGAGACCGAAATTCAAATGGGAATCTTTCCAAACCTAACCTAGCTAACCTTATTTTACCTAAAACCTATCCTACTAACCTATTCAATTCAAAATTATAAATTTAAATTAGGTTTGAGGTTCAGTAAGGTTAGTTAGGTTTGGTTTGAAGAGATTTTCATTTGAATTTCCCTCTCTGTTATGACGGGAGATGGCGGGTACTTCACTATTATGGGGATCATGAAACTCTGCAAAAACCAAAACTCTTGATATACTTTCTTCATGGAATTAATTCCCTATCAGAAATCAATAATTCTCATGCAATATCGGTCTAGCAATCTGGCAACCCAGGCCCAGATTCGAACACGATCGGGTTGACAGCTGATCATCTCGAATACGAGTGCGCAGAGATAGGTGTGAATTCTGCAGGATTACCGTATACTGATTGTTCAAGAACTACCCAATACCAACTCATTGACTTGAAATGGAACTATCAAGATCCTTGACTAAGGATGTTACAAGCAGGACACTGAGTCTGTTTTTGAAATAAGTGGAAGCAAGAGGTTGACCTTAATCTCCATGAGTAGTTCTACACCTTGTCGAACATGAAGAAGTTCTTTTTTCCGGAGTGTCTATTCAACCTTCGGAGATCATGTTACGCTAACCTTATGTTGTGAGAAGTGAAGTGCTCCAACTAGTTTTAACAGCTCTTGAGACTTCTTTCAGTCTGAAGGAATCTTGTCAAGCTGTGCTTGATGAACATATTGTATAATAATAATAAAGAATTATTGGTTTAATCCTTTAAAGCACTAATCAATAACAGGATCCTATCTCGTGCATGATCGTCAAGACACTAGATTCATTGACTGGAAATTACTCTGACATTACCCTGGAGTAAGGACCGGATGATACCATTTGTTCTAGAATAGCAGTTAAAGCAAGGAGTTAAAGCTAAGCATTCATGAATGATTTTTCTGAAAAGTTCTTGGCTCTAGTGAGAAATTTTTCGTCGATCTGACTTGTTTGGAGATTATGGTGATAATCATAGTAATCCTTCTACAGTTATATAAGAACAAAAATAGTTCAAGTAAAAATATCACTGAGATAAAGAATGAAATAAATGCGAAAATTATGCGAATGTATGTAGAAAGCTACTTACCGCGGAATATTCTGTAGAAAGCATCAGCGTTTTGGAAGAAGGATTAGGAGCATCCTTTTTCTTAATGGTAGCATCAGGAACAATTTTCAATAAATCAGTGTCAATAATATGTTTCGCCTTTTCTTCCTTTTTGGTATTGATCGGTTTCTCCTACAAGAAAAAACATGAAATTTTCAAACATTGGATTTTTTCGTTCACAATAATTGATTGTTGCGCCATCTAGTACAGTTCTACTAAACTCAGATAACTACTCTTGTAGTGCAGGTAGATAACTTCTTCATGGTACATAGCTAGGATATTTTATTAAATCCTTAAATATGTTCAAAAATATATCTAATAGAAGTATTAATCATTAAAGATTCATTAACAGTCTAAACTTATCTAATATATTTACAATTAATCTAATAAAGTAATATTACCATTATGCATCATTATCAAATGAAATTATTAACATGGTGAATAGGATGATTTTGCTAATCAATCATAATATTATCAGTCGACTAATATCGAGTAAAATGTGTAATTACAACTATAAAATGAATACTTTTCAAGACACTCAATCGTTCTTTTTTACAAACCAGTGATCAAATTAAATCTCTATAATAAAGAAGAAAATCAATTTTCTACCTGTACAGGAGGCAAATTTTCCTTATTCGAGATTTTTATCTTCTTATTTTCTTGCCGAATGCCATTGTTCACACAGTGCAACGCAGGTCTTTTGGTAGCCTCTAAAAATCTCTTTGGAATTTTTGAATTTTTCTCTTTATTCTTAGTCCCATCGATTGTAGATACAACTACGGCATTATCTTTATGGATTTTGAAGGTAGCCATATTTTTTCTTCGATTTTCCTTAAGGCACGATGGAAAATAAATATAAAACGATCACACTCTAAAAATATACTAAAATGACAATATGAAATGTGTGTATAAATTTGCGAAATATCAGAAATATGAATCTTTTTTATATGTTTTGTCAGATAAAGATGTCACATGTGATATTTTTTAAAGCACTGGCAAACTAGATACCGTTTTTTCTACTTGTCGATAGGAATATCTTCTTTAAATAAAAGTATTATTTCTTTATATCCTGGAACTTTCATTCAGTACATACATCTTAGTTTAAAATTGATTAACTGATTCAGTAATTCAGTTTTGAGGATTAAGAAAAATATTAGAAAAATTATTTCAAATTTATTCTTTATGGGTCCTACAGTGTTGCCAAAATAATTCACTGATTTTCATCATAATCATATCACATCACCAAGAACACTATATAGTGTTCTTCCACATCACTACTATATATTGTTGCGACCATATGGATGGTATACAGCAACTTAACATTACAAAATATATCTAATAACGAATTTTCTCTGATATGTTGTATATCTAAAACCTATAGAACAATGGCTGGCAATCATAGAAAATAGAGTATAATATGAACTGTGGAGTATTTGACATCAAAGTTAATATTTTGGCAAGGTTTTCCATAAAAGAAAGATTGAAATCTGATTCATTCAAAATTTCAAACTCAACTCCTCATATTCTATAGCATGTCTATTAATAAATCGGATAGTGAATTACTCATTGTAATGTTAGATTAACTTGTTAGTTAAGATAGAATAGAAAAGAAAATGAAACAGAACTCGGTGATCTGGAAGTTTGACTACAGTTTAATTGTCGAACTACTGTACTGTGGTTCAATTATTTTATAAGATCAGATAACTGTTCGTTACGTTATGATTATGTTATGTTATGTGTTTTGTGCTTTCTAAGATTAAAATATAGAAATAATTACTCATTCATTTAAATAACTAATCAGCCTTACAGTAAATAAAAATAAAAGCAAAATTAAAATGTAGATTGTTGTTGGATACATATGACCGTGAAATAGAAGGTCAAGTTATACTATACTGTGACTACTTGTCACTGTGTTCTATAGCACAGAATTTCTTGATGTTTTTCTATGCTTGATTTACACCATGCTAGTCCAGAAACTGGAGCTGCCAGTTGAACGCCATTTTCGTCATTAGAAAATAGGAAGTCCAAAAATTGTTATGATTTCAGTGTCCTCCATTTCAACTAATTTAAGTGATCATTTGCAACAGAGATTGTATATAAGTGAAGTGTTATATTTGAAGATCGGTGATATTCAAAGTTGAGTGGCCCGAAGCATAGTCCAATTATTTTTACTTTGCCGAAAATCGTTATCTCTACTGTCATGGATATAGAATTCTGTGCAGATATTTACAGATAGTTATATTGAAATATATTTAATTTTTCTTGTTATTATGTCTGTTCATTATAAATTCAAATCGGCTTTGGAATATGACACTATCACTTTTGATGGATTACATATATCTGTGAAGGACTTGAAGAACGCGATAATACAGCAGAAAAGAATCGGGAAATCTACTGATTTCGATCTGCAAGTAACTAATGCCCAAACTAAAGAAGGTAAGTTTCGAACCGATTATTGAAATTAGTTCTTGTAAATAAATTATTATTTTCAGTGTATACTGATGAAAACGTTCTGATACCCAAAAATACTTCACTACTTATTGCTCGGATTCCTAATGTTACTCAGTCGAAACCGAAACAGTGGGAAGGATATGGAGGCGATTCTTCTCCTACTGTGAAAGCTGATGACATAGGTCCAATAGGTAAAACTGCAGATTTATCCACCTTAGATGCTCCAGAAGATGATAAAATCAAAGCTATGATGTCCCAGTCAACACAGGATTATGATCCTAGCAAGTAAGTTCAATAATGAATGAATCAATGGAAAGTAATATTTAATTCTTGAACAAATGTCAATTGCACTCTAGGATATTAAATTATCGATACTATGGCCACTTTCACATTTCATTTTACAGGGAAGTAATTCCAATAAAAGTTACTAATAAATTGTTTAGTATTAATTTGTTATTAAAATTGTGTGTGCGCTTTTTAGTTATCAGAAGATTCGTGGATCTAACCAAATGGGAGCAGTACCACCATCATATAGATGTTATAAATGTCATCAAACTGGTCACTGGATTAAAGACTGTACTTTTGCACAAGGCGCAGTAAGATTTTTAACTTATCTACCTCTGAGTTGGATGTATTAAATATATGTTTTCAGGACGCTGTTGACATTAAAAAAAGCACTGGCATACCTCAAAGTTTTATGGTTCCTGTAGAAGGGCCTCAAGTTCCTGGTGCAATGATGACGCCAAATGGTTCTTATGCGGTGCCAGTCTTAGATCACCAGGCATACAATTTCAAACCTGTACCTGCACCGGTTATCCAGGAACAAAAGCCGGATATTCCTGAAGATTTGATTTGTTCCATCTGTTCAGATCTTTTGGCCGATGCTGTGATGATTCCATGTTGTGGCAATTCGTTTTGTGATGAATGCATCAGGTTTTATCTTTTGGAATCCGAGGATCATGAATGTCCGGATTGTCACGAAAAGGATATCTCCCCGGGAACTCTCATTCCAAACAGGTGAATAATTGGTGCCAATTTCTTGGTTGGGTAAAGTCAATATGTAGAATAATTTTTTGAATATCGTTTTTTACAGATTTCTCCGAAAATCAGTAGCTAACTTTAAAAATACAACTGGTTATGTCAAGAAACCGATCTTTAGACCGCCTCCTAAAGAAGTTCCTCCTGCAAAACAGGTAATGTCTTTCAATGATAGGAATTAGATTTATTTTATCGAATTTGTTTTGTAGGATCAATTTGAACTTCACCATGAAAGCAAAAGTGAAATAGATGATCAGAAAACAGTTATTAGTGAAGCTGACTCAACTGAGCATTCAAAGAACAAACATATAGACAAGGTACTCTCTTTTTTCTCCAATTTCATTAAGTAATACTTTGTTTTAGTACTTTGTTTGAAAACTAAGGTGAATTTTAAACTTTGCGAGCGGATTCAGGCAAAATTATTTTTATGTTGGTATTTCTGTTACTGACATCTGACAAATGTCATGTCAATGTCATCATTGGTCAAATAGTTAAGTTAGCTTAGGTTAGATTAGAAAACTTGGCGAGGCAACCAATTCAGGCAAATTTATTTTTATGTTGGTACTTCTGTTACTGACATCTGCTAAGTTTCATGTCAATGTCATAATTGGTCAAATAGTAGCCGTTTTCTAAACGACTAAAAGTGGTTTTGGCGATTTTTACAATCTGATTTGGTTGAACAAAGAAGTGCCATTAAAATGTGTTTGGGGAATAGAATTTCGTCAGCGAAAACGTTCAGAATATTTCTGAGATCTTTGATGGTTCAACTATGAACTAGAAAAATGTTTAAAAACGATACAAAGACTTTGAAGATGGCAGAGAATGTGTTGATGACTTGGAACGCTGCGTACGACAATCTACTGATAAGCATCAAGCCAATCAAATTGAAGAGTTAGTGCTGCAGAATTCTCAACTGAGTCGGACACTATTCTGATTTGGTTGGAATTTCAGAAGAAACAGTGAAAACATTTGAAAGACCATGTGGACCTGAAAACAGTCATCTCATTTGGTTCCAAAATTGCTCTATTTTTTTGGAAATATGTGAAACTTTGTTTTCACTCTGAGGACACTGTTGCAAGGCAGAAAAAATGCGTTTTTCTTTTTGAGAATTTTTTATGAACAAACCTTTTATTTTATGAATAAATAGAAAAAATTTACATAAGCAGAATGTAATGTATTGTAACAAGCAGCGATTCATTTTTAAAAATATTAGATTCCCTTGTTTCTGTAGCCGATCTCCAAAAGAACCTCTAAAAAAAGATGTCTGGCGGTAAAGAAGATCCTCCATATTATCTGAATATATGTAAACTTGAGACAAGAAGAATTATTCAAAAATCCGTAGATCAATGAATAATCCTTCCTGACAAGAGCTAGTTCCCAAATCTGCCCGCTATGCACGCAGAGCCCAAGAGCCACAATAGTGCAACTATTTCAGCGAGATTATTTCGCTCGTTTTGTACCGTTGATATGATTCACGGACTCGCAAAAGATGTTTCCCAAGTGTTGGAATTTTTAACGTTCTCACATCTGTTTGTTATTGTTCGTATCTTTCTCGAAGTCCGGTAGCGGGTTCACCGTCTCGGTCCATAGAGGGCGACTCTCGTACGTATGTACGAGATGCGTCCTTTCTGTGATCGATAGGGTACCCCGATGTAGCTTGTTAGAATGCTGAGAAGCGATATGCGACACTGAGGAGCTCCTAATAAAGACGAAACAGCAGTCTGCCGCTTCGTTTCTCGGCATCCTGCTTAGTTGCACTATTGTGGCTCTTGGAGGCTGCGTGTATGGCGGGCAGATTTGGGAACTAGCTCTTGTCAAGAAAGATTATTCATTGATCTACGGATTTTGAGTAATTCTTTTGTCTCAAGTTTACATATGTAGTCTCCTCCCGAAGTTTATCGCGGAAGATATTTGTCTCATCAATTATCTGAAACCCAAAAACTGAAAAAATTTAGTTTTATGATAGATGAATACAAGTAATAATAACAATGTTTATTTCGGTAACTATTAGACACATTAAAAATCGAAACCCTGGACGTTGCAGGGTAAACACTAGCATAATAAAAATAAAACGCAAATACAAAATCACAACCCTAAATGGTCTAACAACTCTTACGAATGAACAATATACCACCTCGAAGGTATGACAACTGAGTAGTCTAACCTTGTATGAGGGGATTCAATGTTCTAATATTATATCCAAGCCTTAAAAGAGAAGTTCATTAATAAAATAATCAAACTAAATATATGCTGTTAAATTATGCACTCTAATTGTGGACATCTGTGTTCTTTATTTCAATAATTTGATGAATCACGAACCTCGGTGTCGCAAAGAGCCACGCCTTGAGGAGGCGAACGAACGATTTAATTGTTGTTGTCTTCCTGACATGTGAAGGTACAGAATTGAAAACTTTAGGTGCAAGTTAGGTACATGATCTTTGTCCAATGGTGTTTTTTACAAAGGGCACATTTAACAAATTATCCCTATTCCTCTTATCATACATAAGTGATCCATTGACAGAATCGATGGAACTTTTGAACAGAAAGGTAGCTAGTGCTATGTAGAATAACTGTCGTATGTCACAACGGAGACTTCCTTACTAATACGCTGATATCTCCGAGACTGTTTGTCCGATCAACTTCAAATTTTCGGAGAATATTCTCAAATATATGTACATTTGAAAAATAAAAATTGATTTTCTGAAAATTACAAGTTACAACCCCTCAGAAATTCATCGTGGATCGTGAATGCATTTGTTTGGAAACATGGTGGTGTAAGTGCATTGTATCAGATGAGGATGAATAAGTAAAGATTTTCAATTTCAAACAAAATTCATCTTAGTTTTCGCCCATGGCTGGTAATACTTGAAAGAACTTATGAGTGATGATTCAAGATCGAAATAATTTTTATTTCTAGGATGGAGATGGTACAGAATCAAGTAAATCTGCAGAAGTTTCTGAATCGGAACCATTGAAAGATGGTCCTCCGGGTATGTCTCCTAAGGAATCTCCTAAAGGTTCCCAAATCAAGCGATTGGATAGTAGCAGTAGAAGTGAAGGTATGCTTTTATGATGTTGATTTGAAAAGATATACTTCAAAAATTCTCATTTATTTCAGTTAATGGAAGATCGAAAAAAACCAGGGACGATTTTTCTCCAAGACACAAGAGTTTACATATGTCCAATGCCAGAAGATCACCATCATCTTATGAAAAAGAGTAAGTTTTACGACTATTTCACTCGATTTATATTGATTTATTGCCATCCTTTTCCTTTATCCATCATGTCAGTACTTTTTCAGATCATAAAAGTATTTCTGAAATTCACTTTTTGATATAGTCTCGCTTAATCGAGACAAACCAACGTGGGTCTTTTTAGTTTTGGCAAAAGGAATAAGTCGCTGGGGACAAATTAGGTGAATTTGGGCATATTAACCTTTCTGTTGTCAGATAGATGCAATGTATCCTTTTTTTTCTACGGTGTATACTGGGTGTGTGTGTTTGGAGCAATGAGTTTTTGAGAAACAGAGTACAAACAGTGTGGTGTGAAGGTTATACATCGTATTCAATTAAAATTAGCTTGGGTATCCTGCAGGGGTCACACTTTGGGCCATTGCTATTCCAACTTTTCATAAATTACATATCTTCTGCAACTTTCGACAGCAAATACTCTATTTGTTGACGATTTTGTGTCGTTGAGGAAGGATCTTGTTCGTCTTGAGGTTTGGGGCTGTCTCAAGAGAATATTTCTCTATGTAGCAAAGTGCAGAGTTATTATTTTTTCTTATCAAAAATCTACAAGATTAGAAAATTATGTTCCCGAAGACTTTGACTTAATGCGATTTTCAGAGTTAAAGGATTCAGGTATTTTACTCGATTCAAATTGGAAATTCAAATGCTCACTTAAAGACGATTAGGAAGGAAGCATTAGAAATAATTGGCTGCATCATGCTGGAGAACAATGACCCTAAGCACCGTAGCCGCCTCTGTACCGACTGGAAAAGCGAAATAGTCACCTTGAACTCTTACACAATCACCTGATATCAATCCCATTGAGAACGTCCGGGTCTGCATAAAGCGCAAACTTCGAGGAAAACCCACCTTCACTGTCAAACAGCTTTCCCGAAAAATTCGACACATTTGGACAGCATTTCCCGTCGAATATGCCGAAAATTTGGTGGAAAGTACGCCAAGAAGATGACAAGCGATTATTGACGCTGGTGGTGATTGGATACCTTATTGGGAGATTGCGCCATGCTTACATAAAATAAATCTAAGTAACGAGGGGTCTTAAATAAATTTTTGGATAAATTATACCGTATACGCTCTCACTTAACAGACTAAATGCGCCTTCGAATTGACTTCCGTAGTAGGCAATTCATACTAAATGATGATACCAAAGGCGGGTGTTATTTTGACGTTGCATCGTCTGCATACAAAATTAAATTAGACGCATCGATCGCTAAAGATCTGAGAAACTTACGTTAATTGAAGACTCTGCACGGCGGAGAGTCTATACTCCGCAACGTAAAGGAATAAAGGCCTTCGAAAAGATCAACGACGTCCCCAATACTTATGCTTTGATAGCCAAGCCTGACAAAAACTTACAATTGCATCTTCGTAATCATAACTTGAATCCTATAATTAAATTCTAAATGTTGCCATTAAATAATTGAGTGCTTTAAGCAAAATTATTACTTGATTTAACTTTATTTTTTAATAGGCGCGAAGATAGACCTGGAACTCCAACTGTTGATGAACCAGGAATTGGTTCCAACCCTTATCAATACAATAATAACGGTCCTGCACAAGCTGTGCTTGGAAACATGATGTCAATGTCAAATGTTCAGGTGAGTAACATCAAATTTCTGTAACATGCCAGCTAGCATCTCCAGAACGATTGGATTACACTGATTTTCTGAGCAAACCTCGTATCTACTTGCAATATCGTCTTATTCACATGTTCACATTATTTTCAGGGCCCACCTTCAACAGTAGGACCCTCATATCCTCCAGGTCAACAACCAATAAGTACATTCCCTCCCACCGCAGGCCCGCCTCCCAATTTTCGCCTGCCCCCACCAGGAAGCATACCTTATATGCCACCAGGGTGAGTGAATTAAAATTTGAATTGATTGAAATAGTGATGTTCAACTTTCATTTCAATTGCTTTCAGGCCATATGCAAACCCTCCAAGACCAATGTTCGATCCTACTCGACCTCCATTATCTGGTCCACCACCTTTCAACCCTGGATTCCCACCGAGGGCACCCCATCACAGAGAATACGATAGAAGAATGAGAAACAGGACACCTCCAGGGTAAGAATTTTAATGTTTTAATGAAATCTACATAATCTTTTATATATTTTAATTTTTTTCAGAGTTATAGATGACCCTCTTGCAGCTTTCAATAGAATGATTAGGGAAAAAGACGAGCGCGAAAGGCGGGCTAAGCAAAGAATGCAAAGGCGGTCGTACAGTAGGAGTCGTAGTCGGAGCAGAAGTTTCAGCCCCAGATCCCCCAGAAGAATGAGAAGTCGTTCACCAAGAAGGCGAAGTAGATCAAGATCTTTTTCGATGAGCAGGTAAAACAATGTTTCATCGTCTAACCTCAAAATTTCTTCTAGTGCTAACTGTAATGAATTTCGGTTATAACGACCAGGCCAAACCTGCCGTTATATCCGAAAACGTCGTTAGATTCAGATAATACTGGCATTTAACCAAATTTGAAACTCCAAGTAGTTCCAATTCTGTACAATTGTACTAAAAGTTGAAAAAAAAATTTCAGAAATCTGAAAGTTATATTAGCAAACATTACGTCGTTATTGCCGAAAAGACATTGAAACCGATGTCGCTATCAAATAAGTTCATGAATTTTCTTGGATTTTGGTGTTATTTCAATTGAATTAATCTTGAATGCAAACGATCTGTATTCAATTATTAGATTATTCATATTAAAATTAACGCTCTAGGAATATAAGCTAAAAGAGATTTTCTGGTAATTCATTCCTGGTGTATTTGTAGGTCACGCTCGAGATCGTACTCGGGCAGTGTACGGGGTGGCTCACCGCCCCCTTACAGGGACAGAGATAGAGACTATTCGCCGAGGCACTCGCCTAGACGAGGGCCGCCTCCTGCTAGGTACAGATCTCCCGTTAGGTCACCTCCAAGGTCAGTTGCTGAAATCATTTCTTGCATTTAACCGCACTTCCTAAACACACACTCACTGTGTTGTCAAACAGGACTGTGTTCAATCATTGTAACTCACATGCATGCCTTGTTGCTGTATTAGTATCTTAGCATTATTAATGTTGGAGTATCACCTTTTTTTTAAAGTAGTTAACGTTTTTGTTATTAGTCATTAGTAGAAAGTTAAAAACAATTCAATAGGTTTAAATATTGTTGCTTTCTTTGAATGTATAATGTATTAGTTTGGTTATATTTTATAGCTTACTAGGAAAAAATTTTGAAAAGTAGTTTAGAAGCAAGTTTCGAAATATATTCCTCATTTACATGTAAAAATATCTGAATGTCTTGATTTTCAATGTTATATTCCAAAGATTGAATTTAATGGATATCTCCCAATAAATTTATGTTTTCCGTTCTTAAGTGCTCTGATCCACTACAGATTCATTTCATTTCACATTTTCATCACATCTTAGGAGCAACATTGTTGTTGCTTCACAAAAAAAATATAGTATTCCAATCAGGGACTGATTCAGAGGGATTTAAGGGGTCCAGACTACCTGCATAAAGAGAGAAAAAATTGAGATTTTAGTTCTCTAATATATAATGCCCCATCTTCAAAGCCTGTTGACGTTTTCGTTAATGCGTCTAGTCCGGTGTGGCACTCCTATATATAACTTCTCGGCGCCGGCTCGGTGGCGTATGAGATATGATGCCCGTCTCTACGCAGAGTTACCTGGGTTCAATCCCCACAAAGTCGGTGCGATTTTTCGGATTCTGGAAATCGCTTGAGTGTCCATCTTTCGGAGGAGATGTAAAGCTGTCGGTCCTGTCTAACAGAGATGTGTTGGACATTAAAGATCCCTTCCCTCGACACGAGAGGGGTTCGGCAAAATTCCCGGGTTAGTGAGGTGACAGAATTCCCCGGCGTGTCATTAGCCGAAAGGCAGAAATAGAGCACGTTAAAGGAAATACAAACAAACAAACAACTTCTCGGCTGCGCAAATTGTAGTGAGTGACTTGTGCGTTCAGTGGTGGGGGAACTGGTTCATCGAGAGTTCGTACTTCGACTCCTCCTTCTGGAATATTGACCGCTGGTGTTTGGGATTTCTTCGATGATTGGTAGTTGCTTAGCGCCACTTTCCAAGACTGCGACAGATTCAGGGTGTAATCTCTTTTATTGAGATTGTTTCGTAGTTCTATTTCTATTCCCTCTCTGACCAGTCTTTTATTAAATTGTTCGATGTTGGCCAGTTGCATTGTTTTATCAAAGTCGATTGAATGTTTGTAGTCTTTCGTGTGCTGGAACAAAGCTGATGTGGACTGTTTATTTTTTATTGAATTTTTATGTTCTTGTATGCGAGATGAAATGCGTCTATTTGTCTGTCCTATATACCATTTACTTAACAACTTAAGTTCAAAACGGACGAATACCCGAAGAGACCATATATATATATATATATATATATATATATATATATATATATATATATATATATATATATATATATATATATATATATATATATATATATCAAAAACCTAAACTGATCCTGTTGGTTTCTCACATTTTCTTGTTTACACAAAGTGTTATTGGCGAAAATATATACATACAAATACCTTCCCCTCGCCACTTTGGAGATACCTTTGTCTCAGGAGCTTTCCAATAGGCATATACTCCCTTATCTTTTGCAATCATGTTTTTATGAACAGTTTATTTTTATTGATGAAATTATACTTTTGCTGATGATTAAGGTGGAACTATTGTTGATTTCAGAAATATTTTATTCTGGGAATCTTCAAAAATTATTTTGACACTAATGTATTCAACATCACTTATGCTTATCTTGCTAAATTCCTGTAGATTATTCCAACTGCAAACACTATACATACAAACTACAACTAAACCCACAATCTTATGCAATGGGGGTGTCCTAATTTTGAACTAAAAATTTCCAGAGACTCAGTAATTTCGTTAATTTCGTCCTCACATGCATCTGTCACATTCCTTGAACCAATGAAGTCGGTGTATACATTGCTTGAACACATGTATTGGCAACTTCACCAAGCGCATAGCACATAAACAGATAAAAGGAACTTCACCCTCCATTCCAAGTAACTGAACTTTTTGAAAATAGAAACAACTAGTATTGATTTTGATACAAATCTTTTTTATTAAACAATGTATTCGCCTTCTGCATTGATACACAAATTTCCACGCGCCAAAGGGTTTTCAAACGACTTCTCTATCTCCTCTTTTGAAATGGTCTTTAGCGCGTCTGTTACCGCACTTTCAATGGCCTGGAATCGTGCTTCGTTCCTTTCATCGTCGAATGCAGCTCAGGGAACAGATAGTAGTCACGCGAAGCTAGATCAGATGAATAGGATGAATGTTGCAAGGCAATATTGTGATTTTTGTACAAAAATTCAATTACAATTCTTGATCGATGTGATGGGGAATTATCGTGCAAAAGAGTCCAACTGCTGTTTTCTCGATATTCTGGCCGAAAACGGCGAATTCTTACCAGCAATCTCTTCATCATTCCCAAATAAGTCCCCTGTGACTGTATGGCCGCGTAGAACAAATTCGTCGTGGATAATTCCTCAATCGTAAAAACAAATCAACACAACCTTCACTTGTGACTTCTCCAATGAACTTCATACTGAAAACACCACGTCTCGTCACCTGTCACAATTGTTTTCAAGAAGTTCGGGTCCTTTTGCGCACTTTTATAATGTCTTTCATTAGCTCAATCGATTAAATTCTTGCTCGTCGGTGAGTTTGTGTGGTACAAACCTCGAATTAACCTTCGTAAGTCCCAGCACTAACAATCATGACGCAATAACCCAAGCTGTTTACATACAAATGTCATGAAATTTCCAACAGCTGTCAATTAAGTACCAAGTTATCGACGAGTACAATATCACAACATATGACACTAGAAGTACTGTTTTTTCTTTAACAGTTCACTTACATTTGGAATCGAATGTGTAGTGATAAGAAACCATGTCTCGTCTGTTACAGATACATCAGTAATAACTAATGCGTGAGGTAGAGCAAAATTGTTTGTACTTCATTCTTCATTCCTACTAAATCTGTCATTTGTAAGTAGAAAATAGCAGAAAAATTTGGTAGTACCAATTGGATTTCAAGATTTAACCCAAACAAGAAAGGAATCTGATACTAAATAGATAAATTGATAACAAAATTTTGTGTGGGCTGATTGACAGCCTTGCCACTGAGACCCAATGGTCTGTTGTGGCACACTCTGTCCTAAATTGCACGTACAATTTTCATGCTTCTTGTAACTACAGAAATTTACCTAACAACGCCCCCATGACATGTCCCCAAGCCATTCTAATGAGACTGAAACTAGGAACCTTCTGCATAAAAAGAGCAACTTACTGAAAACAACTCTATCTCATTAGCTTTCCTAGCTCACATACAGTTTGTTTTCATTAACTCATTTTCAGTTAAAATCCTTAAACTCATTTTCTTGTTATATTTAATAGTTTTTATTGAATAAAAATTTTTCAAGTTATACTGAATGTTTCTGTGTGACAAATTACATTTTTAACCATTTGAATAATGCGTTAACTCTTGAAAAGGATCTGATGTCTAGTTTTCAGCATTCTCACATTGAAATACTTAAATAATCCCATCATTTTTTTGTGCTACCAATATCATCAAAGAGAAATCTTTACCAATGATAGTTGCCTTTTCAATAGAATCTATCATTGATATTTCGTTTGTAGTAGTGAATCCAAAATCTTCCCATCTTTCCGCAAGTAATAGAATTTTGTGCCAACATATTTTTCTTTTCTCATTTAATATAATAATCTTTTACCCCGAATTTACCCATTTACTTGATTAACATCAGGCTTGTTAAGGCTTACATTAAACAAATGACAACTGTGCAAAATATACCGTAATCTATAATGCTATATCAATTTTTAATTTTGGTTTAAAGTATATTGGGTTTTGGGATGTTCGCCATACAGCTTCACGTATTCTTTACTTACTATGTCAAAAAATCAACAAACAATGATCTAATGGGAAAAATACGAAAGCATAGATGTAATATGCAGAAGTTACAGATACTTTTTAAATTAAAATTATTGATTTAATTTGCTCAATATCTTGCATGATTTGCAGCCTTCTAAAATGACATTCTTAAGAAACCAGGAAACTTATCATTATGTTGAAAAAATGTTCCATCAATAAATTCAGAAGTAGCATTGCAGTGTAAAAGGGATAGTTTTTTAGCGTTATCCTCACTGAAAATAATAAAAGTGTTAGTTTTGAAAGATAGATATCGTTGCATTGCATCTGTAGTCGTACCAAGAAAAGGATCTTGAGCAGAAACTTAAAAACACTTATGAAAATTTTTTTTGGAAATTTTTCAATGCATACTTGCTTTAGAAGATTTTTGGTTAACATCCCATACTCTTCTCATCCCGTGGGACCCTACTTACTTTACAGATGGGTAAACGCCCCAGGACAAGCTTGCCCCAGGAAAACATATCTCTGCAAAGTAAGCAGAAGTATAAACTGCAATCCGATGCGTGCAAGAAAACCTATCCAGAAATTACAGACACCTATATTCATGACAATGAAATTGCCATAGGATACCTAGGAGATCTATGTCCCTATCGAGAGAATTGAACTCGATGAGATAGCAGAAAATAAGCAATAGGTGTCAAACCAATGGAACCAGAACCAATATTAACAAGTTTGTGGTCCCACATGCTCTCTGTTTTCTAAAACTAGAACATTAGTGACACTCTCAACCACTGGGCGAATTTCTCAGGATGAAGGCTGTCTAAAAGTTCCTAAATGACGGAAAGTATATTGGGATAGACGTACTAACAGGCACCAGTCAATAAATATCTACACGTCATGGGACAATGTCAAGAAAATGGGAGAGATTATTATTCTGCTCAAGGGTTGAACAGACCGGAAACATCTAGGCGTTGCCACACTACAGTCTGACAATTAAAAAAAAATCATTGAGACAGAAACCCTATTCACCATGGTGAGCACTATGAGCCAAAACGCTTGAGTGGGAGAAGTGGCACATTGAAATTTGGCTAGATAGATATAATATCTGTGGACAGATTGACAACCCTGACACTTCGACCCAGTAGTCTATTGGGGCATACTCTGTCCTAAATTTCAACACAATCTCCATCCTTCTTGTGAAGGCTACAAGCCTTGTGGGTGAGAGCTTTATAAGCTCAGTGAGCTTCATTTTGTTAAATCAAGTTCCTCAAGCCTGATTCTGTCCCCAACTGGGCATTCGCACATGACGTGATCTACTGATTCTATCGTCTCCTCACATAGTCTGCATGAAGGGTCCTCGATCAATCGTAGCTTATTTGGGTGGTTTCTGAGGCGTCAGTGTCCCGTTAATGTAGCAGTCAGTACTCTTTGGACTAGCCTAGAGCATTTGAGCCAAACCTTGGCTCCCGCAGTTGAGGGTCCACTGATGGCAAGCCGAGAGTGTCTGGGACCTGTGGACTCAGCCATTACTCCCGTACTTCAGGTTAACTACCGGTTATTCCCCATTCTTGCATTCTCCTGGGGAATTCCAAGCCAAGAGTGTCTGAAACCTCTCAGGTTCACCCAGTGGTCCCATACTTTTCAGGTTCAACCACCGGTTATTTTCCATGTTTCTCCAGGGGAATTCCAAGCCTACGATCCAGTCCGGTGAATCCCAATGTTGTTGTTCCTCCCAGTGTGGCAAAAGTTGAACAACATTCCTTCACCATAAGTAATGTGCAGTTGTCAGATGCGCTTTGGGTTGAACTATACGTTCAAAAATTAATTTTTTTAATTTTTTCGGAGTCAATTGGATACAGGCAGCAGTTACATGCAAAAAATCCAGAACAGTTGAAGTATAGAGTGGCCAATTTGATTTGATACCGAACAAAATCAATAAGGTTTTAGGATAGATTAGAGCAACGAAATATATTATTTGGAATATTTTCTAAACTTTGGTTATATTGATATCATATATTTATCACGTTTTCCCGTTCCAAAACTACACTTCGATGTTAAAGCTCTTGATAATCATTGTTTTTACGAAAATTTTCGTCATACTAACATTCATACACCATCGTGTATAACCTCAAAAGATTTTGAAACTAATAGAAATAGTGTAATTTTTCCCTGATTTCTAAATATGGTTCCTTATTCAATCTCATCATATCTAAACTTATAGACTTAAAGCTAAAGTATAAACATTTTAATGCCAGTTTGGGTATTTGATGTAATAAAATGAATATGTAAAAGAGAAAATATACGCCTTATGAAGTTATATGTGGTTTATACTACGAAGAAAAATCTTATTTTGCTGTAATTAACTCGGCTTTAAGTTTGATAACTTATTGAATCTGTAAAACTTGTTTAAATTAAGTCTGATGCCAAGAAATTACCATCAGATGGACTGTTGCACAATTTCCAGTCCTTGAATTAGGCAATTTCTCATCTATATCTGAGTACTTACCTATTTGCAAATTTCTCTTCCTCTGCGTTGCTGTACTTTTGTCAATTATCACAATCGAATAAATTCAAAATTATAGAATTATCTGCACCTCTGTACTGGATGTATCATATCTTAATGACATCAATTAAATGCTAAGTACTAAGACAGTCGAACTTGATACACCATTTTCGAGAACATGAAAAGGCTAAAATTAATATTCAAATATATTTCATATGCGGTGAGAATATGTAAGGTGCGTATGTGAGTGAAAAGTCATTTTTCATGGCAAGTATTGTGTGTTGAATGTGCTTATGGAAATGATTTTAGCATATGATACATGTTAAATAGTTGTATTATTAAAAGTGTTGGTTGTATACAAAATCTCCATTTTGACATTCCATCCTTATTGAGATTTTCTAAACGAAATTATTCTATATATTATCTTTGCAGACGTTACAAAGATTCTCATGCACCCGAACGTAGAGACCGAGAGGATTACGACAGAGAATACCGTAGAGATGACCGTGATTTCTCGTCAAGGGACCATCCAGTTAGACGTGACAGGGAACTGGATAGGGGAGATAGGGAGTACCGTAATTTCGATAATTTTGACAGCAGATATCGTGGGCCCAAGGGACAATGGAACAGCCATTCTATAAATATGCGTGGTCCCCCGGAAGCCTACTACAATCCACCACCTCCTGAGATTACACAAGGATCCTATCAACCGCCACCAAACAGGTACTGTTTATATTTGTATTTTGTAATTGTTGTAAACATTGTTCTTTAAGGTGTGATTGGTGTAGAATTGTAAGGGTGTGCCATTGGCAATGTGTTGCATCTATTAGTTTTATGATAAAGTAAGCTTGACGAAGCCATTTGTTAAAAATGTAATGATAATTATTCAAATTTTCGGTAACAATTCAATGTGCAGCCCATTACTGATTACATCCATTTCTCGAAGTTGTATTGTTTATGTTTGCCTGTGATAATTTTTATTTTTAGATTTACAATATTAATATAGATTTTTAATGACTGAAATAACTGAACTGTAGATGTTGAGCCTGTACAATTCATTTTGAAAAATTTATCAGGTGATTATCTTTTTTCACTAGTATGACTATTGATATTTAGAGTTATATAATGTCTAACAAAATTATGAAGTAAATTTGTAATCTACCTGCAATATTTGCCATAAGTTTCAAGTACTATATAAGTGAAGAATTCAACATATTTCAATAAATTGTTATCTGGTATAGAGAAACTTATTTTCTCTAGATTTTAGTTTTTCGATAATTGTAGATATGCAAAGATTGATGCTTTTGTAGCAAAAAATATAGATTGTTTCGGTTATAACGGCGATAGGTCATTATAAAGTATGGACTTGACAGCCTAGACAAAAATATCCCTGTTACTAAAGCGCTATAAGGATCAAAAGAAAAAACAAATGTTTTATTATTCTTCAAAATTTATTTAGTCTTCAACTAATCCCACCAAAAGTTTCTTTAAATCTTCGGAAGAACATTTGGGGTGTTCGATTGAATCAAAACAATTACCACATTATTTTTTCAGTTTAGGCAATAGCCAGAAATCAGACGAAACAGAGTTAGGGAAATAAGGCGGTAACGGAACAAAATAAGTAGAACTTTTCATGAAAAACCATGGGATTTGGTGTGGTCACCAAATACCTTTTCCAACATATATAGGAGTAGTAATAGTAGCTTTATTAAAAAATCCAGAGATCAGATTATGTTAATAGAATAACAACAAAAATTATTAAAATGAAATAAAATACAATAATATGTACTATGGAAGCAGAGAAACAATGAACATCAAGTATAATATGCTTCATCAATTGAAAAATTCCTCAATTTGAATTGTTTTTTTTCTATCTCGTTTACCAATAAGGACGATTTGAGATTTTGAGATACTTTTTTGTAGATAATTTAATAACATTAATTATGGAATTCAACATCTTTCATTTGGCAGCCTTGCCAGCGCCGGCAGAATCGCATTCTCTCAACCCAATTTCCCATGGTTGTCAGACAAACAGATGACTATTTCGTTGATAGCGCTCTCAATATTGGTTTGAAGTTGATCCAAAGTTGTCGGTTTGTTAAAATAAGCCATTGATTTTATGAAACCCACAGAAAACAGTCCGGCGGCATGAGATCAGGCCATCGATGTGGCCAATTGACTGAGCCATTTTTTGAGATAACTCTTACCGAACTTGCTCTTCGGCAAATTGATTGTTTCGGTCGCTGTACGGCATGTGGCTCCAATATCTCTTTTGGGTTTGCCTCACATCAAAATCAACGATTTTGCTTATTAACAAAGCCATCAAGCCAAAAATGAGCTTCGTCGGTGAAGGTGATTTTCTTGTGAAAATTGCTATCTTCGTCAAGCTGCCGCAAGGCCCAATTTGCAAACACACGCCGCTTTTGGAAGTCATCCGGCAATCGTTCTTGACTGAGAAGTCCTTCCTCAAAATACGCCACACAGTCATTTGTGAGATTTCCAACTCCTGCGAACGACGCGCAGTCGACTGTTCCTTATTTTTGTGGCCTTAATGACTACTATTTTCGGCGCTCCTTGCATTTCTTGATATTGAAAGAAGCTTTACATCCAATAGCGGGAATTTCAATAATAAGTTGTTCTCAGTAAACCATTTTTTGATGTTAACAAAGCCCGTTTTAAGATATTCTCCAAACACTATACGTCCTCAGCAGTGCAAATCAATGTAGTATCATCAGCAAATTGTATAACTGCATTTCTCATTCCATTTCCTAGATTGTTAACATATATTATGTACAACAGGGGACCCAGGATTGATCCTTGTGGAACTCCCCACTGGACATGCTTAACTACTCTTTCACCACTTCCCATCTTTACATCTTATAGGGATCTATTGTTCAAATATGATCTTATCAGCTCTAAAGTAACACAAGGTACTCCATAGAGTATAGTATACTTATGGCAAACGCTATCGAAAGCCTTGGTAAGGCCTAAAAATGTACAATAGTAATCCTGCCGTTATTTAGGGAGTTACGTTGGAAGAGCCGAAAAGCCATATTCAGTGCAACTTGTTTGCCGATTTTTTGCATTTCATGTTTAAACAAGTGTAATTCAGTAACATCTGATGCCCATGTCTGGAAATTTGACACAAATATCAGTAGATATTGTACCAACATAATAAAATGAAAAATTAGGCATTACGATAAGTCCAGAATTGTAGTTTTACTCTTACAATAGTATATTTTTTAATAGAACAACACAATAGATTGATCAATGATATCCGTACCTTTCCCACTTGTCTGTTACAATTCGAAATCGAAAGCTATTTATATCAGAGGACTGTGTGTCAATCCAAAGATAATTCGCAATGAAAAACAAATTATTTACTGCGTTAAGGAAACTTTGTCGCAATGTGTTCGCTGAAATTCCAAAAATCGTTTTAAAGATTCACGCTATTTTCGACATCGTCGTTATATCCCAAATTGTTGAACCTGTAGAAATCTGCTATGTATGTTTCTATTGAATTTCATTTAGGCTTCAGTTATTTCAATTTAGAAATGTTTGTGATATTACCATATGTCTAGAATAATTTACAAGTATTCTCTCAATCTGCAATTATTATTTCATTCATATCATATGTTTATACTTACCGTTGATCTAACTTGGCAAGAGACATTGTTCATCGTCTTTAATTATTTTCTTTCTGAGTTTAAATATGAATGGAATAGTTCTTGTTATAGATTTTCAGTAGAAATTCCATAAAGATAATTTGCCAGTCATTTATTTTTTTTAATATAGATTTTTATTCTTTCGTAGTTCTCCTTTAAAATATGTCTCATTGCAAGAGAAACTCATTATAAAATTGAGGTTTCCAGGTAGTAGTTGAATATAGTGCAATTCTTGAGTACATTTTATTATAAGCTCTGTTGGTGGTTGCAGCTCCGAGCCAATTTTAAATTATGACCAAACCAGTTTAGAATTTTTGAAAGCGCATATCAAATATACATTCGATATTTCACTGGTTTAGCGCAAAAGAAATGCGTTCGAGAATTGTTGTTGGTTTGGGGGATTACCTAAATCTATATTGTGTATATGTTATATGCTTTTAAATCCATTACCAGTTTCTAAACAAAAGCAATCACGTAATTCTAATTATAAATAATTAGTAATGAAAATTAATAGTAACTACGGAGTGTTCTAATGTGTATCTATTTCTAGACAGTACACAGTTATGATTTCATTGACGTCTCGCACCTCTTCATGACTCAATGAGAAGAGTGCAAACATAATAGATAAATGGATGTTAAATTATTTCTAAGACTAGGTATATATCACTTGAACACTGCTATGCCATCAAATACTTGGATACACACGTTAAATTCTACACAAAACATCCGTCAAAATAGCCAATTTAATTCTTTATAAACGCGAGAATTAGAAATAGAACTTTCGTTGTTAACTAAAATCGTAGAACTTTTAGAACCGATTCATAATATTATACTTCATCACACTATGGAAATGGTTTAAAATTGATTCGAACTACACCCTCGAACAAAGCTATTGCAATCATAATACCACCCTCATTGTATAAATGTAGCCTTAAATCGATTCAATTTACTATATTTAACCAATGTTTTATGATTATGATCAAGGGTATTAGATAAATGTGATATAACCCTTTATACATTGCTTTTCAATTTTCATTTTACTTGAAATTTAAGAAAATACTTGGGTTAGAAATTTGTGATCTTTTTATTCAAAATTTAATTTCTTAACAGAACCTTCAAGGTTCAACCCTTTTACCCTAAAGAATAACTGATATTTTTCTTCCTTTAAAATTGAGAGTATCTTTTAGTGGTAGAATAGAAAGTATACCTGTTAAACACTACTCTAAGGCTAATTTTTATACAAACCTAACTGCTCCCACTCACAGGATCTGTAATAAAGATACCAGTTATTATTTGTTAACCATCGCAATGAGTACTTCTGATTGTACCATATAGATGGGGTTAGGGTAAAAAAAATATGATTTGCCTTCAATATCCCTACTAGATTCTAATTATTTTGCATTCAACATGCTTTTGAAAACCTGTTATGTTTTGATGAACTTGAACCATTGGTGAGAATGTCATATCGTTAGTTGGTAAACATTTCATTCTAGCAATATCTTCTATAAATTATTTCTACAAGAAAATGATATTTAATATCTGTGTACTTGGAACTCTTATTTACACTGGTGAGCAAAAATTGAGTTAATTGTGGAAATTTTGTATTTGTTGTAATATTTGATCAGAATCTCAGCTTTTTTTCATCATTCAATGCATTTTTGCAATAGAGAATCTTGGGAAATAATATCTTCTATTGATTTTCGAACGATTTATTCACAAAAAAAGAATGAACTCAATGAATGAAGTGAAGGTAACGATTATTTCCTCCCCTTGCATTAATGGTTGCTTGGAGTCTGTGAGGCATGCTGTTGATTAAATTGAGAATAACATTTTATGGAATACTGTCCCACACTCATACTGCAACAGTTCTCTTTCGTTCAAGCTGGAATGTGGGTTTGAATACGTTACCCTAACTCATGTACAATAGGATTGATTTAAATCCAGACTAAGGGCAGGCTACGAAAACGGCTTATAGCTGCCTTCATCTAGATATTCCAGAATGTTTCTGGCTGTATGTGGCCATTCTTGCATTAAAGTACCACCATCTCTCATAGTTATCATAAATGATATGTCATGGCCTTCAAGAACATCCGTAATGTACCTCTGACCTGTCAAAGAGACATCGATGAAAACCAAATCTGTACGTCGTTACGAAATTATAGCCGCCTCAATCATATCCGACCCAACACCTAAAGAAGTCTCTCATCAATAAAAGTTGAAGCGTATCCTTCTCCTGGTCTCCTACATCTTCTTCTACGCCCATCCCAACCATTGAGGCAAAATGGGATTCATCAGAAAGCAACCCTGCTCCAGTTTCATTCATTTTTTATTTCGCCATCAAAAGCAAAGAACAAAAAATTACATGGCATGTCATTTAAATCAGCATATAAATTTGTATGTCACAATAACACAGTAAACAAATTAGTTCACGAACTACATTGAAATAAATTATTGGTCATTTATTTAAAAATTCTTCTACCGTGTCTATGGTGTCCTCAAGCAGAATCCTCTTTACAAACGCCACAAACCTTGTTCTCTTTTTGATCATCTTTATATCCTGGGGCAGTTTTTCAATTTAGAAATGTTATAAAGTTTAATGCAGAGATGATTAACTCCCATCTTGGTTCTATTGATTCTATGGTAAGTGATGTTCAAATCATTCCTCCCCTAGTTCCACACTGATGAAATGCCCTGTAAATTTTTTCTTTGTTGTCGAAAACATACTTCAGGCAGGTGATAGTATAAATAGACGTCACAGTTAGCAAGCCCTGGGATTTGAATAGGGCCGACAGCTTGTGGTATATGGAACGCCGCACATTGCTCTTATAGCTTCCTTCTGCTTTAGTAACACCTTTTCAGTCCTAAGCTGTGACCCCACAGCAGTATGCCGTAATTTGCTGCAGAGTGGAAGTTGGAAAAATATGTTAGTCTACATACATCATGTGTTGATATTTGTTTCATTCTTCTAACAGTGTACACGGCAGTGGATAATCTTTTCTACGTTAGTGCCGTGATGTGTTCGTTGTTATTCCACGTTATTATTTCGGGCGAAAGCTAACTCTATGTCTGCGCTGAAGGGGTGGACAGACCTGTAGCCATTCTACTATAACTGAGTCCTGCTGCTCGAAGCTCGCTTCTGACAGTACTTTCACTAACATTAACATTCCTCAGTTTTTGTAATATAATAATCGATAGACACTAAAAAACGTTGTTTTTTCTTCGACCCGAACCAGACTTTTTGGTTATCAATCCTGTTTCCTGATACCGTTGATTCACTTTCCGAACTGCACAAAGACTTTCCAATAATACTCAGCCATCTTGCAACAACGCAAGAATTTTTGATATTACGATAACATCCAAAGGACTTTTTACCAACTAATAAGGCTCAGCCCGACTCGAATAAACTCCACCTTTTGCTTTTACTGAAGAGAATGATTTAAAACTCGAATAGAATCACCAATTGCGGCTTTTCAATGTGGCAAAAATAATGCTAGTTTCACGAAATGATCAAAAGCGATGCTGAGAAACTGTCGAATGTGTCAGAACACAAATAAGATAATTGATGCATGTAGAGCTAGAATGAAACAATTGAGAGTTTTTAAAGACAATTGTTTTTTGAAGTATTCTCCGCGAAGATTAATATACTTCTGCATTCCTTCGAACCGATTCTGGAAGGTGTTATTCCAATAGTTTGCTACTACAGTCAAAATGATCTTTTAGAAGGCATCAGCAGCTTCTACTGAAGACTGAAACCTTTGACCACGCAGTACGTTCTGGATTTTGGAAAAAGTAAAAAATCTATGGTACTTAGGTCCGGACTGTATGTAGGATGATGTAACAATTCGTTGTTTTCTTGCGTTCAACATTCAATTGTTTTTCGGGCTGCGTGTAAACTTGCATTGTCTTGGTGAAGGATGAATCGCCCTTCGGGATTGGTTTCTCCAAGCTTACGAACGACTTGCGGTAAACAAATGGTTCTGTATAAATCGGCATTAAATGTCCTTTGATCTTGTCAAGTAATCGTTGCAACATGACCTGTTTTTGAAACAAACGTTGCGACCATCTTGGAGACTGCAGTTTTCTGTTCTTCGGTCAACAGATGTATCCAATGGAAAACTATTATTTTCACACGCAATTCTTCGTGCGAAATTTTTGCTGTTGAGGTCTTTGAAATCCTCGGTATCTCTCAGTATGCTGCATGCCGATCTTCCTGGATAATCTTACGCACAGCAATCTACGTTTTCCTGAGTGACCACTGCTTTTGGTGCACCTGCCTTTGGATCATTAAGTCTAACCCTTTTACATTTAAACTCTCCACACCAATAGGAAACTGTTGCCTGATGAAACCAACTCGCTCAGACATTTTTGTTCAGATTGTCTTTGAAAATTGTAGAAAATTATTGCGCGAAAATGCACACTGTTCAATACCACTTAACCCAACTTATCAACTTTGAAAGTTTGTTGGAGCTAAAACAGCCCGCATGGAACTGAAATTTTGGTTTTATATTAACAAATAATTATATAACAAATTAATGGTGTCCTCTATGCCCCATCATGTAAACATGAATGGCATCGGTCCTGTCTAACATAGATGTGTTGGACATTAAAGATCCCTTCCCTCGACACGAGAGGGGTTCGGCAGAATTCCCGGGTTAGTGAGGTGACAGAATTCCCCGGCGTGTCATTGGCCGAAAGGCCAATAGCCAATAGAGCACGTTAAAGGAATAACAAACAAACAACAAGTGCAGCTTGTAATATTTCAAATGATTTCGATTTTTTGCTGGCCACTACTTAATTAATTGAATTGAAAGAATTCATAGATTGTCATAAATTCAAATATTGATGTGGGTCAAAACTAAGAGTTTCCAATATGTCATTTTGACTAACTGAATTAAGTAAAAAATAATAATAACATAATAAACAAGACCATATGCAGGATAATAATAGAAAAACACGACGGCTTTCTCAACAGACTCAATGTTAAAGACACTGCCATATCAAATTAAACCCATTTTTGTCATATGGATCACAATACTTACAATAGCATTATGAAATCCGACCAAGGAATCGGATTCATCTGCCAGAGAACCGGTTTCTTTGACCTTATGGTCTTTCGCCATGTTCTTGGCTGATGAGGTCAACATCAATGACGGTATATTCCTCAACGTAGCCACCAAAGAGTGGATCTCGTACCAACGCATGATTTCCAATACTCTGACCTTGTTAGCGAAATGATTTTGGACGGCCATTTCTATGTAGCAAGCTCTTGGCGACCTTGTTCTTTCTTGCCTAGTCTGAGTTGGCCTAACCGCTGAACCTACACTCCTTCACGTTTTTTTTATTTTGTGTAAAACCACCAACACACCGCTTTAAAAGCTCGTCTTTACTGAGATCTTCAAAGATAGGTTGCATTGCAGTCAAAACATCATTTGGTAACTGGCTGCAAGGCGCACCATGAGTCTAGACCTTTCAGGCAATTTCTGTGCTGAGGATTTTTGTCTGTAGAGCTGTAGTGATAATAAGTAGCCCCTATAACATCTTTCCTTTTTTTCCGCTGACTCACAATTTCTTATGGCCAAACCATAATGAACAATTTGTCAATTAATTTACTGGCCAGTTTACCTTTGTCAGAAATAATTTTTTTTGAGTTTTTTGCCTTTGACTTGTATTTCCTCAACTGTTTTATTGACTTAATCACTCAAACGGGTACCCATCCTCTCCTGCATATGTCCAACGCATTCTTTTTTGGTGATAACAAAATCTTTACCGTAAGGTGAGCGGTCACTGCCCAGCAGAATGACGCACTCTCGGAAGAATTCGAGAAAGATTTAAAGGTTTAAGCGTGCCGTATTACGAAGAAATCAGTGTTGCCGTATCCGGAAAGTTCTCGAACGAAGACTTGGAACAGAGCCGAAGTTACGCAAATGATCTAGAACAATTCGTACTTGTATATAAAAAGAGAGCGCGAAGCGCAGAGGAGGAAGTTTGAATACAGAGCGCGAATAAGTGGACAAAGTGTTAGAGATAAATTAAGCAGTATCGATTGTGTTATATGAATTAGTCATATAGTTAGTGTTATAATTGTTCAGTCTACGTGTAAATAAACTAGTTTGAGTTTTGTAACGTAAAAGTGTTTGATTTGAACCCACAAATAATTGCAGAACTAAGAAACGTTACAATAGTTTACGTCCTCAGGCCATATTTTACAATGGAGCGTTAAAAAGAAATCTAATGAATAATAAGTTAGCACAAAAGTATATTATTTCTTGGTACAGATAAGTGGATGATATTCTTGTGGGTTTTCATGGCTCAAAGATACAAATACACCAGTTTTTACATTTTATAAACAAAATGCATAGTAAAATAACTTTCTCTGCTGAAATTGAACAGAATACAACCACTTTCCTTGACATAACCATCACTAAATCCAATACTAATCTCACGTTCAACATATATAGAAAAGGAACATTCACAGACTCAACAATCCTAATAGATTCTTAAAATCTAATTACACATAAAATAGCCGCTATAATCGAATGATTATAGCCTTTCCATTTCCCTATCCATAACATAAATCAATATCATTAAGAAAATTGCATCAAATAATATTCCAGTCTCCCACTCTCTCACATGAACAGTATCATTAAACGCAAAGAACAAAAACAAATTTCACACTTACAACCTCCTTTCACAGTAGTTCCAACATAAGCAAATTACTATGCAATGCTAACGAAAGCTAATGAATTCAAACAGTCTGGAATATACAGCTTACGTAGAACAAACTGGTCGAAATTTTGAATCTAGATTCAAAGAACATCGATCCTCAGATAACAAATTCGCAGGTTTTAAACATTGAATCTACAAATCATAGTTACATTAGATAATTTTAAATTCTCCACAAATTCAATAAAGTAATGACAATGAACCAGTTGGAAAGTTTGGAAATTAACAAACTTTGTAAGAACTCAAAACTCACCACCCTCAATGATTAACTAGAATTGAATCATCGCTCGGCACTTTTGAACATTCAAAATACATATAGATAGCATATTCTTCCTCATTACTGTTAGCTCTAGGCACTTGAAAATGTCGAAACCGGTCGTACGTATTGTAAATAAACATTGTGGAAATCAAACACAAGTGTTTCATTTTACTCATATCATGTTAAAAATATGCCATTCTCTCCAATGTATGTTTCACTTTCTAAGTACATTCGAATTATTTTTATTTCTTCAGTTATACACAATCTGGACTAATTAGAATAAGGATATATTTATCTCAATTCTCAAATATATTTTTGCAACAAATGTATGTATTCTTATCACTAAAATTTTATGGATTGATTTATGTGAACATCGATTAAATTGTAAAATTAATTATTGAAATAATTTCTATCGTTTCTATTGGTTTCCTATAGTGTTCTCAGATCCTGAAGAAGTAAATATTATTTTGTTATTACTTATTTTTGAAATTGTTTCAATAATTTCATATAAATTTTCATAGAAAATACTGAAATTGTCATTATTACACCATGTACTCATTTTTACGTTATAGTAACATTTTTGAAACAAATAATTATTGGATCTTTCATGATCATCCGTATATTTTGATGAGTCAATTATCTGTTTCCTTTCTGCTGATAATGATCCTTGATAATTAAAAAATTGCTTCCTTTCAGAAGGATATAAAATCGTGTTTTTGATGATTTCTGATTTCAAAATGCAAGCAGAGGCTATAATGGAATTTCAATTATGAAATTTAGTAAAAATCTGTGATATTGATGCTAGTCAAAATTTTTCATATTTTTATATAAACTTGTAAGAATATTACCAATAAAACGTTCCTATGAATTCGGTATTTTCATTTTATAGAAACACATTAAACTTTATTAAACGGATTGTTTTAGGTTACCAGAGAGATGTTCATCGCCAATTAGTATCGTGGATTCTCTTGGACATCGCCTGGAATCACAGTCAGTTACAGAAGTTTTTTTCAATATTTTCCCAACGATTTTATTAATTACTTTGAACATTTTTTTATTCAAGTCATTTTCTTAAATGAAATACTAGCTTCGTTGTGGAAATATTATTGATTGGTCTAAGTAAAGTGATGCAAATAACTCAATTTGCTTCAGGTCGGGAAAAGCAAGCAATAATTTTAAACAATATTCCAAATTCAAAAGATTGTGATAGTAATCTTTATTCTCTTTCTGTTTAGGTACCCTGCAACGCGAGACTACCCTCCATACATGGGCAAACCAGATCCTATGTTGTTGCCTCTACCATCTAGGAAGTATGATGATGTGGCTCCACCAGGTGTAGAAGAACCACCAGTACCAGGCTTAGAAAATTCTCCAAGAGTAGAAGATAAATTCGCAAGAAATTCATCTGAGCCTTCTGCTGAAATCAAAGAGAAAGAAGAGAAAAGGTCCAAGAGTTACAAAGATTCTGATAAAACCCATAGAACAGACAAAGAAAGAGAAAAAGACAAAGATCGAGACAGACATAGAAGTGATAGAGATAAAGATAGAGATAGAGAAAGTAAACGAGAAGGTAGAAGAGATAAAGATAACGATCGTAAAAGAAGATCCAACAAAAGTGCAACACCTACAAAGAAAAGGAGTCGTTCTCGAGACAAAGAAACTCCTGAAAAACGCAAAAGAAAACATGATGATTCCTCAGATAGAGAAAAGTCTGACAAAGAACGAAAAAGAGATTACTCCGATGATGAAAAATCGAGGAAATCCAAAGATAAAAAGAAGAAGAAAGAAAAGGAAAAGAAAGAAAAAGATAAGAGAAAGCGAGAGAAGAAGGAAAAACACAAGGAAAAGGATAAAGAACGAAAACATAAAGACGAGTCTAAAGAAAAAGAACGTAATAAGCCGGAAGAAATTGAACAGCCCCGAGCTGAACCTAGTCCAAGTAAAGAAGAAAATCCTCCACAACGATTCAAGAGTGAATCTCCAAAGCATATTGAGGAAAGGGTAGAAGAAGAGAAAAAAACAGGTCTTTACGATGACGTTATTGAGGAGAATATCGAGAGTGAAGTTAAAGAACGATATAATGAACATCACATTCAAAGAACTCCAGATATGACTGAAGATGTTGATCGAAGGGAAGAATTGAATGAAGTAGAAGAAGGGGAATTGGACCAATCCAGAGATTATGAAGATTCCGAGAAAGATATTCTGGAATTGCATTCTAATGATATAGACTTGAAGTCAGAGCTTGAAATGAGAAATGAAATGTTGGCTCCTCTCCCTGAGAAGTCGAAATGGGAAGATGATGATGATAATTTAGGTGAATTCAGTCCAACTGAATCAAAGGGTGATTTCAAGAATTCCAAATCGGGCACTGTTAGTAATGAAGTGCTTAAACGAGCTGAAAATGCTATATTTGCTAAAGCTATAAATGCTATAAGGCCCATAGAAATCAAAAAAATTAGTGCAGATAGGGCAAAATTCTATTCTGGGGAAAAAGAAGATATTGAGGTTAAACCTGTTGTTCAAAGCGTAGCTGTTGAAAAGAAGCCAGAGAAAAAACTTGAGTCATCTGCTCCTCCTCCTAAACTATCTGTAAAAGATAGACTTGGAATTAAAGTCAATGAACCTGATCCAGTTATTAGATTAGATAGGATTTCACCATTTAGTAAACGAATTGCTGATAGGAATTATGGTCATGGTGAAAAGAGAATAGAAAATGTGGATCGAAAGAGAGATGAAAGAAATAGAAGAGATGTTAGAAGTAGAGACACTAGAAAAGACAAAGAAAAAGAAATAAGAAGAGATCGAGATTATCAAAGGAGTAGAGAGACAGTACATAGAAGAGATGAAAAAGATAAAAGAAATCGTTCAAGAAGTAAAACAAAACCTAGGGATATTGAAAAGAAAAAACGATCAAGATCAAGAAGCGAAAGTGAAGATCGCAAAGACAAAAAGAAGAAGAAGGAAAGGAAATATAAAGACAAAGTGAAAAAGAAGGAAGAGAAAGAGGAGAAGCCAAAAGAGGAAAAACAAGAAATATTAAAATCTACTACTGATAAACGTAAACCAACATTGGATGAAGCTAGCTTCGAACCCGACTATGATCTGGAAAGTGATGCTGAAGAAAAAAAAGATGATGAATCATCTAGTTCTGATTCCGATTCAAGTAGTAGTTCAGAAGAAGAAAGGAAAAAGAAAAAACGAAAGAAGCATAGAAAGAAAAAATATAGGAAAGATTCTAGCTCAAGCAGCTCAGATTCAGACAGTGATTCTAGTGATGAAGAGAGGGAGAAAAAGAGGAAGAAGCATAAAAAGAATAAGAAGAAAAAGAAGAAGTCGAAACATAAGTGAAGCAAGTGAAATGGATTTGTTTTTTTATTTGATTGATATTTTTTATCATTACATCCTATGTGTATAGGTTTTTCTGTAAATAAGATAGTTGGGTGTTGCTTATTCATTCTAACTAGTGTATTGATTCGTGACTAAAAGTGGAATAAAAAGTTTGAAAAAGTATGAATTTTATTCTAATATTTTTGAAAATTATTGTAGCTTCTATTTTTTGATTGAAGCTTCACTATTTCTTCTCATAACAAGCTCGCTTTTGAGCATAATGGAATTTCAAGAAACTGTAGTGTTATACAAATTCAATGTTCTGTAACTCATGATAAGTAAAAATGGGTGTCACATTTTCTATTCCTTTTTAGAGGAATTAGATGTCACAACCTTTTCTGGAATATTTCAGAACATTGGATTTTCGCCGATTCTCATAAACATAACTTCTATCTTGGGAGACTTCCATATAAAATAGGAGGCTTATATCAGAATAATTTCATCTTTGAATATCATGGCAACTTTTCTCATTTCAAAAGCAAAACCACAGTTGGCAAACAAAATATTACGCATACTTGAGATTTCTAAAAATATACCAGATGCCTATTCAATACATAACTTGGTCCTTAAACTTTTGTAAAAGTAAATATAAAAAAAGTTGGACACTATTTTGCTACCTATCCTAAAATTATTTTCCAATATACAAAGTGATTCAAAGTTATGTTTTTTCTTATTTGAGATGCTGTTCCTCATCAATTGTGAAAGTGTTAACTCCAAATACACAGGGTGTTCAAACATCACTTGCCAACTCAATAAAACTAGATTGTCAAAAAAAACGTTTTTTCAAATACGAGTATCCTTAATCTTAATTTTATTAGAACCTGTTTTAAATTAGTATTGATGGGTATTAGGTATTCCTATAGGACAAGGTGGAGTAGATTGCTGCATAAATATTGAAAATCAAGTAATATGTGAAAAAATGTCATTTAATTAATTTTCGAGTGAGCATTTAACTAAATGTTTCTGTAAAAAACTGATTTTGAATCATTCTGTCCCTCCAGCACCCAAAGGGCAATTATATTCGTCACTTGGGGCACTTTCATACGAAGTGGATATTGTATGAAAACGGTTAAATTGAAACACTATCTTAAAAATAATACTTTATTATTGTGAACTTATAATCATTCCTACAAAATACTTGTAACTCAAACAAATTAACAATTAATAATATGTTAACTCTTCAAGCTGATTTGCCAAAACTATCCTTTTATTAAATAAATACAACTCAGAAACCAAAACAAAAACAATCGCAAAAACTATACATAAACAGAATAGTGAACTTTAGTATTATCAAAAACGCTTATATTGCTATTTCTATTGCACATTGTATGCACTTAAATCAACTGAAAAAGTATACATAGAAGATGATAATAAGAAATTGAACTATGTATCATACTATCACAAGAGATTTATTAAAAATCAGGATTGTAATTTCGGTCTCTCGACCATCTTTACCTGACAAGTATTGAACTGAAAATATGTCATATTTTTCATTAATTCAAGTGAGCAATTAGCTAAATGTCTAAAGTTCATAATGCTAAGAAGAAAAATAGTTTATCTCATTAGTGCATGTGGAAAAAACTTTTGATTTGATTATAATTTTTCTTGAGATGGATATAATTTTACTGTTTGACACGTGGTTTTGTCGCTATTTTTAAATTTTCTCTCTCAGTTCAGAAAAAGTGATCCGTTTAAAATGATTATATGCATAAGAGCATATTTGGTTCAAAAATTCATTTATTTTTTCTACGAATGAAATATTGAAGATAGTAACACATTTGAATAAACTAAATACGTTAATACATCAACATCATATTTTTTGGCATTATTTCTTATGAAAATCGAAAAACCAGTTTTAGGGTGTAAGCCAATATTGCACTTATCACATATAAACTTCGAATTTTATGGCACATTTTACATTTCCTGTCACTTTCAGAGTATTTGACCAAATGTCCCACATTATCAAATCTAACATCGTTATTGTTGACAAACTGTCGGCAGTTTCTGGCTGATCTGGTCCCATATTTTTCCAGAAAGCTCACGGTTATGCGACGTCTGAATGTTTGATTTGCACAGCTTGGATCTTCAGGTCTCAGTTTCTTCATCAAAATCCAGCCAACAAATACGGAAAAATGGGCCAGTACCATTTTCTTTGCCGCATTCTCGATCGGTACGCAGCTACTAATCCATCCATCTTATCAACCCCTCCCGTGTATTTATTGTAATCTGATACCGCTTTTGGTTGGGGAACATTCTGTTTGGATTTGGCTTCTTTGCACCAACGTCGAGCGGTCATCATAGATTGATCTTCGAAGTTGGTGGCCATCGTTACCACCTTGTTGCCTTTCCATTGAGCCATCAGAATTTTCTCGTTCGATAAAAACTGAAAAGATCCTCTTTTTTTTCTATTCCATACATTGTTCTCTGGAAAAGGACATCCTTCTAAACGATTTTGGCGTATAGTACCAGTAGCACAAATATTGTGGTCCGCTAGATGGGGCATTAGATCAATACCAGTAAAGTAATTATCGAAACAACGTTTATAACCCTTATTCTCTTCCAGTCCTGCTAATCGAATTGGAGATAAAACAACATCGCCACCCAAACCAAATTGTTTTCCATTATCAGATTTACCAGTGTATATTTCGACTGCTTACATATACCCTCCACTTTGACAAAGTGCCCAATTTCTAAAAACAAACCTGATTGGCTTTCCTTTGATATATTGCTTCGCTCTCGTCAATCGATAGATGCTCATCTATACCGCCGTACTCTCGAAAATCTTGATTCAATCCGTCAATGAGTCTCAGTTTGTGAAGTTTGTCTGTCGAAACATTGTTGTTGACGTAAGAGAAGCTCAAAACGGTTGAGTCTCATCGAGTCCCGAAGTATTGAAGGGATATCGTTAGTGGCATTCCAATGAATGCGTTTTTTAGGCTACTTGACATATCCACTGAGCAATAAAGCTCCAAAGATTACATACAGTTCATCCATAGAAAAATTTTAGGAAATGCTTTTTTGGGACCCATACAAATTAGTCGGGTGAACGATATTTTCCATGGTCGCCTCCGTGAAAAAATAAGTGGTGTTCATACAATATTTGGGTGTATCCCCCGTCTACTTATGAATTTTTCTTTCTTTTCTTTGAATAGTTTTACCTTTCTTCTTCCTGGAAAGCTGTTGTATAAGAAAAAGTGGTATATTTTCTTCATCATCACTCTCCGATGAATGGGAAAGTGTGGTGGCTTGAGGTTGAAATCCACTTGTTCTAGCAGAATCTTCATCTTCACTATTCTCGAAAGAAATTTCGCATCCTTGATCCAGAATACCTCTGGGTAGGTGGTTTATATCGCCAGCTTCTTGGTCTGAAACATCGATGTCTTCTTCAGATTCTGCTGTATTTTGATTGGGAGGTTCAATGTATATTTTCGTTTTACTTTCATAGAAATCATCGCCCTCTACGATGTACAAAAGTTGATGCAGAGATAATCTGAAATGGAAACAAAAATTACTGCTGTGCATATAGTCCTTTTAAACGGATCGCCGAGAAAAACTTGCATTAGGAAAAAAATTGGTAAGAAAATGTGAAAATAACATCGAAGTTGTAAACAAGAGATCATAATGCGTCGGAATTTTTCAATAGAGTTCCAAAAATATTTTTGTTAAATAGAAATTGAATATTACTTACGCACCATTTTTAGTAGAATATAAACTGGGATCCATGGTCATTAATGAATTCAACACTATCGTATTTCACGTCGTGCCAAAGACATAAATGATTCTGAGAAAGGTCTAATGAGATGATGCACGTGTTGCCGGCTCCCCACCACTCTCTGAACATTTACGACATGCATTTATATTGTGATCCTTTTAAAAGGACTATGCACTAATGAGTTAATATGTGTAAATAAACGATTAGTACCTGTTTTGTAAAAAACTTATTTTGAATAATTCTGTCCCACCAGCACCCAAAGGGCAATTAGATACTTCACTTGGGACACTTTTATACAAAGTGGATATTGTATGAAATTGGTTAAATTACAACAATCAATACTTGTTGTCAACAGAAGATGGTCGAGAGGCGGAAATTGCAATCCTGATTTTAAATAAATCTCTTGTGATTTTTTTCAAAGAATTAACACTTGGTATTCAAACTAAAAAAATACTAAATAGATAATATTAGACGCCCTAACTATACGTATATGGTATACATAGATCCTCACAAGATGGTATAGAGGACCAGAGAAACACTTTTACATTTTACATTATTTTTTCAGTTTGCCGGACTAAAAAACCCGTTGCGACTAGTAGAGCGCCAACAGGTGACTGGCTGTGGGCGCGAAGGCATAGGATATACTCAAACATTTCTATGAGCGTTTTAGAAATGTCACCATTAGAATACATTCAATCGATTATTGAATAATGCTTGTGTATCTATGTGCCCCTTGCATCATTGTGCCCCCTTTCCTACCTGAAATACCTTGTTTTCATTTTATTCATGATTTTATCAAAAATCTACAGTTCCTTCGGAAAATTGAATCATTAGGCCGTGGAACAGAGAATTAAATTTCGATGCCAGTTACTATGTTCCACAATATTCTATTTAATATTCTATGAATTTCTGCCTCAATTTGACGTTTGAAAATTATTCAAAAATAGCAATGAGCTTAATTTTGTTTGTTAAATGAAATGGCAAATAATACTCAAACAGGGATAACAAATAATGAGTCGAACTTGCAGAACATTTAACGAAAAGTACCAGAATTTACAACCAACCTGCATAAAACAATCAACAAATTACAAGCGAATTCTGTCATTTATGAAATATAGAAAACGGAAATGGGTGCGTAAGCTGATTTCAAAAGATAGAGATGTTGTTTTGGCGACATGAATCATGAACGAAAATTTCTAATATTTATGTAAACTACAATTTAGAGAAAACCGTAATTATTAACAACATAAGTAATTCAATCGAATTAAATGTTCAAATCGTCCACCATTATTTTGTAAATATTTTTTAATCAGCGAGCGCACTTCATTAATGACTGCATTTTGTAACTGATTGAGATCGATGCTGTCAAAGGCGGCTTACTTTTAATTTGAGTTCCCCCCGCGAACTTATCGGTGAACTATAAGATTTGTACTTTAGGTACCCCCATAAGTGAGCACATGAAGGTTAAGCTCTGGAGATCATCAAGGATAATTCAATGGACCTAGTCTTCTCAACCATCTGTCGTTAAACAAACTGGGCTGCAGCACCATCTAATTGTTACCAACAAAAACATGTGCATTTAACGGTATGTTGTTCAGGAATTCCGAAACAAATGTAGTTAAAATCTTGAAATATTCAACACCACTTTAATTTTCTTCATAAATTAAATATTGACTTTGGTTTCTGTACATTGAAGATAAGTCGATGTTGGAAATTTCGCTCCGATGTTTGATGTGGATTTTCGAAGGCACAGATATTAGAATTCAGTCGATAAATTCCAAACGTTAAACGGGCCGAAATTCATAGAACCTTATATAGAAGACTGTGGGACATAGAAACTGGCATCGCAATTGAATCCAGTCTGTCTGTTTCTATGGTTCACGGGCTAATGATTTAATTTTCCAAAGAAATTGCAGATTTTTTATGAAATCGCGAATAAAATGAAAACGAGCCAACAATCTAACCTTACCTAACATAACGGTTTTAATGAAGTAAAAACACTTTCGTCGTTAAACTGAAAAAATGTTTAATAATCTTACTGTAATTTGAGTTAATTCTTCTGGGTGAAGAAGATGACACTATGTGTTTGTTGAAAAAAATCATAGGTGTTTAATTTTTGAGTTTTGGATAGGACAAATCTCAACTAAAGGATTCTCTCTAATAGTTCTAACGGTCTCTTTATCACGGATACCCTGTATACTCATCAGAAATAAAATTATGAACACTCTGAATAGACACCCAAAATAACTTCAAATATTTTATGAACTCTCGAGTTTCAAAATAAAAATTTTCTGTATTTTCACGCATAGAAAGTTCATGATAATAAAATCACTCAGATTCAGTCAAAAACATATTGTCACTAATCAATGCTCTTTATTTTGACATTATGAAAATCGCCAAAAAGACTTTATCGCGTTTCAATCCAGAGCTTATTTGCCTTACGTGGAAAACTCAAAGAGGGGCGATTTGTCGATGGAATGACGAGTGTTGTCCACGATATAAAATCAAAAAACGTACCTCACAATCTGAACAAAGTTGTTCTCTAACGAAGTGCGCTGGACTGGATGAATCACTTTGTCATCCAACTTTGAAAACTGCTATAACTGAATCAATATGGGAATGTAGAATTCCGGATCCTAATGTGTCTTGTGGTGGAACTAACAGAGAAATAGATCCGAGGTGCATGCCTATTGTTGGAGGGTATAGTCATCCACATGTTGTGATGTTCGATGATTATTCTTATTATGTTCAAATAGATTTTCCTGAAATGTATTAACATAACAACTAACTTAAAATGTTAGAAATAAAGAGCGTTGAAATATTGACTTTTAAATGAAAATACTTAATATCGATGAGATCGTAGATTTTTGTTATCAGCAAGTAATCAAATACTTTCAGAAAAGCGATTGCGACTGATATTTTTGACGGATTTATTTTATAGAAATTCATTTTAATTTAAACGAAAAGAAATACTTTTGTATGATGTTCACAATGTTTAATTTTGAAACACTTTACTGATTTCGACAGTTAAGTTACCTACTTTAAATGTTAAGTATTGTGGAGTGATTGAATTATAGTTGGCTATTGAGGGTGGTGAATTTTGGGTTTTTAAGTTTGTTAATTTCCACACTTTCCAACAGACTGATTGTGATCCTTTTATTATATCTGTGGAGAATTTTTAAATTATCGAATGTAATGATATGATTTGTAGATTCAATATGTTCAAAAACTGCTGACTTGTTATCTGAGGAGAGATGTTCTTTGAATCTTGATACAAAATTTCAACATATTTGACCTATGTAAGCTGTTGCACATTAATTGCATTCAATTCTGTATGTCCCAGACTGTAGTTTTTTGTTGGGCATTGCAAAGCAAATTGCTTCTATTGGACCTCTGGAAAAAGAGGTTGTCAAATTAAATGCTAGGCAGGCGTATTTATTTTCTACTTTTTCCATAATGAAATATAGTAATTGACAAATTAGTTTTTACTCTTTGCGTTTAATAATAATGATAATAATAATGTGTACATATGAAATTCGGGATTGAAAAATGTAAGACCCTGAACATTCAAAGAGGCAAAGTCATAGATGGTGAAACACAACTTCCAAACGGTGATATCATACAGTGCATGAGGGATGGCGAAACATACAAATATCTAGGATACCAACAAGCCAGATTGCTAGACCAAAAACAATCAAAGGAGAAGATTCGTTCAGAATACAGTCAGCGTCTGAAGACTGTGCTGAAATCAATGTTGAACTCGGGAAATCTAGTCAAGGCAATTAACACCTACGCCATTCCAGTGTTGCTTTACTCATTTGGAATAATCAGATGGACTAAGACAGAACTGGATGATATTCAAAGGCAGACCCGAACGATGCTGACAAAGTACAACAATCATCATCCAAAATCGTCTGTGATACGAACAACTTTGAAGCGGAAAGAAGGAGGACGCGGATTAATAGATGTTGTCAATTTACACACCGAACAGATAAAAAATCTCAGAGAATTCTTCTCGGCAAAAGCTTTCACTTCTGACCTCCATAGAGTGGTATCGTTGGCTGATAGGGGATATACACCACTAAATCTTGCTACCAGAGATGACCTGCTGAATCTACCGTTCCTATCAGATACTGAAAAACAAGAGCAATGGTCAAGAAAGGAATTACATGGACGACATCACCATGAGATTAATCAACCACACATCGACAAAGAAGCCTCCAACAAATGGTTGATGAAAGGAGAATTATTCGCAGAAACAGAGGATTCCTTATGGCCATCCAAGACCAAGTGATCGCTACAAACAATTACAAAAAATTTATAATGAAGGACGGAACATTACAAACAGATAAGTGCAGAAAATGCCATATAAGATCGGAGACTATACAGCATATTACGTCCGGATGCGAACAACAGGCCAATACGGAGTATCTTCACAGGCATAATCAAGTGTGCAACATTATCCACCAGAAACTTGCACACAAGTACGGACTTCTGAACACCTTCCAGCCATATTACAAGTATCAGCCGGCGCCCGTATTGGAAAATGACTCTATCAGACTATACTACGATAGGCCTGTTATCACTGACAGAATGGTGACGAATAATAGGCCGGACATAGTGGTGTATGATAAGAGAGCCAGAACAGCAATGCTGGTGGATGTCGCCATACCGAATAATAACAACGTGCTGAACAAGTTCCAGGAGAAAAGTCCAAATACACAGACCTTGCTATTGAGATCAAGCAGATGTGGCACCTCGATAAAATAGATATTGTTCCTGTCATCGTATCCTCGACTGGTTTAATACCCAAAACTTTGCATGATAGCCTTAAGAAATTAGAATTGCATAAGAATACCTATATAGAAATGCAAAAAGCTGTAATTCTTAATACATGTAGGATAGTTAGGAAATTTATGTCAAGTATATTGTAATCGAGCCTATTCCCTTTGATTGCTAAATCTGGGAAAGGTAAAGTATATCCAGCTACTAGCTGAGATAGTGCATAAGTCCACGATAATAAATGTGGTTTGAGTATTATAAGTATCATCACAACGTAAGTGCCTAATACAATCAAAGAAACTATTATAAATACTAAATAAACAATAATCGCAGAAATAATTGTAAACAATTTTCTGTACGCGATATTAACTCAAACATTATATTCTCATCTGCCTGATATCTATTTTATTCTCTTAAAAGTTAATTGACATTATCGGGAGGTAATTTATCATGTTAGGGCTTTGCAGCTCTTCTGCAATTAATGCGTATATTTTTGGTGTTAAGTATATAAAGCTTCTTTGTCCTATTGTTTTCTCCGCCCTCTGTGTTTGGAATTGGTGAGTCTTGTATCTGGTGGAATAGTTGTGTTGGGGGGGGGGGGTTAATTTCTTTTTTGTTCTTCGAAATTCGGTAGATTATCTGTTGTGAAAATAATTGATGTGAGTCCATAACTTTAGATATTTTGAACAATTCTTCAGAAGAAAAGGTAAGTTTTTTATTGTACATTAGTTTCAGAATCCATTTCAACCTCAGCCCTCCTCATGTAGCAGTGATAAGCACCACCCCATCCAATTATTCCGTATTTTATTTGGGATTGAACAAGGGTAAAATAAAGGACTTTCATATCTTCTATATCTAGATACCGTTTCATAGTTTCGAATTTACTCTAAAGTCTCCTTAGTTTTCTGACTAAAAGTTCTATTTGTTTGTCCCATTTCATGTTTCGGTCATTAACAACACCTAAATATTTGACATTTTCTGCTTCAGGAATATATTGGTTCAGGTCCAGCAGTAAATTTCCCATATTTGGAAGGCCCGTTTCATAAGAAGCGAGAGGTAAGTATTTCGTTTTATCTAAATTCAATGCGAGTGTGTTATATTCAAACCATTTCTATACCTATTTCAATTAATTCTTTCCCTGCTTCATCTTTCAATTCTTCCCATGAGTTATGCTGGTATAGTATGGCCGTATCGTCAGTAGAGTGAGTAGGAGACTATTTATGTATAGAATAAACAGTAAAGGGCCAAACACGGTACCCTGAGGTACCCCATAAGTAACCTCTCTCATACTACTCATAGAGTCCCCAATCTTCACGCACTGCCTTCGGTTGGATAAATAGCTATCTATTATATCATATGCTTTTCCCCACATTCCATACCTGTGTAATTTTTTCAGCAAATTCTTATGAGCAACAGTATCGAACGCTTTTGCTAGGTCGATAAATACACAAAGCGCTGGTCGTTTGCTATCTATACAACCATAGATATTTTTGTCAGCTCACCGATAGCATCTTCCGTTAACTTTCCTTTCATGAATCCAAATTGATTTTCTGCTATAATTCTATGCTTTTCCATAAATTTCGAGATCCGTGACTTCAACAATTTTTCTAAAACTTTCACAAGATTCGATGATAAGGACACTGGGCGGTAATTCAATGGTAGTGACTTCATGCCTGACTTATAAATTGGTTTTATTACCCTATTTGCATTGAACCGGAAAATTTTCCAGATTTGAAGCACATATTGGCTAGATGAGAAATGGATCTTGATATTTGTTCTTTTACTGTTTTTTGCACTTCTGACCTGACGTCATACCCCGGTGCGCTGTTCTCCAATGAGTTTTTGTATTTCATTCGCATCTGTTGGATATAGGAATAGAGTTTCATTAATATAGACATCTTTTTCCTGGAAATTGTCTGGTTCTTTTATCTATTTTGCATACTTTTCTCCCAATTCACTGTAGTATCTGTTGAACTCCGCAACTATTTTGTTATTTTCTTGTATTACGTCACCATTTTCGCCCTGTAGATCGATTATTTTCATTTCAGTTTTTCTTTCACAAAATTCCATAAAGCTTTTGAATGGTATTTATTTTCTTGTACAAGGTCTTGTGAGTGGTGTTTTTAGCTTTTGCTATAAGTTTTTGAATTGTATTTCTGTAATTCCGATATTCAACCTTTAGTTCTTCATTTCCCGGATATTTTGATAGTTTAATATATAACTCATTTTTATTGTTAATAGATTTGAGAAGTCCTTGGGAAACCCAATTTTTCTTACAGGTATTTTTAGATGTATATTTTTTGTTACTGTATTTTTCAATACATAGAATGAAAATTTATCAATAAACATTTCAGTTGCAATGTTAAAGTCTTTTTCATTGTAGATATCATGCCACTCCTCCCTTCTTTAGTCCTTCTTCAACTCATCGAAATTAGTATAGGTTTTATTTAGATTATTAGTTTGTTTTTGGAATTTCCATTGGTAAGTTCGTTGGGCTATGATCTGTTATGCGAGACTCTACAACAAAGGCAAATATATTATTCTTGTCGATAGTATCCTTGAATTTCAAATGAAAGTGATCTAGACGCAGAATATTGTAGGAGACTGGAATATTATTATTTTATACAATTTTCCCAATGATGTTGATTTCCGTATTAACCCAATTGGTTCCACTGTACTCAAATGGGAACAATTTATAAATAATATTACTAGAGACATCTAGTTGTGAAATTTGGCACCAAGCCAGGAACTTCTAAGATACATACTAAGATTACTTGTTCGTTCAAACAATAGATGGCTTCATTAATTTTTTAAAAAAACAGGTAAATCTGGGATTCCCAACTGTAAGATTTTATTGTGTAAGTTGGGGTTGACTGTGCTCATTGTGTTTATTTATATTTGTTTGGTTCTGAGGTTGTGAACAGTTTCTCAGGTATGTAGTACAATACTTTATTTAAATAATTTTAGGAGTTACTTTCATCTGGAAATCCCAACTGTTAGATTTTACTGTGTAAGCTGGCGTTGACTCTGCTTATTGTGTGTATTTATATTTTTTTGGTTCTGAGGTTGAAATATTTTCTCAGGTATGTAGTACAATACCTATTTCGAATTCAATTTATTCTAGACTCACTTTATAATGGATCCTGTTAAATTTGGTGCTCTTAGTACTACATCTTTATGGCTTCAAAAGGCTTGACATAGCACTTGAAGACATTAGTTAATCACAATTGTCATAAAATAGATCAGGGGTGCTCAAACGGTCGATCGTCAGTGCTTTTTGAGTAAATCTTGAGAAGAAAAAATGTTTCATAAGTAGGTAACTCAACTAAAAAAAATTATCACGTAATAAAATAACACTCTGCTAGCGGCAAAAGGCGGCTTTATCAAAGGAACGCGCGGTACTTGTCAAACAAAAGCCGTGCTTTTATTCTTGCCGCTTTTCTAGAAATTTTGGGGCGGCGCGTTTGACGGGAACATTCGAGACTTTCGTTCACGTCGATATAAATGTTGCGCCTACAGGAATTGGAGTCATTCTGTATTGTAACTTGAAGGCAATACTACTTCGATACAAAGTTTATTATTAAATAGTACAAAATGAGTGCAGCGAAGAAATCTAACGTATCATTTTAATAACGATTGGGAGGAAGTTTTTTCTTTTGTAAGGTGAAGGATAAGTGCATTTGTCTTATTTGTCGTGCGACAGTTGCAATAACAAAGCGTGGTAACTTAGAAAGGCATCATAAAACGGTCCATAAAAACTATGAAAAGAATTTTCCACCACAGTGTGAATTAAAAAAACGAAAAGTACGTGATTTGATATCTTGTTTGAAAAAAGAACAAACCATGTTCACAAGACTAGCCAAACAATCAAAAGCTGCTACGATCGCATCATTTAAAATATCTCATATATTGGCGAAATACAAGAAGCCATTCAAAGATGGATCGGTTGTGAAGAAAGCATTTATTGAAGCGGGTGAGACTTTATTAGGAGATTTCAAAAATAAAACAGAAATCATGTCTGTTATAAGAGAACTTCAGGTATCTCGTTCGACTGTCACAAGGCGTGCTGAAGTCATGAGTCAGGACATGGCAGATAAACTAAAACATGATATCATGAAATGTACATACTTTTCTTTACAGTTCGACGAATCCACCGATATGACAGACACTGCCCAGCTGTGTATTTTTATTCGGATGGTATTCAATGACATGTTGGCTAACGAAGAATTTTTGACAATCATTCCTCTGAAGGGGAAGACCCGTGGCGAAGATATATATGACGTTTTCTTCAATTTTGTAGAAAACTACAAGCTACCAATATATAAATTAGTGTGTATAACAACCGATTGAGCACCAGAAATGACTGGAATCAAAAACGGTTTTGTGGCATTGTGTCGAGATAATGAAGATTTTCCTTCATTTTTTTCATTCCATTGCATTATACATCAACAAGTTTTGTGTTCAAAAAGTTTTATATGGTGGAAATTATGGGCATTGCAACAAAAAATTGTGAATTCCATCCGAGCAGGTAACTTGCAACGGCGGCTCTTTAAGTTGCAGTTGGAAGATAGGGAGTCAGCTGAACACACTGACTTAGTTCTTCACACGGACGTCAGGAGGTTGAGTTGCGGAAAATCCCTTGAAAGGCTTCAAGAATTATTTCCCGAAAAAACGTAGACGTAAGAGGTGATGACACTCAGATGTTGAAAAACGAGAAATGCCTGACTGATTTGGCATTTTTGACTGACATCACAATGCACTTAAACACCATTAACTTTGAGCTTCAAGGTAGAGGAAAAACTTTTATTGAGATGATTAGCGCAGTAAACGCATTCAATAGTAAATTGCAACTTATGATAAATCAACTGAAAAGAAAGGATCTGAAACATTTTCCGTCCTTGAAAGCAAGGATTCCTCAGTTGAATTATGATACGTATGAAGCTGAATTTTCAAATATTTTGGGCAAATTCGAGATGCATTTTTATGATTGCGGTAAATTGGCAAATATTTATCCTTTTCATATAAAAACATTGAGGAAATAGCTACTGAAATAGCAAGTCAGTTTAATATGAACTCATGTTCTGTTGAAAATGAGTGATGCATATTATATTAGATATACATCTCAAAGCTACAGCATTTGAAACAAATTTCTGGTATTTTATATATGAATATAAATAACCGAATCTAAGGCAAATCGCCCTTCAACTCACGCAATTTAACTTACATGTGTTCAGGGTCGTTCTGATTAAACTACTTGTGTACGTTTGTTGCTTCCCTTTTTAGTAGGACTATGTCTTTTGATTTTTTGTCGAAATCTATGTTACTGTTATCTTCTCCTCTTCTTATATTAGGGATATAGGCCCATCGAATATTGTTGTTGTTAGAATCAGGCACACGGATTATCCTTTTCTGATTCACAGTTCACTAGTAACAGACAATTCTATTAGTTGTATTTAATAATTATTTCTTTATATATTAATGTTCTTACCTACTTTAATTCATGATAGCACTTATACTATCAGATAAGAATTCTCTAATAGTAAGAAAATTTCAGTTTGTTAATGGAAATGAAATAGTTTTTATTATTATTATCGTGGACTTATGCACTACCTCAGCTGTTAGCTCGATATAATTTACCTTTCCCAGATTCAGCAATCAAAGGGAATAGGCTTGATTACAATATGCTTTTTTTGCATTTCTATATAAGTATTCTTATGAAATTCTAATTTCTTAAGGCTCTCATGCAAAGTTTTGGGTATTAATCCAGTCGAGGATACGATGACAGGAACAATATCTATTTTATCGAGGTGCCACATCTGCTTGATCTCAATAGTAAGGTCTGTGTATTTGGACTTTTTCTCCAGGAACTTGTTCAGCACGTTGTTATTCGGTATGGCGACATCCACCAGCATTGCTGTTCTGGCTCTCTTATCATACACCACTATGTCCGGCATATTATTCGTCACCATTCTATCAATAATAACAGGCGTAGTATAATCTCATAGAGTCATTTTCCAATACGGGCGCCAATTGATACTTGTAATATGGCTGAGAGGCATTCAGAAGTCCGTACTTGTGTGCAAGTTTCTGGTGGATAATGTTACATACTTGATTATGTCTGTGAAGCTAGTCCGTATTATTATTATTATTTATTAGTTTTATTTCAATTTCTATATCTAAACTTATTCTGAAAAAAAAAAAGAATAATTTTATCAAATCTTTATTTTTTATCTGTACAAAAGGCACAAAAGTCATAAGCCATGTATAATCTTACTCCAATTCTTGGATCTTAATAATAACTTAAAAGTAATAATGTGATTATTTTCAATAATTATACAGAGATCTTGACAGTCCCTTAAACATTTCGAAATTACAATATTACGCCTTTATTTTCTTCGCGTTCCTGGACAATTTTTCTGAGTAGAAGTATCTTCATTAATAAATGAATAAAAGGAACTCAATATGAAATTTACAAAAATTACAAATTGATTATCTCTACGAAGAGTTTGTGATGTGAACAGTGAATGGAAATACTTAGATCTAATACCACAAAATAAAGAAAATTGATATAAAAGAAAAAATTATCAGATGATATTGATGCTATAATTATTTTATTCATTGCTATTTCTATTATCATATTTACTAGTAATCAAAAAAATCCAACGTTGACACAATAATTATATTTGAGATTGCCATTGTCGGTAGGTAGGTAGACAGTTTTTGTGAAAAGTTTCTCTCGATAAGTTCATAGGTTGTGTGTCAGACGGCGCCACTACTACAAGATCTAATTTTCACGAAGTGTTTTAATTTCATAACAATTTAAAAAACTCCCATCCAGAGCCACAAAAACGCTAAATATGTCAGACGTTGCGAATAAAATTTTACAGTTGATTTAATTTACTTCCATGATGATGCTAAAATTTGAGGCCAAATCATTCTACGAAAGGGAATCGAAGGTAGGGCCAGAATTCGTATTTGAGTAAGGAGAGGACTTTTTTCACGCTGGCGCAACTGCAATGCTAATTGGGATCGCAACGATAGGGATTTAGAGCAGAATAACATCTGAGTTCGTAGCACGACATAAGAAAATAAGTTCAAAGGTTTGTGGCAACTACACAAGATAATATATCGAAAATACGAATGATATTGGTACAGTAAGCACTGTTTAGCATGCAAGTTTTGTTCCAGAAAGGCAGAGGCGTTAGCTGAAATTTGTTTGCATGCTTTGTTGATTATAACAAAGTTTATGGCTTAATAATATATGAGCAAAACTGAAAATATCTATATGAATGGAACAGACCTTGAATAATCGCCACGTCAGAACCTTACGCTGATTGGGTCAGGGGTGTATAATCTCGTCGTTAATATTCAATCTGTATTCCGAGAAGCAATGTAGAATGTTGACATATGAATCTCAATTAACTGAGTGAAACTTAACAATTTGCGATATGCAGAAAATACCATGGAGTTTTCTAATATAAATAAAGGATCATAAACCTAATGAACAAAGTCACAAGTAAAAACTATGTACTTAATATAAAAACCACTAACACAACAAAATTCATGACCATCAGCAACCTGTTCATAAACCAAACAAGTATAGAATGAATCTTGGTATACACTTATTTAAAAACTATGATCAAAGAAGAGTTGGACAAATCTCAGGATATCCGGTGTCAGATTGGAAAGACCAAGAGTGCATTCCTGCCAATTATCTCAGTGTTTAAATGCCACGACCTCCCCCCCGAAACGAAAACAGGACTATTGAAATGCTATGTCTATCCGGTGATTCTATGCGGTATTGAAATATAGACTCTGAAAAGATTAACACTATTTAAACTATGGTTGTAAAAAATTCTGAAGATACCATGGACAGATAAGATCAATAATAATAAAAGCAGAAAACTTCAACACTTGGGACACATAAAGAGGAATTCTGTCAGATACGCTATTCCAATGCATTTCAGATCGAAAAATTCAAGAAAAAAGATCCCCAGACTCCACAGCCTATTTTGGAAAGACATCTGTACAATTGTTCTCAATTGCAGCCGCCAATTTCATCAAAACCAGAATGATAGGCAACATTCCTAATGGACAAGCTGCCCAAAAAGAAGGTCCTTATTCTATCACTTTATATCGTTGTGTATATTTCACTCTTTCTTAATTTCCTGGACATATCTCTCTCTCTCTCTATATACATTTCTTTTCTCTCATGTAACGTCACGACTCCTTCAAATTGCAGTCTAAAAAGTTTTACTTTAATATTCAATTAATTCTTTCTCATATATTAAATATATTAATTTTAAATGAAAAGATGTTTTATACATAACAAATAAAACAATATTTTATACATATACATAGATTTAGGTCGTGAATCTAACCTTTCTTTCTTCAACAGCCAGAATAAGTTTAATTCTATTGTTCTGCAACTTATTTTTTCATTTTCCAGTCTATGGAAGAATTTGCAACTGAGTTCAGTAAAATAAAGGAGATATGGGGGTAGATTGGATACTTTTAATACAACCTTCGCATTTTAATATTGTTTTGAAGTCTCATAAACAAATTGTTGCTAATGTGAACCGTGCTACTCTACGACCTTATTCAATGATTTGTTACTACATATTTTATAAACCTGTAACATCGCTGCTACGTATTTTTGAAACCTCTGAAAAGGTTTATTTCTTAATTAATGTTTTGAATATGACATTGTAATATTACAGAATATTACTACTATATTATAAGTAATACGTTAAAAAGAAATATTTATATTACATTTACCTAATATGATGCATAATATTGCAACTTACAAGTACTTCACCAGTTAATTACAAAAACAATTTACAAAACAAAATGGATATACAGTCGTCAATGTAAGTGCCGGTACTTTACGTTTTGAAAACATAGTTATATACGAGGGTCCTTAGGTAAGTTTGGTATATTTTATTTTGAAAAGGAAGTACCTCAGCAGCCTGTATATATTATACAAGGTACAGCTCGAATCTCCAGCATTTGATTTCGGGAAGATTTAGTAGGAATTTGATTCATCTAAAAGACTTCGTTTCCAAAATACAGGGTGTCCAAGTTGAAGTGTTTTCGAAGATAAATGATTTTAACTTAAGAAACCTGAATAGTACTTGACAGAAATTCGGTCATTTTATACAGTGTGATGTATGAACACCTGAATAATTTTTTCCACATAAAAAACTATATTGTTATTGCTAAGTATGAACTGGATATTATATTGGATGAAACAGGGGTTAAAAAATTCTCCTACCCGAATTTCGATATCGATTAGGACGGGTGTAGACTAGCCTTACATCACAACCAGTCAGTGGTAGCTGAAAAAGGTTCACGTAGAGTGCAAATAATTTCAAAGGAGCACGCAGAAAATTGCACTACACTGTAGCATGTGTAAGTGCATTATGTTATCCAATACCACCTATGGTAATTTATCATATAACACCTTCCTACTTGCACTATTGTTGAGATGGCAAATAAAGGCAGTATTACCAGAGAAAATTGTACGATGCTTACATCATTTTTCAAAATATAAGCCAGCTGGGCCAAATTACTAATTTTCAATATCACACCATATCATCTAGACCTCCATGTTGTGGATCTAGCCGATCACTATGAAATACTTTTATATTGTATATCTTTTAACACAACCCACGAACTTTAGACAAAACTTTGAAGCTTTCGAACACTATTGAAATAATGAACTTATGCGTTATTAGAATAATAATCCGTCTAAAAAAGAAAGCTTTGAATCCTGTTTGGAAACATGAGCATTTCCAACATACAAAGTGGATTTCGTTCAACGTGCATATTTCCTTTCGAGCCTTCTATAATTTCAGAAACTGTTTCTGTACCTTCTGAATGAACTTTCAGACAAGAACAAAAAGCTAATTTAAACGAGAAAGGTTATTTGTCTGATGAAAATTTACCACTCAATATTCTAGCTAAAAGAATTAATACACAGGATGTCCAAAAACCTTGTTGTTCATTTACAGAATTTAGTAATCTTCCGAATCTTTAAAAGTAAATATTTTGCATGTTCGTATCATTAAGAAAGCTTCAGAAGAAAACAACGTCTCTAGATCCATTAAAAGTCTATGGAAACAGAGAACTTAGCAGTTGGATGTGCTCAATACGCAAGGAGGCTCGTGTTGTCGATATGAGACAGCATGATACACATAGATTGTATTGGACTCTCCGCTGAGGCCATAGAAGTTTTTATTTGTCCTTATTTTTGTTTCCAAACTTAGAGCCTTATTTTCGCCACACATGGGTTCTATTATATTATATATCTTATATAATTTTTCTATTTAAGAATGTTTTTATTTTGTATTTTGTCAATAGAATGTTTATTGAGAAAATTGATGTTTTAAATTGCAAAGCCTGGTGTTTTAATGTTATAAAAAACCGAAAAGGGGCCATATTAATGAAAGGTACCTTACTCTGACTACGTGACTGGTTGCATTTTACAAAACAAGCTATAGAACGTAATATTGCTTCAGATACTCTACAAAAATGAGCCGAAGTTCAATCAGACACAAATGAAATAACGATTTTCCTCTCGAAAATGATCAATTTGGTATACCCTTGTACTATTCAGGAAAAAATCCAATTGAAACGTCAGAAAATCAATCACCTTAATGTTTTGAGCTGTACTGGAAGATCGTCCTATATAAAGCCTCATTACGAGTTGTTAAACAGCACCTATATTTGTAAAAACCACAAAATTTCTTCATTTTGCGATAGTCATGACTGAATAAATTCAGATAAAAACATATATCTACGTCATTTCTGTTCCTAAAAATATCACAGTCGATTTTTTCGAAAAAATGTTACGCTAAAACTTCTTTCTCTTTGTCGTTAGAATTCAATGGTTTCAATTCTTGTTGCGTTTCTTCTGGTGGAATGTCAGAAGAATTCCACTTTTGTCTTACTCCACTTCCAAAAACTGCAAACCATATAGCTCCTGAAGCGTATGTAAATACTAGCATGAGGAACACCCATCTCCATTGTCCGAATGTGTTATTGTTTTCGGTTAGTAGTGCTACAATTTTTGTCGATAACCATCCTCCAAATGAAGATAAGGTATTTGCTGCTCCCATGATGGTACCTGAAAAATTTGGGGCAATATCCAAACCATTGGTTAGGTAACCGCCTGTTACAGCTCCATTACAAAACAGAGATGCTGTGAGGAGAGTGACAGCCAGTGATGGTATATCACCGTGGAAGAATAAGATGGTCAAGAAGATTGCTGGAGGAGTTAAGGCGAAACATGTCAAAAGTTTTCTTGTGGCAGTAGTTGAAAGCTTGTTAGACCTCAAGATTCGATCAGCAACATAACTAGATGTAACAGCCATAGCGTATTTTCCTGAAACAAAAAAAAAAGAACTTCTTTGAGAAATATTACAAATTTTTGTTAACTGAAATAATTTTGAGAATAAACCCAACATATCAAATAATTCGATCATGATCTCTCCATTGTTCAAGAAGTTCATTCGCAATAATCAATTAACACCTAAATATTAAAATTCAGGATGTGAAAAATAACATAACTGATGTAGAATAGAGATGGAATGCCATCAAAAACATAATGAAGCGATAAACTTAGAACTAATTCGAGAAAAAAGAAGATCGATTGGATGACGGAAAATTCTGGATCATATGGAAGAAAGCAGGCAATCGAAAATGGTCATTCAAGATTGAGAGAGATAGGTAATGAACATTCTGTGTCGCACGAATCTATTGGTACAATTTTAACGATTGTTCGGGCATGAAACGCGTTGCCGGTAGACTAGTTTCAAAATACCTAAATTTTCTTCTTAAATTGAATCGCGTAGAGGTCGTTGAAGACAATCTAGAACAAGTCCACTTTGACCCCAACTGAACTGAACCCGAAAAAAACACGTTGAAGTCGATCAAAAGTCAAAGTAATGTTGACTGTTTTCTTTGATTATCGCGGTGTTATGCACTCAGTCGTCACTGAGATACGAAACTGTGAATTTCAAATTTAAAAAAGCATATAATCATAATTGAAAATGCCTTACGCTGGATTCTCCGATGTGCAGAGAGGTCGAATAGCTGCTCTCGTTGAAGAAGGGGTGACACAGAGGGATAGAGCGGCCACAATGGGGGTATCACAGGGGGTGTTTTCAAAAACCTACGCTGAATACGTGGCTATAATCTCTGCAAAATAGGCCTAGAAGACGTCGTTTTGTGCCGAATTGCAAAAAGAACCCCTAGTACGTCGCACCCCAAACTCCAAAGGCAATTTCTGGAAGCAACAGGAATCAGTGTATCAGTCGAAACGATACATCAGACTTCGTTCAAGGGGTTTATACAGCAGAAGGCACTTAAGAGTTCCAGAGCTAACCAGACAACAAAAAATTAACAGACTTAATTGGTGTATCGAGCACCAAAATTGGAATATTGAGAATTGGCGAAATGTTCTTTTTTCGGATGAGACCATAATTGGTGTTCGATCAGATGACCGTCGGATTCGGGTTTTAAGGGGTCGTGGAAGACAAGCTAGTCTCCGAGCAGCAATACAAATTCCGAAATACCAAGGGGGCAGTGTGATGTTTCGGGGTGGCATTATACTGGTAGGCAAAACAGATTTGATTTCGTATCCTGCGAGTGTAACGGCTAGAAATAACGTGGACCTAGTGCTGGAACCCACAGTGAGACTCTGGCGAGGTGCCCACGGTGAGAATTTCACTTTTATGCAAGATAATGCTTCTCTGTATACCAACAACCTCGGGCCATGTTATCTTGAAACAGAGGGAATCGCTATTTTGGAGTGGTCAGCTTGCTCTCTAGACATAAATCCTATTGAATATTTATGAGATAATCTCAAAGGAAAATTAGATCACGCCAGGATAAACCAAGAACCCCACAACCGCTCATCTAAGTCGCCACAGAAGAGTGGCAGAATATCACCCCAGAGGAGGTCGAAAACCTAATCCAAAGCATGCCTAGACGGATTCAGACTTGTATCAGGGCAATAGGAGGTAATACAAGCTACTGAGGTCGAGGAAGAAACACCTACTCCGTAAGAAAATAATTTCCAATTTTTTACTAGATGAGGAAAGAGCCTCTTATTTTCTTTATTTGTTTCTTCCTTGAAATAAACCTTAATATATTTCTTTTTTCAATTAAAATATCTCAAAAAGGATCAATTCTAACAATCCTTCGAAATTTCCAAAATGCTGAGCTAATATTCAAAGTATCTAGTGATTCCATATACAGTGTGTTCCAACGAAAATTTGACCCCCCCCTATAACTCCGAAATGATTAACATTAGCGAAAAACACCAAGACACGTCGATTTTTGTTTCGAGGGGGAGCATTTTTCGAAATAATTCGAAACTTGTCAGATCAACCCCCTACCCCCAGCAACCCTAATTGTAAAGGTCTGTCAATTCTCCATTTTGGATTCCACTGATTGGATGCTCATCTAAACAGGAAAACGAGATTTATTGAACTTGTATTCAATTGAAAACAAAAAACTAACTTGATTATTACAACAATTGTTCAAAATGACCTCCGCCCACCTCCATACAGTTATACAGACGATTTTCGAACTCTCTTCTCACATTAGCGAAAAATTCAGGAGTCAAAAGTCGGCATTCTGTGATAATCCTCATCCGCAGCTCCTCCAGGTTTTCTGGTCTTGTGGCATAAACTTTAGATTTTAGATGGCCCCACAAAAAAAAAATCTAGGATTTAAATCTGGTGACCTGGCTGGCCACTCAACAGGTCCTCTTCTACCAATCCACCTTCCTGGGAAATTTTCGTCTAAATATTGGCGCACCTGAGCATCATAATGCGGAGGAGCACCGTCTTGTTGAAAACGCATTTCGTCCTCAGAAAGAGTTGGATCGTTCTGTAAAATTTCTGTCAATCTAGGATGTATGTGTTCCTCTAACAACTGTAGGTAGCCATTTCCATTCAGATTACCCTCAATAAAGAAAGGCCCAACTAGATGATTGCCAAAATTCCTGCCCAAACGTTCAACTTCTGAGGCCTTTGCGTGTGGGCCTCTCTAAACCAATGAGGATTCTGTGTCCCAATATCGACAATTATGTCTATTCACTTCACCACTGAGCATAAAGGTGCTTTCATCAGAAAACAGATGTTATTCAGAAATTTTGGATTAGCGTTTAGGTTTTCACTAAGATTTTCACAAAACTGTAAACGACGATCTGGATCATCTTCGTTTATTTCATGCACTAATTTTACCTTGTAGGGTGAAATTTGTGATGTTTCACGATTCTATGGACAGTTGTAGCTGATACACCAGTCAGACGAGATAGTTTTCTGATCGAAGTAGTATTCTCCATTTGTAGATGACCCACTACTGCCACTTCCGTTGCCTCATTTCTGACAGGACATGCCACTTCATGTTTTTGTTTGCCACCGAACCCGTAGCTAGGAATTTGTCAACCAAATATTTAACGTACTGGTGACTGACTCCTTTCTCTTTCAGGATGCTTCCTATCGAATATCCTTGCCGTTTCTTTGGCACAACTGTTATTTCGAAAATACGTCGATACAATTTCGACCCTTTCCTCAGTGGAATAAACCATTTTCAGATTAATTTCAACTGACGAACAACAACAATAATGAGGAACTGATCTGAATAATAATAATATTTCATTGCAAAAATGAGAAATAACAGATGACTGCACGCCAGATGGAAATGAAAAAATGTGAACATTTTCAATGCAGAAATCAGCTTTATGTCTTCGTAATTGATGCTCAACATCATCGTACCCCAATACTTTTAACAGTTTCGAATTAATTTTAGTTGATAATTTCAAATGACGATATTGAATTTTTCGAAAGCGACATCCTGTATGGAGAGCCGAACTGAATGAAATGCTTTAATCATTCTGGATTTCAAAAACCTTTCTGAAGATATGCCACTTGAATTATTTGTATGATTTTCAAGTTGGGGATGCTGAATGGAAGGGGTTGATTGCAAAAATTCTATAACCACACAAGAAAGTCCTATTCTCGGATCAAACATGTTCTCGTATACCGAAATGAACCAGTTTCAAAAGTTATTTGGATTTTCAATGTTCCTGCTTCGGGACACCCTGTATGATGATTCTGAATTTCGAAAATACCAAATTCGAAGAGAAAATTGCAGTACCTTTCCAACGAGGTGCCACTTGACCTATTATCGATCGAATGATTTTTGAGTTGGGGATGCTGGAAATAGGGGTTGATTGCACCAACTCCAAATTCACAAGTGTAGGTCGTTTTTCTAGACCGAGCATAAACCTGCGCTTGCATTATGCCAAAATAAATCTATTTCATTTAGTATTTGGGATTTCCAGGAATTCAACTTCACCCTTGGTTGGGACACCCTGTATGTTAATTTAAAATTCTAAAAATGACAAATCAAGGTGGAGAATTGACAGACCTTTTCAGTAAGGTGCCACTCGACCCTTATTCCCTATGATGAATTTCAAAGTTAGGGTTGCTGGGGGTAGGGGGTTGATCTGAGAAGTTTCGAATTATTTCGAAAAATGCTCCCCCTCGAAACAAAAATCGACGTGTCTTGGTGTTTTTCGCTAATGTTACTCATTTCGGAGTTATAGGGGGGGTCAAATTTTCGTTGGAACACACTGTAAATTTGGTTGTGTGTAAATACACACACCACAAAAATTGTCGCATCACATTCTAAATTCCACAATCGATTAAGCAGCTCGATCGCAGTTTCTTTGTCAACATATGTTTTTGGACATATGTAACATTTGTTTCCATATGATTTCAAACACGTCTGAAACAAGAATGAATACTATCAGTATTCATTTAATTTCTCTTCAGTTTTCAAGCTAAATTAATGCAAGTTTTCTGTGTTTCTTGTGGATTTTCGAATCTTTTAATTTATTGTAATGGCTGCTGAACGTCCTGGACGCTATTTGAGTGATCATGAAGTGGTAAGAATTGTAACACTTCTAGAGGAGGGGCGAGGCCAAAGTCACGTGACTAACTTGTTGAATGTTAACCAAAGTACTTTTTCAAGAGCAATTAATCGGTACCACGAAACAGAGGAATATGGAAGAAAGGCCAGACAGGGAAGAAATCGGATAACAACACCAGTTGATGATCGTTGGCTTCTTTTAACTGCACTAAGAGTTCCGCAGTGTACGGCTACACTCCAACAACTAGAATACTGCTTCCTGAATTTTGGATTAGAAACCATTCGATGCTAGTTGCTTGGTCTCTTCGCGAATGTTTCAAGATAGCAGAATTTTTAAATTTTTCATTAATTCGAAAATTGTTGATATTTTCCATCACAAACTCATCTCTTTTGAATGATATCTTCTTATTTTACACTTCTGAAAGTTACCAAGCGACTCTTGATTGACCAACCTAATGGTTCATATAGTATTGTCGTAAAAGTAGGGTGATGCGACAATTTTTGTGGGGAGTGTAGTTGATTCAGATAAAAGAAAGAATAACTGATTTGATTTGAAGAATATCATATTTTACTTTCTTTTGAATCTTGTGAATAAAGCTTTATTTTAAAATCATGGTTTCTTCACTGAGACAACCGGTAGCACATCACAAATTGGCAGAAGACAGAAATTCCCTGTATACTTTTGAGAAAAGAAAAAACTCTATTAATAATGAAAAATTATTATCAGAACGAACTCAATGCTCCACTTGGCAAAATTTTTGCTCGAATCAATTTATTTCAGTAGTTCTAAAAATAACAACAAACACAAAATATTCATCCCAAATAAATTGAATTCAGACAAAACAATTCCGTGAAATGTGGCGCATTAAACTCATTAAACTTACGAATTGAATATAATTCGAAAACAACAAGCTTTAAATGAATAATGACGTTTAATAGGGTATATAAGTTTTTCATAATGACTAGTAACAAAATTAATTATTTATTTAGTGCAAAGTTAATTTACACCTTAAGCATGTACATACTCGATCATAAAAATGTTGGCAGAGAAGATAAGAACGGAATAATTTCTTGTTAATTGTAGATTTGAACTAACTCCGAGCTGGATAATGAATGACATCCTCTTATACTTTTGTATAATATAATCGCGAGTTAGTCAGCCATATCTACGAGTATATCTGAATAACGAGCAAATAATTAATGAGTTACACCGATATCGAGAAAGTTGAATAATTAATGAGTTGAGCTCTAATCACTTTTTTCCCCATTACTTGTGAGAGAAGGAAAAAAATTTCCGTTTTGATTGATTTGGTAGTTGATACGAGGGTCGTTCAATAATAGTCGAAGAAAATTGTAAAAGTGCAGGGTCAACGTATTGGACGAGATCATCATCAACAGACGAGAGCAACGCCAGAATAGAGAAAAAGCTGGATAGAAATAAGCAGGCTCTCAAATGAAAATAAAGATATCAAGAATGAAATAATAAAATTAATGATATTATAATAAATAAGCATAGCATACCTAAGATTAGAGACAAAGTCCTTCAATAAAACACGCACCAATTGATAAACAACATTTTTACGAAAAAAATTGAAGAGGAAATAAAAATATACCAGAACAAAACGTTTTCATAATGCTGAGAGATTTCAATGCTCAAACTGGAAAGAAAGATTACCTAGTGGTAATAGTGGGTAGACATACCTTACATGACGAAACAAATGATAATAGCCGAAGGATATGTGCCCTGGCGGCAAGGAAGGGTATGATGATAAACAGCACCATGTTTAAGCACAACACAGAATACAGAATGATGTGGATATCACCTGATGATAGATACAACAAACAAAATAATAAACACCTCAAAAAAGTCTAGGGAACACTTAGCAATATCTTTAAAATATGAATTTGATGATTCGAATTTATAGAAATCTTTCGGTTTTTGTTAGGATGTATTGTATATAATATATTCTCAAGAAAACAAAATAATATTTGACTTCTACAAAGCACCTATTATAAAGAAAAATTTGAAATTTGAAAATGACGAAATTTGGTAAAACACAAAAAAATATCCTGAACTAATATTTTCGAAACGATATGGAAGCACTTATATTTTTCAGTACCCAGAAGGTCCACCTCTATTATTAATGACACTTTGGTATCGTCGCGGCATGCTCAATATTAAATTGTCTATTACATTTTGGCCTAAGTCATTCCAAGTTCCTGAACTGCTAATCGAAACTCCTGTTCATGATGGAAGACGTTTTGACGCAGGAGATTTCTTTTTGGAGTGTCCCACACATGCTCGATGGGATTCAGATCTAGGGAGCAGGATGGCCACGGTAGAAGATCGATGAGGAGGGGCATTATCTTGTTGGAAGAGTGGATTTTGACCCATTGTTTGGAGATACGGTACCACTACAAGTAAAACTATCTCATTTGCGTAAGAATTTCCCGTGAGGTTGTTCTGTATGAAAACGAGGTCAGTTCTTCCACCAAGGCGTATACCTCCCCAAAACATCACTGATCCGCCTCCCTGTCTGACAACTTCTCGAGCATGCTTGAGACGGTTTTGCTTTCCAGGTTCCCTCCATATTCGAATTCTTCCCGAATCGGGATAACTACATCTAGATTCAACACTGAAGAGAACTGTGGCCCACCTCTCTTGATCCCAGTTCACGTGTTCTTGGCACCAAGCTAAACGAGCAGCGCGATTTCCATGGGTCAGTTGTCGAACTCTAAAAAGACGTCTGCAGTGGAGTTAACCTTCGTGCAGTCGATTTCTCACAGTTTGATCGGAAATTTGTACATTATGAACTTGTGATAGCTCTTGAGCTAATTGAGATGCTGTGGTAGTACGATCTCTTCTGGCTTGTAAAACAAAAAATCGGTCCTGGGCGACTGTAGTAATCCTGAAATGACCTGTATGGCGTTCTTCTACGCTACCTGTTTCATTGAAACGTGACCATAAACGCTTTATGACACTTGGGCTACTTCCCAGAACCCTGGATACTTCCCGTTGTGAGCTCCCAGCTTGGAGCATGCCAACGGCTCGTAACATCTCTTCTCTAGTCAAATGTCGTCTTTGCATGGTCGAATCACAAAACTTGAATCTTTTATTTGTGCTTACAACAGAAACAAAGTGCCAACTAACTGATTTCAAACACTGAATACATGAAATGATTTTAAGCAGCGTCGCATCTGCTGCATTTTTAGTTTTTTTATGAAAAAAAACTGAAATCTGTTGCGGCACTCTACATAATTTGGCGAGAAATTGATGCAGACGTTCATTTCTTAAAAAAAATCATCCATATTGATCGTTCTGGATACGATATATCGATATTCAGAAGTGTTCCCTAGACTTTTTTGAGGTGTTTGGATCTAAGAACTTTTAGAGGAGCGTGTGCATTCTCAGACCACTGCTTAGTAGCAACTGGAATATACCAAAAAATAAGGAAAACAGAAAAGAAGATAAACAAACCTAAATGGTGTGTATTGAGATTGGGAAGACAGAATGTGACAGACGATTACGCAGAACAAATTGAGGCGAAATTGAAGATTGAAGAATGTAATGGAGACATAGACTTAAGGTGGAAAAAAATCAAACAGAACATAGAAGCGGCATAAGGAAAACATGTAGGATTTCAGGAAGAGAAGAGACAAAAGACTGGTACAATGAAGAGTGCTGGAAAAAAAGTAATCACAAGGCTTAAATGGATAATAACAAACAACCAACAAGGTAGAGAAGAATATAAAATAATAAGAAAGGAATGCACCAAAATAATGATAAAAAATAGAAGAGTAAGGACAGATTGGGAAATGAAGTAAATAGAGGAGTCAAGACAAGAAACAACAAACAAAACAACAGAGTCTACAAAGGAGAAACAAATGGAATAAAAAACAAAAGCGTGGACACCATAATAGAGAAGGATGATTATGAAGAGGTATGGAAGAATTATTTCGGGGACCTTCTCACCGAAACTGAGACAAAATCTGGATTCACCATAACTGAGAATACATTAGAGGCGACACTTGAAGAACCAGGGTAAGAAGAAATAGAAATGTACATGAACAAAAGTCGAAACTGGAAAGCTCCTAGAAGTGACAAAAAAAATATAGACGTATTTAAATATTCAATGCTGCTCATTGAAAAAAAGACCTATGCAAACTAGTGCAAACAATGTGGAGAGAGGAGCGTATGCCAGAGAGTGGAAATGTGCAAAATAGTCACAATACACAAAAAGGAAGACCAAGGCACGTGTCAAAACTACAGAGGAGTAACATTACTTAATACCATATACGAAATTCTATCCTCGACGATGCAGGAACGTTTAGCCGAAGCATCGAAAACAAAAGTAGGACAATACCAAAGCGGGATTAACAAAGCAGATAATGGAGAAGCCTTAGGAACACTCAATAAAAGGACCAGAAGTTATGGCAGTCTTAGAGGAACTTGAAATACACTCGAAATCAAGAAATTTATCGGAATGATACTAAAGAAACAAAACCGTAATAATCCAAAAAGGAGAAACGGAAAAGTTCATATTTGACACTACACTGTTTAAACTAGCACTAAAGCACGTACTAAGAAAGATAAATGAAAGTAATCTGAGAACGGGAAAAACAAATAATAGCATACGCATACGACGTCGCTTAATAACAAAGAAAAGAGATATTATACCGGATACGACAAAGGAGATACAAAAAAAAGGAGGAAAATTGGGACTCAAAATAAACGCAAACAAGACGAAAATACTAAGACAAGTTAAACATTTACAAAACATTCATCAGACTAAGAAAACTATGACAATAACCAAGAAGGATGAAGAAGAAATAAGAATTGTAGGAAGAAAAATATTGCTTTTAATGCTAGGGCCAGTGAAATTAGGCAATAACGAATACAGAATATACAGAGATATCCACCGGGACCGTCCGTTAAAAACTTTTAGAGTTCCAATTACAATATCAAGCTGAAATTTTATACGCGGCCATAACTAGCGATTTCCAATTGAAGTGAAATATTTTCGAGGTGTTACCATTTCCGGTTATACCGGAAGTGGGTCATCACTTTGTTATTTCAAATGGCAATCTACCTTTTTTATTATACATCTAGAACCGACATTTGAGCAAGGCATAAAATACCCAAGTTGTTGGCACTTATCTGTCAAAACTTTTGACAGATTTAATTATTTTTGTTATAAACTCGATTTTTGAGGAACATTTAGAAAAATTGTAGCTCGTAGATCTTTTGCACTACAGACACAATTTTCGCTTGTGTGGATAGAAGAAGGGACAAAGAATTTTTTAAGCAATCTACACATGTCAAATGTTTATTGCGTTGTTTTGTATGATTTTTTTCAATTTGGCCTTTTTCAAACAGCAATAACTCAATTTTTTCAAATGGCAAGTGCCAATTTTTATATCGCCATCAGATGAAGCGTCAAATTTCAGATGGAATTGTAGCAGCATGTACTATACCCATCTCTTATAGTTCCGAAATAATTTGGGAATATATTGAATTTTGATGATTTAGCAAGAACTAACAGAGAATGCTTTGAAATATTTGAATCAAGTAACTGAACTGGCTACGGTCACCTGACAGGTGCCTAAAATTAATGTACTTGTCACTTCGTTCATTCGAATTTGATATTTAAACAAGAATTGTTGGTAATTTGAAGTGAAATTTTCTGAAAAACACCAGATTGATAATAAAATGGCTGATTATTCAAACGAGGATATGTTATATCTCTTTTTAATTCATGGCGAATGTCAAAAAACGGTGGATAGAACTTGCAGGCAATTCAATAACCAATTTCCAAATTTGGCGCCTATGAGTAAAACAAAATTTCGAAAGATTAGAAGCAATTTTCTGCAATTTGGAGGAACAAAATACATAGAAACTAGAAGAAAACCAATTCTCGAGGACGACGACAATCAAATTAATACGCTAGCGTATTTTCGTGCCAATCCACATGCGTCCATTAAGTCAGCATCAATGGATATTGGATTGAGTTAAACTTCCATTCAAAGGATTCTTAAGAAACATAACATGCACCCGTATTCTTTTATCAGACTACAAAAATTGAAATCAACTGATCTTCCCAAGCGGCTAAATTTCTGTGAAAATTTATTAATTCGGCTTCAAGAAGATGAGACAATTCTGCAAATAATTATATGGTCTGATGAAACCAAGTTCAATGAAAGTGGTATAACCAACAGGAAAAATCGACATTTTTGGGCCACAGAAAATCCACATTTCATTGAGGTTATTGATTTCCAAGATAAATTCAGCGTGAACGTTTTTGCAATTTTAATGAATGATTTGTTGGCTTATCACATTTATGAGGAAAATCTTAATGGACAAAGATACCTGGAAATTTTGAGAGGAACATTAGCAAATTTTTTAGATGGATTACCCCTTAACATTCTGAGGGATTGCTATTACCAAATGGATGGTGCACCAGCACATAAAACACGAGCTGTAGATCGGCAGCTAACAGAAATGTTCGAGGATAGATGGTGAGGTAATCAAGGACCAAATTTATGGCCTCCGCGTTCTCTGAATCTGACGACCCTCGATTTTTATTTATGGGGCAAAATCAAGAGTGAAGTGTATCTTATTCCTGTAAGAAGTAAAGAAGAGTTACTAGAGCACATTCATAATGCTTTTCGTAATATTGATCCTGAGGAAACTAGGAGGGCAATTCATCATGTTCGTATACCAGCTGTCAAGTATAGAGCACACTGAAATAACGACAATTCTTGTTGAAATATCAAATTCGAATGAACGAAGTGACAAGTACATTAATTTTAGGCACCTGTCAGGTGAGCGTAGCCAGTTCAGCTACTCAAATATTTCGAAGCATTCTCTGTTAGTTTTTGCGAAATCATCAAAATACAATATATTCCCAAATTATTTCGGAGATGGGTATAGTACATGCTTATACAATTCCATCCAAAATTTGACGCTTCATCTGATGGCGATATGAAAATTGGCACGTGCAATTTGAAAAATTGAGTTAAAAAGGCCAAATTGAAAAAATCATACAAAACAACGCAATAAACATTCGACATGTGTAGATTGCTTAAAAAATTCCTTGATCCTTCTTCTATCCACCAAAGCAAAAATTGTGTCTGTAGTGCAAAAGATCTTCGAGCTACAATTTTTTTTAAATGTTCCTCAAAAATCGAGTTTATAACAAAAATAATTAAATCTGTCAAAAGTTTTGACTGATAAGTGCCAATAACTTGGGTATTTTATGCCTGGCTCAAATTTCGGTTCTAGATGTATAATAAAAAAAGGTAGATTGCCATTTGAGATAACAAAGTGATGACCCACTTCCGGTATAACCGGAAATGGTATCACTTCGAAAATATTTCACTCCAATTGGAAATCGCTAGTTATGGCCGCGTATAAAATTTCAGCGTGATATTGTAATTGGAACTTAAAAAGTTTTTAACGGACGGCCCCGGTGGATATCTCTGTATACAAACTAAGAAATAAACCAAATTATGAAGTACAAAGATGTTGTAAAAAAATTTAAGAGTGGGTAGTAAAATGGTTAGGGTATGTATGGAGGGTAGGTGAAGGAGCAACAATATTTGCAATGCTGCAATGGGACCTGAGGCCAAAGAGAAGACGAGGCCGACCAAGATCAAAGAGACAGGGATGAGTCTTCTCGCCGACGCTCCTTAGTCTGTATTCGGAAAGAATAATGTCTAAAGCTTTAGAAGGAGTCGAGGAAGGCATCTTTTTGAATGGGGAACTAATAAATAACCTCCGATACGAGGACGATATGGTGCTTATAGCAACAAGAGCTGACGGGCTGCAATTGCTGATAGACCGAGTAAACGCGGCCAGCGAAAAGTATGGCATTAAAATGAATATAAAGAAGACCAAACTCATGGTAATCAGCAAAAATGAAGACATTCCTGTCGCTCTACAACTGAGGAGTCAGCAAATCGAACGCTGCACACAATTTAAATACCTCGGCTGTCTAGTCAACAGAAAATGGGAAATGAGACGTGAGATATAGAGTAGAATTGAACAGGCTCGAGCAGTTGCTAACTAGTAGAAACCTGAGTTTGGATCTAAGGTTGCAAATGGTCCGTTGTTATGTTTCTTAGTAGTGCTGTATGCTATAGAAGGCTGGACGCTGACTCAGTGCCTAGAGAAGAAAATTGAAGCATTCGAAATGTGGGTATACCGGAGAAGGCTTAGGATCTCTTGGAGAGACCACGTATCTAACTTAGAAGTCGTTCGCATGATCGGACGTGGTGTTCAGCTCACAGAAATCAAAAAACGGAAACTCCAGTACTTTGGTCATGTTGTGCGAAATGAAAAGTACAAGCTCCTACAACTTATTTTCCAAGGCAAAATCAAAGGGAGGCGTGCACCTAGAGGGAGAAGGACGTCCTGGCTGAAAAGCCTTCGACAAGAGTACAAGAGTACGCTGTAGTCTTCAAGGTTCAAATTGCTACGATAATTGTCAATCTTCGTTGACGAAGAGGCACAGAAAGAAGAAGAAGATCAATATGGCTGTATGAAGTTGAAGATGACCTCACTAGAGCAAGAGTCACAAGATGTAGGAAAAAAACAGTGGAAAGGAAATTATGGAGACAAATAAGTAGACAGATGTAACTAGAGAAAGAAGGGAGTGATTCATCTTCAAAAAGAACGAATCTATAGAGCTTGGGGTGCAACTAGGAATGTTAAACCCATAATCCCGCATCAATAACCATTCCATATTCAGGGACCCTGTATTTGCGTCATATTTACGAAACATATACCCCGTGAATGAAGAGCTTATACTGTACAACGTAAATTGGGAAGGATTTTCGGAATTATATCGTGATCACCGCAATATGCCGTGAAAATCATCGTGATATATCAAGCCAATATAATATAAATAATATTCAGCGTAGTAAATATAAAAGCCCTTTCAAATGTAATCCGAAGAAATAAAATCAGTCTAATTTTGCGGTTAGCATTACGTCATTTGCTTATCTATTTCAATTGCGTGCGATGTGACGATAATTATCGATTGATGATGGCTTTGTACAGCTGTTTGGAGAATATTATGTTTTTCAGATAAGTATTAAATGAAAGGGTAAAACCCTATGAAATGTTTTTCTCAAAGTGTGACGATATTCGAAACGCGTGTAGAATTTGAAATAAACAAAAATTAATTGCTGTGGAAAAAGAGCGAGTTAGACGGGATGATCATACCCGTATTATACAGGGTGATACTTGGAAACAAGGATTTTCGAAAAAGTTGTAAGAATTCCGAATTATAATAGCATTCGTGGAATACTTTGATCAGTATAAATTAAGTTTTGTTAAAAAGTACTGGGAATTAATAATATGGAAAATCTGCTTGAAACGAATTTTTTCCTAAGCACAACTGTTTTCTATACTGACACAGATTTTGAATGCGATCTGTCATTTGGTTTGTTAAAACTGCTCGATTTTGTTGCGATTTCAACAATGGATAATTTAGAACGTAGGATTTGTCTCAAATTTTGTATTGCAAATAGAATTTCGTAAGCCAAATCACTAAAAATGTTACAAAAATCTTACGGTGAATCGACTTTAACGAAAATACGTGCGTATGAGTGGTACAGTACACTCAACAACAAACCGAGATGTCGTGGAATATTTTCCTCGTTTTGGTCAACCATCAACATCTTGATGTTAACTGTTAACTGATGTTAACTGATGTTAACATCAATAAAGTGAAAGAAATGGAATTGAAAATCGTCATTCAAGATTGAGAGAGATAAACAATGAACTTTTTGTGTCTCAGGAATTCGTACCATCTCAAATGATTTTTGGGCATGAAACGTGTTGTCGCTCGACTTTCAAAAGACTTAAATTCCCTTGAAAAATTGAATCGTGTAAAGGTCGCAGAAGACATGCTAGAACAAGTCAATTCCGGCCACATATTTATAAAACGCATTGTAACTGGTGATGAGACATGGGTTTATGAGTTTGACATGATTTCAACCGTGTGGGTCCGGTGAAAGAATAAGCCCTGCCTGTCGAATAAGAGGCGACTAAAAGGACATTGGTGGTAGAAGGAGGTTCTAAATCCTTCGCCCGAGGAGGTACTATCCCGTATTCCTGAGAATGTGGTGAAGTGTCTTTGGCAGAACCTCCTTTTTTCATGCCACTGAAGTGTTTCCTCATGTGGAATGTGCGTCGGCACCCTTCCCCTTCTCCTAAGCCCTTACCTCAAAAACGAGAAGAAATAATAGTCGCTGGGGACCAAATCTGGCGAATACGGGGCATGAGGAAGCAATTCGAAGCGTAATTCGTGCAATTCCGCCATTGTTCTGATAGATTTGTGAGCTGGTGCATTGTCTTGTCCATTTTTTTCAATACCAAAACTTGTTTACTATAAAGGGTATAGCGTCACAATTTGTTGACAGATTGAGCTGAAATTTTGGAAGAATGCGTTTGAAGGTTAGTACTTTTAAAATAGCTTAGCCTTCAACATCTTGAAAAGTCTAGTATGCCCGCAAAAGCATCGTTAGCGATATACAGGGTGTTGAAATATTTAGGTTTTTTCTTATGATTACTTCCATCTTGATGAAATTCGAAAGAGTCGCTGTAATTATCACTACCTATCAGCGAAATATCAACGAAAGTGAAATAATAACAATTAAATTAGAGTTGTCGAAAAATAATTATCTGTAAGTGAAAAAAATAACCGAACGATTATTTTGCTTTCACCGTACATGAAATCGATCAATTTTTTCAATAAAACTGTGGTAGATACGGAAAAATGCAAGATATGATAAAGATTAGAAAATAATCAAAAAAAGTTGTAGGGGTAGGAAGGACACATAATCTCTGAAAAAATACTACCCTGTAGATTTTCATGATTGTTTCTATGATCTGATTATGTAGATTTTTAAATGTCACCCATGTGCCGAATTTGAAATCCGTATCTGAAAAACTGTAGTAATTATAAGAAAAACCCTGATTTCAACAACCTGTGTTTGTATTTTAGACACGCTGTGTCTATGTCAAGAGCAGATAACTAAGTTGACAACTCGAATATTTGGCGTTGTATCACACTAAAATACCGTACTCCACTTCAACAAAACTTCAGTTCAAATTTCAACTCGCGTTCCGCCAAATAAGTTGGTATCACTAGGACAGGATAGTACACTGATTCTACATGTCTACATCTCTATCATTTATATTTAATATATTCCTGCTTTATGCTTAAGGAAATATCTTCGTGATTTCTCTATTAGTATGCGTGCGTAAGCTAACAAACTGTAGAGTACACTGAAAGGAATCGAACTTTCTCCTTGTTCAGTAGAATTTCGCATTTTATTACCTGAATACTTTCAGAAGCGTTCAGTGTATTCTATCATTTTATCAATTTTACATTCTCAGAATCTATTTCTATGGCCTTGAAAAATAGCATATTGGCCAACGCCGGATTTTTCTGTACGTCCGTAATTTGAAAGTGCGTCATGTTCTTCTATATTAATGAATAAGTGCGAAAGATTTCGCGAGGTGGTTCACCTGAACATACTAGGCTGTTCAAGATGCTGAGGCCTCTCAGAGAAAACATACGATTCAAGGCAAAATTTGTATTTATTATTCAACATACTCTCCTTTTAGCTCAATACACTTATTTCAACGGTCTTCAAGCATTGCAATGCCTTTTGAATAGTACGATTCATCATGGTCTTTAAAATACTCCTCAGTTTCGGCTTCAACTTCTTCATTGGTCGCAAATATCTCTCCCTGGAGCCATCCCTTCAAAAATGAGAAGAGATAATAGTCGCTGGGGACCAAATCTGGCGAATACGGGGCATGAGGAAGCAATTCGAAGCGTAATTCGTGCAATTCCGCCATTGTTCTGATAGATTTGTGAGCTTGTGCATTGTCTTGTCCATTTTTTTCAATACCAAAACTTGTTTACTATAAAGGGTTTAGCGTCACAATTTGTTGACAGATTGAGCTGAAATTTTGGAAGAATGCGTTTGAAGGTTAGTACTTCTTAAAATAGCTTAGCCTTCAACATCTTGAAAAGTCTAGTATGCCCGCAAACGCATCGTTAGCGATATACAGGGTGTTGAAATATTTAGATTTTTTCTTATGATTACTTCCATCTTGATGAAATTCGAAAGAGTCACTGTAATTATCACTACCTATCAGCGAAATATCAACGAAAGTGAAATAATAACAATTAAATTAGAGTTGTCGAAAAATAACTATCTATAAGTGAAAAAATAAGCGAACGATTATTTTGCTTTCACCGTACATGAAATTGATCAATTTTTTCAATAAAACTGTGGTAGATACGGAAAAATGCAAGATATGATAAAGATTAGAAAATAATCAAAAAAAGTTGTAGGGGTAGGAAGGACACAATCTCTGAAAAAATACTACCCTGTAGATTTTCATGATTGTTTCTATGATCTGATTATGTAGATTTTTAAATGTCACCCATGTGCCGAATTTGAAATCCGTATCTGAAAGACTGTAGTAATTATAAGAAAAACCCTGATTTCAACAACCTGTGTTTGTATTTTAGACACGCTGTGTCTATGTCAAGAGCAGATAACTAAGTTGACAACTCGAATATTTGGCGTTGTATCACACTAAAATACCGTACTCCACTTCAACAAAACTTCAGTTCAAATTTCAACTCGCGTTCCGCCAAATAAGTTGGTATCACTAGGACAGGATAGTACACTGATTCTACATGTCTACATCTCTATCATTTATATTTAATATATTCCTGCTTTATGCTTAAGAAAATATCTTCGTGATTTCTCTATTAGTATGCGTGCCTAAGATAATAAACTGTAGAGTACACTGAAAGGAATCAGACCTTTTTCCTTGTTCAGTAGATTTTTGCATTTTATTACTTGAATACTTTTAGAAGCGTTCAGTGTATTCTATCATTTTATCAATTTTACATTCTCAGAATCTATTTTTATGGCCTTGAAAAAAAGCATATTGGCTAACGCCGGATTTTTCTGTACGTCCGTAATTTAAAAGTGCGTCATGTTCTTCTATATTAATTAATAAGTGCATAAGATTTCGCGAGGTGGTTCCGTTGAACATACTAGGCTGTTCAAGATGCTGCAGGCCTCTTAGAGAAAACATAAGATTTAAGCCAAAATTTGTATTTATTATTCAATATATTCTCCTTTTAGCTCAATACACATATTTCAACGGTCTTCAAGCATTGCAATGCCATTTGAATAGTACCATTTATCATGGTCTTTAAAATACTCCTCAGTTTCGGCTTCAACTTCTTCATTGGTCGCAAATTTATTCTCACTGGAGCCATCTCTTCAAATTTGGGAAGAGATAATAGTCGCCGGGGGCTAAATCTGGCGAATGCGGGGAATGACGAAGCAATTCGAAGCGTAATTCGTGCAATTCCGCCATTGTTCTGATAGATTTGTGAGCTGGTGCATTGTCTTGTCCATTTTTTTTCAATACCAAAACTTGTTTACTATAAAGGGTATAGCGTCACAATTTGTTGAAAGATTGAGCTGAAATTTTGGAAGAATGCGTTTGAAGGTTAGTACTTCTTAAAATAGCTTAGACTTCAACAACTTGAAAAGTCTAGTATGCCCGCAAACGCATCGTTAGCGATATACAGGGTGTTGAAATATTTAGATTTTTCTTATGATTACTTCCATCTTGATGAAATTCGAAAGAGTCACTGTAATTATCACTACCTATCAGCGAAATATCAACGAAAGTGAAATAATAACAATTAAATTAGAGTTGTCGAAAAATAACTATCTATAAGTGAAAAAATAAGCGAACGATTATTTTGCTTTCACCGTACATGAAATTGATCAATTTTTTAATAAAACTGTGGTAGATACGGAAAAATGCAAGATATGATAAAGATTAGAAAATAATCAAAAAAAGTTGTAGGGGTAGGAAGGACACATAATCTCTGAAAAAATACTACCCTGTAGATTTTCATGATTGTTTCTATGATCTGATTATGTAGATTTTTAAATGTCACCCATGTGCCGAATTTGAAATCCGTATCTGAAAAACTGTAGTAATTATAAGAAAAACCCTGATTTCAACAACCTGTGTTTGTATTTTAGACACGCTGTGTCTATGTCAAGAGCAGATAACTAAGTTGACAACTCGAATATTTGGCGTTGTATCACACTAAAATACCGTACTCCACTTCAACAAAACTTCAGTTCAAATTTCAACTCGCGTTCCGCCAAATAAGTTGGTATCACTAGGACAGGATAGTACACTGATTCTACATGTCTACATCTCTATCATTTATATTTAATATATTCCTGCTTTATGCTTAAGAAAATATCTTCGTGATTTCTCTATTAGTATGCGTGCGTAAGCTAACAAACTGTAGAGTACACTGAAAGGAATCGAACTTTCTCCTTGTTCAGTAGAATTTTGCATTTTATTACCTGAATACTTTTCAGAAGCGTTCAGTGTATTCATTTTATCAATTTTACATTCTCAGAATCTGTTTATATGGCCTTGAAAAATAGCATATTGGCCAACGCTGGATTTTTCTGTACGTCCGTAATTTAAAAGTGCGCCATGTTCTTCTATATTAATGAATAAGTGCAAAGATTTCGCGAGGTGGTTCACCTGAACATACTAGGCTGTTCAAGATGCTGCAGGCCTCTTAGAGAAAACATAAGATTTAAGCCAAAATTTGAATTTATTATTCAATATATTTTCCTTTTAGCTCAATACACATATTTCAACGGTCTTCAAGCATTGCAATGCCATTTGAATAGTACCATTTATCATGGTATTTAAAATACTCCTCAGTTTCGGCTTCAACTTCTTCATTGGTCGCAAATTTATTCTCACTGGAGCCATCTCTTCAAATTTGGGAAGAGATAATAGTCGCCGGGGGCTAAATCTGGCGAATGCGGGGGATGACGAAGCAATTCGAAGCGTAATTCGTGCAATTTCGCCATTGTTCTGATAGATTTGTGAGCTGGTGCATTGTCTTGTCCATTTTTTTTTAATACCAAAACTTGTTTACTATAAAGGGTATAGCGTCACAATTTGTTGAAAGATTGAGCTGAAATTTTGGAAGAATGCGTTTGAAGGTTAGTACTTCTTAAAATAGCTTAGCCTTCAACATCTTGAAAAGTCTAGTATGCCCCCAAACGTAGCGATATACAGGGTGTTGAAATATTTAGATTTTTTCTTATGATTACTTCCATCTTGATGAAATTCGAAAGAGTCACTGTAATTATCACTACCTATCAGCGAAATATCAACGAAAGTGAAATAATAACAATTAAATTAGAGTTGTCGAAAAAATAACTATCTATAAGTGAAAAAATAAGCGAACGATTATTTTGCTTTCACCGTACATGAAATTGATCAATTTTTTAATAAAACTGTGGTAGATACGGAAAAATGCAAGATATGATAAAGATTAGAAAATAATCAAAAAAGTTGTAGGGGTAGGAAGGACACATAATCTCTGAAAAATACTACCCTGTAGATTTTCATGATTGTTTCTATGATCTGATTATGTAGATTTTAAATGTCACCCATGTGCCGAATTTGAAATCCGTATCTGAAAACTGTAGTAATTATAAGAAAACCCTGATTTCAACAACCTGTGTTTGTATTTTAGACACGCTGTGTCTATGTCAAGAGCAGATAACTAAGTTGACAACTCGAATATTTGGCGTTGTATCACACTAAAATACCGTACTCCACTTCAACAAAACTTCAGTTCAAATTTCAACTCGCGTTCCGCCAAATAAGTTGGTATCACTAGGACAGGATAGTACACTGATTCTACATGTCTACATCTCTATCATTTATATTTAATATATTCCTGCTTTATGCTTAAGAAAATATCTTCGTGATTTCTCTATTAGTATGCGTGCGTAAGCTAACAAACTGTAGAGTACACTGAAAGGAATCGGACTTTCTCCTTGTTCAGTAGAATTTTTCATTTTATTACCTGAATACTTTCAGAAGCGTTCAGTGTATTTTATCATTTTATCAATTTTACATTCTCAGAATCTGTTTCTATGGCCTTGAAAAATAGCATATTGGCCAACGCTGGATTTTTCTGTACGTCCGTAATTTAAAAGTGCGTCATGTTCCTCTATATTAATGAATAAGTGCGAAAGATTTCGCGAGGTGGTTCACCTGAACATACTAGGCTGTTCAAGATGCTGCAGGCCTCTCAGAGAAAACATAAGATTTAAGCCAAAATTTGTATTTATTATTCAATATATTCTCCTTTTAGCTCAATACACTTATTTCAACGGTCTTCAAGCATTGCAATGCCATTTGAATAGTACCATTTATCATGGTCTTTAAAATACTCCTCAGTTTCGGCTTCAACTTCTTCATTGGTCGCAAATTTATTTTCACTGGAGCCATCTCTTCAAATTTGGGAAGAGATAATAGTCGCCGGGGGCTAAATCTGGCGAATGCGGGGAATGACGAAGCAATTCGAAGCGTAATTCGTGCAATTCCGCCATTGTTCTGATAGATTTGTGAGCTGGTGCAGTGTCTTGTCCATTTTTTTCAATACCAAAACTTGTTTACTATAAAGGGTTTAGCGTCACAATTTGTTGACAGATTGAGCTGAAATTTTGGAAGAATGCGTTTGAAGTTTAGTACTTCTTCAAATAGCTTAGCCTTCAACATCTTGAAAAGTCTAGTATGCCCGCAAACGTATCGTTAGCGATATACGGGGTGTTCAAATATTTAGATTTTTTCTTATGATTACTTCCATCTTGATGAAATTCGAAAGAGTCACTGTAATTATCACTACCTATCAGCGAAATATCAACGAAAGTGAAATAATAACAATTAAATTAGAGTTGTCGAAAAAATAACTATCTATAAGTGAAAAAAATAAGCGAACGATTATTTTGCTTTCACCGTACATGAAATTGATCAATTTTTTTAATAAAAACTGTGGTAGATACGGAAAAAATGCAAGATATGATAAAGATTAGAAAATAATCAAAAAAAGTTGTAGGGGTAGGAAGGACACATAATCTCTGAAAAAATACTACCCTGTAGATTTTCATGATTGTTTCTATGATCTGATTATGTAGATTTTTAAATGTCACCCATGTGCCGAATTTGAAATCCGTATCTGAAAAACTGTAGTAATTATAAGAAAAACCCTGATTTCAACAACCTGTGTTTGTATTTTAGACACGCTGTGTCTATGTCAAGAGCAGATAACTAAGTTGACAACTCGAATATTTGGCGTTGTATCACACTAAAATACCGTACTCCACTTCAACAAAACTTCAGTTCAAATTTCAACTCGCGTTCCGCCAAATAAGTTGGTATCACTAGGACAGGATAGTACACTGATTCTACATGTCTACATCTCTATCATTTATATTTAATATATTCCTGCTTTATGCTTAAGGAAATATCTTCGTGATTTCTCTATTAGTATGCGTGCGTAAGCTAACAAACTGTAGAGTACACTGAAAGGAATCGAACTTTCTCCTTGTTCAGTAGAATTTTGCATTTTATTACCTGAATACTTTCAGAAGCGTTCAGTGTATTCTATCATTTTATCAATTTTACATTCTCAGAATCTGTTTCTATGGCCTTGAAAAATAGCATATTGGCCAACGCTGGATTTTTCTGTACGTCCGTAATTTAAAAGTGCGTCATGTTCTTCTATATTAATGAATAAGTGCGAAAGATTTCGCGAGGTGGTTCACCTGAACATACTAGGCTGTTCAAGATGCTGCAGGCCTCTTAGAGAAAACATAAGATTTAAGCCAAAATTTGAATTTATTATTCAATATATTTTCCTTTTAGCTCAATACACATATTTCAACAATCTTCAAGCATTGCAATGCCATTTGAATAGTACCATTTATCATGGTCTTTAAAATACTCCTCAGTTTCGGCTTCAACTTCTTCATTGGTCGCAAATTTATTCTCACTGGAGCCATCTCTTCAAATTTGGGAAGAGATAATAGTCGCCGGGGGCTAAATCTGGCGAATGCGGGGAATGACGAAGCAATTCGAAGCGTAATTCGTGCATTTCCATCATTGTTCTGATAGATTTGTGAGATGGTGCATTGTCTTGTCCATTTTTTTCAATACCAAAACTTGTTTACTATAAAGGGTATAGCGTCACAATTTGTTGAAAGATTGAGCTGAAATTTTGGAAGAATAGCGTTTGAAGGTTAGTACTTCTTAAAATAGCTTAGCCTTCAACATCTTGAAAAGTCTAGTATGCCCGCAAACTCATCGTTAGCGATATACAGGGTGTTGAAATATTTAGATTTTTTCTTATGATTACTTCCATCTTGATGAAATTCGAAAGAGTCACTGGAATTATCACTGCCTATCAGCGAAATATCAATGAAAGTGAATTAATAACAATCAAGTTAGAGTTGTAGAAAAATAACTATCTACAAGTGAAAAAACAACCGAACGATTATTTTGCTTTCACCGTACATGAAATTGATCAATTTTTTTAATAAAAACTGTGGTAGATACGGAAAAAATGCAAGATATGATAAAGATTAGAAAATAATTAAAAATTTATAAAAGAATATTTTGAATTGTCCGGGGCGTGCCGGTAAAAAGTTGTAGGGGTAGGAAGGACACATAATCTCTGAAAAAATACTACCCTGTAGATTTTCATGATTGTTTCTATGATCTGATTATGTAGATTTTAAAATGTCACCCATCTGCCGAATTTGAAATCAGCATCTGAAGAACTGTAGTAATCATAAGAAAAAAACTGATTTCAACACCCTATATTTCAGTAACGAAGCGTTTGCGGTCATATGTTCATATGAACTTTTCGTCATGAAATGGCTTGATGGCTCAACGAGAAATCTTTCGCACCTATTCATTTACACCCTGTTTAAAATGAATGAAAGAGGTGAAAGAATTGAGACAAATACAAGTAAACGATGATTAAATGCTCAATGCGTTTCGATACACAGTATCTTTGTCAAGAGCGAATGAATACTACAAATATATCCTACTAACAAATTTTTATATATACTAAAGAGGCAATCCACTCAGAGCTATCCATACTAATGTTTAATAAGGGTGAAATAAATTTAATAAGGGTGAGTAATTTATGTCTACCTGATCATTAAGAATTTACGGTGAATACCTAAATATAAAAATATAAAAAAATAATTGCAATCTGCACAATCCAATCTATAAACACCTGATTTATTTTCTTTATTAATTGGCGATTTATAATTCCTGATAAATGAACCTAAATTTGTTGATGTTTTGAACGCTATATTTAAATTTGAATTTTTAAGAAGGATTTCACATTATTGCTAATATTGCCTATATATGTTAAACTATTGAATTTTTTGTCTTGGTGTTCACCAAATCGGTACATCCTTACCAACATAAGTTGAAGCATTTAATAGCTATATACATAGACTCTTGAGCACACCGATGTCTAATGATAATTATTTCAAAGAATTGAATTTGATAAAACAGATCGCAATAAATAATGGTTATGATGCAAATTTAGTTAGCAGCATATTATATAAGAAAAACAAAAATTAGTTTTACAACATATATACCCAATCGGTGAACACAAGACAAGAAATTCAATAGTTTAACATATACAGCGATACCTCGAAAGAAAGGTATTATCTTTGTCTGCATTCCTGTGAATGAATTTTCATTTTTGATTGAAAACTATAGAAGATACAGAGTGAGCTACTGAAAAATAGAGGAGACTATCTATCGTCCTGAGCAATTCAAGTATCAGTGCAAAAAAAACGGAACAGATTCATTCCAGATCAAAGGCTGTCATCTTTGATCTGAATGAATCTATTCCAGTTTTTCGCACTAATACTCCAATAGTCTTGGGGCGATAGTCTTCTCTATTTTCAGTGGCTCACTCTGTATCTTCTACAATTTTCAATCAAAAATGAAATTCTTTCACGGGAATGCAGACAAAGATAATACCTTTCTTTTGAGCTATCACTCGACCCATCTATCCTCTTCCAAATTTTCAAGGGTTGTCACCCCTGCTCCAGGGGTTGAAATTCGAGATGACGATGGTACTTGATGATGACTGCCATTGATCAGCATGATCTGTTCCATTTTACCTCACTGAAACTTGAATAGTGTCAGAGAAATAATCTTCCCTATCTTTCAGTTGCTCACCCTGTATCTTTTACAGTTTTTAATTAAAAATGGAAATTCGTTCAAGGCAATGTAGACAAAGATACCACCTTTCTTTTTAGTCATCACACGACCCATCTTCCATATTCAAAATGTTAAAGGATTGCAACCCCCGCTCAGGGAGTTGATATTTCAGGTAAATGTTGTACCCCAAAAGATGTCCCCCTTGAAACAAAAATTGACCTGTTTTTGCGTTTTGATCAGAAATGAATATCTTGGTAGATATAGCCACTGTTTAGTTTTCGTTGAAGCAACCTGTATAGGCAATATTAGCAATAATGTAAAATCCCTTCTTAAATATTCAAATTTAAATATAGCGTTCAAAACATAAACAAATTTAGGTTCATTTATCAGGAATTATAAGTCTCCAATTAATAATGAAAATAAATCAGGTGTTCATAGATTGGATTGTGCAGATTGCAATTGTTTTCATATAGGTAGACCAGGAAGAAATTTTAATGTTGAAATCTCTGAACATAACGCAGTGTCATCAATGGAAAAACCGATTCAAATTATTCAAATCATCTTAGGGAAAATGGTCACTTTTTCAATTCAGAAATTAAAATCCTTCATTCTTAGAATAGAGGTATAAAACTCAACCTTCTGGAAGTACTTGAAATTAACAGATTTAGGTATTCATCGGAAATTTTTAATGATCAGGTAGACATAAATAACTCACCCTTATTAAATTTATTTCCTAAACATTAGTTCAAGTACGGATAGCTCTGAGTAGATTGCCTCTTCAGTATATATAAAATTTGTTAGTAAGATATATTTGTAGTATTCATTCGCTCTCGACAAAGATACTGTGTATCGAAACGCGTCGAGCATTTAATAATATATTTCAGTAGAAATCATCGTTTACTTGTATTTGTGAAAATAGAGTTCTATCACGTAAAAGCCTCGTCAATTGAATTTTTTGAAAGAATTAAACCCTGTTCAACACTTTGTTATTAGTTTTATTTCAATTTCTATGAGTACTATTTCGATTGCTGGTGGATTAGTGGAAAAACAATTCTTCAACGTATCAACATATATCATATGAATTTGAATTTTCGATTTTGTGCCTTAATTTCTTGGTGTATTAAGTGATGTGTTTAATATACATAGGGTCTTTCTGTTAATGCTGAAACTAGCGCTCCTGTAGCTCTAACGTTTTGGTCATTAATTAATCAATTAATTACCTATGAAGAAATTTGTTCAAAACAGCTATCTAATTATTAGTGTAAATATCAATAAAACTTCCTTTAACGACCAAAGCAAAAAATACTGACCATGAAATCAATCAATTAAGAACTATATTAAATTAATGTTTTAATAAATACAATAATCACTAATAATCAATCTTTCCTTTGAAGAAAAGTAGGGGTGCTCTATCAACTAGATTAAGCAGTTATTATAAATTCACCTTACACCATACACAAAGTTATTTCAATGCATATAAAAGTCACAGTTAAATGTCACTTACGCTCTTACATATTTCCTATTGTCATTAAAAGTTTTTCTACGTATTCATTGTTTATGCTTGGAGCTCTGTATTCTTATGCATATATGGAAATCAAAGCAGGATAGAAAAATGTCACTATACACAATAAATCATACGTTCTTGGACTTGAAGTAAACATTGAGTATTTTTATATTTGTACCTTATCAAGAAAAGTTGTTCATATTTAGTGAACTGAAACGTTAAAATACTCTTAAACGTTTTAGTTAAATACTCAATACCGTTAGAATAAGTTAGTATTTTATTTTATTATTTTAGAAGCGTTTGTAACGTCTTTCATACTAAACGCCTTTGAGTGCTTGAATTACTACTGTGTCCAAGAAGTAAGGTGACATTTGAATTTAAACTGCGCGCGCAAATGATTTAGGGCAGTGTTCTTATTCTTATTTGAATTTGGGAGGCTTTTACTTGGTAAAATTCCATTATCAATAATAAAAAACAAGTACTGTGTTTTAAGGAATTTTACTTAATAATTGCGATTCGTAACGCGTTTCACTACACCGTAGCTTCTTCAGACGAATGATTATGCAGAAAAATGTAAATGAGAATATAACTATAAATGTTCTTGAGTAATTAAAAGCTTATTGGTCGCCTCCTCCTAAGTGGTTATTTATGACAGGTATATCCAATAAAATTAAGGAATAGATTGCTCCCCGAAAAGATTCAATAGAGGTGAAGGGCTTAAATCGACTTGTTCATTGATGAGTCTACCTGAGTGTTTGTATTTATTTATTTCTAAAGTTTCCCAAAGATCTACCTTCCAATATTTATTATCTGTATGCAAAATTTCAAACTGTGGGTCGATAGAATGATTATTTTCTAAGAGATGATTCGCGTAATTTGAATCTGATTTTTATTTGAAAAACTGCGTTTATGTTCCGATATTCTAATATTAAAATTTCTATGTGTTCTACCAATGTAGAAATTATCACAGTCATTGCAATTCAATCTATAAACACCTGATTTATTGTTTTTACCTGGTTTGGTTTTATTATTTTTATATATTTGCCTAAATTATTATTAGTTTGGAAAGCTATGTTGAAATTATTGCTACTTAAGAATGATTTCAGTTTCTCACTTGTAATGCCAACGTAGGTTAAGGTGTTGAATTTTTGTTTCAATTTATCGACAGGGTAAACTTCATTCAATGCGATTCTACTTTGTTTTTATTTAAAATATTATTTATTAGTTTGGGATTGTAACCATTATTTTTGGCTATTTGTTTAATCAAATTTAGTTCTTTGTTGAAATTTTCAATACTATCATTAAATCAGATATTCTTTCATTATTAAAAATTTGTTTAGATCAAAATTATTTCCATTTCAATTACAAATATTATACTATTGAAGACGGCTTGATTATGGGCAATCCGTTGAGTCCTTTGTTAGCAGAAATTTTCATGAATAACTTAGAGAAAGTAATTCATAATCATCCACTCAGTAAATATTGTTTATACTGGTATCGCTATGTAGACGATATCATTATTTGCTTCACAGGAACAGATAGACAGTTGAAAATTTTCGAAAATCATATAAATTCATTACATCCAAAAATTGCATTCACAACCGAAATAGAAAGCAATAATTCGATAAATTTCTTAGACGTAACAATTTCGAATGAAAATGGAAAACATGTTTTCGCAATTTACCATAAGCCGTCACATACAGATATTATAATACATAACTCGTCGTGTCATCCATATCAACATAAAATGTCAGCATTCAATAGTTTTATTCATAGATTGATTAACATCCCGCTATCACCAGAAAATTTCAACAAAGAACTAAATTTGATTAAACAAATAGCCAAAAATAATGGTTACAATCCCAAACTAATAAATAATATTTTAAATAAAAAACAAAGTAGAATCGCATTGAATGAAGTTTACCCTGTCGATAAATTGAAACAAAATTCAACACCTTAACCTACGTTGGCATTACAAGTGAGAAACTGAAATCATTCTTAAGTAGCAATAATTTCAACATAGCTTTCCAAACTAATAATAATTTAGGCAAATATATAAAAATAATAAAACCAAACCAGGTAAAAACAATAAATCAGGTGTTTATAGATTGAATTGCAATGACTGTGATAATTTCTACATTGGTAGAACACATAGAAATTTTAATATTAGAATATCGGAACATAAACGCAGTTTTTCAAATAAAAATCAGATTCAAATTACGCGAATCATCTCTTAGAAAATAATCATTCTTTCGACCCACAGTTTGAAATTTTGCATACAGATAATAAATATTGAAAGGTAGATCTTTGGGAAACTTTAGAAATAAATAAATACAAACACTCAGGTAGACTCATCAATGAACAAGTCGATTTAAGCCCTTCACCTCTATTGAATCTTTTCGGGGAGCAATCTATTCCTTAATTTTATTGGATATACCTGTCATAAATAACCACTTAGGAGGAGGCGACCAATAAGCTTTTAATTACTCAAGAACATTTATAGTTATATTCTCATTTACATTTTTCTGCATAATCATTCGTCTGAAGAAGCTACGGTGTAGTGAAACGCGTTACGAATCGCAATTATTAAGTAAAATTCCTTAAAACACAGTACTTGTTTTTTATTATTTCTTATTCTTAGGCTAGTAGGACTGCCTTTGACATCTGTGCCAAGGTTCACTCAAAATATGCATAAGTGTTTGAGATACGCTTCGTTTTGTAAGCTCCTTGAATTGAATTTTTCCATTTTTATAATGTCTGCATTTGTTGGGTAAAGAATTTGCATTAAATTGTGTTTGTGGAATGATTGCTGATTCAATGAGGATGGTGCAAAAAGCCTTTGGTGACGAAGCTATGTCGAAAAACGATGTTTACAAGTGGTATAAAGAGTTCCAAAAAGGTCGAGAACGTGTAGAAGACCAAGAGCGTCCCGGTCGACCATCAACCTTGATTTCGTACTTGTAAATCGTCGATTAACAGTTAGAGATCATGCTGATCATGATGACATTTCAAAAGCATCAGTCAATACCATTGATTCCATTGACTCTTCGTGACCATTCCGCCAAAAACTCATACCAGATTGATTCACAACCGCCGTATTCACCTGATTTGGCACCGTGTGATGTATTCAGCAAATTCGAAAGAACGCACCAAGGACACAGTTTCGAGTCAATAGAAGAGATATGAACCGCATCGAAGAGAGAACCGAAGGCCATCTGTTTTGAAGATTGGAAAATAAGTTGGCATAAGTGAATTATATCTGGAGGGGATTACTTTGAAGCGAGGAAATTGATTTGGAAGAAAAATAAAGATTTTTTAAAATGAATAAAGTAACAGTAATATTTCTAGTTTCGGTAAATTGAATGCCACTATCATAAAAATTTGTTTTTTTGCTTCATATAAACAATGGTAATAACAAAAAGTTGTAATCAATATCGGGTTTGAATATTATTGCCCAGAGTCTGTTTTTCCGAATTTGTTTAACTTCGTATTGGCTTTGAACGCTACCTAAAGAATAATTTCGTATTGGCTATCTACTATATAACGTTTCTAAAATTCTACTTCACTTATCCCCTATCACTTGTGCATTCATAATAAACTTTTACTATTTCATGGCAAATCAAAATTGACTATAATTAGATTCGAAGCAAATTGATAGTGAACATTCCTAACAAATGTGTTTGTTGAAATTGTTGCCCCTAATGCATACGTAATTAGTTATGTGGAGAAAAATGTCTAATTTGATTAATTGACAATTTCCTTTCCTTTCATTGATTTTTCACGAAAATTAAAACTTTCAGAGATTGCAGGAGATGTGTAAACTAAGTTGCGAGATTGGCAATGTTGAGCCTGATCTGCTTTCATCTTCATTGTGAACCGAAAAAATGTTTAAATAATTGGAGTGAAAATTTTTCGGTTCATGAGGTCCTTTGTCAATACATAGTCAATAAGACCACATCATAATTAGAATTTCCTAGTACAAGAACCTAATAATTAACTTGAGTTGGGATTATACCAAGGGGTCCGTCATGAATACAGACATCTGGGCCTATGTCTTCCTTGTAATCAAATGAATTGTTGTTTCGACCCCAATTGCACACCATCTGCATTTAGGATTATTCTCCAGTCCCATCTTGAACATGTGATATCTGAACTTGCCATGCCCCGTCACTATCTGAGCCAGGAACCGTACATAAGTTCGACTGCCTTCAAGGGCCAACCTCGTCCATGTTTTACTAGGTGATGTATTCAGCATTGCATTGGATTGGCGACAACCTCGAGCATTCAACCATGTTGCTTCGATAGCCAGTCTACCAGCCTTCTCTTAACAACAGAGCCTGAGATCCCGACCACGGACTCTGGTTCTATAAGACCATTCTTAGCTTCTAGACAAGCCAAATTATCCGGAATCTCATTTTCTGTAATCCCGGTGTGACTCGGAACCCAGTGGAAACGAATATGGTTGTTTACTAGGGTGTGACTTTTTTTCGAAATTAAAAAAAGTATAGTGCGGAAAAGTTGCATTTGGTGGCACCGAGCATCTGTGATTTTTTCAGAATTTTTGAACAATACCTAGGGGTCGCGCAATGCCCTTAAAGTTTCTTCTGTTGTATATAGGCAACCCGCACAACAATTTCGCGATTTCAAGTGTTTTCAGAGGTCTAAAGTCGATTTTCTTGCAGTTTGTTTATGTGTATTTGTTGTCTTTGTGGTATAAAGGAATAAAAGACTACGATGTAAAGAATTATAGGAAGAAAACAAGAAATTATAAATACCAGAGTGCTATTTTTCTCGTATTTGGTTCGGTAAGGTTCTTTATACTAAGTGCGTCAAGCAGGAACAGGCTACTCTTTTCTTATTAAATGTCAAGCATTGGCAACACTGGGAGGGGGTAGCTGCATCGTGCAACAATGTTCGAGGCGACAGGGCAGTGCGATAGTGGAGGGAATCGGGTTCTGGTAGGAAGGAGCGGTGTGGGGTGAGAGGGAGGTCAGCATGAGGTGGCAAGAGTTTCTTTATTCATTCCGCTTCCTACCGCGCTAGAGGAATGAGCTCGGATGCTGTTCGGTCAGCTGTGCGCCTGAGATATTTTTTTATGAGTGACAGTGAGCGAACGAATGTTTTTTCCGTGTGTCCCCGTGCTGTAAAAGTGCTTGTAGGGATTTATTGCACAGACTTTTAGTTTCGCGCAAGCAACATGGGCAAAAAAAGACGTTTGCGTTCCGCTCTTGACTTTGCTGCAGAAGAGATAAAGGACATACGGCTTCCGACGTACATTGACGTCGTGAAACATTTGTTTTGGGAGAAACGTAACATTAGCGGTACCAACGGTGACCCGGCTGTCAGTAAGGTAGTAAAGTTAACAGCAGAAAAATTGATTAGCGTATGGAAGAAAGCGTCTTTGCCAGTCGTGAGTATTTTTCGTGTTACTCAAATGATCACAGACTATCATCGTAAACGTTCTAATCGTGAAATCATCAAAGCGTGCTGGAGATTCTACTGAATCTAAAATAAAAGCTTTTATAAAAGATGGACAAAGACTTTTTGATATATGTGCGTGCAAGTGTTCTGACTTTGATAACTGTACCTGTGATATTTCAAAGAGAGTACCCAAACAAGAGAGACAGTTTTTAACTGACCAGCGCAACGAGAGAAAGATGGTCATCGGAGCTGTTGATTTGGAAACAACACATCGAAACATGAAGAAAGAAGAAAGGAAAAAACGAAACGCGAAAAAAGTTACTGGCTCAGACATGGATTCTCATCCTGTATTGCGCAAGCGTCCCAAGCTAGAAGAGCCAACAGCGTCAGAAGCAGAAGAGTCTTCCTCGAGTCATCAGGATACCAGCGGTAACGATTCCGATTTTGAATCACAAACCCGAAGAAAATATTAGGAGTCGAGCATTCTGTGATAAGGAATTAACCGCTTTCCCCTGCCACACTCAGGCTGTCGAAAGGCTGGTGAAATTAGTAACAGAAGCTTCTTCCTCTGTTTTTGAGCCACAATCTCGTGACGCGTACGTGAAAGCAAAACTGGAGCCCAGACAACGGATGCCATCTCTACATACCAAAAAGGACTACGCCGTTGCACAAGAAGAGTGGAAGCGTCCATAGGAAATTCTGATTTTCAAAATTTAATTTTACCAAAGCTGCATTAACGTTAAATTGTATCCATGCTTTATTAACACTCGTTTGTAACAATATTCAATTGGCTTTAATTGTATTAATCTTCCATTATCATTTAATCCCAACAAAGCAAATATTATAATTAAAATTTCAATTTATAATGATGTTTAACTCTAATATTGTATTGTACAATAAAAGTAAAAAAGAGCCTAACAATACAGAGAAATCCTTCTTTCATTTATACCCCATAAAAAACAACTAAAACAAGAGAAAGAATTCAGAAATGTGACTTTAGAACCCTAAAACAGCTTGAAAACGCAAGATTGTTGTGCGGGTTGCCTATACACAACATAAGAAACTTTGAGGGCATTGCGCGACCCCTAGGCATTGTTCAAAATTCTGAAAAAATCACAGATGCTCGGTGCCACCAAATGCAACTTTTCCGCACTATACTTTTTGAATTTCGAAAAAAGTCAAAAACGATACACCCTATTGTTTACTGCAAATTGTTCCAGTGCCTGAATGCAGTACATATATTGATAGATATAGATAGAGTTAAGGCTGCCTAATATCCTGGCCACTGCGACCCAGTGTTCTATTGGGTACACTCCATCCTAAATTTCACCCATGAGCTCCATCCTTCTGTAAAGGATAGAAGATTTGTGAGTCAGAGCTCAAAAAGCTCAGTCAGTTTCAGTTTGTTGAATCCAAGTTAATCCAGCCTGACCCTGTCCCCAGCTGGGCACTCGCACAAAACGTGTTTCATTGATTCTATCTCTTCTTCACATAGTCTACATGAAAGGTCAATCCTAACTTATTTAGGTTATTTCTGAGGCGATACTGCTCTGTTTATGTGACAGTCAGAACTCTCAGGTCAAGCTTGGAGAGTTTAGGCCAAGCAGTTGGTTCTCGCAAGGTTCATTGATAGCAAGTCGAGAGGCTCAGCAAGTGCTTTCGTACCTTCAGATCTAACCACCGGTTATTTTTCATCATTGCAGTCGACCTACCCCCGTAAGCGAGAAGTTAGCACAGTCGTCTATGGAGAGTATTTCTGCTTGAGAAGCAGTCGCAGGCCCGCCAAGACTTTCTCAGTATTGGAGCCGTCTGTGTACCAACAGGGTCAAATAGACGCTCCTAGGATCTGATCTATTCCTGTCTACTAAGAATTTTGATTTGGAATACCAGCTACATGTTGGTTATGGATATTGCTATGTCCAACTTCATACTCAGCATCTCATTGTCCTCGATTTCAGATTGTGAAGCGCAGGGCACGAAGCTGAACATACTTGTTCAATTTCGGGAAAGGTGTAGGTAATCATTCAAGCTGCTCCTCTAATCACCAGGTGGAGAAGGGCAAGGCCCAGTATTAGTTCCATGGCCGCAGTAGGTGTAGAAAAGCTTCAGTAATCATCATTAAGGCCGTTCTCTGCGATTTAGAGAGCTTGAGTTAGTATTGCTTCCTGAGGCTGCACTCCCATCAAGCAATGTAGCCGTATGTGATACGTGGCCTCACCACCATCTCATATAGCTTTGGGGAAATACCCCATTTATCCACAGGTCATTTGGCATGCCAATAAAAAATATCTAGCCTTGTGTTTTATATTTTCTAGGTGCAAATGTGTTAGCTTACTATCCTAGTAACCCCCAGATATTTTGCTTCCTCTGCAACTGAAACGAACACTCCACCATAAGGGTTTTGTGAGGCTTTATGCTAAGTTGCTCACTATCACACCACCCCGGGATAGCTGAAATAGCCTCATGAAGTCTTCATCATCTCCGACAGCCAGAATGACTATATCGTCAGCGTACGCTTGTACATGACCATCCAGTTCGCCGATTATTGCCAGAAGGTCATCAACCAGCAGGGACCACAACACAGGTGATAATACTCCTCCCTGAGAACAGCCGCCGCCAGCCACAAAACTGACTAGTTCTCCTTTCAGGGATCACTCCGGCATGCTATTCCATTCCTCCTCTTCCTTTTTTTTGATCAAGAGCTCTTATTGATTTCTCAATCTCTTTTGGAGTTAACGAAATGAATGAAAGATAAGCAGGGGGTTCCGAACCTGGATCAACGCGAGGAGTTGCTGCTACTGTTGGCGGCACAAATACCGAGCGAAAGAAACAAGTGAACAATTCACAGATTTCCGTGGCACCATTAGCGGTTCCGTTGTTATAGTGCATTGACGACGGCAAGCTACTACCGAGTCGTTTAGAAGAAGAGATATTGAATATTCTTTTTGGACGCGTTTCGACATCTTTTTCGATATTTGAAATGAAGTTATTATAATCTGCCAAAATCCGAGCTTTACTTTCCCTTCTCAAATGTTTGAAACTTGAAAAGTCATTGTAGTTTCGATAAATTTTCCATTTCTTGTGAATTTTGTTTTTTCGATTGATCAGTTTGTGTTTCTGGAGAAGTAACTCGGGAATTTTTTACCCAATGACCTTTTTAGGTACATGATATTCTATAATATTATTGAGTATGACATAGAACGTGTTGAGATCAGCGTTTATATTTCTGACCAAGGTACAAGGCACAGTTATATAATCAGCTTTCTGGAACCTGAAGACCTCCGTATTCTTGCGAGTTTCTAAATATTTATACTTTAAATTGAAAAGGAATTCAATACAAGGATGGTATTCATCCTCCAGCACTACAGGGTTATCACATCGCACTAAAAATGATACTCTAAAGTTATTACAGAAAATTAGATCGAGAGTCTTATCTGAGCAATTAGTAACTCCATTGAATTGCATAAGTTTACAAAAAGATATAGAATACAAAACAGTGGAAGAATTCGAATCGACTCCCCTCGGTTCGAGGAATGAGAAGTTCGAGTCCGTATCGTATCATGCACCTACCGAACAGATGAGAAGTTCATGTCACCGCAAATTAATAAGATCTTATTTTATCAATTTCACAAAACTTGTACAAAACAGTAGTGTTTTAATTTTTTCTATTTTAATTTCGACTCACACATTCTCGGTGTCGCTTTGGAGATCCACCATCTATTTTGCATCAGAGGTATTCTTTATCGCTATGAAAACACCCCCACCGTCTTTTTTACAACTAGCACTAGTTTCGCGATCGCGACGAAAAAAAGAGTAGATGTTCACATTTTGATATATGATGTTAAAACCCATGTTGAAGAATCACAAAAAAAGAGAAATTAGTAACTGTTTAGTTCGAACACCTATCTAATTTTCTTCAGATTTTAATAAAAATGGCATCGAAATTATTGATCGCTGTATCTCCCTCGAAGGCGACTATATAGAATAAAAAAAATTGAATTTTACCAAAAATATGTGTTTAACTATGTTAGCCTATATACTTCAAAATATCTTCCCGAAACAAAAGCATTCGAAGTGTTTTGGCTAATTTCTCCAAAAACTATGGGATAAGGAATATATAAGGGGGCTCGTTTGAGATGGCACCCTGTATTGATCAATAATAGCATAACGCTAATCAATAAACAAGGTATGACTCTACTTATTCCGATTTATTGATTGATATGTCACACTGTCAAATTTAAATTATTCCAAGGATACTGCATTCTTCACAAGTAACCTAATTGAAATGATTTACCATTCAAACCTTCGAATGACGGTTTCATTAATGAACATCAATCTCTTAAGATTCTAATCATAATCTCACGTGTATGTGATATATTGTGTGTACAACGTTTGTACATTGCATTGTAACTAGACTTAGCTTAACTTCTAGGTCGAGAAGCAAGTGGCGATATAAATTATCTATGATTAAATTAGGTTATATGTATATTTCGAAAACAGATATTCATGAATATTTATTAGAGGATATGGGAAATTATTGAGTAACCTGTTTCTATCGGAACTAGTTGACATTCAACACGTTCTTAATTGATTATTTAGCAAAATAGTAAATATCATAGTAGCCAGTGCGGATCACAGATAAAACCGAACACACTCGGATGTTAAGTTGGACAGATTGGATGAAAACGACTCATAAATACAAGGGGTGCTCAAACTTGAACTGCTGGCGATCTACCTCAATATTTTTAGACTTCTCTGAGAGGCTGTAAGTATGTGTGATGCAGGGTTGTCGAACATACACGATACAACCTACCTAGGTAGGGTGTACCGTAGCATATCTAGATATTAGCTTTCCTCACAATATACATCATTTTAGTCAAGGTTTGGGTTAAGTTTAGTTAGGCTCTAGTCTATAATATCAATGAAAAAACTCATAGTTATTCAAAATTGCGAGTTTATTGCTACAAAACAAAAGAGTTGAAACGTGGCACTGCATGTCCTCAGCACACTTTTCATAAGATGGTACGTAACCACTGAGTGCTTATCGCAAGCATGATGACATGTGATCGTTAGTTAGTCGATTGCGATATTTTGACTTAATTATCTTCATTTCAGAAAATGCCGACTCACACAAGTAAGTAGACCCAAACATTGCCGTCAGTTGAAGGGCGATTTGCCTTAGATTGGGATATTTATCTTCAGATATAAAACACCAGAAATTTGTATCAGATGCTGTAGCTTTGAGATGTATATCTGATATAATCTGCACCAACTAATTTTCAACAGAACATGAGTTCATATTAAACTGACTTGCTATTTCAGTAGCTAATTCCTCCATGTTTTCACATAAAAAAGGATAAATTATAAATGATGCTATATTTGCCAATTTACTGCAATCATAAAAACGCATTTCGAACTGTCCCAAAATATTTGATAATTATGCCTCATAGGTATCATAATTCTACTGAGGCATCCTTGCTTTCGGAGACGGAAAATGTTTCAGAAACTTTCTTTTCAGTTGGTCTATCATAAATTGCAATTTACTTTTTAATGCGTTTACTACGCTAATCATCTCAATAAGAGTTTTTCCTTCACCTTGAAGCTCCAAGTTAATAGTCAAAATGCCAAATCAGTCAAGCATTTCTCGTTTTTCAACATCTGAGTGTCATCACCTCTTTCGTCTAGAAAAGCTGTTATTTCGGGCAATAATTCTTGAAACCTTTCTAGGAATTTTCCGCGACCCAACCACCTGACGTCCATGTGAAGAACTAAATCAGTGTGTTCAGCTGACTCCCTATCTTCCAACTGCTACTTAAAGAGCCGCCGTTGCAAGCTACGTGCACGGATGGAATTCACAATTTTTGTTGCAATGCCCATAATTTTCTCCGTGTTTAAAACTTTTGAACACAAGGCTTGTTGATGTATAATGCAATGGAATGAAAAAAATGAAGGGACATCTTCATTAGCTCGACACAATGCCACAAAACCGTTTTCGTTTCCAGTCATTGCTGGTACTCCATCTGTTGTAATGCACACTAATTTATATATAGGTAGCTTGTAGTTTTTTACAAAATTGAAGAAAACGTCATATATATCTTCGCCACGGGTCTTCCCCTTCAGAGGAATGATTGTCAAAAATTCTTCCTTAGCCAACATGTCATTGAATACCATCCGAATAAAAATACACAGCTGGGCAGTGTCTGTCATATCGGTGGATTCGTCGAACTGTAAAGAAAAGTATGTACATTTCATGATATCATGTTTTATTTTATCTGCCATTTTAGTATCCGAACCGTCAAAGTTCACTCTTTTATGTTCCTAGAGCTAGAAATGCACTTTTCTATAATTCTGTATTCTTGAGATCCATGAGATTCTTCAATTATCATTTAAGTAGCTTTGATGTTTTCGTCTTAAGTGTAAATGGGTTCAAGCAAAAATTCACCTCTTATCTGATAAGAAATTCTTCTTCTTCTTGGTGCCTTATCCGGTACGGACGTTGGCGATTAACATAGCTATTCGTATCTTGTTAGCTGCACTTCTGAAGAGCTGCACTGACGCAAATTATGCAGCCAGGAATGCTTCGTCTACCAGGGCCTCTCTTGCTGTCCGTTTTACCATGCATGATAAGCTGGAGGAGGCGATATTTTTCGTGACGCATTGTTTCCAAAGTACTCCATTTTACGTTTTTTCACGGTAAATAAAATTTCTCTCTGTTTATCAAGCCTACGGAGGCCCTCCTCGTTGTTAATGTGGTCCGTCCATGATATTCGTAGAATGCGGCGGTAGACCCACAGCTCAAATGCCTCCAGTTTTTTCATTAGTCTTTCCGTCATCGTCCATGCTTCCACACCATATAATAGAATTGAGAATATGTACCATTTTGCCAGTCTGTATTTTAAATTGATAGATAGATCTCTACTGGTGAATAATGGTTTCATGTTGTTGAATACTGTTCTTGCTTTCTCAATTCTTGTTTTTATCTCCATGGACTGATCCCAATCTGAACTTACGAAAGATCCGAGATAGGAGTACTTGTTGACCTGTTCCACTGGTTTCGTGCCTATTATCAGTTGTTCTCATTGTTGTGGTTGTTTACTAACACGCATCCACTTGGTTTTCTCAACGTTGAGCTTCAAGGCATACTGTTTACTAACGAGTCGCATTCTCTCCACTAGTTGCTACAATTCGTTAACGTCGCTGGCAAGTATAACTGTATCATCAGCGTATCTGATGTTGTTGATCAGTTCTCCATTCATCTTTATACCTGCCTCTACCTCGTACAGCGCTTCCTTGAAGATTTCTTTCGTGTATCTGTTGAAGAGGGGATAAAATGCAACCCTGACGTACGCCTTTCTTTATTTCGATATCATCCGTGAAGCTATTGTCTACTTTGACCCGACAGGTCTGCCCCCAGTAGAGATTAGTTATTACTCTTACGTCTTTATTGTCAAGACCTGCTTTTGTAGGATGGTTGACGCTATCGAATGCCTTAGCAAAGTCGACAAAGCAGTATATATATATATATATATATATATATATATATATATATATATATATATATATATATATATATATATATATATATATATATCTTTATTGGTCTCTGCAACGCTGGATTAAAACCTGCAGAGCAAAAATAGCATCTCTTGCGCCCAGAGCATTATGGAAATCAAATTGCGATTCACTGACCTCTAGATCGCACTTTGTGTAGATTCTGTTCTGGATCACTTTTGTAAATTTCTTAGTCAAGTGGTTAATTAGACTTATTAGGCGGTATTGGTCGCAGGATTTTGCATGTTGAGTGCATCTAATTTTCCGGTATTACTCCAGTATCATAGATATTGTTAAATAATTTTACTAAAATATCAAGAAATCTTGGGTCGGATTCACACATAACTTTAAGGATTTCGATATGTACACCATAGGGGCCTGGGGATTTATTATCTTTCATGCCAAAGACCGTTTGCTCTATCTCACATTTCAGTATCGGTAGCCCGTCTGAAACATCGGTTAAATTGTATCTCTCGGGGCGTGTATCGTCAAACAATTCCTCTACGTATTCTTTCCATATGCCCATGATCTCAGAGGCTTCTGTTTTTAGCATTCCGTCTTTATTCAGTAAGCTAGTTGTTCGGTGAGCATTACTTTTCTTCGAAGTGAACTCTTTAATTTTCTTGTGCATGTTATAGAAATCGTATTTTTTCCCACGTTATTCGATGTCGTTGCACTTTTCTGATATATATGCTTCTTTAGCTTCTCTGATTGTTTTCTTTATGAGTTTATGTGTTGCGATATACTTCTGTTGATTTTTACCCTTATGCGTTCTCCTTTCTTCCATTAATCCTAAAATCTCGTTTTTTCTTTCTGTATCAGTTGTGTACTGGTAGCTTGAATGGCTTGTTTGACTTTGTCCCATTGATCTAAATTACTGTCATTGTTGTTTGTAGCATTCGTTATGGTGTTGCTGATGAATATCTGGACTTTCCTAATGTCGATAGGTCTACCTGTTGATTTTCTGTCGATTAGTTTTAATTTGATCTCCAGTTTACTTACTACGGGATTGTGATCGGAGTTTATATCAGTTCCTGGATAATAAATTACGAAGCTTAATTTTTAATTTTTGAGTTGATTTCTGTTATAAAATTGAATGACACTTCTCTTTGTATTATAACGTTTAAATTCTATTACTGTAGAGAATTCCTGTTATTGGGTTTTTACCTGTTGGGATTCCAATTATTGAAAATAAATAAAATAAAATTAAAAAAATGTCCTGACTCATGACCTCAATACGCCTTGTGACAGTCGGACGAGATAACAGAAGTTCTCTAATAGTAGACATGATCTTTTTATTTTTGAAATCTCCAAATAAAGTCTCAGCCGCTTCAATAAATGCTTCCTTCACAACCGATACATCTTCGAATGGTTTCTTGTGTTTCGCCAATATATGAGATATTTTAAATGACGCGATCTTAGCAGCTTTTGATTGTTTGGCAGGTCAAACAAGATATCAAATCACGTACTTTTCGTTTTCTTAATTCACTCTGTGGCGGAAAATCCTTTTTATAGTTTTTATGAACCGTTTTATGATGCCTCTTCGATAAAGCCGCCTTTTGCCGCTAGCAGAGTGTTATTTCATTACGTAATACATTTTTGTAGTTTAGTTACCTACTTTTTAAAAATTTCTTTCTTCTCGAGATCTACTAAAAAGCACTCGCGATCGACCGTCTGAGCACCCCTGATCTATACTACAATATTATAAAGTGGAAATATAAGATTGCTCTTTTGTTTATTTGTTTGCTTTCAATAGGCTCCGAAACTACTTGACCGATTTGAATAATTCTTTCACTGTTGGGAAGCTACACTATCTCCGGTGAACATAGGCTATATTAAATTTACAAAAAAGTTAGGGATAAATACTAAAACACCAATAATGTATCCCAAGGTGTGAAAAAATTACCAAAAGCCTTTCTTACTTCGCGTGCGTTGCGAAAACTATTGATTATAGAACAAAATAATGTACTACAACTCTGCAGATCATATAATTATCAACAATAAATATCGCGACAGCATATGTCCAACTATTTTAGTTATGTCACAATAAGTGATTTTTCCAACTTTCGAATTAGTAGCGATTGATTTACGAAAAGAATGTTTTACTCATGGCCTACTGTATGCCTATCGTGAGTCGGAGGTTAGATTTAATTAATTTATTTTGCTCCCACAAAATAAATTAACATCAAATATCGTTCACAGGGAAGCACTGACTCAATAAATTGATTTTCAAGAGCAGAGAAAGTAAAGTATAAAGTAATGGCTTTTTACAAACATTAAAAATAAAATATGAAAAACAAAGAGAAAAATAATACAAAAAAATAATAATACAAAAATAAAATTAAATTAGCAATATTTTATATTCGAATTTTCTTCATTTTACTCTTTTTAATAACTCCACGCAAAAACAAGAAAGTACGTATGGGAGAGTCTGTGTATGTAAAAATTATAACTTTAAAATGTTTGTTTGATAATGGTGTGAAGCCGGTGCGGGCTGCTAGTTCCTCATAAAGCTCCTAAAAATACGTATTGTACTACATATAAAAAATCGTATTGTTAATAACTAATTAAAAATACTACTCACGATTGTCGAAAAATTTCCACCCAGACCCCAAAACGTTTTCAAGGAAGAGAGTTTATATAAAAAGCAAACTGGATGATATCAAGATTATACAGGGTGTTTAAACATGCAAATCACATTATTTTTATTATTTCGAGTGGCACAGGTTATACGTATTTGAAAAACAACTATATTTTATGCATATAGATATGGTACATCGGTGAGCTTTCACTCTTTTTCTTGAATCAGGTGATTGCGAAGAAAATGCATGTTTCATTCTGCATTATTATGAACTTTGCATTTCCAGCAAATTTAGATCTCCAATGTCCCGAAGAAAGGGGCAACGTTGCCCAATAAGCATTCTTGAGTTGGCTATCTCTCTCAAGGTTCATATACCCTGATAGAAGTGACAATCGGGAATTCTTATTCAAACAGAAAAGGTTCCTACTCATACTTCCAGCAGAGGGACGTTTTGGTTTTCTATGGTATTGCCTTTTAATGGGCACTGTCTAGTTTGTTTCATGTCATTTTAGAGCGTTCTGAATTTTTCTGAGGTATGATCTTCGAGCATTTGTGCTTTTGCTTGTCTCGATCGGATAACAAAAGACACTAGGATCTTTCACCTAATAATTCTATTATATCTATATCAGCCTTGGAGATACTCACTATATTCGCAAGAGTATCTACAGTAGACTGTGATAGTTTTTCTCTTTTCTGGAGTTTCCATTGTTGCTATGGTTAGACCTGTTAGTTCTGTGTCCATCCATAGTCCATGCCCATTTCTGGGATCTCAAGAACACTCTATATAGATAGATAGATATTATTATTTGAGTGAGGGCTGCCTAGCAGTCTGGCCACTTCGACCTAGTGGTCTCTTGTGGCACACTCTGTCCTTAATTTCATCCACGAGCTCCATCCTTCTCATAAAGGATACGAGTTTCATTATTGAGAGCTTAATAAACTCAGTCAGTTTGCAAGATCCAAGTTCTTTCATCCTGACCCTGCGCCCAGCTGGGCACTCGCACATAACATGTTCCATTAATTATATATCTTCTTCACATAGCCTACACGAAGGATCCTCAATTAATCCTAATTTATTTAGGTGTTTCCTGAGGTGATAGTGCCCCGTTAGTATGGCAGTTAAAACTCTCAGTCCAACCTAGAGAATTTAAGCCAGTCCTTGGCTTCTGCAGTGAAAGGTCCACTGATGGCACGTCAAGCGTGTCTGAGACCTGGGAGGATCATCCAATGATCACGTAACCCCAAGTCCAGCCATCGGTTGTTTTCCATCCTTGTAGTTTCCAGGGATATTCTGAGCTTAGGCTCCTGTCCTTTGAACTCCAGGTTAGTTCCTCGAGCGGCCAATGAGTCCACCTTCTCATTTCCCTCAATGCCCGAGTGACCAGGAACCCATATTAGACGGAGCCTGCTCTGCTCTCCTAGTTTGGCAAGGGAGAAGCGACATTTCTGCACCATAAGTGACGTACAGTTAACTGATGCCAATGCTTTCAGTGCAGCTTGGCTATCGGTGAGGATTTTAATTGACCTATTTGTTAATCCCCCCGCAAGCAAGAGGTTAGCACAGCGATCAATGAAGAATATTTCTGCTTGAAAGACAGTCGCATGCCCACCAAGACAGATCGACTGTTCCTCGGCGGCACCTCGACCATAGACACCAGCTCCAACACCTTTTTCAGTTTTTGAGCTATCCGTGTACCAACAGGGCCCTCAAGTAGGCGGTCCTTGGAGCTAATCCATTCCTGTCTATCGGGAATGATGATCTGGAATGGCCTCTCCATGTTGGTTTTAGGTGTTGCTATGTCCGCCTCATACTCAGCACTTCATTGTCCTCGAAGCCGAATTAGCCGCTTCATTACGGGAAGGATGATGGAATCTGTAGAACGCCATTCTAGCCACTCCTCTTATCACCAGATGAAGAGGGGCAAGGCCCAATATCAGTTCTATGGCCGCAGTGGGTGTAGAGCGAAAGGTTTCAGTAATCATCATGCAGGCTGTTCTCTGTAATTTAGAGAGCTTGAATTGGCACTGCTTCTTAAGACTGCACTCCGACCAAGTAATGCAGCCGTACGTAATACGTGGTCTAACCACCATCACATATAGCCACTGAAGTTGCTTTGGGGCAAGACCCCACTTTTTTCCACAGGTCGTTTGACATGCCCATAGGGAATGTCTAGCCTTGTGTATTGTGTTTTCCAGAACACTCTATATCCTGCCTCTACTTTGCTCTCTGAACTTTTTGAGTTTATAGAAGGTGTATAGTTCGTCGACGATGAAATGAGGTAGGATTTCTGTTTTCAGCAAGGTCAGTGAATGATCTGTATTATTATCATGCACCACAATGTTTTGATGAGGTGGTTTTATTTTGTGAGTTCGTTTGAACCTGTAAAATTACCAATTTTTGAGTTTTGATGGTAGACAGTATAACGAGTGAATCTTTCCAGGTTAATTTGTTTTCTTTTTGAGAATGAAGTTCAAGTTTTAAAATTAATCAGTTGCATACTGAGAAATCTAACAAAAAATTTCCAAATAACTCAGTTGCATACTGAGAAATCTAACTTTCCAAATAACTATATTCCTAATAGAAGCAACAAAATATGTCACAGATGAAGATAAAACGAAATTATTGAATAAAAGTGGAGTATATAAAATACAACGCAGTAAATGTGAGACATTCTATAAAGGCCAAACCGGAAGGTGATGGGCTAACAACCCGAAACATATGTCGAGTATTTTAAGAAAAATATTTGTGAAACCTTTGCCAATTGAGAAACCTATTTTTATTCATTAGGTTTCCCAAGTTTAGGAGACAATTCCATACATATTATCAAATATTTTGTGTTTTTTGATCAATTCTTTTTGACAGAATGTTCCATTTATTGATGAAAACAAAACAGATTCCAACGAATATCATTCAGCATTTTTCTAAACTAACCTACTCATCGAGAGATTAGGAAGTGTAGAATCACTATTCACCTAAAATTTTATTATGATAAGAATATTTACAATCAACATCTACGAGTTAGGTAATCCCCTATCATTGACTATTGGAATTACTGAATCATGATATTTTATTAATCTCAGGAACCAAATAATCAAACCTTCAATCTTTCCAGCACTTACTTCATAACCTGCAATGGATTCTGAATTTTTACGAGGTATGGCTATTAAATAAAGAGACCGGCGCTCCTGTGGAGAAAGAGTATACGCGCATTGTCAAACAGTGACGAATTAATGTTAAACTTCACACCAAACTTGGAAAAACCGGTACTGAAACTTATAATTTACTGAAAGAAGAGTATGCAAGTGAATGTTCATCGCAGGCACATGGTTTAAGCGTTTTCAAGATGGCCAACAAGACGTGATTCGCGGCCAGGTGCCCTTCAACGTCAAAAACGGATGACAATGTCGAAAACGTTGCTGACCTTCGAATAAGTATTCGTGCAATTGATCTGACTGTAGGTATTGATAAAGAATCTGTACGACAAATTTTAAGTGACAATTTGAACATGCGAAAAGTGTGTTGAATGCTGAAATTATATATGAAGAGAATCCTGGACACGTGCAGCATCCCCGTGTTAGAACATCCCGCGTACTCACCAGATCTTACACAATGTGACTTCTGTCTGTTCCCTAAGGTAAAATCTGCATTAAAAGAGACGAGTTTTGAGTCTGTGAAAGCTGTAAAAGAGAAAGCGACAAGAGTCCTGAAGGGGTTGACAGACGATGATTTTCAGCTTTTTTTCCAACAATGGAAAATTCACATGAGGCGTTGTAGGGACAGGAAAAGAGTGTATAATGAAGGTGATCATAAGTCATTATGCATAAAATGAAAATGATTTTTTTTTCAACTTCAGTTTCTCTACTTAATAGTCACCTCGCCATCATGAACCAACAAGCACTTCCCTCACTTGGGAGTAGTGGCAAGAATGACCCACTTCTCTGTGAAACTTATAACTCCTATCGGGAGTTGTAGTCTTTTGTATTTTCGACCTAGTAAGCCTCCACAAGTATGCTTACTGAGATTTTGAGTGGAAAGATGGCCCAAATCTCAATTCATAAATTTCCTTGATCGCAAACGCCAGATTTGGTATTTAGTAAGCTTCGCGGTGTAGGCTCTCTGGAGATTATGGTTTGAAGGTACCGTTATATTTTTCTGTGGAATAATACTGTATCATGGCTATTATGTGCAACCGATTTGTGCGTCATCAAAGTGGTCTCAATAGATGCCATAATTTTGGTCTTCCAGGATATTCTTAGGGTCATATTTATGTTGTTCGACCCTTTTGTAGAGAAGTTGAAGACTCAGTGCGAGTACTTGGTAGCATATTTTCACAAAGTAGTTGTGTCTTCGTAGATATATATGGGCACCAAACTAGGACATCCAGATATGCTGTACAGATTCCAAATACTTGGATCACTTCCGACATTCGTCATTCGATATGTTAACCCCAGCTACGTTATTCAGATATGCTCTTGTGGGCATAACCTGATCCTGAATGGTTAAAAATCGGCCTTCGGTTTCTGCATGCAAACTCTTATTCCAGTTTGACCCTCCCGTGTGTTTAGGGTATCTAGCATGTAACGGTCTGGCCTTTCATTCTCCCACCATTTCAGTGGTAATACTGTATGTTGGTGTGGTGGTTTGTTTTCAGTCAGGCACAGTGGCGAGAATCTGTTATCAATAGTGTATATAGCACTATAAGAGTTGACGTGGCCGATAGGAAGTGTTTCTGTAATACGTGTATGAGACTTGGGAGGCTCAACCAATGATCACGTACCCTCAAGTCCAGCCATCGGTTGTTTTCCACCCTTGTAGTTTCCAGGGATATTCTGAGCTTGGGCTCCGGTCCTATGAACTTCCCAGGTTAGTTCCTCGAGCGGCCAATGAGTCCGCCTCCTCATTTCCCTCAATGCCCGAGTGACCAGGAACCAATATATCTTGGTTATTATGAGCTACCGATTTGTGCGTTATCAAAGTGTTCTCCATAGATTTCATAATTTTGGTCTTCCAGGATGTTCTTAGGGTCATGTTTATGTTGTTCGACCCTTTTGTAGAGAAATTGAAGCTTCAGTGCGAGTACTTGGTAGCATATTTTCACAAAGTCGTTGTGTCTTCGTAGATATATATGGGCACCAAACTAGGACATCCAGATATGCCGTACAGATTCCAAATGCTTGAATTACTTCCGACATTCGATATGTTAACCCCAGCTACATTATTCAGATATGCTCTTGTGGGCATAACCTGGTCCTAAATGGTTATAAATCGGCCATCGGCTTCTGCATGCAAACTCTTATTCCAGGTTGACCTCCCGGGGTGTTCAGGGTATCTACCATGTAACGGTCTGGCCTTTCATTCTCCGACCATTTCAGTGGTAATACTGTATGTTGGTGTGGTGGTTTGTTTTCAGTCAGGCACAGTGGCGAGAATCTGTTATCAATAGTGCATATTGCACGTATAAGAGTTGAGGTGGCCGATAGAAAGTGTTTCTTTGATTCTCCGACTGGTTTCTTAGAAGATTCCTCCAGGATCAGCAAGCCTCTCTCCCCAGCCTGTTTGAATAAATCCACTGAAGAGTGAGAGCGATGCACGTCGTATTTGGTTAACAGAAGTCTGACCCTGGTATATGAGGCTTTCACGTCAGTGGCAGAACAGCTCAACACTCCAAGTAAAACTGGGCATAGTCCACACGTTGATCACCATGAACATGGCTTTTGCATTTATCTTGCTCTGCAGGACCAGCTTGATCCTATGAAGTAGTTTGTTGCAAAATGAATTTTTCATTTCTGATGTTCGTATATCCAGGACTGGCTCATTCCCAAGTATTTATAGGTCTCCTCAGAACATCACTAATACTTTTGAGATCTTGATTGAATGAAAAAGCAATTCTAATTTCTTTCTCGGCAATACGAGATATTTGATGAAAATTCTGTCTACGTTAACATAACAGCTAAATAGGTCGTACAATGAAATTCGGTTTACCCTTTGGTAAATACTAGACACGTAGAATTTCGAGATTTTGAAAATACCACAGAGGAGTTCGAGTGCCCCATTTGACATATATTCAAATATTTTAAATTAACTTTCATCAAAGTCGTCCAATATCCTTCATCGGTTAACTTCAATCAATCTAAAGCAAATTTTATTGGGATCAAGAGTTGCAATACAATTCTTGGCCAAGGTAAATCAAATACTTTATATACGTGCAAAATTGAACTGCTAATGAGATCATGATACGGTAGAACGTACTTCGTTTCATTTTACGATATCACCAAGACATAAATATCAAAAATGGACCTTGGTCTAATTTGAAGATGTAATGAATCAAGCAACATACAATGCATTATTAACATATGTATTGAGAAATCATGAGAAGTTGTTACTATAAATATACAGGGTTGGGCAAATATGTTGGAACACCTTAATTCTGATAAAAATCAGTCAAGCAAAAATATTTGTAATATTTTTATTTTAGTCAGTGTTACGGGTATTGTCCTACGTATCAGATTTGCCGTAACTCGGCGCGAAAACGTTAAATGTACCGCCATATGATGGAACTCCTGGCCAGCCTAGTGTTGCGGCAAAAAATGAGTTTTCCCGTAACAAGGTCTTTCAGCTCCTTGGAGCATATTCTGTGGAAGTATCTGTAAAACAGAGAAAGGTCAGCAACTTGTCTTCTGAGCCATCGGTTGGAGATCGCGAGTGATCTCCGGGTGGTCGATGAGGCGCACAGACCGTTTTTGCACACTATCCAACATCCGCAACGAATGTTTGGGAGCAGATCTCCATACATGGGAACAATATTTCAAATCAGGTCAAATCTGCGCCTTATATAGAAGCAACAGCTGAGATGTCGCGAAGTATCGCTTGGATTTGATAAGAAAGCTAAGTTTAGCTGATGCAGACTTAGCTATTGCTGATACATGCCAGCAAAACCCGGAGTTGACTGTTTTTCCGAGAAGGTGCATCGAATCTTTTGATGCAATTTGTTGGCCTTGCAACGTTAGAGAAGGTTCTCCAGCTGGGACCTTTCTAGAAAACGTAGTTGCTTTCGTCTGGCTCGGGTTGAAGCTCACCAGGTTCAACTGACCCCATTCAGATATCCTCTGTAAGTCAGAGTTTAAGTTATTAATTTGTTGACATCTATGACGCTGAGATTCCGCAGCAGTAATCGGCCGCAGACTACTAAAAGACGAAACCAAGGTACAATAGTCTGCAAAACCGAAGATCTTGTTCTCTGTAGATGACAGAAGATCGTTTATCTGCAACAGAAACAAGGTTGGCGAAAGAATGGATCCCTGAGGTACTCCTGCTTGCAACTGGAAACAATCAGGTGTTATACCGTCGTCCACAACTTGTATTGATCTATTTGAAAGAAAGCTACTTATCCAACCCCGCAATTTTTCGGGAAGCCCGTATGCAGCAAATTTATTTAACAAGGCTGCATGCCAAACCCTATCGAAGGCTTTAGAGATGTCGAGGGCTATTACTCTAGATTCCCCATGCATTTCCATCGTTGATGTACAGACATGAGTGACGTAGGCGAGCAGATCTCCTGTCGATCTTTGCCTGCGAAAACCATACTAACGGTCGTTAATAATTCCCTGCAACTCAATATATTTGATGAGTTAATCGTTTATGACTCTCTCCATCACTTTGGACATAATGAGAAGAACTACAGCAGGGCGGTAGTTTTGGGGTAAGTAGTTCTTTCCTTTCTTTGGGATCGGTTGAATTCTCGTTATTTTCCAGCTGCTTCGAAAAATCTGGCTTTCATAAGAAATCTGAAACAGACGCTTAAGAATGCGTGCCACTTTCTCATGACGATTGGCGGTATTTCGTCTGGACCAACTGCCTTCTTGCGGTATTGCACAGAATTCTTTGAGAACAAGAGAACAAAGAGATGATCCTATACTTCCGTCTTCTCTAACAAGAGGCTTGCAGAAATTGGCACTGACAGTCTTCACCAGAGACCAGAATTGTGTAATCCCGCTAGCCTGTTCAAGGAGTTTATTAGTTACCCCTTCGTTAAAATTGCAGTTGTCATGTTGCATACGTTCCGTATTCGTACGAAGGTTGTTCTTGTTTCAGCTGTTGGATTTATCTTCCATGACTTGTAAGCTCTGCTCTTGGCTGCAGAGGATCTCTCGCAGTCTTTGTAGAACCATTTCTTTTGTGCTGTTGTTCTTTTCATGGAATGAGGGATGTAGAAATCCATTCCCGCATGAATGATTTCTGTAACAGATTCAGTGCACACATTGATGTCAGGATCTGAAAGGCAAACATCACTGAATGGGAAGCACGAAAAGAATTCTAGATTCTTGGTTTAGCGGTAGCACAATGGTTCCTGTAGCTGATATAAGGTTGTGGTCTAAGTTGCCTAGCGGTGCTAAGACCTCCACTCCAAAATCACTTGGATCTGAAATCGAAAAGAGTTCCAAGGTGTTCAGGAAGTCGGTTGGGTGATCAGTTATTCTTGTCGGTTCGTCGACTAGCTGCGTTAGATTGAGGCTGATTGCGAAAGTTTCAGCCTGTCTTCCTGCTTCATCTGTTCTTTTGGAGTGGCGGTGCCAGTTGGTGTTGTGAACGTTGAAGTCACCCAGTACAATAACCTCAGCTGCCGGATGATGTGTCTGAATCCAATGTACCTTATCACCTAGATACTGAAACAGTGTAGGGAAGTGAATATCGTTTGGCGAGCGATATAGACAACATAAGAACAGTGTTTTATCCTGCAAAAAGATTTTAAACCACGCAAGGTCGAAAGCGTCGTCCTCAATCGTATCGTCTCTTTCTGGCATGCAACATCCGATCTGGCAAAAACACAGAGGCCCTCTTTAAACCTAAATCTCTTATGTAACTATTACCCATTGAAACGTAAATACGTTGTGTCGGTTGTTTGACTTATTTGCGTTTCGGTTAGGGCCAGCAGATGGGGTTGTGCGTTTTGCAGATGCTGGCGTACTGCATCGACATTCACGTTGTTGTGCCCCTGTCCTCTGATAATGCAGAACTCTATCAAGAGTTTGCTTTCTTTTCTAGAACGTGAATGAATTAGTGAATTCGCCGGAGGAGTGCTCGACTTACCCGCATCATGAACTCCTCGAGGCAGTCCCCCCCCCCCGGAGATACGAATGGGAGACCATTTTAACTCCGTATGATTTTGTCCCAGAAGAGCTCATCATGCCAATCCAGACCATCCGCCAGATCCCGAAACTTAGTCACACAGATGAACAATTTACGGGACCTATAGCTGGATGTGTTGGTATCACCCGGGCGACGGGGGTGAGGCCGCCTGCCACCCCTGTTTTTATGTTCGACTCCTAATGTTTTAATTTTCCGAAAACCTTCAAGTTTTCGATATAATCGCGACTAAAATGAGAACAAGCCACTTTGAGTAGAGCGGAGCCTAATACTTATCAATGCTAATTTGAAATACGGTTCTAATAAAGTAGAATTACTAAAAAATGAAGTGATTTTTGAGCACCCTGTATAAAAATAGCATCGAAAAATACATTGCCTCAAAAATAACACTTTCATCGTTAAACTAAACAAAATATATAATCTTACTCAATTTTTTGAGCAAAGAATATGACACTCTAATTCCAAAAATTTGGATAGAAAATTATCAAAAATAGCAAAGATGTATATATATAACCGGAAGTGGTACCGCTCCAGAACTTTTGAACTACCTGAAAGAATGAAAATCGTACACAGATAAGATTTCTAGAAAAGTTCGAGAACTGTTGGACTGTAACATCGTTGCAAAATCGAATTGTCCTAGATCAATGACATCAGAATTCATGACGATTTATCGATCAAAGTTCAAGTAACTGAAAATAATTATAGATGTAATTTCAACGCGATAGGTCAAAATATTCGTCGGGTTCATAGTCGACAGCGAGGAATTCCAACAAAACAACGGAAACTTACCGATATACGGCAGGCTAGACAGGAAACCATTTTTCTTGATGTCGAAATGTAGTACACTCTTCATATATGACGGAAGTTGATTCGAAATCGTGAAGTATCCGAATACGGACATTCCATGAGTCACTATGATAGCCCAGACTGCAGAAGAAGTCAGCAATTGTCCCCAAGGCACTTTTGATGGTTTTCTATTTTTCGCTCCGTCGCCTTCTCTGATGGATGTTTCGATTTCCATTCTTTCTTCTTGGGATATTCTTGGATGATCAGCAGGAGAATCGTAGATTATAAGGAACCATAATATAGACCATGCAAGTCCAATAACACCGGTAATGTAAAAAACAGCTGCCCATCCCATCCAGGCTATTATCAAACCACAAGCTTGAAGAGTTAAAGCTGCACCAAGCGCACTAGCCATCATATTGGCTATGAATTTCGATCTTTCTAATGGAGGTATCCATTTGGCAGCCATCGGGGGCATTGCAGGCCACGTCGCGCCCAAAAAGAACCCCATGAGAACTCTCGAAAAAGCAATAAATAAAAATTAGTGTAACACGCAAGAGGCGTGAGTAAAGTCAATATGCTCGCAGCTAACATCCCCCCACCGAATACCCTTCTGGCACCAACAACTTCGGCTAATCTGCCACCAGGAAGTTCCGTTAAGATATAACCCCAGAAGAATAATCCCAACACATCATTTTTTTGTCCTTCAGTCCAATCAAATCTTCTCTCTTCCACCCTAGATTTTATAACAGTACTGTTGGATGTAATGTTGGGGGTTGTTGCATTCGTTTCTATCATATCCACGATGGCTATGGTTATATTGACACGTAACATATAGTTGAACATAAATCCTATTATAACCATCAAGTTGAGAACGAACCGACACGATAGAAAATCTGAAACAGAAAGGATCAGAATATAAAAAACGCATCTTAGATATATTCAAATCTTATTTTTTAATCTTAACTCCTGGGTGGAGGCGATGCATGTCAAGCCACAGTTATGAAGCGAAAGATGATTTAATGTGTGTTCACTCGCTTCTTGAAGAGAAGCGAACTGTAAGTTGTCGAAAAGATGTTTAATGGAAGAAGTTACACAGTACACTTGCCCTATAAACAAAAAGATTTCTATAGAGAGAGGTACGAGGAGTTTTCATTTGAAACTGGATTCTTTCTAAAACCAAGCCCTTCAGTTCTGAAAATCATTTATCATGGAAGTATCTATAAAAAAGGGAAAGATCAGCAACCCGCCTTTGAGCGAAAGGCTGGAGATCAGGCGTGATCTACGGGTGGTCGATGAGGCACTGCTATCTTCTTGATACTATCCAATGGATGTAATGAATGATGTTGAATGAAAGGCGAAGCCCACACATGTAACAGTATTCCAAACCAGGTCGCACCTTTGCTTTTGCAAGCAAAATTACCTCAGTGATCCATTCTTTCGTCAACCGTGTTTTTGTTGCAGATAAACGATCTTCTGTCATCTACAGAGAACAAGATATGCGGTTTTCCAGACGCTTCTACCCTGGTTTCGTCTTTCAGTAGTCTGCGGCCGATTACAGGTGCGGAATCTCAGCGTAAGAGATGTCAACAACTTAATAACTTACAGAATAAATCGGAGTTGGGTCAGTTGAACTTGGTGAGCAAGACACAAGCACTACGTCTTCTAGAAAGATCCCCGCTGTAGAACCTCCTCAAACGATACAAGGCCAACAAGTTGCATCTAAAGATATGTACCATATCAGCAATAGCTAAGTCAGCATCAGCTAAACTTAGTTTTCTTTTCAGAGCCAAGAAATACTTCACGTCATCTCAGCTGTTGCTTCTGTATAAGACGCAGATTCGATCTGCTTTGGAATATTGTTCCCATATATGGGGATCTGCGCCCAAACATTCATTGCGGATGTTGGATAGTGTGCAGAAACAGGGGCTGTGCGCCTCATCGACTACCCGGAGATCAAGCGCAATCTCCAAACGCTGAAGAAGACAAGCTGCTGACCTTTCTCTGTTTTACAGATAATTCCACGGAAGATTCTACAAGGAGCTAAAAGACCCTGTTCCGGGAAAACTTTTGTTTTGCCGCAATACTAGGCTGGCAACGAGTTCTCATCTCGAAAATTTCCAATATATTGAGTCTATTATTTTCATTGTGTAAAATTTTGAAATTATCATTAAAGATATGGTTTTCTTCTAGTAAGTAATTAGAATAGTGGGAATCTGATTTATGATAATTAAAACTACGTTTGTGCTCGGATAATCTAACTTCGAAATTTCTGAAAGTTCTACCAATATAAATTTTATTACAATCCCCGCAAGACAGATTTGCAGTTTTTGATATGTCGGCCTGAAGAATTATCAGTTCGGAATGCTATATTGAAATTATAATGCAAGAGGAATGATTTTAATTTTAGACAAGGATTACCAATATAAGTTAAGCTGTTGTATTTTGTGTTAGAACTTTTTATACTTGGAAATACTTCCTGTATTGCGTTTTGAAATTTTTTGCGTGAAATCATGTTCTCAATCATAGTTGGACTGTAACTGTTATTCACTGCTATTTGTTTAATTATATTTAGCTCTTTTATGAAATTATTTTGTGACATTGGGATATTAATGAGTCTTTGTACCATCATACTATTATAAGCTGCTAATTTATGTGGATGAGGATGTGTAGATGAGCTGTGAATAGTAATATCTGTATGCGATGGCTCATGAAAAATAGAAAAATCATGTTTGCCGTTAATTTTAGTAATAGTTAAATCCAGAAAGTTAATGGAGTTTTCTGTTTCTATCAATAACGTGAATTTAATATTATCGTGAATTTTGTTGATGAATGACTCTAATTGTCCGTTCGTGCCAGTGAAACAACAAATGATATCGTCGACATATCTAAGCCAATAAATAAAGTGTTTGAATAACGGATGTTCTTGGATAGTTTTTTTAATATTATCCATGAAAATTTCAGCGAGCAGAGGGCTCAGAGCATTACCCATGATTAAACCTTTTTTACTATTATATAATACTCCATTGAAGTTGAGATAATTTTGTTCTAAACAAATTTCTAAAAGGTGTAAGATTTCTGATTGAATTATCGGATTGACTTTATTAATTTGAAGGGCGTTCTTGATGAGTTTCACTGTATCACTAGGTGGAACACTAGGGAAGCGATTTACTACATCCCATTATATAAGTTTAGCGGTCGGTGGTAGTGTCGTGTGCTGAGTTTAATTTATAAGGACTGAAGAGTTTTTTATTGAGAGTTTAGGTTGAAAATTAGCGTATTGTTGAATGATGTCTATGAGAAAGCGTGAAAGTTTGGCAGCTGAAGCTTGAAAATATGAAACACTGGTCTAATGGGATGCCCTGTTTTATGGATTTTGACGAGGGAGTAAACTTTTGGTGATTGCGGGTTGTCAATGAAAAGTTTATATTTTTGGTTGGTAGGTATTATAGACTTGGCATACTCTAAAGCGTTTTTTACTATGGATTGAAATTTATTAGTTGGATCTTTATCAATTTCTTCATAACAACCTGATTCAATGAAATTTTGGGTTTCCATTAAATAATCTGCTTTATTTAAGGCTATAACTGTATGACCTTTGTCTGCTTTGGTGAATATGATATCTTCAGATGCGGACTTAGATTTAATGGACTTTAAAGTTGTATTTTCGAATTCCTTAGGTTGAAAACTATTGAACTCTTTTTGAAGTAGTAACACTGAAGAGTGTTTTAGGTGTTTGGCTTGTGGTGAATAATTCAGAGCTATTTCGGTTTCAATTCCTAGAGATCGAAATGGAGACGAGCGTTATTTGACTCTGAATTTTGTTCAAAACCCTTTTCTAGAAGTGAAACTTCATCTTCGGAAAAATTAGCATCTGAAAAATTACTGAACGTATCATAAAACTGGTGATCGGAAAATTTGGACTTGATTTTTGAAGTTTCAGGTTTATTACTCAATAATTTATTTAATTTTCGCAACTGAATTTTATACTTTTTGTGAATAAATGAATGAACTTTAAAACTTGTTCCGGAATATAAAATGTCAAATTCTACTAAATGCAATCTATGAAGCAACTCCGAATGGATTACCTTTAAAAAGATGTTGTAGTTGTCTCATTGGCTGTATTGAAACTTGATGGCTAACTTCATCCATTTATTTTTGCCTTGTAGTACTCCATTTAATTATCGATTAATATAGTGAAAATTTAAATACTTTAATTTTATTTCATTGAAAATATGTTATCGAATTTCATCAAATAACGACCTCCTCAATCAAATTATAATCTGATGTAAAACAAAATGAGACACTTTTGTCACTTTTCCACAATTTATTCAATAATCACGACCGGTTTCGACCCTACGGTCATTTCCAAGTGAATAACAATATAAAACATGAGTAGGCAAGTACAAGTACAGAATGAAATTTATTCTAAATTATTGAGTAGTGGGGATCCATTATGCTCTAGTTGGCTGTTGAGGGTAGTAAATTGTGGGTTTTTACATAGTTTGTTAATCTCCAAATTTTCCAACAAATTCATCTCTCTCCCTTTGTTACATTTATGAAGGATTTTAAGATTGTTCAATGATATCGAGTGGTTAGTTGATTTTATAGGTTCAAATATTGGCGAATTTTTTTCTGAGGAATCCTTGAATCTAGCTTCAAAACTTCTCCCTGTTTGTCCGACATAGGCTACCTGACATTCATTGCATTTGATTTGATAAATTCCTGATTGCTTGAATTTATCGTTCTTTTGTTTGGCATTGAAAAATAATCTACTTAAGTTGGGGCCGCTTGAGAATGAAGTAGTTATGTTCAATTTAGAAAAGTAGTTACTGATTTTGTTAGAGAGTTCGCCGGTATATCTGAGACTAGTGTATCTTTTTTCTGGGGTTTCTACGATGCTATATAGTAATTGGTAGGTAATACGTTGTTCTTTGCGTTTAATGTTTCAATGTTTCACAAAAGAAATCAAAGAAGAGCTAAGTTTGTCAGAAAACCTAGCACACACAGAATGGAAGAAGACGAAACTGATTCCAATGAATGCTCAAGCTCCAAAAATGTACGGATTGATTAAACTACATAAGGAAGAAAAATCTGCAAGACCTGTAGTGTCATATATAAACACAACATCAGGTAAACTAGCAAAATTCTTGAATCGAAAATTTCTAGAACTCTCGAATTTTCAAGAACAATACACTCTAATTCTGTAGATATCATACATAAACTTTCAAATCTCACATTGTCCCAAGATATTAAGTTAGTCTCTTTCGATGTCAAAAATATGGATCCGAACATTCCAAAGAATGAGTGTTTTCTCCTTGTTACAGATATCTTATCCGAGTCTAACACACCGCCATATATCACTAATGAATTCAGCAATCTTCTCCAAATATGACTATCTCAAAGTTACTTTCAATTTCAATCTAAATTCTTCAAACAAAATTCAGGTCTTCCAATGGGTTCACCTCTTAGCCCTCTACTAACTGACATTTTAATGAATAATTTAGAGAAACACTCAATATTAAACACAGATTTCGCTAAAAAACACATTACTTTCTGGTACAGATATGTAGATGATATTTTAGTTGGTTTTCGTGGTTCAAACAGACAAATTCAGCAATTTTTAAATTTTCTGAATAACATACATTGACGCATCAGCTTCACTTCTGAATTAGAAAATAATAAGTCATTTAATTTCCTCGACTTAACCATTATAAATTCAAATAATCAACTCACTTATCAAATTTACAGAAAGGAAACATTCAGAGACGCATCGATTCTAATGGACTCGTTCAGTCATTTAAGTCACAAACTAGCTGCATATAACTCCATGATTAATAGAGCTTACTCTGTTCCCCGTTCGAAAGAAAATTTTCAAACTGAACATCAGAAAAATTGCCTCAAATAACAACATACCACAACATTTTCTAAATACAATCATTAACAGCAAAGAACAGCGTATTACCTCCCAATTGCTATATAGAATCGTAGAAACCCCAGAAAAAACATACACTAGTCTCAGATACACAGCGAACTCTCTAACAAAATCAGTAACTACTTTTCTGAATTGAACATAGCTACTTCATTCTCAAGCGGCCCCAACTTAAGTAGATTATTTTTCAATGCCAAACAAAAGAACGATAAATTCAAGCAATCAGGAATTTATCAAATCAAATGCAATGAATGTCAGGTAGCCTATGTCGAACAAACAGGGAGAAGTTTTGATGCTAGATTCAAGGAACATATTTCCTCAGATAAAAATTTGCCAATATTTGAACACATAAAATGAACTTACCACTCGATATCATTGAACAATCTTAAAATCTTTCATAAATGTAACAAAGGGAGAGAGATGAATTTGTTGGAAAGTTTGGAGATAAACAAACTATGTAAAAACCCACAATTTACTACCCTCAATAGCCAACTAGAGCATATTGGATCCCCACTACTCAATATTTAGGATAAATTTCATTCTGTACTTGTACTTGCCTACTCATGTATTATATTGTTATTCACTTGAAAATGACCGTAGGGTCGAAACCGGTCGTGATTATTGAATAAATTGTGGAAAACTGACAAAAGTGACTCATTTCGTTTTACTTTAAAAATGAATTTCCATAGAATAAATAAATCATCAATACTATCAAATTATAATCTATTTTGCGCGGAAAATATAAAATAAATATAATTTTGCTTCACTGCGACTAACTCCTTCATACCCACCCAAGTTAACTCATAACAATACATGATTTAAACCCCGAAAAAATAATTAAATTGCTTTTCTTGTATGGCGGAATGCAGCTATAATTGCAGGTCGATTATATAAAATGTATTAATTGCTTCCGTTATCGTTAATTGCCTCAAGAATTTGAAATATCCTATTCAGTGCAAAATAAAAATAATTCGTTTCGCAAAACATGTGGGATATTTATTAAAGTGTTGGACCATGTGTTCTTGGAACCAAAGCAATCTTTAGCCAAATTGCATCAGTTCAGCTGCAGGTTTGACCATTACTTTTGCATACGGGATATTCGAAAAACATAAATTACACCCATATAAAGTCTCAGTTACACTAGGAGCCTACCGAAGCAGATTTCGATTACTTTGGTTAATGTTAAACAAACTCCTCAAATAACATCTGGTTGAAATAGGTACACCGAATGCCCAAGGTAATATGTGACAGCTGAAGCCGGCTCGGTAGCGTATGGGATATGATGCTCGTCTCCTACGCAGAGTTACCTGGGTTCAAACCCCACAAAGTCGGTGCGATTTTTCGGATTCTGGAAATCGCTTGAGTGTCCATCTTTCGGAGGAGATGTAAAGCTGTCGGTCCTGTCTAACAGAGATGTGTTGGACATTAAAGATCCCTTCCCTCGACACGAGAGGGGTTCGGCAAAATTCCTGGGTTAGTGAGGTGACAGAATTACCCAGGCTGTCATTAGACGAAAGGCAAAAATAGAGCACGTTAAAGGAAAAACAAACAAACAATGTGACAGCTGCAGGTTTCGTTATTCAAAGAAATAGAACAAGGATTAAATTGGTCTAATTTGATTTACTTTCGGATTGCTATAGGAAGATTCAATGAAGATGGAACCAAAATTTTATTTGTGTCTTAATAAAACATTTTATGTGACAGCTACAGGTTTCTTTATTTAAAGAAAAGAACAAGGATGAAATGGGTCTAATTTGTTATACTTTCGGATTGCTATAAGAAGGTTCAATGAAGATGGAACCAAATTTTTTTGTGTCTTAATAAAACATTGTTATTTTATAGGTAAAATATCGTATTGTTGAACCGGGAGAATTCTCTGTCGAAAACAACCAGCAGAAAACTCTCAAGGCCAAAAAGATGGATGAGTCGGAAAATCAAAACATATATTGAGAATTGTTATGGATGGCTGCAAAGTAAAATTGTAAGGGTGAGCTAACATCCTGAACAACATTCAACATTTTATACGAAAATTTAGTAATGAAAACATTATTTACGAAGCGGAAGCCGCGTGAATCATTCCTGATAGGCGTACGTTTTCTGACATCCACAGAAGATTGCTCACAGTGACTTGAAAGGGCAAATCGGACAATAAGGACCCCGGAAATCGAAGAGGCAGTCCTAAATTGTATAGATGAGGATCCTCAGCTGAGTACAAGAAAAATTGGAAGAGAGTTGAATATCTCATTTGTATTGGTCTGGAAAATTCTCCATGATTTCTTGCTTTACCCATACCATATTCAACGCGTCCGAGCTCTACTACCCCGCGATTTTCCTCTGCGACTCAATTTCTGCCGATGGTTCCTTCATAACATTGCTCATAATCCCTTTTCGATAGCGAAATCATCTTCACAGATGAGGCGTCCTTCTCGAGAAATGCAATCAGGAACTTTCATAACAATCACTATTGGACTGAAGAAAACCCCATATGATTGAGGAATGTCACCATCAAGAACAATTTTCGGTTAATGTCTGGGTTGGAATAATTGGGGATTTCCTGATCGGGCCATTTTTGTTGCCAGACAGGCTGAATGGAGCCTTATATCGCCACTTTCTAGAAGAGATTTTACCTGTGTTGCTAGAAGACGCCGCTGCAAACTAGAAATAGAATGTGGTTTATGCATGACGGAGCACCACCGCACTTCAGCATGGAAGCTAGAGAATATCTGAATATGACATTCAATAACCGCTGGATAGGCGTGGTGGACCAGAAGCTTGAAATACACTTGAAGAATTGAGGAATAGAATTACAGCATCATGTGACGTCATCAGAAATACCCCAGGAATATTTCAGAGGGTGCGCACTAATATGCGGAGACGAGCAGAAGCATGATAATAAACATTGAAAATTGGAAAAATACAAGGAACAGAAAAGTGTTCACTTTGAATAATCTGTTTGATTCTGTTTTCAGAATAAATGTGAGTTATTAAGATATCTCCATGTAGTTTGGAGGTGATAGTTACGATTGCAAGAGTCAAAAAAATTTCAAATTGAATGATCTATTCGATTTTATTTTTTGTGCGATAAAAAAAGTTCCGATATGTGACTTTTGGCCTCACCTGGTGATTCAGATTGGATGAAACATGCATCCACCACTATATACCAGAGTCGAAAAGAGTATCGGAGAGTGGAGGAGCCGAAGGCGAAAGCCGTCCAAAGCGTCCAAAATCCCAATTATCGGCTAGCAAGGCTATGACGTTTGTATTTGGGATACGCATAGAATATTGTTCATCGAATATCTGAAGAAAGACCAGACAATCAACACTGACAATCGACCGATTATGCGCTAACGACTTCGTTTAGCATTATGAAACATATTGTTTCGAAAAGATAATGAACCAATCCTTTAGGGGTTAGGTAAATTTTCAAAATATCGATTTTTCTTCATTTCCTTGAAATACGAGCTATGCAATAATCCATACAATACTAAAGCAGTAAGGCTTATTTCGAGAAAAGTGGAGGGGACGATTGGTGGAAGATGAACATGGAATCAGAATTCGCACGATCCAGCATGTCTGCAGCTACCTGTATCCGGTGCTGTTTTTGAAGATAATTCAGCTTTATCGAAACGTTCCGAGTGGCGACGCGCTGCACCAAAATCGAACGAGCGGTTTCACGAAAGATGTTGAGATCACGAGCTATTTCTCTAAAACTGGCATGACGATTTTCGAGCACCATTTCCTCAATTTTTTGGACGTTATCGTCGGTTGGTCAAAGGTTGTCCGGAACGATCTCCCGAGCGTCCTTGAATGGCTTAGTACCACTCGTATACTTGGGTTTTCGATAAAACAGTCTCCTTAAGCCTTTTCCAGCATTCGCAACGATTCAACACATTTTCGTTCGAAACACAAAATTTGAGACGAATTCTTAGTTCAATATTTTTTCCATTGTAAAATTCGAGTACCACTGAGGTCGACTGGTTTCAACAGCTCTTGTGAACATACTAGATGATAAATCTCGTTCATGTTTGGCATAAGACAGTCCTACCAACATATTTAATTGAAAATATAAATAATCATTTAAAAGCTTAAATGTTTGTTTAAACTTTTTTAATTTTATAAGATTCAATAATTTTTATTTTTATATGATTATTTTAACAATGTTATTAGAAGTTTTGAAATATAATATAATCTTAATCTTACTTTCAAAACTTCTAATAACTTAGGTAAACATATTAAAAATAATAAATCTCGTGTTGAAAATCAAGTAAATCAGAATCTATAAACTCAGTTGCGGTTCTTGTGATAAAATTTATATCGGTAGGACCTATAGGAGTTTTGGCATAAGAACATCTGAACATAAACGTAGCTTCGATAAAATAAATCTGATTCAAATTATTCAAACCACCTAATAAAAGAAAACCATTCATTCAATAAACTTTGACATATTACATATAAAATCAAAAAGTTCAAAATTAGATCTCCTAGAAGCATTAGAAATAAATAGATACAAACATTCGGACAAGCTTTTGAATGAACAGGTAGATGTGAATTATTCACCCCTACTTAACTTGTTTAATTAGTTTTTATTACCTTTCATACTAACTGTACAATGGCTCGGTGTGGATTTTCCTGTTATTCATCCAACTTGTTCTACGATTTGTTTATAATACCATACTCTTCATTCTGTTTTTCATTCTTGATAAAGCTGCTGTGTCAGCGAAACGTCGTCGAATTTTTTCAAATAAAGTGTAGATTAAAGTTAAACCTTGTGTTTTTTATCTCATTTATATCATGGATCTACATCAAGTAACGGCCTCCACAATTCAAATACAAAAAATACTTAGAAATACTCAACGCAGGCAATTTAAATGAGAATTTCCGGATACTATTTTATCACAGTAGTAGTATTATATAGTATAAATAATAATACTTATCATTAAGATCTGCTTAGACTGAAGAACGTAAGTTCAGCTCTTATATTAACCAAACATCTAGCTATTTCCAACATTTTTTTAATGGTGCCTATAAAATAATCGCTAATGTTTTTTCTTTTGTATGCCTGACAAGCCTAGAATCTGGAGGCTTTGGGGATAGGATTTGATACTTTAAAATGATGTGTTCCCCTGCTTAATCTTGCTTGTCAAAAAATTGCAAATAATGACCCAAGTGTCCTGTGAGAAAACTATTGGTCTTTCTTTTCCACTGAGTGAAAGCATATCCGAAGCTTATTAAAAGTATCAACTAGATGATACTGCAAGCGATATGTATTACTTTAGATTTGCTTAGCACGGTTTAAACTTTAAACTTTTATTCAATTGCGTATATTCCTTTGACATCTCTGAATTTTTCCATTTTGTTGTTGATACTTCACATTAACATTGACTTCTTTGAACTGCGTTATCAGCAATATAAACTACATCAATTACTTTTATCTAATTGTTCTTCGTTTTTCCTGTATTTCGAATGAGTGCCAATTAAAATAGAGACAAAATATGCTTTTTTCACTCCAATTTAATACTTCCAGGATGTACCGTTATTTTCGACATTTTCAATATCTCCGTAATTTTTCCAACGAAAAATAGATGATGATGAAACGGCTGATGAAATTTCATCAGAAATATCGTAAAGCAGTGATATAAAATATATTCGTAATTTAATTAATTAAACTAACACTGGGATTTTTAATATTTCTGTAGCAATATTGTTGACAAACAAATTCAAATCAAGTTTGTAATTTGACCTTACCTTTTTTCTGTCCTGCCATTGTGTTAGTTTATTTTTTCTTTCACTTATTGTATGTAGAATTCCACCTGAAAAAAAATTGTGATTATTTTTTTTCCAAAAGATAAAAATTATTGCTTAGTATTGAAAATTACACAATGCACAAACGGTTAGAGATATTAGGAATTATGAGTACATATTAGTTGTTTCGCTATATATCAAATAGTTTTGATATATATCGAAAATCCACCTTTACTGATATTTGCACCCCTTATGACTCAACACACCCGAAATCTCATAAATTCGCTGCATTTAATTCAAAGATTCATAGGGCTTTCTCTTTGCCATTATCCGAAAAAAATATGTCCAGGAAAGTGTTAACTATTAAAGAAATAGCTGAGAACAATGGTTATCTCTAAAATATACAAAACGAAATGATCAGAAAGAAAGAAATACAAATATCATATTATAATATTGACTCACGTATAGAATCAACTAATAAAGATACAAGATACAATTTCAAACTTAACATTATTAAAATCTTTCGCTCCAAAAAAAATAAAAAACTACATATAGGTAATGAAACTTTAAGTTAAAATTATTAAAATATTTCGCTCAACAAGAGAATATAAAACATGTAATTAATAAAACTTTAAAGTAAAATTGTTAAAATTAACAAATATAAATATTCAAATAAATTCTAAATAAACATTGTCATGAAATTCATGAAATTAGACTTCAGTTGATTGTTTACTGGTTTCTTAATTTCATGATTGTTTTGTTTATATTTCGTTTAAGGTATCGTAACTTTATAGGTTAAATATTGTTAGGGTCACGTTGTATACATTGATTTTTCTTCTTTTCTTGCGTATGAACTTTGTATTGACATAGAATATACTTTTTCTTTTTATGTAACAGTGTATTTTGAAATTTATATGACGGATAATATGTCAATTAACATAAGGTTCTTGTAAAACAGAATTTCTTTGCTCAATCAATTTCTTTTGCATTTTAACCGGTTGTGATAGTCATTGTGAACGAGAGATTTTAATGATTTTAACTTAAAGTTTTATTACCTACATGTAGTTTTTATATTCTCTTGTTGAGCGAAATATTTTAATGATTTTAATTTAAAGTTTCATTACCTACATGTAGTTTTTATTTTCTCTTGTTAAGCGAAAGATTTTAATAATTTTAACTTGAAGTTGTATTACCTATATTTTAAAGTTTTAATCAATGTAAATATATGAGCAATATTTGTATGTTATTCGTCCCATTTTCGGTTTGTTTATCTCCAAGTGTAAATTTATTTGTAGTACCCTGAGGAAGACATATCTGATGTCGAAACGTTGGAATGTTTTGAAGAAAGAAGCTTAAAGATCTATTCGTTGTTTCATTTATGAGAAGTCAGTTGTTTGTTGGTAAAGTTGATCGTTGGATGTTGGTGACTTGGAATTGATTACATGACCGATCAGAGAATATTAAAGAATAGAAGTTTACACCATATAGGGTCAGAATGAATCACCCTTTCCTGGCGATTCCGTGCGGCGAATTAATTTCTGTAATGGTTCGAAAGAAATGCCTCGAAAATGTAGGTTTTCGAGAAAACAATGATGCACTCTCCAATAGAAATAATTGACATCATTGTCCATTATTTTCTTCTGGTAGAATATGAAGACACTAAGGATCTAATGTTCTGTCCTCATGAAAAAGAAAACGGCACTCTTGAATGTGCCATGTATTATACGCTTTAAAACTTTATATTGGTATCAATTCAGTTCAACGTTTTGAACCCGTGCAGGGTATTCATGCTAATTTTATAAGTACCTACAATAAACATTTACATAAAGGAATTTTTGTATACAATCAGGTAGGCTTATTGCGATACATCAACCAGTTTATCGATTATATTTTTCAGGTCATTGCCGTTTTGTTATAACTGTTAAAGCGTATGAGTTCGTATGATAGTCCAAACAATTAACACGATACAGTTCGTGGAAGATGAGTAGCAGGAAAATTGATATCAACATCGACACAAGAATTGATACAGTACAGGGTGGACAGATTTCGACGTTTTACTACGGCAGGTATGTGGAATATTGCGTCAAGCATTTATTGCCGCAAACAAATTCAAGCTAGGTTTTTTCATTTTCGACTTATATGCAAAATTTTTTTGAAGATCAAGAGCCAATATCTCAGTTACTTTTTAAGATATGTAGAAATGGTTTTGGCGTTCTACAGGCACTCATCGATGTAGAATCAAACTCCGTACAGAAATGTCTTATGTCCAAAGGTTTTCCTTTCTTTTAATGAAGGTTGGCTATCCAGATGGGGATCTGAATTCTAGAGACTGCTGCGAGGAAAATGTCTGTTGATATGCAACCAATCCACCTACGAAGGTCTTCAAGCCAAGAGTTCTGACGCTTTCCAACCGATCTCTTTTCCTAGACTTTTCTTTTATAATAAATCTTAATCTTTCGTATTTCTCTCCTCTCATAACGTGACCTAGGTACATTATCTTTCGTTTTTTACAATATGTGAAAGTTCTTTTTCTTTGTTCACCCTCTTCAGGACCTCGACGTTCGTTACTCGTGTTCATGGTATTTTCAGTATTCTTCTGTAAAGACACATATCAAAGGCATCAATGCACCTCTCCATGCCCGGATCATTAGTCCAAGACTCGCATCATCCCATTGATATCTGTGTTGGAGAAGAAATTTCTTATGTTTATAAAGTTTTTCTAGCCTGCATGATTCGTGATCTAATTTCATTTTTTATGTCGCACCGATCGTTTATGCGTGTGCCTAGGTACTCGAAGGACGACATATGTTCGACATTGTTACCCCTAATCCGTAGGACTTCGACCCTCCCTCTTTTGAGAATACCATTAGTTTGGTTTTGGAGTATTCAGAGACTGTAAAGGTACATCTCAAAGGCATCAATGCACTCTCCATGTCCGGATCAAGAGTCCAAGACTCGCATCCTCCCATTGATATCTGTTTTGGTGAAGAAATTTCTTATGTTTATAAAGTTTATCTAGCCTGCTTGATTCGAGATCTAATTTCATTTTTTATGTCGCACCGATCGTTTATGGTTGTGCCTAGGTACTTGAAGGACGACATCTGTTCGACATTGCTACGTCCAATGCGGACTTCGACCCTCCCTCTTTTTGAGAATACCATTAGTTTGGTTAGGGAGACATTCAGAGATGACCAAAAATTTTGCTGTATTCAGTAATGCCGTTTACAGGTGTTGCATTTCGTCAACGCTACTGGCAATTACGACGGTGTCATCTGCGTATCTTATGTTTTTTATATTGATGCCAACGATTTCACCATCTAAAGCTTCTCGGAATATTGCCTCCGAGTATATATTAAATGATAGAGGCGACAGAATACAGCCCTAATGGACTCCTTTTGTGATTGATATTGTTTCAGGTGTCATTTGATCTACCCTAATCTCTGCACTTTGGTTCCAGTATAATTCAGATATGATGCGATGGCCTTTCTTGTCTTTGCCTGTAGTTTTAAGAATTTCTAATAGCTTTCGATGTTTTACGAGTTCTAATGCTTTGCTATAATAGATGAAACAAGCATATATTAACATACATGTCGCGACATTTCTGTGTGAGGACATTTAAAAAAAATAGTGCCTGATGTGTTCCTACACCATTTCGGCAACCAAACTGCATGTCGTCTACTTGGCTTTCACATTTTCGATATATCCTTATGTGTATGATTTTCAGAAATGCTTTGAGTACATTGGACATTAGACTTTTCATCCGATAGTCATCGCAATGTGAGGCATTTGACTTTTTGGCTAAGTTACGTAAGTTGATTCAAGCCAGTAAGAGGGTATTTTTCCAGAACTATATATAGAGTTGAAAAACTTTACTGACAGGTTTATTTTATTCCTATTCCTTCCTGTTCTGCAATGATCTTAAGAGTTTCTGCGTGAACTTCATGTGGTCCTATAGTTTTAACATATTTGCTCTTCTATAATAACTCTCAATCTGTACCAGGTACAATTTTTTCAGTTCACACAATATGTGAAAGTTCTTTTCTTTGAACACTATTTTCAAGACCTCAATGTTCGTTACTCTGTGTGTCCATGGTATTTTTAGTATTCTTCTGTAAAGGTACATCTCAAAGGCATCAATGCACCTCTCTATGCCCGGATCAAGAGTTCAAGACTCGTATCGTCGCATTGATATCTGTTTTGGTGAAGAGTTTCTTATGTTTATAAAATTTTCTAGCCTGCTTGATTCGTGATCTAATTTCATTTTTATGTCGCACCGATCGTTTATGCTTGTGCGTAGGTACTTGAAGGACGACATGTGTTCGACATTGTTACCCCTAATCCGTAGGACTTCCACCCCCTCTTTTTGAGAATACCATTAGTTTGGTTTTGGAGTATTCAGAGACGACCAAAAACTCTGCTGTATTCAGTAATGCCGTTTACAGGTGTGGCAGTTCGTCAACGCTACTGGCAATTACGACGGTGTCATCTGCGTATCTTATGTTTTATATATTGATGCCAACGATTTCACCATCTAAAGCTTCTCGGAATATTGCCTCCGAGTATATATTAAATGATAGAGGCGACAGAATACAGCCCTAATGGACTCCTTTTGTGATTGATATTGTTTCAGGTGTCATTTGATCTACCCTAATCTCTGCACTTTGGTTCCAGTATAATTCAGATATGATGCGATGGCCTTTCTTGTCTTTGCCTGTAGTTTTAAGAATTTCTAATAGCTTTCGATGTTTTACGAGTTCTAATGCTTTGCTATAATAGATGAAACAAGCATATATTAACATTCATGTCGCGACATTTCTGTGTGAGGACATTTAAAAAAAATAGTGCCTGATGTGTTCCTACACCATTTCGGCAACCAAACTGCATGTCGTCTACTTGGCTTTCACATTTTCGATATATCCTTATGTATATGATTTTCAGAAATGCTTTGAGTACATTGGACATTAGACTTTTCATCCGATAGTCATCGTAATGTGAGGCATTTGACTTTTTTGGCTAAGTTACGTAAGGTGATTCAAGCCAGTGAGAGGGTATTTTTTCCAGAACTATATGTAGAGTTGAAACGTTTTATTAACAGGTTTAGGCATGTTCCTTCCTGTTCTGCAATGATCTTGAGAGTTTCTGCGTGAATTTCATCTGGTCCTATAGTTTTAACATATTTGCTCTTCTATAATAAGTCTCAATCTGTACCAGGTACAATTTTTTCAGTTCACACAATATGTGAAAGTTCTTTTTCTTTGAACACTATTTTCAAGACCTCAATGTTCGTTACTCTGTGTGTCCATGGTATTTTTAGTATTCTTCTGTAAAGGTACATCTCAAAGGCATCAATGCACCTCTCTATGCCCGAATCAAGAGTTCAAGACTCGTATCGTCGCATTGATATCTGTTTTGGTGAAGAGTTTCTTATGTTTATAAAATTTTTCTAGCCTGCTTGATTCGTGATCTAATTTCATTTTTATGTCGCACCGATCGTTTATGCTTGTGCGTAGGTACTTGAAGGACGACATGTGTTCGACATTGTTACCCCTAATCCGTAGGACTTCGACCCTCCCTCTTTTTGAGAATGCCATTGGTTTGGTTTTGGAGTATTCAGAGACGACCAAAAACGCTACTGTATTCAGTAATACCGTTTACAGGTGTGGCAGTTCGTCAACGCTACTGGCAATTACGACGGTGTCATCTGCGTATCTTATGTTTTATATTATGATGCCAACGATTTCACCATCTAAAGCTTCTCGGAATATTGCCTCCGAGTATATATTAAATAATAGAGGAGACAGAATACAGCCCTAATGGACTCCTTTTGTGATTAATATCGTTTCAGGTGTCATTTGATCTACCCTAATCTCTGCATTTTGGTTCCAGTATAATTCAGATATGATGCGATGGCCTTTCTTGTCTATGCCTGTGGTTTTAAGAATTTCTAATTGCTCTCGATGTTTAACGAGGTCGAATGCTTTGCTTTAATAGATGAAACAAGCATATATTAACATTCATGTCGCGACATTTCTATGTGAGGACACAGAAAATAGTGCCTGATGTGTTCCTACACCATTTCGGAAACCAAACTGCATGTCGTCTACTTGGCTTTCACATTTTCGATATATCCTTGTGTGGATGATTCTCAGAAATACTTTGAGTACATGGGACATTAGACTTATCATCCGATAGTCATCGCAATGTGAGGCATTTGACTTTTTTGGCTGAGTTACGTAAGTTGATTTTAGCCAGTTGGAGAGTATTTTTCCAGAATTAATATATAGGGTTGAAAAGTTTTATTAACAGGTTTAGGCCTGTTCCTTCCTGTTCTGCTATGATCTTGAGAGTTTCTGCGTGTCTAGTGTATCTAGTCCTATAGCTTTACCATTTTTTTGCATCTTGATTGCTCTTCTATAATAAGTCTCAATCTGTACCAAGTACAATATTTTCAGTTTTTTTTTACAATATGTGAAAGTTCTTTTTCTTTGTTCACTCTTTTCAGAACCTCGACGTTCGTAACTCGTGTCCATGGTATTTTCAGTATTCTTCTGTAAAGGTACATCTCAAAGGCATCAATGCACCTCTCCATGTCCGGATCAAGAGTCCAAGACTCTGTTTTTGGCAAAGTTACGTAAGTTGATTCAAGCCAGTAAGAGGTATTTTTCCAGAACTATATGTAGAGTTGAAACGTTTAATTAACAGGTTTAGGCATGTTCCTTCCTGTTCTGCAATGATCTTAAGAGTTTCTGCGTGAATTTCATCTGGTCCTATAGTTTTACCATATTTTTGCATCTTGATTGCTCTTCTATAATAAGTCTCAATTTGTACCAGGTACAATTCTTTCAGTTTTTTTCACAATATGTGAAAGTTCTTTTTCTTTGTACACTCTTTTCAAGACCTCAATGTTCATTACTCTGTGTGTCCATGGTATTTTTAGTATTCTTCTGTAAAGGTACATCTCAAAGGCATCAATGCACCTCTCTATGCCCAGACCAAGAGTTCAAGACTCGCATCGTCGCATTGATATCTGTTTTGGTGAAGAAATTTCTTATGTTTATGAAAATTTTCTAGCCTGCTTGATTCGTGATCTAATTTCATTTTTATGTCGCACCGATCGTTTATGCGTGTGCCTAGGTACTTGAAGGACGACATCTGTTCGACATTATTACCCCTAATCCGTAGGACTTAGACCCTCCCTCTTTTTGAGAATACCATTAGTTTGGTTTTGGAGTATTCAGAGACGACCAAAAACTCTACTGTATTCAGTAATACCGTTTACAGGTGTGGCAGTTCGTCAACGCTACTGGCAATTACGACGGTGTCATTTGCGTATCTTATGTTTTATATATTGATGCCAACGATTTCACCATCTAAAGCTTCTCGGAATATTGCCTCCGGGTATATTTTAAATAATAGAGGAGACAGAATACAGCCCTAATGGACTCCTTTTGTGATTGATATTGTTTCAGGTGTCATTTGATCTACCCTAATCTCTGCATTTTGGTTCCAGTATAATTCAGATATGATGCGATGGCCTTTCTTGTCTTGTCTTGTCTGTAGTTTTAAGAATTTCTAATAGCTTTCGACGTTTTACGAGTTCTAATGCTTTGCTATAATAGATGAAACAAGCATATATTAACATTCATGTCGCGACATTTCTGTGTGAGGACATTTAAAGAAAATAGTGCCTGATGTGTTCCTACACCATTTCGGCAACCAAACTGCATGTCGTCTACTTGGCTTTCACATTTTCGATATATCCTTGTGTGTATGTTTTTCAGAAATTCTTTGAGTACATTGGACATTACACTTTTCATTCAATAGTCATCGTAATGTGAGGCATTTGACTTTTTTGGCTAAGTTACGTAAGTTGATTCAAGCCAGTAAGAGGGTATTTTTTCCAGAACTATATATAGAGTTGAAAAGTTTTATGAACAGGTTTAGGCCTGTTCCTTCCTGTTCTGCAATGATCTTAAGAGTTTCTGCGTGAATTTCATCTGGTCCTATAGTTTTACCATATTTTTGCATCTTGATTGCTCTTCTATAATAAGTCTCAATCTGTACCGGGTACAATTTTTTCAGTTTTTTTCACAATATGTGAAAGTTCTTTTTCTTTGTACACTCTTTTCAAGACCTCAATGTTCGTTACTCTGTGTGTCCATGGTATTTTTAGTATTCTTCTGTAAAGATACATCTCAAAGGCATCAATGCACCTTTCCATGCCCAGATCAAGAGTTCAAGACTCACATCGTCGCATTAATATCTGTTTTGGTGAAGAAATTTTCATGTTTATAAGGTTTTTCTATCCTGCTCGATTCGTGATTTAATGTCCTTTTTATGTCGCACCGATCGTTTATGCTCGTGCCTAGGTACTTGAAGGACGACATCTGTTCGACATTGCTACGTCGACCAAAAACTTTGCTGTATTCAGTAATGCTGTTTACAGATGTTGCAGTTCGTCAACGCTACTGGCAATTACGATGGTGTCGTCTGCGTATCTTATGTTTTATATATTGATGCCAACGATTTCACCATCTAAAGTTTATCGGAATATTGCCTCCGAGTATATATTGAATAATAGAGGCGACAGAATACAGACTCCTTTTGTGATATTGTTTCATGTGTCATTTAATCTATCCTAACATCTGCAGTTTGGTTCCAGTACAATTCAGATATGATGCGATGGCCTTTCTTGTCTTTTCCTGTAGTTTTAAGAATTTCTGATAGCTTTCGATGTTTTACGAGGTCGAATGCTTTGCTATAATACATGAAACAACATTCATGTCGCGACATTTCTGTGTGAGGACATTTAAAGAAAATAGTGCCTCATGTGTTTCACACCATTTCGGAAACCAAACTGCATGTCGTCTACTTGGCTTCCACATTTTCTATATATTCTTGTGTGGAGGATTCTCAGAAATACTTTGAGTACATGGGACATTAGACTTATCATCCGATAGTCATCGCTATGTGAGGCATATGACTTTTTTGGCCAGTCAGAGGGTATTTTTCCAGAACTATATATAGGGTTGAAAAGTGTTATTAACAGGTGTTTTATTATTATTATTATTATTAATACATGGTGAGAGTTCAGATACCTATAAACTCAAGCATGAAAAATTAACAAAGATATTAAAAAAAAAACAAAAATACTAAGCAGTGAGAACACATCGTGCAAGACTAGGGTTCAGAATAGATAGAAGAAATGAACAAATAGAGAAATAAAGCGAATATAAACTAGTATTATTGTTCAGATTCTAGCCAAGAGTCCAGAGCATTCTTGAAAGAATTCACTGTTTCCAAAACTATCACCTCCGCGGGTAGGGAGTTCCAAGTTCCAAATATCCTGTTGCTCAGGAAACTCTCCCGACATGAAAGTTTGTAGTTTTCTTTGCGCAACTTCAGATGGTGGCCGCGTAGACGTTCGTCGGTATTTGAAATGAATAAGTCGTCGAGTTTCACACCCAACAGGTTACGTAGAGCACGATAAGTGATTATGAGATCCCCACAGAGACGTCGATCAGAAAACGAGGGTAGATTTAGCAGGCGAAGTCTCTCCATATAATTTGGCCGTCTAACACCATAAGGCATCCTAGTTGCGCGCCGCTGTACACCACAGAACAGACCCTAGTAAGAAGGTCGAGTTACCGACCAAAACATTCAACACCCCCTCACAACCCCTCACCTATCTATCTAGTCCTCCCATAATAGATATAGATGGCACTAATTTAACCACATCAAGTGTCAAACTCTGTCGATCAAACTTCAATCGCCGATAAACGAATTGTCAAATGTCTGTCAATGTCAAAGTTTTCAGTTTCCCGCTAAACCCTTTCATTTTTGCGGTTTGTGCTTCCAAAATCATTTTCTTTTCAGGTGTTTCCGTTGCTGGTGTCTTGGACTCAAGTTTAGAAATTCTCTTGAATTTTTCATTACGGTCCTTCAACCAGGATCCTTTAGAAAATTTATTTTGTATTATTAGATAGCATGGTGTAGGGAACACAAAACCTTATTGCCTCCAGTTTATTGCTGCTTTAAAAACATAAATGGCTTAACATCGCCCATAATTAATGGAAATCGTAAAAGAGATGACCGTGAGAATTTGAATGTTTTGTCTTTTTTTTTGCAGACTAAGTCACAGAACATACTCACTGATTCTGAGAATTCAGAACCTTCCGTTCACGAAGAATATAAAGAGATCTTTGGATATGTACCAACTTCTAATAACTGACAATTACGCTACCTATTATGTGGCAGGATACCTTTTGTGAAAAATTACAGTCCCAGAATGTCAAGTATGTAGCGAAGAACTTTTTGCGAAGTGCCTCAACAACAGCACACCTTTATTACATTCAAGGAATTTTGTGATAATAAGTCTAAGTAATTGTATCCTTCAGTAAAAGTTTCTCAATTCTTAGAAGACATTCACAATAAACTTACTTTTTCTGAATAATCAGGGGCATCAGGAAAATCTTGCTTTGAGATATTTACAAATCTCATTTTTCTCAATTTGATTGTTGTCAATTACATTCGGTGGAAGATGAAATTTTTGAAAGGGTTACTAATCTTTTAATTTTTAAATTCATTAAGGATGAAAATAAGGAATCTGTTACTTCTGGACTGAAAGCAAATCCAAAAGGTTCAGAAACAAGTAGGACAGCAATCTTTGATCGCTTCAATTATAGGTGTTTATTGTGATTTTAAAGAGCGGGTTATCTACACCCTACTATGTGCGTGTTATTTATTTACCATCGATCTTATACAGTCGGTGGTACTATACATATTGTTTTGTCTGGGCTTTTATATCCTTTTATAATTTACAAACATGTTTTCTAGTCTGTAATATTATTTATTTTCCTGCATGCACTTTTTACACTCATGGGGAAAGAAATTGATCTGTGATCAAATAATTGAATATTTTGGGTCCTTTACACCCTACATTTCCTTTGTTATCTATAATTCACGTTTATTTTGTGATATACAGATTGTTATTTTGCATTCAATTTTCTGAGTTCTTTTTACTCAGAGTATATATTGTTGTTTTTTTGTTACAAAGGGCTTCTTACACCCTGCTTACACTTAAGGTTCTGCGTGCGGAACCTTATTTATATATTTGGTTTATATTTCTACTATGAACCTATCAATTGAACCCATCAGGAATATTAATGCAACCCTAGTTTCCAAGATTAGTAATGAAATTGCCAATTTTTACCATATTCAACAATTTTGAGTGATCTCAAATTCATTTAAATAAAAACTTCTTGAGACAGTTATTATTGCGTTTTTCTATTTTCAGAAGTTGTAGGGTAACTGCCATGAAGATGGCAGTGAAGGCAGTTACCCCCAACGGGGGACCAATGGTAGCAATGGAAGAACAATATTATCGCTGACAACAATATTTCAGAATTTCTTTTTATTTTGAATGTTAGAATGTACGTTTTCTGTGATATGTGATTTACATGTGTGAAGAATTTATTTTATTTTTGGAAATGTTTCTGTATATATGGTTTGAGAGATTTTTGTTATCTCAAAATAAGAGTGTTAATATGAAAAATACTCATTATTTTCTCAATTTTTGAACAGCCTAATTGAAGCAGAAATACTCTGCATCGATTAGACTAGTTCATATACCCCATTTCAGTCAAGTTAAATTCGATCGTGGAAAATCTAGAATTCAAAAAAGGCGCCTTTCGGTTTAGTTTTCCATAGTGGCACGCGTAGCGCTAGTTTCTATGCAGGGACGGCCATATTGTTTCCTATGTCGAAGCACTGAGTTTATATTTCTCGTTAGGGTCTGTTCTGTGCTGTACACTCTCCAAGCACTGGACATCACGGTCCGGCGAACTCTTTTATAGGGAGAATGTAAGTTTTGTACAAAGTACTGCAAGTAGCGAGATTGCAGCCAGAGAACGACCTTTGAATCATATTGATCATTTTCTTCGCTTTGGAGGACGATTGATTTATATGTTCCGTCCAAGTTAGGTCATCGGAAACGAGTACTCCCAGATCTGAATGGACTTTGGTAATGCTGATGTTTTGGCCAGAAATACAATATGAATAACGCGGGTTGTTTTTGCCCATGTGGAGGACTCGACACTTAGAGTAGTTAAGTGGAAGGAGCCAATCTCCGGACAACTTGAGTATAGAGTTGAGGTCACGTTGAAGGGCAGCGGCGCTCGAAAGTGGACCGAGGTACAACTTGGTGTCATCTGCAAAGAATGAACACTCAGATTTTACTATTGATGGTAGGTTACAGGTGAAGAGAAGAAATCGAAGGAGGACGATAACTGATGCTTGTGGTACCCCTATGGAAACTGACTGTTTAGAAGATAGCGTTTTTCCCACTCTCACGCGAAAATTGCGGTTGGATTGCCACGGATACCCAGAACTTCGAGTTTGTAAAGCAGTCGATGAGGAGGGACGCCGTCAAATGCTTTGCTGAAATCCAGGTAGATAACATCGACAGGTGGTCAAGCATTCTCGACCAAGCATTCACACTTCAGAAGGTTGGTAATTACTGAACGACCCGGTATAAGTCCGTGTTGGTTTTTTGGAATGATTTCATTCAGCAGAATGAATTCGAGTATTCTTTCAAGGATAATTTTTTTCACAGATTTTGGCCATGACAGGGACTAGGCTTATTGGGCGGTAGTTTTGCGGCTTGCGTTCATCCTCTGGCTCAGGGAGCCAGAGGAAAACGATTTGGTAAAATAATCGATAGAGGAAGAGATAAGGTTCATGCACAATTTTTCAAAGTGAATGGAGAAAAAGAAGTTTTGAGATTCAAAAGATGTTTCTCTACCGCTAGAGGAGATTTCGATCTCAGACAACTGATGCGCAATTCTAGGCGACGATAAGGTTGGAGAGTCGAGGGTTCCATGGTGAAAGACGATGTAAACGAATTGGCCAGTACGTTAGCTACTTCAAGAGGCGTTTGACACAAGCGTCCACTAGGACCATTTACAACCGGAGAGGTTACCTTTGTGCACGTAGCAGAACTAACGTATTTTAGAATCTCTTGAGGTCGCCTTCTGATGCGACTTGTGCCTTAAATTTCTTCTTAGCCTCCTTAATTCTGTTGGACAGTATATTTGATTATTCTCTGTGGGCTAAGTAATCAACATCCAACTTTCTCCCAGTGTATCGCTGCCAAATTGATTTTTTGTGGCGAATCATCTTAAGTATATTACTGTCCAGTCCAAGGCTTAGACGAGATGGTGACAACGTTTCTGGTTGTTCTGGTTCCCTAAGTGTAGTCAGGAAAGCGTTCCATTCTCGTCAAGCACCATGTTTAGGTTTAGGCCTGTTCCTTCCTATTCTGCTATGATCTTAGGAGTTTCTGGGTGAATTTCATCTGAGCCTGTAGCTTCACCATTGTTTTGCATCTTGATTGCATGTATTACTTCGCTTTTTTATCTTTAGACTTGTTTATTCTAAATCTTCCAAATTCACTCCTTCATTTGACCTACCATCTTCGAGAAGAGTTTTATATATTCTTCGCATCTCTTGATCTTGTCTTCAACTTCTTTTATTATTTCATTGTTCATGTTTTCAGAATACCTGCACCTGGATCGTCGCTAAACTTAACCCTTTTGCGTTTAAACTCCCCATACCAACTGGAAACTGTTGACTGGTGTGGTGCTTCAACACCAAAAAAAAACCAACTCGCCGAGACATTCTTATTGATATAATTGTCTTTGAAAATTGTGTTTAATTCCATTTTTCAACAAACTTGTCAACTTTAACAGTGTGTTGTGGCTAAAGCACAGAAATTTTGGTTGATTAAAAACAAATCATGGAGGTTCATTTTCAGCACTGACAGTTGATTAATGATGTTCTCTATGTCTCAGCATTTAAAACATAAGACATCCCTCGTAACGAAAATTACATAGCATTATTGATGAATTTCAAAGGAAAATCTTAAGAAATGGCCCCATATGCAAAAGACTAAAGCACTCTTTCACCAAAACAATGCACAGCTTCACAAGTCGATTGCTGCAATGACAAAATTTGGAAATCGGATGATGGGTTGCTTGCCGAAACTGAAGCATATTTTCAAAATCTTGACAAATCGTTCTACAAAAAAAGGTATGAAAATATTAGGAGAGCTTTGAATTGGATGTATCACTATTGAAGGAGATGATAAAATACGAATTTGTTACAAATTCATTACATTCCTGCTACTTTTGAATCAAGATAAGCAGCAATTAGCATTATCTCTGCACGAAACAATAACAAAACGTCAAATGTTGATTTATAGTCTTACGAAACATACCATGTTAGTCGAAAAAAATAAGGTGAATTAAAGAGTTACCTGCAAACAAGACTTGCAACACAAGAATTAGTTAATTCTGAATACATGAAGTATTTTGATTTAAATGTTTATTTCCCACGTGCATAATGGCATTTATATGAAAACAATAAGTAATGCGCTCCTGAAATACCCATTCATTATTGCTTCACCTTCATTTTACGATTTAATATAATACTTCTACTAATATAACTCATTCCAAGAACAATTTCACTATAATAACCTAATTAATGTATCGTGATTGGATAATTTTCTACTTCACCTCAGAGATATTCGTAAACAATGCATACAAATATTGTGAAACGGAGTGATACCTACATAATACCATCTTGATCAACAAGTTTCAATTTCAATTGATATTTCCTTCTACAAAAATAATGCATGACCGCCGAAGCGGAGGATTAAGAAGGAACAAAATCAGGCAAAATCGATGGCTGACAATATTTCTTAATGATATACAGGGATATCCAACGGGACCGTCCGTTAAAAACTTTTTGAGTTCCAATTACAATATCAAGCTGAAATTTTATACGCGGCCATAACTAGCGATTTCCAATTGAAGTGAAATATTTTCGAAGTGATACCATTTCCGGTTATACCGAAAGTGGGTCATCACTTTGTTATTTCAAATGGTAATCTACCTTTTTTATTATACATATAGAACCGACATTTGAGCAAGGCATATAATACCCAAGTTGTTGGCACTTATCTGTCAAAACTTTTGACAGATTTAATTATTTTTGTTATAAACTCGATTTTTGAGGAACATTTAAAAAATTGTAGTAGGTAGAAGAAGGATCAAGGGACCATTTTTAAGCAATCCACACATGTCAAATGTTTATTGCGTTGTTTTGTATGATTTTTCAATTTGGCCTTTTTCAAACAGCAATAACTCAATTTTTTCAAATGGCACGTACTAATTTTTATATCGTCATCAGATGAAGCGTCAAATTTCAGATGGACTTGAATAAGCATGTATACTCATCTTTTATAGTTCTTAATAATTTGGGAATATATTGAATTTTGATGATTTTGCAAGAACTAACAGAGAATGCTTTGAAATTTTCGAATCAAGTAGCTGAACTGGCTACGCTCACCTGACAGGTGCCTAAAATTAATGTACTTGTCACTTCGTTCATTCGAATTTGATATTTCAACAAGAATTGTTGGTAATTTGAAGTGAAAATTTCTGAAAAACATCAGATCGATAATAAAATGGCTGATTATTCAAACGAGCATATGTTCAATCTCTTTTTAATTCATGGCGAATGTCAAAAAGTGGTGGATAGAACTTCGAAGGATTAAAAGCAACAATTTTCTGCAATTTGGAGCAACAAAATACGTAGAAACTAGAAGAAAACCAATTCTCGAGGACGACGACAATCAAATTAATACGCTAGCGTATTTTTGTGCCAATCCAAATGAGTCCATTAAGTCCGCATCAATAGATATTGGATTCAGTTATACTTCCATTCAAAGGATCCTTAAGCAATATAGCATGCACCCGTATTCTTTTATCAGACTACAAAAATTGAAATCAACTGATCTAAAATGAATTAAAAAAAGATTAAATATATTATCGTTTGAATAACCAGTGGTTTTATTCCAAATGTGTTGTATTTTTGGATATTTTCAATCTGAAATACCGACAATTCTTGTTCAAATATCAAATTCGAATGAACGAAGTGGCAAGTACATTAATTTCAGGCACCTGTCAAGTGAGCGTAGCCAGTTCAGCTACTTGATTCAAATATTTCAAAGCATTCTCTGTTAGTTTTTTTTGAAAAAATCGAGTTATTGCTGTTTGAAAAAGGCCAAATTAAAAAAATCATACAAAACAACGCAATAAACATTTGACAAATGTAGATTGCTCAAAAAATGCAGTGATCCTTCTTCTATCCACCCAAGCAAAAATTGTGTCAGTAGTGCAAAGGATCTACGAACTACAATTTTTTTAAATGTTCCTCAAAAATCGAGTTTATAACAAAAATAATTGGATCTGTCAAAAGTTTTGATAGATAAGTGTCAACAACTTGGGTATTTTATGCCTTGCTCAAATGTCGGTTCTAGATGTATAATAAAAAAGGTAGATTTCCTTTGAAATAACGAAGTGATGACCCACTTCCGGTATAACCGGAAATGGTATCACTTCGACAATATTTCACTCCAATTGGCAATCGCTAGTTATGGCCGCGTATAAAATTTCAGCTTAATATTGTAATTGGAACTTAAAAAGTATTTAACGGACGGTCCCGGTGGATATCCCTGTATAATTCCCATTTTTTAAAACATACAAAGACAAGTAAACAAAAACATAATTGTAAAATAGGCAATTCAAGATACAATCACATGCTCATATTATTAGATCTAGATGTATATGAACCAAGTGTCCCAGTGGGAAATATTCTAGCTTATTATTCACACTTTCAAGATATAAAACAATATTGTTTTTTAATTTGAAGGTAAGGAAAATATTTGGAACAAGTATTGATTTTATTAGTCTTTCGAATTTTTCTGTCGTTAGTGCTTTTAAAGTTTCGTAGATTGATTGAATTATATCCTATATAATTGAATGTATTTTGTGTATTTTGATCGGCTGGTGTGGTAAGACGAACAGACAGGAATGGGCCAGCTCCAACAACCGCCTTCTTGAGGGGCCGCTGTTAATTCACAGACAGCTCCAAAGCTTCCCAAGATGTTGGAGCTGATGTATATGGTCGAGGTGTTATCTAGGAACAGTCGTTCTGTCTTGGCAACTATTTTTCAAGCAGAAATATTCGCTATTGACCACTGTTCTTACCTCTCGCTTGCGGGAGGATTAACAAGTAGGTCAATAAGAATCATCGCTGATAGCTAATCTGCACTTAAGCCATTGGTATCCGAAAGATACATATCACTTACGGTACAGAAATTTCGTTCAACGTTCGCAAAACTAGAAGAAAGGCTCCGTCTGATGTGGATGGCGGGCCATTTGGTCTCTAGGAGCAATGAAAAGACGAACTTGTTGATCGTTTGTAAAACAGCCTCGGGATTCACCGGACCCGTGCCTAGGCTTGGAATTCCCTTGGAAACTGTATGGATGAAGAATAGTCGGTGGTTAAAACTAAAGGTACGGGAGCACTGGCTGAGCCCTCAGATATCAGGAACTCTTGACTCGCCATCAGTGGACCTTCCAATGCGAGGGCCTAGGCTTGCCTAAAACTCTCCAGGCTAGATCTGAGAGTTCTAACTTCCATATTAACGACGCACTCTCACCTCATAAATTATCTAAATATGTTGGGATTGATTGGGGATCCTTTATTTGAGGTACTTGAATCTAAGAAACTGAAGCTGACTGAGCTCAGTCAGCACACAAAGCTTATATCCTTTACAAGATAAGGCTTGTAAGTAAAATGGTGCAGTGTACCATCATGAACCTCTAGGTCACAGTTTGTGGGCTGCTTATCAGCCTACACTCAATTTTATATTCATATCTATAAGACGATCTTGTCCCAGGATCCCGTTCGACGTTCATAATAATGGCTATGCCTTGCTAGTGTTGTTTGTTTCTTGAGAACACAACATAGACAGGTTTTTATATATTTTCCGGGTATAATAAGTTTTCCATACTCCATGAAATATGGTCTGCAGCTGATCATGTGTGCAATGAATGCGATTGCTCGAATTGATCTCTTCTGTTTTAGTAATACCGTCGAAGCTTCGCTCACTGACCCCCACAGAAGCAGGCAATGCTTTGAAAGTGTGCGTCTCGAATGACTATTGATACAGTCTTCTTGATTCTGAGTATACTACTGTGTCCAAAAAGTGACAAAAGGTGACTCAGCATTTATTTTGAACAATCTTCAATTTTTCCTTAATCAGTTTCATCGCCTTCAAAGTAATCCCTCTAGAAACAATGCATTTATGCCGAAGGATTTTCTGATTTTCATAACAGTTATTGAAGTGATTTCCGGGATAACCTTCAACTCTCTCTTTTAAGTTTGCTGAATGAACAGTGGCTTGGCCACCCAGATCACCACATCTTAATCCAATGGACTTTCATGTTTGGAGAAATATAAAAGAAAAAATCTACACTACTCCAGTGCGTACAAGAGACGACTGAGTTTCAAGGATTCAGCAAGTCTACAATGATATACATCAAAAATTGAATGAAATATCTGCTGCTATCATGGCCTTCAAAGTTATCCGCTCCAGATACAATTCCCCAGTGACCAAAAAGTAAGGCATTTATTTTGAAAAATCTTGATTCATCTTCCAAATCAATATCATGGCCTTCAAAGTTATCCCCTCCAGATACAATGCACTTATGCCAACGGATTTTACAATATTCAAAACAGTTGTTAAAGTCAATTTCCGGGACCTTCGATTTCCGGGCTCTCTTTTTGATGCGGCTTCTATCTCCAAATTCTTCACATAAACTCTCCGGTCGAATCAAGGAATAACACACGCAGTAGGTGTGAAATTAATGAGCTTGATAGAATTGCATTTCGTGATAAACTTCATGCTATGCAAGTTACTGAGTGGACTAACCCCAATGATCTGTGCAATGAGATTATAAGACCTTTCACAACTTCTCAGTTGAAAAAATTTCTAAAAAATAGATTCAGGAACAACAGTGCTCCTTGGTTTAATGTAGAGATCAATGAGCTACTGAGGGAGAGAGATTTTCATTATAAGAGGCACAAACAGTTTTTGGCTAACCCACGTCTCAGGAAAGCTTACAGAGACGCTCAACTTTCATTGAAAAAGGCCATCGTTGCAAGGAAAAAGCAATACTTTCATGATAAAATTAGACGTGCAGCTGACGACAGTAAGAAATTATGGAAATCGCTCAATCAGTTTGTCAGTGGATCATCTAAAAAAGAGTCCAAACAAACGAAGTCTCTCACGATGGATAATGTGGAAATATCAGATGCCTAACAGATAGCCCAAGAACTGAACCAGTTCTTCACCAGTATTGGACATCAGGTGGATCACTGCCGCCTCCCGAGGGCTATGCACCCCAGACCCCATTCAGGGATGAACATATTCTGCTGGAGACCAACCACCCCAAATGAAATTAGAGAAATTATCAGAATTATGAAGCCAGGTAAAAGTCCAGAAATGGATGGGATTGACGGAAACATCTTAAAGGAATTCGTCGATGAGTTCTCTCCATTGCTCAGTATAATGGTAAACTTGTCTATGCAGTTAAACTCGTGCTGAGTGCACTCAAAATCGCTAAGGTGGTCCCTATTTTCAAATTCGGAGACCCAACATCACCTAACAACTATAGGTCAGTGTCTATTTTGTCTGTGATCTTGAAGGTACTCGAAACATGTATCAATGAGAAACTCTGTGGCTTCTGTAATGGTGCCAATTTCTGGTTTGCTTCAAAGTATGGGGACAGCGGCACTTCGGTCGGATTTGATCTGTAGTATACAGGAGCGCGTGGATAAGGGTCTTTCCTGTGTGTTTGTCTCCTTGGACTTGAGAAAAGCATTTGACACAGTGTGTCATGCAGTGCTGTTAAAGATTCTGGAAAGTGTGGGTGTGTGTGGTGCCCCTCTTGCATTGTTTGCAGATTATTTTGATGGCCGTACCCAGTACCTCAACCTCAAGAGTAGTGCTAGTAGCTTCAGTAACGTCTCCTTGTGTACTGCAAGGGTCCGTTCTTGAACCCACCTTGTTTTTGACTTATATAAACTCTATTTCAAATTTGAGGTTTCATGGCAGCATTCAACTATATGCTGATGATACTTGCTTGCTGTATATTGGTAAAGATGGAAACGTTATCCAACAGGAAAAGGAACTCACTGACATAGGGAACTGGATGTCGTATCACAAACTTTCATTGAACATGAAAAAATCAAGTTATATGATCATATCGAACAATACTGAAATGAATCAATTTAATGTGTCGCTTGACTCGATGTCTTTGTCTTAAGTTGACTGTATAAAATACTTGGGTCTGTTTATTGATAATAAGCTATCATGGTTGCATCATATTACATATATAGGTAAAAGAATTGCACCGGCCATAGGGATTCTGGGTAGAGTCTCACAGTACATTGATGTGAGGTTCAGGAGTTCTCTTCGCAGTCATGTGTCATACCTAACTCTGATATGGAGAAATACGTACCAGGCACTGATCGAACCTCTCCTGACCCTTCAAAACAAAGCCATCAAGAGAATATACAGTTTACCGCAGCTCTATCCGACTATAAGTCAGCCAAACAAGATCATGGATATACACTCTATCCACATTTTTCAAGTCCGCTTACACATATCTAAAAGTCTACGTAACGAAATACTATCGAATGTAACATTGATTACAAACAACGAAGTACATGATCATAACTTGAGGAGCAACATCAATTTAAGGCCAACTTTTATGAGAACTACGCTGGGGCAGAGGAGTTTGATGACAGAGGGAATTAAGATCTACAAGGGGATACCAGGGAACATGAGGGAAATGGGAACAACAGCATTTAAAAGCAATTTGAAATCACTGATTTTCTCAGGTTTTTTTCTATGATTGGTCTGATTTGTGATAATAAGAATTGGCTGTGTCTGTTATGGTGCTTAATTTATTGTTTTCTTTTACAATTAGGTAGAATATTGTTTTTGTAAAATTCAGATCTTCTCTAACATTGTTAGTGTATATTTATGAAGGTCCACATAGCTGCGGCTCGAACTGATTTTGTGCATTTGTAATTGTAATTGTTATTTTTATTACTCTTTTATTTGATGAATTGATAAATAGATGAATTGATACTATCGACTCAAAACGGTGTTCCAGGAGCAGTCTTTTGTGTTTGCTGAAATCACACGGTGCCAAATCAGGTGAATACGGCGGTTGTGGAATAATATTGGTCCTAGCCCCACCCTGTATAAAATTAATAAAAGAGGTGAGAGAATTAGACCCTGTCATAAGCCTAATATAATTTCCCTCTGATCCTATATTTCATTTTTGAAGCATACCCATTAATATGTCACACTTCACTAAATTCTAAGTACCAAACACTACCAGAAGCAATTTCACCTTTACGTCTGGATAACGAAAAAGGTTAAAAAGTTATGTACAAGACATGTTTTGTTTCATCAAAATGTAACACCACTTCAAGAAGTAATTTTCGTAAAAATCTACCGAATCAGAAATATTGGAATATCATATCAGATCTTCACTGTATAGCAGAAAAGTATGACATATTTGTGAGAATATTTATTGCTTTTAATATTCCATTCACTATAGTCGAGAAGGAATTTTATTCGAAATACCATTCATAAAGGAAATAGCTATTGAAAATGTGATAAAGTTTCAATGAATAATGCATAAATACTCAGAATGATAAATCAAAAGTTCAACAAGGAGCTATAAAGAAAACAGAAATTGGCACATAAAACCTTTCAAATGTACAGAGTGGCACACGGAAACCAAGTGTATTGGAATGACTACTATTCGTACCCATCAATTCTCTGTCTATTTCCATAACTCTTGAAACGGCTTTATTGGTGTAAATGTAGAGCTTTTCGAAATTCTTTCCTCCAAAAAGAAAATCAAAAGGCTTCTACATCAAAACAAACCGGCAATCTTGTACTCTTTCCATATACTTTTCATCCAAAGAAGTATCATCAGATTTCAGTTTGTTACAACAGGTTGATTTGAATGAGATAAATGTAATTATCGATTTCCATATACTTAATTAATACCATCATCTCAGTTCCACCTGAGCATATGATTGATGATATTGATTTCTTTATTCTAAGTCGTAGTAGGCTACACCCATTATTATAAAACATAAATGCGTTTATAGATCGTTTCTTACTCTGATATTTTGATTAATACCTATGTATGAAGAATAAGTTTAACGAACAGCATACTTACGTATTGAAGGAAGATTTCGTAATTCATTAGCAGTAATTATAAGTTGAGAAACATCCTGAATTTAGCAACTTGGAAGAAACAAGAATTGGAAATCAATTAACTTATCCGTAGAAGTACCAGTATCGTTCGAAAAGTTCGTTAAACTCCAGGAGACAGAGGAACAGTCAGTTTGATCACGTGGTGCCTGGAAATCTTCATTCTTTTAATCCTTTAGCTTGGTGCTCTTAATAAACACCTCAAAAAAGTCTAGTGAACACTTACCAATATCTTTAAAATATGAATTTGATGATTCGAATTTATAGAAATCTTTCGGTTTTTGTTAGGATGTATTGTATATAATGTATTCTCAAGAAAACAAAATAATATTTGACTTCTCCGAAGCACCTATTATAAAAAAATTTGAAATTTGAAAATTACGAAATTTGGTAAAACACAAAAAAAGCCCGAACTAATATTTTCGAAACGATATGGAGGCACTTATATTTTTCGGTACCCAGAAAGTCCACCTCTGTTATTAATGACACTTCGGCATCGTCACGGCATGCTCAATATTAAATGGTCTATTACATTTTGGCCTAAGTCATTCCAAGCCCCCTGAACTGCTAATCGAAGCTCCTGTTCATGATGGAAGACGTTTTGAGGCAGGAGTTTTCTTTTTAGTGTGTCCCATATATGCTCGATGGGATTCAGATCTGGGGAGCAGGATGGCCACGGTAGAAGATCGATATCATTCTCTTCAAGAACGTTCAAGAAAACTCTTGCATGATGAGGAGGGGCATTATCTTGTTGGAAGAGTGGATTTTGACCCATTGTTTAGAGATACGGTACCACTACAGGTAAAACTATCTCATTTGCGTAAGAATTTCCCGTGAGGTTGTTCTGTATGAAAACGAGGTCAGTTCTTCCACCAAGGCGTATACCTCCCCAAAACATCACTGATCCGCCTGCCTGTCTAACAACTTCTCGAGCATGCTGGAGACGGTTTTGCTTTCCAGGTTCCCTCCATATTCGAATTCTTCCCGAATCGGGATAATAACTAAATCTAGATTCATCACTGAAGAGAACTGTGGCCCACCTCTCTTGATCCCAGTTTACGTGTTCTTGGCACCAAGCTAAATCAGCAGCGCGATTTCCATGGGTCAGTTGTGGAACTCTTAAAGGACGTCTGGAGTGGAGTTGACCTTCGTGCAGTCGATTTCTCACAGTTTGGTCGGAAATTTGTACATTATGAACTCGTGATAGCTCTTGAGCTAATTGAGATGCTGTGGTAGTACGATCTCTTCTGGCTTGTAAAACCAAAAATCGGTTTGGGCGACTGTAGTACTCCTGAAACGACCTGTATGGCAATCTTCTACGCTATCTGTTTCATTGAAACGCGACCATAAACGCTTTATGACACTTGGGCTACTTCCCAGAACCCTGGATACTTCCCGTTGTGAGCTCCCAGCTTGGAGCATGCCAACGGCTCGTAACATCTCTTCTCTAGTCAAATGTCGTCTTTCCATGGTCGAATCACAAAACTTGAATCTTTTATTTGAGCTTACCACAGAAACAAAGTGCCAACTAACTGATTTCAAACACTGAATACATGAAATGATTATAAACCAGCGTCGCATCTGCTGCATTTTTAGTTTTTTATAAAAAAAACTGAAATCTGTTGCAGCACTCTACATAATTTGGTGAGAAATTGATGCAGGTGTTCATTTAAAAAAAAATCATCCATATTGATCATTCTGGATGCGATATATCGATATTCAGAAGTGTTCCCTAGACTTTTTTGAGGTGTTTATGTGATCCACGGACCCCTTCGGCTCATATACACTACGCCAAAAAATTCAAGCACAATTTCGATATTTCGAATTTCTTTTTGGTAGACAACTAATTATTAATTGTTTTGTTTCGGATATGTCCGGACAGATGCTAACAAAATTCGATGTTTTTTCTTGGCCCACATGTTCCTGTCATCAGAAACAAAATGAAAGACATGAATTGAGATTTTGTAAGAAACCACCACATATTGATAACAGCAGTTAATCAATATTTGCGAGTAACGTTTATCTTCTCGAAAATTTCAATTTTCGGTAATAATGCAACATGAATCACGAAATTTGACCTCGGCAGAATGTGCTGCAGCACAGGTGCAACATTGTCTAGAGTACTGTTCCCAAGTGTCAGGCGATGCTCCCAAACATCCATTATTTCTATTGGATAGTGTCCAGAAGAAAGCAGTACCCCTCATCCACCAACAGAAGGATACACGTGATCTCTAACCTCTCGCTCATATGTGGCAGGTTGCTGATCTTTCTCTTTCTCAAGATACTTCTAAGGTGAATGTTCTGAAAAACTAGAAAGCTTGGTCCCGGAAAGAATTCAGTTCGAAAGATTCGGATTCACACCGACAAAGATACCAACACAGCACGTAACTGAATTCAGATTTGGGGAAGATATCAGGGTGGAGCCAATTGAAATTGGTCAATTTTAACTAGAACATGACGCAATATACAATGTTCTTCAGAAAAGTCACTTCTAAGGAACCTTTTTCAATTATGTAAGAATATATGTATGTATATATATATATATATATATATATATATATATATATATATATATATATATATATATATATATATATATATATATATATATATATATATATTCTACATAATTACATAATATATGTAAAGTATATATGATAGAAGTTAAGTCTCGAATAGAACAGGCCCAAAGCTTTAATAAAATGAAGGAGCGATCTGCAACAACTCCTTGAATTTGCCATTGCGTGTTCGTCTTGTTAAGTGTTACGTATGGTCTACACTGCTCTATGGATGTGAGTCATGGTCACTCAAAACAAATACCATGAAACGAATTAGAGCATTTGAAATGTGGTGATATCCTCGCCTACTAAAAATACCATGGACCGACAGAGTAACCAACGAAGAGGTTTTAAGGAAATTGAATAGGACACCAGAAATAGAAAACATAATTAGAAGGCGGAAATTGGACACATCGAAAGACATGACAAATACAATATCTTGCAATTTGTAATAGAGGGAAAAATAGAGGGCAAACGGGCTAGAGGACGTAGAAGAACTTCATGGATGAGCAACCTGCGTAATTGGACTGGACTTAATAGAGAAGAACTAATACATACTGCCAGAGATAGATGGAGATATGCCATGTTATCAGCCAACCTCAGAATCTGAGAAGGCACCAAGAGAGAGAGAGAGAAGAATATTGAATTTCCTTAGGAACGAGCATTCATCACACCAGAATTTGGTGGCATAACCTCATCGACCACCCATAGATCATGCGTGATCTCCAGCCTTTCGCTCAAAGACGGGCTGCTGGTCTTTCCCTTTTTCACAAGTACATCCATGGTGAATGCTTTTCAGAACTGAAAGGCTTGGTTTCGGAAAGAATCCAGATTCAAATAAAAACTCTTCGTACCTCTCTCTATAAAAATTCTTTTGTTTACAGGGCTAGTGTGTGTGGAACTCATATGCGTCGAAGATCTTGTCGATAACTTACTTGTGGCCTTCTTCAAGAAGCGAGTGCACACACACGCACATTAGTTCAATTGTGGTGGCCACAGCTGTGGCTTGACATGCATCCCTGTTCTCAAGAGTTGATAGTAAAAAAAATCCTTTGTCTTAGTACACTATAAGGAATAAAATATTTGAAGTATGAAATAACTTTATGTCCTCTCTTGAAATAGCATGCGACTCAAGTGGCAGTTAGCAAAGGTCATGACTACTACATAGGTCCAGTCGCGTCAACCGGAGAAGGTAAACGAACCGCAACAAATATGAACCATACATCCTCGAATGCGATACCTGACAAACGTCATTGCGTTGGCAACGCAATTTATGGCCTGGGCCTTATAGCCCAAAAAATGTATCAACAGTAAGACACGTTCGTTCGGCACCATTAAACCAAAGACAAGTAGATAAAAATAGCATTCACACTGCAAATTTATTCAGTATTCAATGCGGTTTTCTCACGTTTATCTTAACATTGAAATCTAAATGAATTTTTGAATGAGGTGGTTTATAGCAGAACGAGTAGAAATTTTATTTCCATGTTTAGAAACGCAATAGATTCGTGCTAAAACTTCTTGTCAGTTCTTTAGAAAATGAAAAAATTAGAAGCAGTTTTATTGAAACTATTGTTAAAAAGATTTTCAATTGTTTCAAAATTTTGTTATGCTTCCACTAGAATGATAAAGTCTAGAGCCATGAGTCGAAAAAACATGAACACTTGCCAAACTGAACTGAACAGTGCGCATTCAGTTTTCATTATGTTTGATAATTTTGTTGAAATGCCAAGTTGCTTTATGGCAGGAGAATATGTTGATATTATTCTTATTTAAACCAAGTGCTATAAAATATAAGAGCTATAGAGCATAATCCCACGCCGTTCAACTCCAAATGAAAATACATTAACGAACTTCAAAAGCTTCTTGCGGCAAAGTCATTTCCCGACTAGAATTAGCATTAATCGCAGAAGATCACTACGTGAACGAAGAAAATATAGTGAAGTTTTTCTTGTCATCTGCAGAGAACAAATCTTCGGTTTTGCACACGATTGTACCCTGGTTTCGTCTTTCAGTAGTCTGCGGCCGATTACAGCTGCGAAATGTCTGCGTCAGAGATGTCAACAAATTAATAACTTAAACACTAACTTAAAGAAGATATCGGAGTTGGGTCAGTTAAACCTGTTGAGCTTCAACGCGAGCAACTACGTTTTCTAGAAAGGTCCCCGCTTCTTCTAACGATGCAAGGCCAACAAATTGCATCCAAAGATTCGATGCACCTTCTCGGAATAACAGTCAACTCCAGATTCAGCTGGCATGAACATGTATCAACAATAGCTAAGTCTGCATCAGCTAAACTTGGCTTTCTTATCAGAGCCAAGCGATACTTCGAGACATCTCAGCTGTTGCTTCTATATAAGGCGCAGATTCGACCTGATTTGGAATATTGTTCCAATGTATGGAGATCTGCTCCCAAACGTTCGTTGCGGATGTTGGATAGTGTGCAAAAACGGGCTGTGCGCCTCATCGACCAACTGGAGATCACCCGCGATCTCCAACCGCTTGCTCCCAGAAGACAAGTTTCTGACCTTTCTCTGTTTTATAGATACTTCCACGGAATATGCTCCAAGGAGCTGAAAGACCTTGTTCCGGGATAACTCATATTTTGCCGCAACACTAGGCTGGCAAGGAGTTCTCATCATATGGCGGTACATTTAGCGACCATTCGAACCTCTCTCTATAAAAATTCCTTTGTTTGCAGGGCCGGTGAGCTGTGGAACTCTTGCGTCCAACATTCTACAATTTGGCCCTCTTCAAGAAGCGAGTAAACAATTCTTCCCAGGCGCCCATTCATGTGGTGTAACAGCTTCGCCTATTCCTGGGAAGCGCGCATAAAAAAATATACACTTTAACCCTCAGCTATCAATGCGGAAACGATCTGAAGAGCTTGGTACAACAAAAAGTTCGTACGTATTTTACTAGACTTCAATTACAAACCATATAATGTTGATCTAGTTCATCAGCCAGGATTTAGGAGTGCATATGGAACTAATACTTTTATGCTGAAAATTTCTAATGATGCCGTAAGGACTTTTGATGGTCCAAGTTTGATGTTGACTACAGCAAAGCATTTGATGCAATAAAACATCAGCTTACAATTTTCAAATTGCGATACTTTTCTTTTCACCCTTTTGGTTGCTTATTGGTTCTTAATTATTTGTCTGAAAGAAGGAAATTTGAAACATCAGCGGTTTTCTGTCGTCGACCCGTCATTTATCAAAGGGGCGCCACAGGGTAGAATATTGGGTCCTTCGTTGTTCCCAATATTTACTAATAGAGTAGGCGCTATTACACGCAGCACAACACATCAATAAGCTGATGATATACAAATTCATGAAGAATATTTTCAATAATCCACACAGTACTATTTGAATAAATATGTGAGAATTGAGATAATGATGAATATTCTCTTTAAATGAGGGTAGTTTCATGACGACAATTTGAAAATGTTCCTCTCTTTTTCGTTGAATCATTTGTAGGCAAAATTAACAAAAAACGTTGACTTATATTAAAAACCCTATTCGAAATAGACGCACTGGACACATGATTATTGCAGGTGGTATCTGACCAAGTTAAAATTAGACCTTCAATTGAAGGTTGGGAGTGTTTGCTCTCGTCGCCTTTGATTGTAAACAAATTTTTCAGGCATCTGAAAGAGCAAATCGTTCAGATTCATTATACAAGATTGGCATTTGAGTTGAGTGAAACTAAAAGTATAATTTGATGAAAAGTATATGAAGTACGTGAGTAAAATAACACTACATTAAAAAAATTGTAAAAATTTCATTCATTAAGTTTGTCAACAGGGCGTCCCAAACTGATTGAGCGAGAGATTAGCTCATTAACATTTTGAGATAGTTGGTTAAATGAGATTTTTTTCGTTTGACGACATGTGATTTTAGCGGAAAATTTTGGATGACACCTGTATATTTTTCATTGAGTTTTTTATTCTCTGTTCATTCCTTCTTTTCGATTAATAATAGATGAGAAAATTAACAATTTATGTTTTCATCGAGTTAGCCATGAAGAATTGGATGAATTTACAAAATCGAAAATAGGAATTTTTGAGTTTTCTACAGTTTTAAAGATTAACTACGTTGATAAGTGTTCAAACTAAAGCAAGAAAGCAAGCTTCAAATCAACAGGTCTTTAAACCAATAGTATTTCTTCCAGAAATTGTATAGAATTATTCCAAGTTCGAACACTCTGTATCTAGGCCCTAGCTGAAACCTTGTCATATTTAATAAAACTTATTTTTGATGAAAAAAGTTGTTAATTGTTGTCTTCAAGGAAAACAGAATATTTTCAATACGCTGTATCTCGGCTCTCGAAGAATTTGAGGTAATGTGATGCCTGTTATACACACACCACAAAAATTGTCGCATCACCTGGTATTCTGAATTCCACAATCGATTAAGCAGCTCGATCGCAGTTTCTTTGTCAACATATGTTTTGGGACATATGAGGGGAAAAAAATCTTATCTATGTAGTAACATTTGTTTCCATATGATCTCTAACACGTCTGAAACAAGAATGAGTTTATTAGACTATCAGTATTCATTCAATTTCTCTTTAGTTTTCACGCTAAATCAATGCAAGTTTTTTGTGTTTCTTGTTGATTTTCGAATCTTTGAATTTATTGTAATAGCTGCTGAACGTCCTGGACGCTATTTGAATGATCATGAAGTGGTAGGAATTATAACACTTCTAGAGCAGGGGCGAAGCTCCAAAGCACTCTTTCAAGTGCAATTAATCGGTACCACGAAACGATGGAATATGAAAGAAGGGCCGGACAGGGAATAAATCGGATAACAACACCAGTTCAAGATCGTTGACTTCGTTTAACTGCACTGAGAGTTCGGCACTGTACGGCTAGAATGCTACAAAATGAACTTGCACTTTCCAGAAATGTGCATATTTCATTGCAAACTGTTAGGAACAGGCTCAGAGAAGACGATATCACACCAAGGGTGGCTTCTACCGGCCCGCGTCTCACCAGAGAACATGGAGTTGCAAGACTTCAGTTTGCGAGGGAACATGCAAATTAGGGTATTCCAGAATGATCGAATGTTCTTTTCCTGATAATTCCAGGTTCTGTCTAGTATCCGATGATAGACGTATGCCTGTATATAGACGACATGAGGAACGGTATCAGCAATGCATTATCGGGCAAACCGAAAACTTCGTAGGGGGCTCAGTAATGTTGTGGAGAGGCATTTCTTTCCATGGTCGAACTGAGTTAGTCCTAGTGAATAATGGAAGAATGACAGCGGCCAGATACATCGCAGATATCCTTGAACCCCATGTTGTACCCTTTTGCTCATCGATTGGCGAAAACTTCATTCATATGCATGATAATGCTCGACCTCATGCAGCTAGAGTAGTTACAGAATTTCTGCAAAATGCCGAAATTGGTATTTTAAGATGGCCAGCCAGAAGTCCCGACTTGAATTCCATAGAACACGTTTGGGATAACATGCGGTGGCAAATTCAGCAACGTAGGATGCCTTGTAGAACACTCCAGCAGCTAGAAAATCTGCTTCTTGAAATTTGGAACTCAGTGACTCAAGAGTACGTCCAAAATTTGTTTGAGGGGCTTCCGAGACGTACACTGGCAGTGATTAGGGCCCGAGAAGGAAATACTCGATTTTGAAAATGATTAGTAACCATTCGATGCTAGTGGATTGGTCTCTTCGCGAATGTTTGAAGATGGTAAAATTTCTTAATTTTTCATTAACTCGAAAATTGTTGATATTTTCTATCATAAACTCATCTCTTATGAATGATCTTCTTAGTTTACACTTCTGAAACCAAGCGACTCTTGAATGACCAACCTGAAAACTTATGTAGTATTGTCGTAAAAGTAGGGTGATGCGACAATTTTTGTGGGGAATGTATTAAGGGTGCTAAACTGTTGTCTTCAAAGAAAACAGAATTTCCATGATTATGAACACCCTATTTCGGTTTTCGAAAAATTTGAAGTGATATGATACCTGTCATATTTGAGTATCCATTATAACTAATATATGATAAAAGAATTAAACTATTGCCATCAAGGAAAACAGAACTTCTCTAATTTTGAACACCCTGTATCTCGGCTCTCACAGGAGTTAAAGTAATGGAAAACGTGTCATATTTGATGAAACTAATTTCTGATGAAAAAAAGGTGTTAAATTGTTGTCTGGCGATAGATGTCTCCTCTATTTTTCAATAGCTCACTCTGTATCTTCTACAGTTTTCAATCAAAAATGAAAATTCGTTCACGGGGATGCAGTCAAAAATAATACCTTCCTTTCGAGGTATCACTCGACCCATCTACCGTCTTCCAAATTTTCAAGGGTGGTCACCCCTGCTCCAGGGGTTGAAATTCGAGATGAGGATGGTACTTGATGATGACTGCCATTGATTAGCATGGATCTGTTCCATTTTACCTCACTGAAACTTGAATAGTCTCAGGGAAATAGTCTTCCCTATCTTTCAGTTGCTCACCCTGTATCTTTTACAGTTTTCAATTGAAAATGGAAATTCGTACAAGGCGATGTAGACAAAGATACCACCTTTCTTTTGAGTCATCACTCGACCCATCTTCCCAATTCAAAATGTTTCAGGATTGCAACCCCCGCTTAGGGGGTTGATATTTCAGGCAAGTTTTGTACCCCAAAAGATGTCATCCATGAAACAAAAATCGACCTGTTTTTGCGTTTTGATCAGAAATGAATATCTTGGTAGACATAGCCTCTGTTTAGTTTTCGTTGAAGCACCCTGTATAACAAACAGTTTGCTTCAAACGTAGTTTCCTCGCCGCGATTTGAGGAATTACTGTCCAATAATTCATTGTATAACTAATTTCATCCCATTATTTTTTATACCACTCTTTAATTTTATAACTTCAAGAAGCTTGTCTTCCAATTACCAATTCTTCAAGGCTTATAATTCTTTGTAAATTAGTCATCAATTTGTATTGCATTATTTAGTGAAGTTCATACGAAGCTGTGAATTTAATTCATTTTCAAACCAGTACTTTACATGCATTAGCCGTCAGTAGTTTCATAAAAATGGAAGGTGTAAGGTTTTAAGTAATTATGGTTAATTTTGCTGAGCGTAAGAAAGATTAGATAACAAAATTTGCGAATATTAAAATAATAACCAAATGCGACTGAGTGAGAAAGGCTCATTAAAAAGGTTGCGCCATCTATCGCAAAAACAAGATTTGATTGTTTTTCATGAAGTTAGATAGTTTTCTGAACCGATGCAGCCCATAATTTCAAGGAACGATTGCTCAATTCGTTGGTATGTCGCGTACATTCAACTGATACCTCTTGGTGGATTTTCTTCACCAATTCTGGTAGACCACTGCGGTGCTCATCTTAACAGCTTGTACGGCCTCATTTGAACTCAGCATCCCAATATTTTAAGGTTAGAAATGAAGAGGCAGATTTTCTTTGAGTAGAACCCAAATTAGCTTTTATATAGATTGATCTCAGACCTTTCAAATACGAGGGGGTTTGATAAGTCAGTGACTTTGAATAAAACAATTTTTTTCGGCAAATAAACATTCTATTCTCCTACATAATCACCTTTTAGCTCGATATATTCAGTCCAGCGTTTTTCTAATTTTTTTATTGCTTCCAAATAATACGTTTTCGCAAGGCTCTCAAAATAAGCGTTTGTTTCGGTATTGACTTCTTCATTCGACTCAAATCTCTTACCGACCATTCACTTATTCAGGTTTGGAAACAGAAAATAGTCGCAGGGGGCTAAATCTGGAAAATATGCTGGATGGGATAGCAGTTCGTATCCCAATTCGTGGATTTTGGCCATCGTGACTAGCAAGTGTGCACAGCACTTTCTTCTTTTGCATCAAATCAACGTCGAATCTGTTCAAAAGGTTCGAATAATATTCGCGGTTCAAGTTTGGGCACCCCTGCTCTACTGACATCGCTCAAGCACCATCCCTACACACACCCACACAGTTCTCCGTGTTGATATTATTATCGATCATGTATGAATCAAAGATCTTGAAAAAACAGCTTAACAACTTTCGTATATTTTTCTGCAAAACAACACATTTGTGTCTTATATGTGTCGCACGTAACATATCAATTGAGCATCGTCATTACTATCGGTCGCCTCATCCAGTTGAATGGTGAATAAACTTGAAAGTTTTTCCACACCAACAGGCAGCTATTAGGATATGTTGTAAATGCAGCAAGTGGTACCGTGAGGAGAGCATTGGATTGACAGAGGAGGACGATGACAATTTTGAATGTTCAGACTGTTCGTTATTTTGTTATGGATCTAAATTACCAAATATAAAAAGTTTATTTTGTTTAATTTTGTAGATAAAAGTCTTAGGATTTGAAGGGTGGTCCATTCAGAGTTTGAAATTTCATTTCGCTATAAAAGTAATACTAGTAGACATTTTATCCAAATTATTCTCTTATTGGTAAGACCCATCATTGACATTTATGAATGAAACGCAACATCTATAAGATGGCGGCCCCGGCTTACCTTACAGTGCCCCATTCGATCTACCCAATTTTTTCAGTGCATTTTCGATAGTTGAGGTCTTTATTTCTTCAATGACATCTTTGATTTCGTATTTCAAGGCTGCAATAGATTGTTTGCGTAACACTTATCTTTCATGGCGCCCCAGAGATAATAATCCAACGGTGTTAAATCGCAGCTGCGAGGTGGCCAATTGACTTCCGAATTTCGGCTTATTATGCGGTTTTCGAACACAGTGCCCAAAATATCAAGTGTATCGTTGGCTGTGTTACACGTAGCGCCATTCTGTTGAAATTATATGTCCTCCATGTCACCCTCTTCAACTTTTGGGAACAAAAAGTCACTTAGCATGGCACGGTAACGTTCACCATTACAGTAATGGCGTCTCCTTGCTCAGTTTCAGAGAAAAATGGGCCTATGATGCCTCCGGACATTCCGTCACTCGTTGAGAATGCATCGGCTTCTCCACGATGACGTGTGGATTTTCCGAGCCGCAAATGCTGCAATTTTGCTTGTTTACATACCTTCCGAGGTGCAAATGAGCATCATTGTAAAAGACGATTTTTCGATAAAAATACTCATCTTCCGCCAAACGATCTTCAGCTCATTGAGGGAAGCGAAATCGCAACTCATAAAGCTACAGTTCTTAAACCAATTGAACATTATAAGCCTTCATACTTTATGCAAAATTCGGCGTAAAGACGTGCGTGAAATGTTCAATTGTTGCGAACGGTGACGAGTTGATGTTGATGGCTGTTCGACCACACTTTGAGCAACAGCTGCAATATTTTCCTCCGAACGCACTGGACGAGAACGTACGCGAGTTGCCACTTTGACAAACTCGCTTCACAAATCGATCCACAAAGTGAATTGATGGCATTTTATTTTTACCGAAAATTTTTCGCAGATTTCTTAGTTTGAGTCGAAAGACTCAGAACTTTGGAAATATGTTTTAATATTTCCCAACTTTCTTCAAGCGAAAAGCGACCCATTTCGTAAATGTCAAACCTTTTACTAAAATTATGTCACTTCATAAGTGTCAAATCGGCCCTCTGTTTCAAAATAAGTATGGGTTCAAATTTCAAACGCTAGATGGAACACCCCGTATCTGAAAATTAGCCCCCAGGTCTCCAGATTTAACTCACCCCGTATAAGGACTAAAGACCGTGTTTTTGAAAATGTTTCATTTCCACTATGTTTAGGGCAGAAGTTGCCGTGTTTTCTTTTCATTTGAAATTGATATAAAGGGTTAATTTACATTAAGATTTGTTAACTCGTATAAATAATTTTCGATTTATTTTATTTCTTGCGTTGCTAGGCCTTACAAATACAAATCACCTGCAGGTTAATTTCGAAAACATCTTTCTTCCGACAAATTTACTTATCTTAAAAGAATTTCGAATAATTTGAATTGATTCCAAGCTGCCTTAGCCAATCAAAGTGACCCTCAAAAGCTTTGGAGCGCAATACATCATTCATCAGCTCAACCTTCACGTTTTCTACATTCGCGGATAAAAAAATTCGACCCAATTTTTATATTCGTGGCTGAAGATTTCTCTATTCGCGGATCTAATCGATACATCAGTACATACATATGTATTAATAAATAGGATTCGGTATCCTTTGTAAACACGTCGTCAAATGGACTAAAAAAGTAAAATATACCTTTTACTACTACGCCTGAACTATGTTTTTAAATGATATCGCCGCTGCATTGGTTCGGCTTCTCCTTTGACATAAGCCGCCTTCGCCGCGATCGGTGTTTTTGAGAATGTAAACAAACAAAATGTTTAAATAAAGCGACCCTATGACTCAATCAACTATGAGAAAACTTAATATATGTCAAACCAAAAAAGAACCTAAGCATAGATAGAGAAAGAGAAAGTAGAGTGTTTTAAATATCTAGGCCAAAAAATCACTATTGGAAAAATAAACCAAGAACTCGAGATTGATGAACGAAAAGAATGACCTGGGCAGCTTACTCGTAAATGAAAGATGTGATTCAGATGCATATTCCACTACGTCTGAAAGCTGATCTCTACAACCAGTGCCTCTTACCTGCACCTACATACGGCGCAGAAACGTCGGTCTTCACAAAAGCCATCCTCGACAAACTGAAAGTAAACCAACGGGCGATAGAGAGAAAGATCTTAGGAATCACATTGAGTGATCGTAAAATGAACAATTGGATAAGAGAGATGACTGATGTAGAGGACGTGGTGAGGAGGTCTGCCAACTTGAAATGGAAATGGGCTGGACATGTGGCTAGACACCCGGACACAACTGGAGTGGAAAAATAATAAGATGGAGGCCGTGGGATCAGAAAAGAGAAAGAGGACGACTCAAATGAGATGGAGTGATGACCTCAAAAGAACTGCAGGTCTAAACTGGTACCAGGTAGCAGAGAGTAGGGAATTGTGGAGGAGTAAAAGGGAGGCCTATACCCAGAAGGTAGAAAACGGCTGATAGGATAGGATGACTCAATGAATAAAGTATATTATTGAATGCTACCTATTAGACAAATTGTGACCGAGTGATACGTCTCTCCGTGGTTATTTTATTATTTATAATGTCGCTTGAAAAAATTAAAATACGAGTTTCGATACGAAAAAATCTGTGTCACCGCTTGAAGTGAAAATAGAAATACTTGATCGTTTACGCCTTGAAGAGTCGTTTGCTCCATATCTCGCTCATTCAATGTTGACAAATCAAATGTACGGTCGATAAAAAAACCGAAGATAAAATAAGGTCGCCTGTAGCTTCAACTTCATTGTCAGCAAGAATTGTTCATGATTGCGATTGAGTCCAATTATCTGGGAGAAGACAAAACATCTTTACGCAAATTTTAAAGAACCTGGTGGTAGTTGTGGTAGTGGAAAATTTCAAGCATCTAAAGGTTTGTTCAACAAATTTAAGGCGCCACTATCATTGCATAGCATTGAAATCTTTGGAGAAGCCGCATCAGCACTGCTGCGCCAGAAAAATATTTATTTATTCATTTATTTATTTATTATAAGGGAAGGCCCTTTGCAGATAGTAAGAATTATACAGGGTACTTCAACGAAAACTAAACAGAGGCTATATCTACCAAGATATTCATTTCTGATCAAAACGCAAAAATAGGTCAATTTTTGTTTCAAGGGGGACATCTTTTGGGGTACAATACTTGCCTGAAATATCAACCCCCTAAGCGGGGGTTGCAATCCTTGAACATTTTGAATAAGGAAGATGGGTCCAGTGATGACTCAAAAGAAAGGTGGTATCTTTGTCTACATTGCCTTGAACAAATTTTTATTTTTAATTGAAAACTGTAAAAGATACAGGGTGAGCAACTGAAATATAGGGAAGACTATTTCCCTGAGACTATTCAAGTTTCAGTGAAGTAAAATGGAACAAATCCATGCTGATCAATGGCAGTCATCATCAGGTACCATCCTCATCTCGAATTTCAACCCCTGGAGCAGAGGTGACAACCCTTGAAAATTTGGAAGAGGGTAGATGGATCAAATGATAACTCGAAAGAAAGGTATTATCTTTGTCTGCATTCCCGTGAAAGAATTTTTATTTTTGATTCAAAACTGTAGAAGATACAGAGTTAGCCACTGAAAAGTAGAGAAGACTATCGCCCAAAGACTATTGGAGTATTAGTGCGAAAAACTGGAATAGACTCATTTAGATCAAAGTTGACAGCCTTTGATGTGGAATGAATCTGATCCATTTTTTTGCACTAATATTGAATAGCTCAGGGCGATATATACTATCCTCTATTTTTCAGTAGCTCACTCTGTATCTTCTACAGTTTTCAATCAAAAATGAAAATTCGTTCACGGGGATACAGACAAAGATAATACCTCTCTTTCGAGGTATCACTCGACCCATCTACCCTCTTCCAAATTTTCAAGGGTGGTCTCTAGGGGTTGAAATTCGAGATGAGGATGGTACCTGATGATGACTGCCATTGATCAGCATGGATCTGTTCCATTTTACTTCAGTGAAACTTGAATAGTCTCAGGGAAATAGTCTTTCCTATCTTTCAGTTGCTCACCCTGTATCTTTCACAGTTTTCAATTTGAAATGTAAAAAATGTGAAACCAAAGTATGTGTGATGCAGGGTTGTCGTACATATACGATACACCCTACCTACCTACTTACCCATGTAGGGTGTACAGTAGCATTTATAGATATAAGCTTTCCGAACAATATACATTATTTTAGTCAAGGTTTGGATTAGGTTAGGTTAGGTTCTTCTCTATAATATCAAAGAAAAAACTCATAGTTATTCAAAGATACGAGTTTATTGGTTGTTACAGAACAAAAGAGTTACATATGGTGTTAAACTTAACTAAGGAGTGACTTTGGATGTTGAAGCGTGGCACTGCATGTCCTCAGCATACTTTTCATAAGATAGTACGTAACCACTGAGTGCTAATCGCAAGCATAATGACATATGATCGTCAGTTAGTCGATTGCGATATTATGACTTAATTATCTTCATTTCAGAAAATGCAGACTTGCACAAGTAAGTTGGCCCAAACATTGCCGTCAGTTGGAGGGCGATTTGCCTTGGATTCGGATATAAAACACAAGAAATTTGTATCAGATACTGTAGCTTCGAGATGTATATCTGCTATAATCTGCACCAACTCATTTTCAACAGAACATGAGTTCATATTAAACTGACTTGCTATTTCAGTAGCTAATTCCTCAATGTTTTTACATGAAAAAGGATAACTCATAAATGATGCTATATTTGCCAATTTACTGCAATCATAAAAACGCATTTCGAATTGTCCCAAAATATTTGATAATTCATACGTATCATAATTCAACTGAGAAATCCTTGTTTCAAAGACGGAAAATGTCTCAGATCCTTTATTTTCAGGTGATCTATCATAAGTTGCAATTTATTTTTGGAATCGTTTACTGCGCTAATCATCTCAATAATACCTTGAAGCTACAAGTTAATGGTGTTTAAGTGCATTGTGATGTCAGTCAAAAATGCCAAATCAGTCAGCCATTTTTCGTTAGTCAACATCTGAGTGTCATCACCTCTTTCGTCTAGAAAAGTTGTTATTTCGGGCAATCATTCTTGAAACCTTTCTAGGAATTTTCCTCGACTCAACCACCTGACGTCCGTGTAAAGAACTAAATCAGTGACTCCTTATCTTCCAACTGCAACTTAAAGAGCCGCCATTGCAAGCAAAGTGCACTTATGGAATTCACTATTTTTGTTGCAATGCCCATAATTTCCTTCGTGTTTAAAACTTTTGAACACAAAACTTTTGGATGTATAATACAATGGAATGAAAAAAATTGAGGGAAATCTTCATTATCTCGACACAGTGCCACAAAACCGTTTTTGTTTCCAGTCATTGCTGGTGCACCATCGGTTGTAATGCAGACTAATTTATATATTGGTAGCTTGTAGTTTTTATAAAATTGAAGAAAACATCATATATATCTTCGCCACGGATCTTCCCCTTCAGAAGAATGATTGTCAAAAATTCTTCCTTAGCCAAGATGTCATTGAATACCATCCGAATAAAAATACACAGCTGGGCAGTGTCTGTCATATCGGTGGATTCGTCGAAATGTAAACAAAAGTATGTACATTTCATGATATCATGTTTTAGTTATATGCCATATCCTAACTCATGACTTCAACACGCCTTTGTGACAGTCAGAGATAACTGAAGTTCTCTAATAGCAGACATGATTTCTGTTTCATTTTAAAATCTCCAAATAAAGTCTCACCCGCTTCAATAAATGCTTCCTTCACAACCGATCCATCTTCGAATGGTTTGTTGTGTTTCGCCAATATATGAGATATTTTAAATGACGCGATCGTAGCAGCTGGTCTTGTGAACATGGTTTGTTCTTTTTTCAAACAAGATATCAAATCACGTACTTTTCGTTTTCTTAATTCACTCAGTGATGGAAAATTCTCTTCATAGTTTTTATGAACCGTTTTATGATGCCTCTCTAAGTTACCATGCTTAGCTATTGAAACTGATGCACTTATCCTTCACCATACAAAAGAAAAATTCTTTCTCCCAATCGTTATTGAAATGATACGTTTTAGATTTCTTCACTGCACTCATTTTGTTCTATTTAATAATAAACTTTGTATCGACGTCAAGTTACAATTCAGAATGACTCCAATTCCTGCTGGCGCAACATTTATATCCGCGTGAACGAAAGTCTCGAATCTTCTAGAAAAGAGGTAATAATAAAAAACGCGGCTTTTCTTTGACAAGTACCGCGCGTTCCTTTGATAAAGCCACCTTTTGCCGCTAGCAGAGTGTTGATAAATTTTTCTAGTTTAGTTACCTACTTATTTTTTCTTCTCAAGATCTACTCAAAAAGTACTCGCGATCGACCGTTTGAGCATCCCTGGATTACACGGACCTTCAAAACCATATTGGATAATATGGAATGTGATCCTGATATGAATGGTAATGAATACTGGAAGAAAACTCATAGTAAAATGTATCTTGAACATAAAAGAATCAGTGGAAGAACATAATGACATTAAAATGATGCTGGAGAAAACTGTGACCTGTTCTAACTGCGGAAAATGACAAAGAATCTGCACAGATTCAAACTTCAACTGTAAACGTGACATTTATTTTTAAAATCTTAGTGAACGTTTAAGAATGGAAATGAACTTTGTGATTTCTCTATAAAAATTGATCCGTCCGTGGAGCGAAGTCGTATTTTTAAGAGGTACTCGATAATAGATTTCTCAACCTTTCTGTGCTAACATATGCTGCAACAATTTGGGAAAAAATTATACTCATGCATGATAAAGCCCTTCTCACACTGCAGCTGCTACAACGGATATCCTTTATCTGAATGGATTGGTCTGCTCAATCATCTATCTCAAATCTGATTGAACAAGCATTGTAAAGAGTCGTAATACCAGGTCAACATAATTTTCAATAGTTACAATTGTTATGCTTCCCAATTAAATACGTAACATTCCCAAAGAATTCATAATTTTCAAAAAAATATTGTCTTTTTGAAACTACTTGGTTCGTATTATGGCGTGCTAATTTTGTCTGTTTTATTATTCAGAATTTTCGAAAATTTTCAGAGAATACTTAGATATTTATTAATTAATGCCAATTTTGTTGTCATCAAAGTGAACCGCTTGAAAGTTGCCAGCACTTTTATAAATCTTCAAAATTCATTGAAAAGAAGGCTTTATCATGTTCAATTTCGCAAATCACTGAGTGGAAGAACTTTCTTAGGAACCCAGGCTATACCGGTCTGTATTCTGCATTACCCAGAATTAATATAAATATAGTAAGAACAGCTGAAAATCATAATCCATCAAAAGATGGCACGAATCGAGACAGCTGTACTGGACAGACTGGAAGCCAGTTTTCGTGTACGTCTGCACGTTACTAGTCGGACCTGTGTCTCCTAGTAGCATGAAAAACTTAGAAATAATTTTTCTGACCTCTTTTGTAGAATTTGTTTCAGAATGGTTGTTCGTTCACTACATAGCGAATTAGTGGTATAATCTTTCTACGAATAAAATTTTTTCGAGTTTCAAATTCCGTGTAACCTTCTAGTTGGCCTTGACTTGTCATGAGCGAATCTATTTAATTGTTAATTCTGTTATCTTCATATCAAGCGAATGAGGCCACTTTTCCAAAAATAATTAAATGAATTAAGCAAAGCAAAATTTTATGTTTTCTAGATAACAGAACGTGTAAATAGCGATTGCTTTTCGCTATATTCAGCGAATGACAAAATATCATAATTCTTATGACGCTTAAAGTAATCCAATCAATAGGTAATGGAGAAATGTATAATTTCTCGATTTTCTTAGCAAGGAACAAACAGTTTGTATAGCATTTTTCCAGTGGATATGTAATAACCTACATAATATTTGAAAATTGAAAAAAAAAAGGGTAGAGGATAAACTTAAGCTCGTAGAGAAAAATGTTGAGGTGAAATTAGAGAGGTTGAAAAGATCTATCGATTTACTTTTATTTAATGTCAATAGATGCATTACTTTTCGAGATATATCAGAAAAATTAACTCACTATTGGCAAACCAGAAAAGTACGTTTTTGAAGTATAACAACTTATTTTCTCTTAGGTACTTGCCTCACATGCCCTAATTCCCGGTATTCTGTCTCAATTTCGCTTGTAGTACCTTATCTAATTGGAGGTACATCTGGGTGAGTTCTTTTAGCTTTATTGCCATAACTTATCATCATCAAAATTTAAATTTTATTCGATTAGGTTAGATGCATTATTGTGAAAAAATGAAACGTGTTTTCTACACAGTAAATAAAGTAATTTAAGAATTCACCAAGAGATACCGATACTTCGCTAACCAATTATTCCTATATAAAAAAAGGTCGCACATATCGGTAGGAATAAAGAAAACAATTTTTACCCCATTGACGATAAGATGTTTATTTTCGTTACCGTAGAATCGTTTTTTGCAATTTATTCATTAAATACAGAGTGTTACATAATAGTAGGTCATAACTTGAGGGGGTATATCTATATGCAATTGTAAGAAAAAAAAGTTCATATAAACATAGATCCGCGAAAGCTTCGTTACGGAGCTACAGGGTGTTGAAATTTTTGAAAAAAATTGGGTTTTTCTTCAAAAATCCTGTAGTTTTTGAGATACTCAGCCCAAATTTGGAATTCAAGCTATTTTTTACAGCCTCCATCATTACACGACCTTAATTTTAACTAGAATCTACAAGCTTTTTTCGTTTCCGGAGCCATATCTTCTTTTGCCATATCAAACTTTTTGCAGTACTCCACTGATCAGCGTACAATCAATTTTCGTCATCTTCGTTCAATTTAGAAACTTTTTTGACACTCGAAATTTTTTCGTATCTCCGACCGTTCTCGTGCAAAAAATTATTAAACGATTGTATTGAAAGCACTGCTAATTAAAAAAATGACCAGTAGGCTTTGATTTTTTTCATTTATTCATTTATTTTGACAGTTGCTAAAGTTGAACCAGTGTCTGCTCCAATTGTTTAATAAATTAACGATTAGTTATAAGACTTTTGAAGTTATTGCTGTGAGAAATGGCTAATTTTGCTAACGCCGAATTGGCTGATATCGATTACATGTACGATCTGGCTGACGGAAACACAACAGCAGCTATATATATATATATATATATATATATATATATATATATATATATATATATATATATATATATATATATATATATATATATATATATATATATATATATATATATATATATATATATATATATATATATATATATAGAATAAACCAGTGGCGTCACATCCTGTTTATCGACCCTTTTCGGTTCAACCTTTACGTTTTTCACAAATTTGATCGGATATTTCAATCGTTTTATAAAAAAAGTATTCTTCGACGCATAGTTTAGAAGATATCTGAGATCAAAGAAGAAGAGAATCATTAAGTTTTGAACGGGGACAATACATTTCGGTTGCGAATATTCTTTGCTATTAAATAGGCACACAACTTTTTGTTACGAAATAAGGGGAGCCCTGTAAAAAATTATTTTGATTTGGAACATATATACATACATTTTCTCGTGAAAAAAATATTGTTTTTCTTATAACGATGTATAAAAAGTTACTGATATCCTATTTTTATACATCAAGGTATAAAATAAATATAATATTGATGAAATTCAATTATATGGGATGTTGCTGTGGAACACAAATATTTCAATCAGAGCATGAATAATAATAAATTATTATAAATATCATTTTCATTTCATACACGATATCGATACTTATTAATTTATAGATTTTAGTGGTGTAGTATTACAATATAAGAAAAAGCAAAATAACAAAAAAACAGACAGGATACAATATCATTAAATTTGATAAAATGTCGAATCAATCCGCACGTCTTTATATTAAGCGTTTTCCCGATAAAATATTGCAACAAGTTTGAAAGACAGGAGGAGAATTCAGGAGTATATATTTTTATTGCAATTCTCTGAATAACGCAAAATAGATACAGGGTGCTTCAACGAAAATTAAACAGACGCTATATCTACCAAGATATTGATTTCTGATCAAAACGCAAAAACAGGTCAATTTTTGTTTCAAGGGGGACAAAACTTGCCTGAAATATCAACCCCCTAAGTGGGGGGTTGCAATCCTTGAACATTTTGAATAGGGAAGATGGGTCGAGTGATGACTCAAAAGAAAGGTGGTATCTTTGTCTACATCGCCTTGAATGAATTTCCATTTTTAATTGAAAACTGTAAAAGATACAGGGTGAGCAACTGAAAGATAGGGAAGACTATTTCCCTGAGACTATTCAAGTTTCAGTGAGGTAAAATGGAACAGATCCATGCTGATCAATGGCAGTCATCATCAAGTACCATCCTCATCTCGAATTTCAACCCCTGGAGCAGGGGTGACAACCCTTGAAAATTTGAAAGAGGGTAGATGGGTCGAGTGATAACTCGAAAGAAAGGTATTATATTTGTCTGCATTCCCGTGAAAGAATTTTCATTTTTGATTGAAAACTGTAGAAGATACAGAGTGAGCCACTGAAAAATAGAGAAGACTATCCCCCCTAGACTATTGGAGTATTAGTGCGAAAAACTGGAATAGATTCATTTTAGATCAAAAGCTGTCATCTTCCGAAATCACCCTCATCTCGAATTTCAACCTCTAGAGCAGGGGTAATATTTCGATCCAGTGATACCTTTCAAGTCAAGGATTTCGATTGTCTTCATGACTGCTCGCAATAATTCTATTCTCATTGAGTTCTAAACATTAGATTAAATCCAATCAGAAAAAAGATTGTCATTTCTAATTACTGAGATGTCATACAAAGTATATTTTCATTTCTTCTGAACATCCCAGAACATAAAACGATATTAAATTGCTAGACAATAATTTTAGAGTTGAAAAAACACACTAAATTAGGTTGCAAAGCGTATAAGCTTAAAACGGTTGGTCCGATTTGGGTATTATTTTTAAAACGTTCATAATATAGTCCCAATTAGGATTTCATGAAAAGAGAGATTAGAAAACTGAAGGAAATTCCTGTGAGAGAACTTGAATATGAATTAATTATCATCAGCCATGATTCAAATAATAAGAATGTAGTTCTTTCTTTATTTTGTTTATAACGGTACTGGGAAAGTTTTGAAAAACAAAAATTTTTCATACCATTTTATTCATAACTTCCGATAGTAATAAAATATTCAATTGATGCTTTTATCTGCAAAAACCCTATAAATTTTCAGAAAAAATGGAGGAGAAAGTACTTGAATATGTAAAGATTGCATAAATTATTTCTGAACGAACTTTCAATCATAGTTGACAATTGTAACGACGTATCATTTTTTTCTGTTCACTAAGATAAGGTCTTAGAGAATAAAAACTTGAAACAGCTACAGAAAAAAAAGAAAATGGAAAATGACAAACTGCAAAAATTAAAATTTTTGAATGTACTCACAATAATAACAGACTCTAGTAACGATATTTTGTTGTGTTTCATTAATAGCCGAATTAAAAAAATTTGGAAAAATAGGAGAAAAACATTGAAATTAAGACTGGAAAACGTAAGGTGAATCAATTAGTTTGGAAATAAATTTCGATTTACTATCTGAACTCATTAGACATGGGCCATTGTCGTTTAAGTAAATGTTATTTTAAGTTTATTGCCGATTTATAGGTAGCGACCTTCCTGATTGCGAACAAACAAATAACACTGCCGCTAAACTACGTAAGTTCAAGTTTTCCCAAGTTGGAAATATGCCAAAAACAATAGAGTATATAACTTGTACACCCATTTAAACTCTCCAATATGAAAACAGAGAGAAAATTAATTAACGTTTTACTTACCATATACTATATTGAACACAATAATTAAGAAATTACAACGTAAATTCTATAACACGATCCACCCGCTTCACAGAAAACGTGGTAACTTTGACATTCACAGCATTCCGACAGTTGAAACCACGTTTTCTAAATGTAACATACAATATGCGTGGAGACGAGACTGAATCACACAACACCGCTTTCGCAGCCGGCTTCCCAGTTACTGAACTGAAATAATCGGCCTGAAAATGTAAGCTTTTGCTCATTCAGATTCAAATCCACGAGATTGGGTGGCAAATTTGAATGATAATAAGTTAGCGCCGGCGCGAAGTTCCAATGACGAGCCCCTAGGTCAGGTCAGTGGCGGATCAAGGCAGGGCTAATCATAACAATCATCTTACAAGGAAAGGGTAAGAATATCAAACAAAACAATATGTATAAAGTACAATTCCGATATTTTGTATCCCAAATGCATGTATTTTCTGTTATTTCGTTCAAAATTGTCAGTTCTTTCTCTTAATTTCGTCTGTTTTGCGCTCCATTTATTGGTAATTTCAATAATTTGAACCATATCGTCAGTACCTTGACCTTACGAATCAGAGAGAGTGTACTACATATCGGGTGTCCAAGATTTCATGTAATAGCTGAATACTAGTTATAAGAATCGAATGAGTCCCTATACAGATGAAAAATGTTTTTTGTGAAAGGGAAAACGTCAGTAGGGGAAGTACGTCCAACATGACATAGCCTTTTATTAATTATCAATAACTTTTTATATTATTCGTTTCTCTGAAAAATCAACACTTACAAAAATACACTCCTCACAAAAATTGTCACCCTACTTTTTTTACGACAATACAAATTTAAACTACAATTTAAAAGGTTAATAAAAACAAAAATATTAGAGATAATGTTATAATTCGTTTTACATATTATCTTACATTCTCTGAATTTATTTATTAAACTTTTTTAAAAATGACATCGAACAAGTGACGGCCTCCATTATCAATGCACTGAGCTATGCGATTCTTGAAGTTCTGATGAACTCTTTCGAGCATATCAACGGGTATGTCGGCGATGGCTTTCCGAATGTTGTCCTTTAGATGAACTAGGTTTGTTAGCGCTCCAAAAACGCATGTTTTGTTTGTTCACAGAGCCAGAAATGTGAAAGTGGGCACTGAAGAACACGAGCGTGGTGTGAGGCAGGTTTTCACCGAGTGCTTCACATGCATTTCGGGGCATCAAAATCGCTTTCATTTAGTGCCTGCGTTACAGCCATTTTGTAGGGATGTAAATTGAGGTCTTGGTGAAGAATTCGTCTGACAGTGCGGTCAAATAACAACAGAGCAGCTGCGTGTTTCCGCGCCGAACGCCGAGGAGATCGGACGAATGACTCTATTACTCTTTCAACATTTTCTGGAGTTCTGGCCATCTCATGACCTCCTGAACCGGTTTTTTCTACACTTTCACTCTCTTTGAATGTGTTCACCGAAGAAACGATTGATTGCCGTCCAGGCACCGTAGCTGTAGGATGAATATTAAACTGAGTACGGAAGGCACGTTGAGTGGCGATAATGGAACGACCGTTGGAAAAGTAAGCCTCGCAGGAAAACGCACGCTGCTGCTTTGTCCAATGCATGATGGCGACTGAAGTAGAAAGAAGAAAAACTTTAGGACTTCTCTTCTCCAATTTCATTGAACTCGTCTATGTAACCCCCTCCCCTAGCGACAAGGCGACCGTTACAAATCAGCAAGTTTCTGTGCCGCACCCTGTATATAAACTTTTAGGTTGGTCATTCAAGTGTCGCTTGGTAACTTTCAGAAGTGTAAAATAAGAATATATCATTCAAAAGAGATGAATTTATGATGGAAAATATCAACAATTTTCGAGTTAATGAAAAATTAAAAAATTCTACCATCTTCGAACATTTGTGAAGAGACCAATCAACTAGCATTGAATGGTTACTAATCATTTTCAAAATCGAGTGTTTCCGCCCCGGGCCCTAATTACTGCCAGTATACGTCTCGGAAGCCCCTCAAACAAATTTTGGATGTACCCTTGAGTCACTGAGTTTCAAATTTCAGGAAGTAGATTTTCTAGTTGTTGGAGTGTTCTACAAGAAATCCTACGTTGCTGAATTCGCCATCCCATGTTGTCCCAAACATGTTCTATGGGATTCGAGTCAGGACTTCTGTATGAGGCCAAGGATTATCACGCATATAAATGAAGTTTTCGCCAATCAATGAGCCAAAGGGTACAACATGCGGTTCAAGGCTATCTGCGATGTATCTGGCCGCTGTGATTCTTCCATCATTCACTAGGACTAACTCAGTTCGACCATGGAAAGAAATGCCTCCCCACACCATTATTGAGCCTCCTCCGAAGTTTTTGGTTTGCCGGATATTGCATTGCTGATACTGGCATGCGTCTATCATTTGAAAAGAGAACATGCGACCATTCTGGTTTACCCCAATTTGCATGTTCCCTCGCAAACTGAAGTCTTGCAACACGATGCTCTCTGGTGATACGCGGGCCGGTAGAAGCCACTCTTGATCTGATATCTTCTATTATGAGTTGTTCCTAACAGTTTGCAATGAAATATGCACATTTCTGGAAAGTGCAAGTTCATTTTGTACCATTCTAGCCGTACAGTGCCGTGCAGTTAAACGAAGCCAACGATCATCAACTGGTGTTGTTATCCGATTTCTTCCCTGTCTGGCCCTTCTTCCATATTCCTCTGTTTCGTGGTACCTATTAATTGCTCTTGAAATAGTGGTTTGGTTAACATTCAACAAGTTAGACACGTAACGTTGGCTTTGCCCCTCCTCTAGAAGTGTTACAATTCTTACCACTTCATGATCACTCAAATAGCATCCAGGACGTTCAGCAACCATTACAATAAATTCAAAGATTAGAAAATCAAGAAGAAACACAGAAAACTTGCATTAATTTAGCGTGAAAACTGAAGAGAAATTGAATGAATACTGATAGTCAAATGAACTCATTCTTCTTTCAGACGTGTTTGAGATCATATGGAAACAAAAGTAACTAGATCCGAACGGCGACTGCTGGATAAATTTACTCCAGTTCGAGATCTTTGGAATCAGTGAGTTGACTTTTACCAAAATTTTATAATCCTTCTGAAAACGATACTGTAGATGAGCAGCTTGTAGCATTCAGAGGAAGATGCCCATTTCGACAGTACATGCCATCGAAACCAGCTGAATATGGCATTTGGGTTCTATGTGATTCTGCCACAAGTTACATTTGGAATATCAAACCCTACACGGGCAAAGAAATAGGAGGTGTACCTGAAAAGACAAAGGCATACGTGTAGTCCTTGATCTGACTGTGAGTAATCGCGCAGACGAAAAGGATGTGATAATATTAGACTACAACAAATGTAAGGTTGGCGTGGTTACACTGGATAAAGCTGTCTCCTGTAACAGTTGCAAAAGAAAAACAAAACGTTGGCCTCAAGTGGTATTCAGTAACATGGTAGACATATTCATATATATTCATATTTCATTCATATATATAAAACGGCGACACTATTTGGAAAATTTAGGTATGCAATTGGTTACACCGTATATGAAAAACAGGAAGTTATTACCGAAGGCACCTTTTTCAATAGAAATAGCAAAAAAGCTCCGTCAATCTAGTGACAATGTACAAATTCCATCAACTTCCACCCAACAAGAGGAAAACAACACTTGTACAGCTAAGAACGCTCCCAAAAGAAGTCGCTGCCAACTATGTGTTGAAACTGATAATAAAACACATTTGATCTGTGTAGATTGTAAGAAATTCGTATGTAAAAAACATTCTAGTGCAGTTGTTCTATGTACCCAGTGTAATAAGATATAATTTCATTTACATTTTTTTAATTACTACTCAGGCTCTTTTTATGAAAATATCTAACAACATAGTATATTCTTTTTATATTAGATATATGAATTTATGATTTTTACTAAAATAAATAGTAATTCTGTAGAAATAAATATATATGTCGAATAAATCCATTAAACAATTTATCTTTATTTTTTGTTCATTTTTCAGTATAATTTTACTACTTGGATCATATCTGACCCAAAGCAAGGCAACGTTTGTTAAAGACCTTATGAAGGTTAAGTATGCAATTCAGTGTTACGTGGGCATACTCATATACAGTTTCTATGATTTTGCATTGGAACAGGCACTAATTAATTGTCAGATCTCTGATAACAAAAACTCGTACAAATCTCCAAGAAGAACCCAACTATCTGACTAAGATCCTCTCTGTCTTTTTGTAGACGAATGTGTTTTATCTTATCTTTATAGTGCATTTCATATCTTTTAATTTTGGTTCCTTGATGTTAGCATTTATTACTCTCCAAGTCGTCCTCTATGGATTAGCTGAGCTCTTTATCTTCTCTAAAGTGTACTTCGAATCTCGCTGTCTATTGCATTTTGTACTGATTTCTTAATCTCCTGGAGATTTCGTCTTTATTCACTCTTAGAATGGTCTTGACAGCCTCTACACGATTCTTAAGTTGTTCCAGGAGGTGGTGCCTGTGTACCACTGAGTTACCAAAACTATTTTGTTCATTGTAAATCATTCATGATAAGAATTACTCATCAAATTTACATCTATAAAGATCTCGTATAGAGGTTATTGTTTAAGATTAAAACGGTTTACATATCAGTTAATGGGTGCATAAGAGTTTTGGAGAAAAATAGAGATGAAACCCACCTGAATAGCCAAAAATTATACCCAGGTATCCCGGATTATAATATATAAAAAGAATATAATTAATGACAAGCCTATGCCATCCTGTCACTTAAAGATTTATTACTCTGCGGCTTCACCAAATCGACTATAGCAGTCTTCTTGTAGCTATGGATCATTCTGAAAACAATTGGATGGGACACTCCAAATCTTTGACCAATTCTTGTATGAATCTAACCTAGGTCTATCAATACCACTGCTTCTGCACATTAAACCGAGGTCAGATTTGGTGTTAAAATTTTCAAGAAATTTCAACTATGTCTATTGATCAGGTCATCTAGTATATCAAGACTAGCCTTCATTGCTCCAAAAAAAGACGATTCATACCGCAGTTTTTGCATCTTCTGCATGTTGATATTAATTGCTCCACATTTCCCTAACCATATTGATTACAAACATAAACCATATGATCGAATTTACGCGGAACTGCTGGTAAATGATAGATAATATCACTCAAACTAGGAAAATCTGAACCTTATCGTCTTGAGGAAATATTTCTACGCTGGAAAAAATTGGTTTATATCGAACAAATTCCTAAGGTCAACAGAAGCTATAACACTTTCAATATATAGAAAATTAGTGTGAAATCACCGACACACATCCACGCAATCATATTGCTTACACAGTCAGACACGTTGTGATGCAAGAAGTAACGCTCAGAAGCCAGCAAACTTTCCAATTTTCGGTTGCAGTTGTTTAAAAAGGATGAACGGTAGCAGTTGCGAGTGCGATTATATCAATAATTATAGAAAGGAAAAGAAACAAAAGTCAGAAGAATTGGTTGATTAAAAGAGCACGCTTAACGCAAATCTATTTACTTAATTGATTAAAATTTTTTTAGACACCGAAATATCGGTGTCAGCAGTGAAGGGTGCCTTCAAGGAGGTGTTCTATCGCCGCTACTATGGTCAGTAGTTGTTGATGGCCTCTTAGAAAGACTGAACAACGCTGGCTTCAACGCACAAGGCTATGCTGATGATCTAGTTATCATCATTAGGGGAAAGCATGATGGAATCTTATCGAACCTGATGCAAAAAGCCCTTATCATCGTAAATGAATGGTGTGCTGAAGAGGGACTCAGCATCCATCCAGACAAAACCATTCTAATTCCATTCACAAGACGTAGAAAGTTGAACTTAAAGCCCCCCTTTCTGAATGGACATACTCTGAAATTTTCGGAACAGGCTAAGTATCTAGGGATAACCCTAGATCAGAGACTCAACTGGAATTTACACATTGACAAAACTCTTTCCAGGGCTACATCGTGCCTGTGGGCATGCCGTAGACTCTTCGGAAATCTTATCACAAACATCGGATATAATGCCGCCTAAATTTGATTTTCACACACCCTTCGAAGTGGTCATAGAAGACCGCACCATCGTAAAGGGAAAAATAAATCAATTAGACCAAAAATCCTCCATTTGGTACACGGACGGATCAAAAACGATTGATGGAACAGGAGCAGGCATATATGGACCCAAGTACTCTTCATCAGTGCCTCTGGGCTCTACTCCCACAATCATGCAAGCAGAAACACTTGCTGTAAACCTTTGCTGCCAGGAGGGACTACGAAGGAAACTCAAAGGGGCAAAGATTTACATGTTAACGGACAGTCAGGCAGTAATAAAAGCTCTAAACTCTTACAGTTATCGGAGCATCTCTGTCTGGGAATGCTGTCAATCCTTGAAGCAACTTGCTGAGGGGAACAAACTTTTCCTGTGGTGGGTGCCTGGCCACGAAGGCATACAAGGAAATGATGCCGCTGACGAACTGGCCAAATCAGCTGCTGGAATCCCACCCACCGGACCTGAACCGTTCTGCGGTCTAAGTAAGCCGCACAGACGACAGGAACTGGAACGATGGGAAGAATCTAGCAAAAAAGAATACTGGAGGAAAACTCCAGGCCAAAGGCAAGCGAAAAAGTTCATTGACTATTCGCCAAAGAAGACAAAACAGCTTCTCGATCTCTCTAGGGACGAGCTGAGGACTATAACAGGCCTCCTTACTGGACACTGCCCACTGAGATACCATCTCAATAAAATGGGCAAATCGGAAATGGCAACATGCAGAATGTCTAAAGAGGGCGATGAAACTACCAAACATATTCTTTGCAGTTGCATTGCAACTGTCCGTCAAAGGCATATACACTTCGGTAGCGACAAACTAGAGCCGCACGAAGTAAAAGCGAAAGCTCCCAGGGAGATTCTCAATTTTGTAAGGGATCTAGACCTACAGGGAAATGAATAAGAAGGGTTACAAACAAAAGATCAATTTGGTCGCAGTTCGGAAAGGCTTTCAAAGCCAATCGACCCTCACGAATGTAATGTAATGTAATGTAATTGATTAAAATTGACCTACTTATAAACTAAACGAAAAAATTAAAGATAACAATATACGTACAACAGGGGTGCTCAAACTTGAACTGCTGGCGATCTACCTCAATATTTTTAGACTACTTACAATCGACTCTGAGAGGCTGCAAGTATGTGTGATGCAGGGTTGTCGTACATACACGATACACCCTACCTACCTACCTTCCTAGGTAGGGTAGTATATATAATAGGGTGGCGCAAAAAAACGACTATTTTTGGTTTTTGAGTCTCGAGTGAAAAAATGTTAGTTTTTGATATTTTAAGAGCCACCTCCAAACGACAAGTCAAAAAAATCTTTTTTAAAGGTTGCTCAAATTTTTTTAGACTTTCAAAAATTGATTTTTCTTTCGATTAGAATTTTTTTCTCGTTGTGGCATAATTTTATATGCGGAAAAATAAGTTTCTGAAAATTTTAATTCCATAAGGTCGCTCAGAATTTTTCAAATTTATAAGTGCATTACTTTACATTTTTTCGACCGACCTTTCAATATTAATATTAAAGTTCCATATATTATTTTCCTTTTATTTAGTCAAATAATCGATGAATATTCACTAGGAGATGTACTAAAATCTAATAAATAACAGAATGAACATTTCATAATATCATTAAAAAACTCATAGTTATTCAAAATTGCGAGTTTATTGGTTGTTACAAAACAAAAGAGTTACATATGGTGTTAAACTTAAGTAAGGCGTGACTTTGGATGTTGAAATGTGGCACTGCATGTCCTCAGCATTCTTGTCATAAGATGGTACGTAACCACTGAGTGCTAATTTCGATATTTTGACTTAATTACCTTCACTTCAGAAAATGCAGACTCGCACAAGTAAGTTGACCCAAACATTGTGGTCAGTTGAAGGGCGATTTGCCTTAGATTCGGATATTTATCTTCAGATATGAAACACCAGAAATTAGCTTTGAGATGTATCTAATATAATGTGCACCAACTCATTTTCAACAGAACATGAGTTCATATTGAACTCGACTTACTTAAACGATGCTATATTTGCCAATGTACTGCAATCATAAAAACGCATTTCGAATTATCCCAAAATATTTGATAATTCAGCTTCATACGTATCATAATTCAAGTGAGGAATCCTTGCTTTCAAAGACGGAAAATGTTTCAGATCCTTCCTTTTCAGTTGATCTATCATAAGTTGCAATTTATTTTTGAATGCGTTTACTACGCTAATCATAAAAGTTTTTCCTTTACCTTGAAGCTCCAAGTTAATGGTGTTTAAGTGCATTGTGATGTCAGTCAAAAATGCCAAATCAGTCCGCCATTTTTCGTTTTTCTACATCTGAGTGTCATCACCTCTTTCATCTAGAAAAGCTGTTATTTCGGGAAATAATTCTTGAAACCTTGCTAGGAATTTTCCGTGACTCAACCACCTGACGTCCGTGTGAAGAACTAAATCAGAGTGTTCAGCTGACTCCCTATCTTCCAACTACAACTTAAAGAGCCGCCGTTGCAAGCTACGTGCACGGATGGAATTCACAATTTTTGTTGCAATGCCCATAATTTCTTCCATTTTTGAAACTTTTGAACACAAAACTTGTTGATGTATAATGCAATGGAATGAGAAATGAAGGGAAATCTTTATTAGCTCGACACAATGCCACAAAACCGTTTTTGTTCCCAGTCATTGCTGGTGCTCCATGCATTACAACCATGCACCTTAATTTATATATTAGTAGTTTGTAGTTTTTTACAAAATTGAAGAAAACGTCATATATATCTTCGCCACTGATCTTCCCCTTCAGAGGAATGATTGTCAAAAATTCTTCCTCAGCCAATATGTCATTGAATACCATCCGAATAAAAATACACAGCTGGGCAGTGTCTGTCATATCGGTGGATTCGTCGAACTGTAAAGAAAAGTATGTACATTTCATGATATCATGTTTTAGTTTATCTGCCATGTCCTGACTCATGACTTCAAAACGTCTTGTGACAGTCGGACGAGATAACTGAAGTTCTCCAATAGCAGACATGACTTCTGTTTGTTTGTTATTACTTTAACGTGCTCTATTTCTGCCTTTTCGGCTTATGACACGCCGGGGAATTCTGTCACCTCACTAACCCGGGAATTTTGCCGAACCCCTATCCTGTCGAGGGAAGGGATCTTTAATGTCCAACACATCTCTGTTAGACAGGACTTAAGATACTAATTGAACTCTATTTTTGCCTTTAATGCGCCCAAAAATCTTCTTACAACACTAACAAATGAGTTTCATGGTCTAATTCCTGATTGGTAAACTTTTCTGTAAAATTAACGGTGTTTAGGAATTTTCTGATTTGTGCTCCAATAAAAATGCGTTCCTTTAATTCGGCAGAAGGACATTTTTGGGGTCTACAAAAGGTCTATACTCAACATTTTGAGGTCCTGATTGAAGTTAATTTCTTTCTGGCCAAATTTTGTTATATAATGCTGATTTACACGACTGTCCCATAGGCAAAGAAAGCAGCAATATTTTGTGAATCTTTCCTGAGATCCCACTAAAATTCCGATAACTTTCAAGTCCCCACATATTTGACATTTGGGTTAGATTACTTTATTCAATCCAAGTATCTATTGATGCTTGTCGCTTCTGGCTTCCTTATACTTAGATCAGGATCTCTTTGGAAAAATCCAGTTAGAAAGTTCTTGCCCGCAGACTTCTTGACTTCGTTAAATCGATTTGCGACACTGAACTTTTCAGCCATGGCGTAACATATCTTACAAAACTGAGCCCTGGTTTGTTTTTTTTTCCTTTAGCATGCTCTATTTCTGCCTTTTGGCTAATGACACGCCGGGGAATTCTGTCACCTCACTTATCCGTGAATTTTGCCGAACTCATCTCGTGTTGAGGGAAGGAATCTTTAATGTCCAACACATATCCGTAAGACAAGACCGAAGGCTTTACATCTTCTCCGAAAGATGACACTAAAGCGATTCCCAGAATCCGAAAAATCACACCGACTTTGTGGGGATGCCCAGACAATTGTGCGCAGGAGACGAGCATCATATCCTTTACGCCACCTTGACATGTTGATGGTCAGCCATAACGGCTTCTTGTTTCTCAGTGATCACAGAAAGCCTTTTTAGCTTTGGAGGTCATTTGTAGCTAGCATTGTTGGATTTACCTAATATAGTACTGTAGAGTATTCCAGTCTCGTTTGATATCTTCTATGCAGATGTACCGCCAAGTCGAAGTTTTTGGACAGAATTTCTGTGAGGTTTCAACAGTCCAAGGCGCTTTCGTAGTGGTGCGTTCCCTTTTTCTTGACATTTTGTATCTAAAAAAATACACATTAAAATGCATATGGGGTAATTGGAGCTACAAGGCGTAATAAGATCGGATTTCCCGAATACGACCATCTAGAAAGTAAATTAAAAATGATAATCCGAATCTAGCTTGAAATGAAATTATAAGCACAAATACTCAAAAGTGATAACATTAGCTATAAAATATAACATGTTTGATTGTAACAAACGTACAACTCCACAACAACCTGGTTAGATTACAGTTCTCCACCCTACAATAGCGAACATATTGCTAAGTTGTCAGTAGTACGAGCTGTAGTTTTGTCTCTAACCGCACCGCTCCCATTACCCTCTGGCTCCCATTACCTCCCGCTCCCCTATACTTATAGTTTATTTTATCCAAAACACTGCGCATATTATCATAACTTTCTTTAATCGTCACTGAATGGGCAACTGGTATAGAGGGTTTTAAATTTTCATTATGCAATAACACAGCTTTTAAACTATATTTAGACGAATCTTTAAATAAACGCCACTCAGAGGGGGAATGCTCGATTTCAAGTTGCTGCATAAAACCATCAATATCAGAACACACAACGAATCTTCCATACTGTAGAATGCAGAAAACCGAGCATGTCTTTTTTCTGAAATTCGTACTTTTCGTTTTATTGGCTATAAGTTCAATTTCTTAAGAAGGGAACCAAGAAGTTCTGACTGTTGCTTTGATAACCCCAAATCACGTACTAAATCATTTACAAGTCGACAAGAATATCTGTGCGGTTGAGATTCTTCTAAGATGCACGAAGAACAAAAGAGGTAGCAAGCGGAGGAAGTAAAATGAATAATACGTTCTGCAATGAAATGTCGAATAGCTATCAGGTTCGGCGTAAGGGCTTTTTGAGAAAATTATCACTGGCATATGGCATTTCAAGGTACTCGATCATTTTAATTTCTATTACAGAGAAGTTAGTCACAGACTTATCACCAGTTAGACTACAGGAAATTTTCGAGGCAGGGGTTTTTCTAACTGAACCTTCATGATAAACACTATTGTTTTCTCCTCATAATTCAAAATTTCAAGAATATCTGGAATCTGTACAATAGGATGAAAATTAGTAATTGGAGGTTGATATTGAATAGAGATTTGAAGCAAAGGATTAGTAACTATTTCTTTCTTAAGTACCTAGTATCTTAGTGATACCTCGATGGGTTTATATAGGATTAACGACATAACAAAGAAAATTGAAATTTGACATAGGTACAATCGTATTACGTTATCGTGGGGATGAATGATTCGGATTTACCAGTTTGTCAGTTCAATAATACAAATTCATTAAAAATGGTGAAAACTCTATTTATCTAGATAATTTTCGCAAAAAATTCAAATATGAAACACAAAATGAGTTAAATAACGAAAAATCAAAAATTTTCTATGTCAGATAGTTCCTCATCAGAACTAGAAGACTCGCTGTTGCTGTCATTATCGCCTGCTTGCATAGTAATTAAAAAAATTTTCGCAAATTTTTCTTTATATTAAAAAAGTTCCACGAAGAAATAATATATGGGCGATGTCAACCCAGATTATTGGGTCCATAATGATTCTAAAACATCTATAGATCTTAATCGGCATTACTTGGAAGACTGAACCTGGCCATCGGGACTCTCTCGGTCAAACAGAGATGGAATTTGAGGAAATATCGCAGGTTATGTATTTTTTTATTATCTCCTTAGTCCCTTTCATGACCTTGCTTGCTATGTAAAATCTTTTCTTAGATTTGTGTAGACATATAAGAAGTTTGATTGTTGAAATATTTTTCTGCTGGTTTTCTTTTTCCATTGTTACAGATTCCTGTCCCGAACCCCCTTCCTTTCACCCATGTTTTTGGAAATCATGGAATGCAAGAGAGAATGAAGCGGCTAAGCAGAAAAATCTTTGATACTCTTTATGTACACACACGACACTAACACATCATAAACAGCCAAGCTATTGCTAGTGCAATAGCGACAGGGAAACGAGTTTTTTCCTCAGGTTTTTCACTCGTTTATTGAATCATATACAAGACAGTATGGTTCCCCTGTTACATTTCCTGAGCTCACACTTGTGTTCTTTCTGACACACACCAAAATTATAGATATAAGCACTTATTGTAAATACAATTATTCAAATTTTTGTAAATCTTTTTTCAAAGAATATATATATATATATATATATATATATATATATATATATATATATATATATATATATATATATATATATATATATATATATATATATATATATATATATATCTAGCATAGGTTCTTGCTCCATAAGAGATTGTTCAATTTTCTGCGTATTGTCACATTATGATTCCCACTGATCTGGAGAAAAACTCACCACACAGTTTTTCCACATTTTTCATTGAGAAATCAACATTCCTGTCAACTACATAAACTTTCATGGCTGCCCATGCTTTTTCAATCGGGTTTTAATCGGGATGATATGGGGGAAGTCTAAGTACATCCTGGGCCTGATAATTCAGGAGGAGGAGGAGCATACGTTTTATATCTGGGTTTGTGCAATTTAATTAGATTATAAAGCTCTGCTTTGATCATCGCATCTGCGTAGGCAATATTTCGAAGTTGCAGCCACTCTTTCATTCCTTCATTTCGGGAAGTTATGTTCGGGTGTTTTTCTGTTTGTACGTTGTGAAATTGGGTGTCATCGACCACACATTTTGGTGTAATTTGGAATAAGTTTTTCTCTCAACCATTTTTCTTAGTTTGCGAAATTCACATCGTGATAACCACCGGTTTTACAATTGGACTTAAAGGCCAGATATGCGTTTCTTACGAATCCACATTCAGTATCGGCGTTCAAATATATCAATCTTGGTCCTTTTGAAACAGGCTGACGTAAGCCGTCGTTTGTCTCGCCATTCCAAGCCTTCTTGTGTGTATGGAAGGAATGAATATATGTTTCGTCCATGTAAATTATTGGTCTCTTTTCTTGACGGTATCGTTTAATGCTTCTAAAACAATTCAAACGTAGTTGCTGTATTTCAGGGTTTTCCATAAGTAGCTTTCTATTCGTTTTCGTCCAACAAAACCCTGTTCCTCTCAAAACTTTTTTAATGCTCTCTCGTGATCCTGCGTATTCATTATCATCGACGAACTTTTGATGGATCGCTTTAATGTGAGTACGATTTTATCGACTACATAAAAATCTAACCTAACCTTTTTCTTCGCTGATTTTATTCTCTTTTCATCGGGAGTTGAAAAACTCTTATTTTCGCCATCTTCAATCTTCTTCATTTCGCTCGCAATTTTTCGCACAGTTCGCAAACCAACTCCTGTTGCGACAGCTACACGTTCTTGAACCTTTTTCAAAAAAATACAGATTCCTTCTGCATCCCTCCTCGTTTCATGACGTGAATGACATTCGCAATTATTTCACTAGATTGCCCACTCAATTATTTCCCTTTCAAATTGGAAACGAACTCCATCCTCACCAAAACTTAGAAATGTTGAAATGAAATTTGCAAGATTCGGTCCTTGGCTCTTCTTAAATCTTCAGAGGTTCATTGGGAACTGAGCTCTTGGCCACGTGACCGGAAAACTTACCGCGCAACAAGGGGAGGGGCTATTTTACCGGCACAGATGTTCGTGTCGACCCGTAACTCGCTTTGAATAATTGAATGTGGTTCGCCGAAACTGAAACTTGGAGTAAAAGTGGAGTCGATGCACCTAGGGGCTGCCTGATGATGCATTGTCTCCAGTATCTTCCAAAATTTATTCGTTAAAGATTTACAGGCACGATCGACTCTGGTAAATCTGCATTATGAGAAACAGGTCGCATTGCATACAACAAATTTGAATAGTCCATCTTACGCTTTGCCTTTTTAGAATACCCTTCAGTCTTTATCAGGCAAAAATACCAATCGTCTCGTGGGTTCTCGCCATACACTGCGCTACAACTAACACAGCACACATGGGGAGTCCACTGCTTCTCTTGATCTCTAATTGAAACACCACGACGGAAGCTTTTATAATATTTTCAGATAATGGCCTGGCTTGTGATTCCACCATGTTTTCTCCACAAATATATCAAAATTTGTCAGGAGATATTTTGCAACTGCAGTGTGTTTGTCCCGACATCTACGTAGTTGAAACACTTTCTTCGCTACACTCGGAGAATCTCTCACTTCGGAACTCAACAGAAGACTGATTTATGATCTTATTTTTATGTATACTATCATAAACATTACGGTTCAGGTATGAAATTAATTACAGTTAACCGTCCCCCATGTGGGGTTTGCTAGACCTCCATCGGGCGCCTCCCCAGGTTTCGGATAGGGGAACGCCTCTCAGATATGAGCGGTACTGGGGAAATCAAATACTCGTGGCGGACCAAAACTAGCAACTGAGCTGCGGCAGCTGGTGGGCTCAGAACTGATCACAAGCAGAAATCGTATGGATTGGAATGGTTGTGAATCAGACAACAAGCAGCGTGGTGATAACCACTGTAGCGGTGCTTGCACAACGGTGTAGAAGGCAAAGGAAGACCATTACACTAGTTTTACTTTCCAGGAAAACTCATGGAATGGCTGCGAACAAAACTAATGGCCCTGAGTACGGGCGCCCCTTGAATGGGGCAGGGGTGCTAAGAATCTCCCAGACGTCCACTATGAAAGTTGGGAAAAACTTTCGAACTAGAATAGGAACCTGGAACATTAGGAGTATGTTCCAAGCCGGCAAAAAATATTAGGAATTAGCAAAATGCGATAGCCAAATTCAGACAAGAGAACAATAGACAACAATACTGTATAATACTCAAGAGAAGTTGGACCACAGCACAGAAACGGCGTAGCAATAATAGTTTAAGAAGAAGTTAATAAAACAGTACAAAACTTTGTCCCTTTTTCAGCTTTTACAAATCCGAGCTCATCCAGTGAACATCAACTTCATTCAAATATATGCACCAACATCAAATAGAGAAGATGAAGAGGTCGAACAATTATACACAGAAATGAATGAGCTACTTAAATTAATGAAGAGAAATGAAATGGTGAACGTAATGGGAAACTTTAACGCGAAAGTAGGATCAGAGAAAGTAAACGATGTGGTAGGTAGTTATGGACTGGGGGAAAGAAACGAGAGGGGGGATAGATTCGTCCAGCTCTGTCTAGAAGAAGATATAACAGTTATGAACACTTACTTCAAACTCCCTAAAAGACGCTTATATACTTGGAAGTCGCCTGCAGACAAGCAAGACAATATTATCCGTAACCAAATTGATTACATCACCATCAATAAAAGATATAAAAACGCGATAAAATCGGCAAAACCTATCTCGGTGCCGATGTCCCTTCAGACCACAATCTCCTTATTGCAGAATTACAAATTCAGTTCAAGAAACTAAATACTAAGGCAACGGAGAGAAAATTAAATCTGGATAGCCTTGAAAACTTAGATCTGAAAGAAAAAGTTGCAGAACAAATGGAGCAAAAAATGGAAAACTTACTGAACACACAAAAGAGTAACGAGGGTATAAATGTAGAAGAACTATGGGACAAATTTCAAACAACTGTAAAAGATGTCACAAGATCTGTTATACCAAAAACCAGACCACAAAAGAAAAAATATTGGATGATATTCTTAATCTTATGGAAATAAGACGTGGATATAGAAATAAAAACGAGCAGAAATAATATAAAGAAATACAAACAACAATAAGAAAAGAAATAAGAACAGCTAAGACTGTTTGCTATACGCAGGAATGTTTAGTAATTGAAGACTTAGAGCAGAAATATGATACTTTTCATATGCATAAATAAGTAAAAGAAACTGTTGGATTAAATAACAATAGAATATCTGGGAAACTCGTAGATGAGAACTGAGATCTGGAACTGGACATAGAACGGAAGCTGAAAACGTGGAAAACCTATATCGAAAAACTAGTCAAAGACCAAAGATTAGAAACCCACGAAATAGTTAATGCATCATCTGGACCTTGTATTACAATGGACGAAGTAGAAAGAGCATTACGAACTGCTAAAAATGGAAAAGCAACCGGTCCAGACGAAATTCTAGTAGAAGTATTGAAACTGTACTAAATAGATTATCTGTAGGAAGTGATCATAGAATGGTAAGAGCAATAGTGTCACTGAATCTAAGAAAGGAGCTAACGAAATTGATTAACAAACAAAATAATAAAAAGTGGACGAATGTAGATGACATCGAAGAATATCAGAAGACAATAGAAGAGAATCTTGAAAACCCTGATGAAATGAGCATTGAAAAATTAAACGACAACATAGTCAAATCAATCAACGAAGCTCAGAAAAAACATTGCCCGAAATCAATGAACAACGAGGGGAAGTTAACGACGTATACTAAACAATTAATGAAACAAAGAACTGCTAGGAAGACATTCACATCATAGAGACCAAATAAGACAACTAAGCAAAGATATAACAAAAGCTGTAAGAGCCGATGTCAGAAAATACAATAAAAAATGGATAACCAAAACCATAGAAGAAAATAAAAACATGAAAATACTTCAAAACAAACTGAGTTTGGGAAAAACAGAAATAGTTAAATTACAAAATGAAAGGGGAGAAGCAACAAACGACAGAAGGGAGATAATCACAATTGTCGAAAATTTCTATACCAGCTTATACAGTGACCAACACCAAGCCGGAATATTAAAAAATGCACCTCCTTTACCTCATATAGTAAACCAGGGAAGTTTTAAGATCGCTTAACGAAATGAAGAACAATAAAGCACCAGGTGAAGACGGCATCGTTGCAGAAGCTATAAAAATGGGAGGAAAACATAACTCGACTTTTCAACAAATGTCTAGATGAAGCAACAACCCCAGAGAAGTGGAACAACGCCATCATTGTTATTATGCACAAAAAGGGTAATATCACCGACCTACAAAACTACAGACCAATTAGTCTGCTTACACATCTTTATAAGCTTTTTACTAAAATCATAACAGCGAGACTTACGAACAAACTGGATTTATATCAGCCAAGAGAACAAGCGGGCTTTAGAGCTGGATATGGAACAAACGACCACTTACAGGTTATAAAGTCACTGATAGAAAAATGTGTGGAATACAATAAACCTCTTGTACTCACGTTTGTAGATTATGAAAAAGCGTTCGATTCCATAAATCACTACGAAATGCTTAAAGCTCTTGCCGACTGTCATATAGATCATCGATATATCTCCCTACTACGACATATCTACGAACACGCAACAGCAAAAATGAGACTTCACGAAGAAACAAACCAGTTTAAAATCGAAAGGGGTGTCCGTCAGGGCGATACAATATCTCCCAAGCTCTTCACAACTTTATTAGAGTATATGTTTAAAAAGCTCGAAATGGGAAATAGAGGCATACGTGTGGATGGGGAAATGCTAAATCACCTGCGTTTCGCCGACGATATTGTGTTGATCTCAGATAGCCTAGATGAGGCATACGAAATGCTCTCAGAGTTGTCAAGTATCTCCCAACAAGTTGGATTAAAAATCAATACCGCTAAAACAGAATTCATGACTAACTTAGTCCCCAGCTGTAACTTGAAACTAAGGGAAAAAGAAATCCAATTTGTAACCTCATATAAATATCTAGGGCACGAAATACGAGTTGGAAGAGACAACCAGACCTGTGAACTAAGCAGACGAATAGGACTGACCTGGGCTGCCTTCGGAAAATTACGACACATTTTCAAGTCTGATATTCCAATAAGTCTTAAACGCAAAGTTTATGATCAATGTGTCCTTCCGGTACTGACATATGGCTCCGAAACACTAACACTTACCCAAAGGACTGTCAACAGAATAAAAGTGACCCAACGAGCCATGGAAAGATCCATGTTGGAAATAAGCCTGAGAGATCGGATTTCAAATGAGGAGATACGAAGAAGAAGTAAGGTTACAGATGCTGTAGATAGGTTCACACGTTTAAAATGGAACAGGGCAGGCCATGTCGCAAGAATGTCAGACAACAGATGGTCAAGAAGGATAGTGGAGTGGCGCCCTAGACACGAAGCCTGCAGAAGCAGAGGCAGACCACCAACAAGATGGACGGACGACATAAAAAGGATCTCCACAAATTGGATTCAGGATGCCCAAGACCGGTCAAATTGGAAAAGGTTAAGAGAGGCCTATGTCCAGCAGTGGACGAGATGAGGCTGTGAAAGAAGAAGATTGAAACTGTTAAAGAACAATGGAAATAAAATATTACTTAAACTCTTCAACGTAATATACGAGACAGGAATCATTCCAAAAAAAAATGGCTTAAATCCACGTTTATTATGATACCCAACAATGTCAACTCTGTGCAATGCAAAGATTACCGCTCTATAAGTTTAATGAGCCAGTTTTCTTAAAATAATACAACAAAGAATCCACCGAAAGATTGAAGCATATAGGCGATACTCAGTTTGACTTCTGGAATGGACTGGGTACTAGAGAAGCCCTTTTCAGCCTGCAGGTTTTGATACAAAGGAGTGGAGACGTTAACTGTGATGTCCACTTGTGCTTCATCGATTTCGAGAAAGCATTTGATCGAGTACAACACAACAAAATGATACCGAAATTGATGAAAAAGACATAAGAATCATATGAAACTTATACTGGCAGCAGAAGGCAACAATAAGAGTTGAAAACCAAACTACAGAAGACATAGAAATAACAAGTGGAGTAAGGCAAGGATGCGTCCTATCACCACTTTTCTTTAATTTGTATTCAGAGCGGATGTTTGCAGAAGCCCTAGGCGAGAGCGATGAAGGCATTACCATCAATGGAATAGTCATAAACAATTTCCGCTTCGCAGATGACACTGTCATTATGGCCAGTATTGCAGAGGGTCTCCAACAGCTCATGGACAACATTATGGATTCATGCGGACGTTACGGTTTAACGTTGAATATCAACAAAACCAAGTACATGATTATATCGAAACAGTCACAACCTAATGGAGTAATACAAATAACAAGACAATTGACAAGATGACATACCTGGGAAGTACGATCAATAACAATTGGGATCATTCAGTAGAAATGAAGAATCGTATTGAATGTGCACGAAATGCATTTATTAAATTTAGAATTATTTAGTATTATGTAGCCACAATATCAATTTGCTTCTAAGAACTCGACTTCTACGATGCTACGTATTTTCAGTACTCCTATATGGTGTTGAATCTTGGACACTTATAGCTGGAGGCTTTCGAATTGTGGACCTACAGGAGGATGTTGAAGATCAGCTGGGTGGACCGAGTAAGAAACGATGAGGTTTTAAGAAGAATGAGAAAACAAACGGAATTAGTAAAAACAATAAAAACAAAGAAACTAGAGTATTTTGGACATGTGGTAAAACACCCTGATAAATACTGCATTCTCAAACTTATAATACAAGGAAAAATTGCCGGTAGACGTAGTGTTGGAAGAAGGAGAACATCCTGGCTGAAAAATCTACGTCAATGGTTCAACATGACAACAACATCTCTATTTAGAACAGCAGTAAATAAAGTAATGATAGCCAGCAAGATAGCCAACGTTCGATAGTCGGACAAGGCATTCTAAGAAGAAGTCCCCTCATTACATTTACTACCTGCAAATGTAAAATGTTCTTATTGAGCTATTGAAAAAAGGTACGTGTTAAGGCTTTAGAAATATTTTTCTATTATTAAAAGGATATTTCCATTTAAAATTGGAGCAGCTTTGTGTTACGAAAATCTTGTCAACCAGTGTTATGGGTAACCGTTGAATCCATTATTAGCCGAAATATTTATGAACAACATAGAAAATATAATGCATAATCATCCACTCAAAACGCCAAAACCCAGGCTCCAAAAAAAATATTAAAATAAAAGTTGAGAAATTAAATAGGATTAGGTATAAATACACACGAAATTTTATTAGTGTATCATCCAGTTACTGCCGATTCCTATGTTGCGAGAACATGTCAGGCGGCAGTTTCTTGATTCTTCCTGTTCAGACATGAATAACGCCTGGAGCGCTATAAAAGCGATGCATCGCAACAGGCGTTTTTAAATCAGTTAGTTCACTGGACCGTGCAACAAGTGAATAAAAACAAGTAATCCTATTAATTTTTACATCTAAAGTTATTTTTATTTTGTCAAGTGTGATGTTGTGTTGTGTAATATTTTGTTTACTACTTTTTTTTAATTAAGTGCCGAATACCTACTAACTGCAATTTCATCGGCTCAATTTTTTATAAAATGGTAAGTGTTCCCTACTTTATACTATCAACATTAACCCTTTATAGGATGCTGGTTATAATTAATTTTTTTAGCCAAATATCTTTTTATTAATTGAAAGGTCATGTACGAGTTTAAAAAAGTAACTGGTTTTATCCATAACTCGCTCAGTTTTTATGCTATTGATCTTTTTTAAAAACCATTTTGTAGGGTTTTTAGAGGGCTATAAGATCAAATTAGTTTAATATCTTTTTTGCCTTTATTTTTGAAAGGATTTAAGCTGAAAGGGCTCGAACAAATTGCTTTTTACTCAAATATGCAAACTATAATCGGCCATATCTTACTTAATAATAATCTGCCCTATAAAAGGGTTAAAAACTATTGGCTACTTAGTTAACTTTTTAAGAATATTTCCTACCCTACCCACATGGCGCTTATTATTGTGGTTACTTTAGAAGTTAATTCCTAATTCCATGAGTACTAATTATTTATTTTTTTTCATTTTTTGCAGGACCTGAGACTACAAGAAAGGGAAAATGGTTGGATCTTTAAAGAATTTCCTGCAAAACAATCGAGATTCTACGGAGACTATCGAAGGTCTCTCAAGATTCTAAATCTTTTATCCTTCTGTTTTTGGTTGTAGCAGAAAAACAGCTTTTGTTGTAAGTTGTTATGTAAATGTAAAACTCCTAACGCTTTTGTGATACAAATGGAGCATCTGATTGGCAACATTTGTCTTTGCTAATTAAGAGACACGAAAAAAGTCAATTTTACACAACAGTTATATAAACACTGGAGTATCTGTGTAGATTTTAAAAAGTTGTGAAAATATTGGAGACATCTATGACTGTTAATACTCATCATCTGCGGATTTTAGAAACGGAAAAAAAATTTTGGCGAGACGTGTTGGAAAGAATTATTGCGATTTTTAAGTATTTATCTACACAATGCTTGGCATTTCAAGGTTCTTCTCAATTGCTTTTCGAACATGATAAAGAAAATTTTCTAAAAGCTGTTGAGATGATTGCCTCTTTTGATTCAGTGATGGGACAGCACGTTAGCCGAGTGTATAACTCCCAAAAAAATCTGTTAAAATGACTCATTATTTAGGCGTGCAAATACAGAATGAAATAATTGAATTATTGTCGTCCAAAGTAAGAAATGATATTTTAGAAATGGTTCGCAGTTCAAAATATTTTTCAATAATATTAGATTGTACACCAGACACTAGTCATACTGAGCAAATTAATCTTGTTCTGAGGTATGTTGTCCTTAACACCACTTCAAAAAAGGTTGAAGTTAAGGAAAGCAAATACTGGACTCTACAGGAGAAGGGATATATACATTTGTGATAGAAAGTTTGAAAAAATTAAATTTAGAATTAAAACACATTATGAGACAAGGTTATGATAATGGGACAAATATGAAGGGAAAACATGTTGGGCTTCAAAAACGCATTCTTGATGCGAATCCGAAAGCCCTTTTTGTACCTTGTGCGGCTCATACTTTGAACTTAACAGTAAATGACACTTCTAAGTAATCAGGTACTACAATAAACTTTTTAATATTGTGCAAGAGTTCAACATGACAATGATTTTTTTTTGGTCATCCACATAAAGGTGGTATGCTTTGAGAAAAAATGTCCCCATGTTAAGTTTAAAGCCTCTAAGTGAGACAAGATGGTCCAGCAGAATTGACGCAATAAAGCCCCTTAAAGTTTATTTAATTAAGGATTGCGAAAGTCTTCTAGAAGTGGCTGAAGATAATTCCTTTCACATTGATGCAAGACATAAAGCGAGTTCCCTCTTATCGTCTGTACAAAATTTTCAATTTATTTGTGGAATTATTATTTGGCATGACGTTTTATTTCATATAAATATTGTCAGCAAACAAATGCAAAGTGCTACAATTAATATTAAAGTATGCCAAACCTACCTAAAAAATTTAGTTGATCACTTCCAGCAATAAAGATCTGACCAATCATTTCAAGAAATTCTTGTGCAAGCAAAAGAAGTAGCATCCTCTCTCGAAATTGAAGAAGAACTTTCCACTATTACCAACGGTTAGGAGGACATTTAAACCAAAACTGTTTGACTATGAACACCGAGATAAATTAGTTTTTCTTAAAAATCATAGATCAAAAGTTCCCTAGGTATTTGTTATTAGAAATATCTGCATATTTTGTTCCTAAAAATTGTGATTTTTAGTTTTAGGTTATTTTCTATTATTTATAAACAACGAGTCAACTTGTCTGTATCCCATTACTTAAGTAAATGTTCTAAAATGTGTGTGAACAAGAATTTATTTTGATATGATTTTGTTCTGTTTGTTTCATTTTGATATTTTAGTCTACAAATAAATATGACTTCTAAAGTTCAGTTTTTTGCTTTATTTCAAGAACCTACCTACCTACCTCCTATCTTCAAAAAGAAACAAAAAAAGATGATCCAAAATGCCTCAAGAGGCGCCAAAACCCTTTTTGCACACAAGCGCCAGTAGCCCTCACGGGGACCCTGAATTTTTAATTCGGTATAGTTACCGAATTAATAAAAGTCGTTTAAAAGAACAAAGTACAATTGATTTGGTAGAAATTGGATAAGGACATATTTTTATTACGTTTCAAAAAATAAAATCCCTGTTACGCCAGTGTATAAATGGTGAGCATAGACACCAGATGCCGGTTGCAAGACACACCTCCTTTTTTATTTGCGTATCTATATTCACACAAAACCTCGAGGCATACAAGTTGCGTTACTACAGTCCTCATTTGGAACAACCGCTCTCGAGTTGATTGCTTATTGCTCAACACGGGACCGGCGCTATCTTACCTCGTGATACTGGTTCGGTTTTACCTGCTAATTTTACGGTCTTTGAACAACCACCTTTGAAATTGAAAGATGTAATTTGCATTATGTATGTTCAGTTATTCTTTCATTTGAATAAGGTAGTAAAAACGTTTCTAAAAACTATCACATCTGTTTCTAGATATTCAAATCACTTTCAGAATCTAATTGAGCAAACTGCAATATAACCACTTCGATCAAAAAGTTTCAGGAATTGATTATACTCATGAGAAGAGAGAAAATCACAACGACGAGAAAATATTCTATCAAACCGAGGAATAAGAAAAACTATTTCATTGAAGTTATACTTAACAAAATAGTTCTAATAAAAAACGAAGAACGGTTGCATATGTCATCCATTTCAAGAAAAGGTGGATGATTGAAAAAATACTTACATAAAAGGCATGACAAAATAATTATTTCATTGTCAAGTTATACTCTCCAAAATAGTACTAATAAAAAACGAAAAGGAGTTGCAGATTTCATCCATTTCCAGAAAAGATGAATGAAAGACGAAATATTGACATAAAAGCTCTTGCAACTGATGATTTGTACAGAATTTTAAGCTAATTGCATTCGTCGTCTTCCTAGAAAATATTGAAAACCACACTTTTATGTTTCCAGTTGGACACCGCCTGAAGTAGGTCCACATACGTAGAAAACATCTGTATTAAAACAAAAAAAATAATATACCTGATATGAAATAGGGTAGGGGTTCTCAAACGGTCGATCGCTAGTGCTTTTTGAGTAGATCTCGAGAAGAAAAAAAATTTTTAGGTAAGTAAACTACAAAAATTCATTACGTAATAAAATAACACTCTGCTAGCGGCAAAAGGCGTCTTTATCAAAGGAACCCGCGGTACTTGTCAAAGAAAAGCCGCGTTTTTTATTCTTTTGAAAATGAGTTAGTGCAGATTATATTAGATACATCTCAAAGCTAATTTCTGGTGTTTCATATCTGAAGATAAATATCCGAATCTAAGGCAAATCGCCCTTCAACTGACGACAATGTTTGGGTCAACTTACTTGTGCGAGTCTGCATTTTCTGAAATGAAGATAATTACGTCAAAATATCGAAATCGACTTAAAGACGATCATGTGTCATCATGGTTGCGATTAGCACTCAGTGGTACGTACCATCTTATGACAAGAATGCTGAGGACATGCAGTGCCACGGTTCAACATCCAAAGTCACTCTTTAATTAAGTTTAACGCCATATGCAACTCTTTTGTTTTGTAAGAACCAATAAACTCGCAATTTTAAATAACTATGAGTTTTTTCATTGATATTATAGAGAAGAACCTAACTAAACCTAACCCAAATCTTGACTGAAATAATGTATATTGTGCGGAAAGCTAATATCTATATATGCTACGGTACACCGTACCTAGGTAGGTAAGAATAATAATAATATGCCTTTATTGCACAAAATATTGTTGTACGTAGGTGCTTGGGAAACTTGCGAAATTTAGCCAAAGGGTACTCTTACATCTAACCCCAAATGATAATAATATGAATAATATGATAATATATAAATGAAATAAAAAGCTGTAATAATATAATAATGAAATACAATATGTGAAAGCTATATACAAGAAAATAAAAGAATAATATGAATATATAAATGCAAACATAAAAATGTGAAAATACACAAGAAAATAAAAAAACAAAAAAGTACCTATAAAAAAAGAATTAGAATCAAGTGACACCCCATGACAAATGGAAGGAAGCATAAAGAAATTTGAAACTAAATAATTATATTAATATATAACAGTCGTAGAGTATGGTGTTTTGCCTATAACTGGCTACTCCGTTTGTATTCTGGGACACTTAATTTTCACTTTTGAAAACTTGAAATCCTAATTATCTGTCATGGAAAGCAATATTAATAATAATAAACATACTTCCATTGAAGAGAAAAAAGAAACAGAGTTGGTATCTCATTAATTGGAATTGTGCTTTCGAGTTACATTAATTTAAAATTGAATTTTTACTATGATGAAGCATAATATGACTTTTATTGTAGACAAAATTGAACACCAAAAAATCTACTTCGTATCTAACAATCAATAAATAAAACTATAATGTACCATATATTTTTAAATTGTACTATATTTTTACTCTCTACTATAATAAGCTCAACTAATGCTGTTAACCGAAATCTTATCGTCAGTGATCATTGGAAATGCATAAGAAATTATAAAGTCCCTTCTAAGTATCCCGAATTTTTATTGCTGAAAGAGTTCTCAAATCTTGTAAACGAAGATTCATCGATAACGATTATTATATGTGGCTTTTCGTGCAAGAATAAATTATCGACACAATGTCAATATTTCAAATATCTTTTTTGATAGGCAACTTGTTATAGTTTTATTTCGGATATGTCCGTGCATATGCCAACAAAATTCATTGTTGCATATGTTCCTCTCATGAGAAATGAAATGAAATTTTGCAAGAAACCACCAAATATTGATTACAACAGTTGCTGATCTATTTTTGCGAGTTTGTTCTTCTTGAAGATTTCAATTTTCGGCTATAATGCAAAGCGAAGCACGAAATTTGAACCTGGCAGAATATGCAGAAAACACAATTGGAACGAAACACAACAAATCGGAACAAATACTCGCATATGCCGATGACATTGATATTATAAGCAGGACGGAGGAGGCATACAGAGCCCTGAAAAATGCTGCTCTAACAATGGGTCTGCAAATAAATACTGAAAAACCAAATACATGGTTGCAGCTCCTACCCCTAGACCTCGTGGATTACAACATATAAATATAGATATGGACACGATTGAAATAGTAGAGGAATTCACTTATCTTGGTTCCGTTGTTACAAGCGATAACAACACATCGGCCGAAATAAAACGTAGAATTCTATCCTATCAGTCTCTAGATGCTACTTCTCTCTTATACCACAACTAAGATCTGGGAACATTTCAAGGCCGACCAAATGCAAGCTATATAAAACACTCAACTTACGAGTCAGAGACGTGGACTCTCACAAAAAAGATCAGCAAGCATTGGGAGAAAAGTTCTTAGGCGAATCTATGGGGCAGTGGAAGACAACGGTGTCTGGCGACGAAGATTCAACAACGAAATCTACGAACTATACCGGGAACAAGATATCGTGAAGGGGATTAAAATCGGTAGGTTGAGATGGACGGGTCACGTGCTGAGAATGGCTGAACCCGATCTAACCAAAGCGGCACTATTGAGCAGACCAGTTGGGAAGCGTAAACGAGGACGACCTAAGATCCGGTTTCTGGACAACTTCGAAGAGGATGCTAAGGAGTTGGGGGTGAGAGGTTGGCAGGCAGGGCGTTGGATAGGGACGACTGGAGATGCGTACTGAGGACGGCATTGGCCCACCAAGGGCTGTAATGCTAGAAAACAAAGAAGAAGAATATGCAGAAGCAGTGGTGTTAGATAGCCGAGGTTGGACCTACACAAGAATAAACACAAACAAGGCTTGATATGTCACATTCCAGAATGATCCTTAAATACAGAGAGACTGGTAAAAATAAAAGGAGACCTGGGCAAAGACGAGCTCGAGCCACAATGGCGATCCATGACTGTTGTTTAAGAATTTCCTCGTCGAGACAACGGTTAGCTTCTGCTAGCCATCTTCAAATGCAGCTTCGACAAAATAGTCGAGTATAAATTAGCACTGAAAAGATACGACGTCTCAGGTGATTTGGTTTGGCCTTTTGTGCAGCTCGAGACCGAGGCCTAACTCAATTGCAGCACATTGAAGACGTGATCGACGTTCTCTAGTGTACTGACGTGGAAATGAGATATTCCCAGTGCAATTTTTACCTACGCATGATTTTGTTGGTGATTCGATAATGATGTGGAGACGAATTTCTTTGAACACCCGCACTGATCTGGTCCTTGTAGATAATGGAACCCTGAATGCTTAGAGGTACGTTATTGACATTTTAAAACAACATATTGTACCATTTGTGGAAAAAATGAGTGAAAACTTTTTTTGCAAGATAACGCCAAACCTGACTAAGCTCATATTGAACTACCTTCAAGGTCACGAAATCATATCAATAGAATGGCCTGTTCGAAGTTCAGACTTCAGTCACATCGAACATGTCTGGAACATTCTCAATATAAGATTAAGAAGGCAGAAAAACCAGCTGCTACGGTGAGTCAGCTTCGCAACATATTGATCGAAACGGATCAGAATACTATGAAGTCATCGATTTCGAGTATGTATCATTTTGCATGCCAGGCGAGGAAATATCCGGTATTAACAGGTTTTTGGGGACTTTGATTTTACCAAAAATTTTACATTTCTTATTGATAGTTTTATTTTAAATATTTTTCAAGGGACAATATTCAACGTTCTGTAGAATGTTAAATATCCTACCTTGAAGGAGCTAGTTTTCCGATCTACTCTTCTACGGAAGGTTGAATATTGTCCCTTGAAAAATAATTTTCTTCGATATGTCTAAACATTGCGAAATTTCGCATTTATTAATTTTTCATTTGAATTTGGGAGGCTTTTACTTGGTAAAATTCCATTATCAATAATAAAAAACAAGTACTGTGTTTTAAGGAATTTTACTTAATAATTGCGATTCGTAACGCGTTTCACTACACCGTAGCTTCTTCAGACGAATGAATATACAGAAAATTATAAATGAGAATATAACTATAAATGTTCTTGAGTAATTAAAAGCTTATTGGGTTGCTTCTTCTTAAGTGGTTATTTATGACAGGTATATCCAATAAAATTAAGGAATAGATTGCTCCCGAAGAGATTCAATAGAGGTGAAGGGCTTAAATCGACATGTTACATTGAGATGAAATCTTGTTTGAAATTGAATGTTTGTTTAGAAATCAATAAATACAAACACTTAGATCTTTGAATCTAAATATTTAATATACAAACACTCAAGAGATCTATTATTGAATCTTTTCGGGAGCAATCTATTCCTTAATTTTATTGGATATACCTGTCATAAATAACCACTTAAGAAGAAGCAACCCAGAAGCTTTTAATTACTCAAGAACATTTATATTTGTATTCTCATTTATAATTTTCTGTATATTCATTCGTCTGAAGAAGCTACGGTGTAGTGAAACGCGTTACGAATCGCAATTATTAAGTAAAATTCTTAAAACACAGTACTTGTTTTTATTATAGTAACTTTTGTTTTGAGATTATTTCAATTCTTAAGTACTATTTTCATTTCATTTTCATTTTATCTAAACTCAATAAAATTGAATTTTCGAGCTTGTAGGTTGATTTCTTGGTGCAGTGTAGTACAGGAAACTTTTGAAAGGAAACACATTAAAAACTGGTAATTATTTATTGAAATTCTATGTATAAAATAAAATAAACGTTTCCAACTTTGTCATTTATGATAAAATTATGATTCGTATGGGATCAAGATAAAAAACTTCGTTGAATTATTTAAAAAAAAGCAAAAAACCAATCATCACTACATAAATTAATTCTCAACTGCTCTGCAGCGATTAAATTTGGGTGCAACGCGAATTGATTATTTGAATGAGTTCAATTCACAGAACAAATCAAAAACAGCCACAATCTCGCTAAGAATTCTTATGTACAATTTCATATACTGTTCATCAGTTTATATAAGGGCGTTCTGAATGTCACTCACTGCATTAACTTTAAATTACCTACAATTCTCACTTCTCAATGTTTGTCATTTCTTTATATATAATCTATTTAGGCCTCTTTCACTAAAATAGCTGTAAATACTTTTTGTAATTGGTAATTATGTATATTCAACTTTATTTTCTCTTACAAAATCGTTTAATTAATTAGCAAAACTAATTTTGATTAATTTCTTCTATTTTTGCATGAAAATTTTGCTTTTCAGTTTACAGAACTGAATTTCCTTTTGATTTTTCCAAATAACTTTGAAAGATGATTTTGTGTTATTTTGTTATGCATCCTTTTATTATCGCTTTTTGTATAAAATAGACATTCTATCAAGAATACAAATTTATTATTTACATGGACGACCTGATAGAATGAAAATATACAAAAACTGACATGAACAGCTTCATCAACGTTCTTTAGTTTTGAAAAATTATATAGTAAATTTCCTGCACCAATGTCTTGATATTTCTATAGATTTTGTAAATAAATCACAGACTAACAAAAATTAAACCAATATCATATCTGCACTAAAATAGTTCAAAACAATTGGTCAAAAAGGAAAACATAAATTATGACAATTCGATAATCCATTGAAGTTCAACCTTTATCAAAAGATAATAAGACACGCAATATCTTGAATACAATCCTGAATTCTTGAACTTTGTTATTGTATGGTCACTTCCTTTTATCATCGTCACTGAGGTCAAAATGTGTCGTTGCTAACGAATATATGACCTACAAAAGCAACTGTTCATACATTGAGAACTTCCTCGACAACTAGAAGCAGAAATATCTTTAACAAGAGATTATTCATTAATTATGACGTTAAGTAGCTGCATTAGAGTTAGCTTTTAATCAATTGAGAAAATTAATCTGAGGGAATTGAAGTTATCTTTTTGAAATTTTATGAGTACAGGGCTGAAAGATACTTGTCCAATATTAATTAAAATGAAATAATGCATGGAATCAAGTACAAAAATCCTGTCAAACGTTGAAAGATCTAAAACCAGTGTATGAAGGGGAGAAACGAATCAAGTACAAGCGGTTGTGGAGAAAAGGTTCTAGTCCAAATAAGAATGTAAACAGAACCAATTAAAGGATAAATTCAGAGGTTCCCCAACATATGAAGCAGTTTTTGGAGTTTCCGCGAGCAAGAAAATTTTACGATGGGTCAAAAGCCCAGAGAAGAACAATTTTTATCCAACAACTTGTTAAATATTTTCAGTTATTCAATACAACTGAACTATAAGAACTGCAAATAAATAATTTTTTAATTAGCTAGCAACTTTCTTTTTGCAATCCCCAATTAGTATCTTCCACAAATTAGGAAACATATGTTATTGATCTGGAACAATCGTACAAGTACATATTTCCTTGTACCTTTTATTTTGTTTTAACTTTTGATATATTTATAAATAAAACACTATTTTTACCGAAAAAAAAGATGAATTATTAAAAATTACAGATTCAATTTATGAAATAATTCATTGTTTGTCAAGTCAATTATATATACTGAAAAACAAATTTTGATTTCTTCTATATTAAAGTAAATATTCCAATAATTAAGGATGGATGTGTAAGACGTCAAAACGGTTGTTATACAAATTTTTTCGGTTTCCTTGATTCTTTCATTGTTCATACCCATCAAAAAACCTTTGTTGGTAAATTTTACGATATTTCTATTTACCGCTTCACAAAATATCGAACTTTCAAAAATATCGCTTTTTTATTGGGTTTTGTCCATAACTTTTCCAATAATTATCCAAATTGAACCATTTTTCAAAACCTTCGTTTGGTCATGGCTTTTTCAAAAAAGATTACAAACAGAACTTCAAGCTGTTTCATGAGTTTTCTTCGAATAGTGAATGATGTAGTTGAGATTATGTAACCTACGGTATTGTTGGTATAAGACAAAATATTATAAGTCTATATAGGACATTCTCGATTCAAAAAGCGAGTGGTATGTGAAGCTAACATTGTGAAACGGAAATATCAACAACGATAAGTCTATCGCACAACGGCCAAACACAAGTTTGCACCTGCGTGAAATTCGTAAGTAATTTTATTGGTTAATAACACCTACTAGACAGCGGAGCTACCGTTTGAGAAATTCATTCTTCATGATGAGGCCACTGCATGTATAAGATACTATATTTCAAATGAAAGAATACTCAGCAACAAAAAATAGTATCAGACACAATGAGTTTCAAAACAGATGTTAATATTGTCCATAAACAGACTACGATTACCTACTAGTTTCAGAAGCCTCTTACCAATGAAAAAGTTACTATATTAATTTAAAATAAACAGAGGCAGACTAGATACTAACAGAAAATTACAGTTGATTTATATACAAAAATTTTCTTTTAAGAATTCGAAAAAAGGGGATTGAAAATTACGATAAAATTTAAAGAGAATTGAAATATGTACTCATTCAAAAGTACCATGCAAATTGTAAAACTCATTCTAAAGCAGATTAAATATTCTCCTTATATTCTTCATTGAAAAGGTTATGAACAAATGAAGATTTTAGAAAAAATTGTTCAATTTCAACCATTATTGAAAAAGTAATAAATTAAAAGATGGACAATAAAAAGTAGTTTTTCCAAGTTCCTTATCTCAATGTTTTCTTAGAAGGGTCTTTCAATAGGTAATAAAAAATCTAAGAAATCAAAAAAATTTCAAACTATCTGATTTGGCGAGAAAAGCCTGCCCCATATATACTAATTTTTGCTTAAATGAGAATCATTATTCTTCAGTTTCTCATATTTCAAATACGCACAAATGAAAAATTTCATCAATGAAAAAGGATGTTCTGAAATCTCAAAATACTACTTGTATGGCAATTTTATGCATTTTGAAATATGAAGATCATTTGCATCAAAACGTATCTGTATTACCGAGAATAACAGTTTTTTCCATAAAGGAACATTTCCACCAAATATATTTCAAGAAGTGAGTAATATAACTTACAGTCTTGAGTTATATTCAATCCATAATTTACACTCAATGTTTTATTAATTTTTTTGATAAATTATAAAAATATGATGGTTTTTTAAATACATCATACGCTAATTGTTTATATTATTTAGGTATACTTATTGCAAAAAATATAATTTAAATAAAACAGATGTGTCAATTAATTATTGAAAATGATTTTGCTTAGTACAAGAATTTTTGATAGTCAAAAGTTTTACAAATTAATGCATTAATTCAATAGGATATAATAAAACTTCATACCTTTTAATTGAACATGTATACAATCTTCGACATGATTTCCTGAAGTATTAATATGGACTTTATTAGACTGAGAAATTGCAATAGATATTCTCTTTTTTCAGTTCAATTGAATACAAAATGTAAATTCCATAGCTAAATTATAGATAAAAAACACTACTTCCACAAAACTTTATTTCAGAACTCGACGCGCGTTTCGCCAACAAAGTTAACGTCATCAGCACATGATATTACACCAAATCTAATTCTATACGGCTCTTTCATTTATACTTAATCTATCCCTGTTACTAGACGCTTCGTCGAACCTTTGTTCTTATTGATATAATGCGTTATTAGTGAGCGTCTCTAATATAATAAACTGCAGAGTACACTGAACGGAATCGACCATTTGTCCTTGTTTAGAGGATGTTTGCACTTCATTATGTGTATACTTTCAAAAGCGTTCATAGTATTCGCATTTTTAATATTTCTTAACAATTTCATTCCTCAAAATCTATTTTCTGCTCTTCATCAAAAGCAACTCTAGACAATTGTGTCCAAAAATACCAACCAGACAAACTTGTCATCAAAAATAACAAATCTTTAGAATTAGATGTTTATAGAAAGGGCACTGCCACAAGTAGGTATATTCCATCCGACTCATTCCTAGTTCACAGATTGATTAATTTTCCTCTTTTAGGAAAGGTTTTAAAAAGAAAAAGCTTTCATAAGGCATGTTAGCTACATTGAATGGTTATAAACATAGTAAATTATCGAATCCACTCTTCTTCAACCTGAAAAATTGAAAATAAATTTCTTTTCTTCACCATTCAACACCAAAGGATTAGAAAAATATTCAAAAATATTAACACAAACTGAGCTACAAATCAAAGTCAATCTTGAAAACCTTACTAGAAAAATCAGAAGACAAAACTAACCAGTTGGTTACGAGTGGTATTTATGGAATGAGCTGTAAACATTGTGAATAAAAATATGTTAGACAAACTGAATGATGAATTGAAACCAAATTGAAAGAACATGAAGCACATTTGAAATACGGACGTACAGAAAAATCTAACCTTGGCCAACATGTTTTTTATCAAGAATAGATTTTAAGAATATAAAATTGACAAAAATTGATACACTGAACGCTTTTGAAAGTATCCATAAAATTAAATGCAAACATTTACGATTCCGTTCAGTGTACACTGCAGTTAGTTAGATTATACATGCCCACGAATAACGCGTTCAAGCAACCAGGAAAATAGTTCTACGAATGCGTCTAGTAGCAGGGATAAAATAAGTATATCATAGAACCATGCAGAATTAGATTTAGTGTACTATCATCTTCTGATGATGCCAACTAAAGCTAAACGCACGTCAAGTTTCGAAATAAAGTTTTGGTGAAGTGGTGTACAGTATTTTTTTAGTGTGATACAACTTGAAGTTCTAGCGCCCCAACTTATTTCAAATTGAGGGTAACTGTTGGTAAAATCATTGCAGTTTAATTATGTTGATCTTTAAACGTATTTATTCCCATCAAACTGTCCAGAAACCTTGATAATATTGATTTGAACGTTGCAGAAAACAAAAATAACGATTATTTCGAAACTCTTTCAGGAGTGAAGAGTAACCAAATCAACAAGTTGAATTGAATTTAAACTTTTGTTGAAAATCAATTATGAAAAATAACATACTTTTTTAATATTTTCACTAGCCAAACATTGAGAAGTAAAGAGGCTTAACGATTATCTATTCCGGGTCGGAAGTCATGGCAACATCACCATTAGTGTTAATAACAAGAGTGTCATCCTCATTGTAATTGATGCTTAGGACAGAAGACCTACGAACCCGTTTAGCACGAGTCCTTTCGCCCTCTGATTCAGAGTCTGTCGTCCTTTCCTGTTCACAATTATTCACACTGTCACCGTTGGCCCGACAACTGGCCGTTTTCAAAGTACTGTTTTCTTTTTGTAAAAGTTGAACCGTATCTTTACTCTTTCTCAATTCCTGCTGCAAAAATAGGATGGTGCTCTGCATTCCTTCCACGTCTTCGTCCAAGTCCGCCAGAAATGAATCTAATTCGTTCTGTGACTGTCTAACTTCTTCCGAAAACGATTTTTGCAGAGCTAAGTCGGTTTCCAGCTTCGCTATTCGGCCGCTACTTGTTTGCTTTCCCAATTCTTCGTTTTCTTGATACAAAAGTCTACACTTGGCCATTAATCTCTTTCCTGTATTCGAGTCCGGAGTGAACTTCCAAGCTGCCAATTCGTTTTGCGTATCTTCAAGTTTGGAACGGAGGGTTTGGATTTCTTTACGAAATTGAAGGAACATGCAGTTTACGGCTGGATCCAATAACATGTTTCGAAGAGATGATGTTGTTGGCACCTGGTTGCTCTTCAGTTCGTTCAGCTGAAGCTGCGGCAGAAAAGCGAATTAAAATTCAAAGAATATATTTCCCTAGGTATGGGTTCTCTCAATATTAAAACACAAACGTATTTGTTTCAAGTTTATTAGTAAAATTTTAGGAAAATTTTAGAGAATCAAATATTCATTAATTGATGGTTCGTGATGAAAATAAACGAACCATTTATTTCAATTAAACTCTGTTGATTCTGTAGTTGAATAATTACTAAGCACCAAAAATACATTGAAGGCAATACAATTTTTAAATTGGCATTCAGTTCAAGATGTCTAAATTAAACTGCTTGAGGCAATTGATCGAGTCTACTGTGAAATTAAGGAGCTTACTGAAAACCAAATTAATGATATAAACTCTTATGTCATCATGCAGGATGTAATTTTCCTAATGGAGCTAAAAAACAAACTTCATTAATATTCCTCAAATGTCCTTAACTTTGGTCCATAGTTCCACGCCAATTCAAGTCACTTTATACACAAAAGAATTGCACTATATAAGAATTGCAAACAAACAGAAGAGGAAAAATGGCAAAGGTACTGTATCTTCCAATAAGTAAAGACCAATTTTTGGGGTATTTGAACCTATTACATTCATGAAAATTTTAACAACTCATAAATGATGCTCTGAAAGTATGGTTTTAGATAAACTAGATTGTTTATCACTTCAGTTACGAATGTTTATGTTGAAAGTAACAGAAACTTCCAAAATCTTAATTGGTTAAGTTTTGGAAGTTTTATGTATCTCAAAGGAAACAATTGTGCATGTATGTTTTGACTGGATTTCTATATTTTGTATAACTGAGACACTAATAAGAAAAATTATATAATTTAATTTATATATTAGTCACTATAATATTTCATGTCTTTACTGGACTAGAACAAATCATATGTTAACAAACATTCGCAAGCAAGGGTGGATAATCTTCAAAAATAGCAATCACATAAGTAACGCGTATCCCAAACCATCTTAATATAATCCACAATGATACAAAAATGGTACATCCAAACAGGTAACGGTTTGTTCCATGTAATTCAGGCTTAAGAATTTCATATATCCATGGATACATATGCAGTATACATATATTTGTTCTTAGCAATGTATAAAGCAAAACATAAGATTTATTTTACGATGTAGTGATAGTGTATGCATGAAGTTATAGTTTTGCTTTTGAAGCCATTAGTTTCTTCAGTTATCTTGTTAACCTCTGTTAGACTTGGACTGTTAGAATAGTTGGAGAAATTGAAACAATAAAATGTCCTAACTTTACTGGATATTGAATCTATAATCCTCTCCTTTTATATTATATTAACTAAGCGAGCAATCATCATTTTGTTCAAATAAAACAAGTAAAACTTGCATAAGAAGCCAATAAGAATTATATACTCTATCTGCTCATTGTGATTTCATCGAAGTTGTATCATTATGAAAAAATTCAGAATGTTGTCTTATATATATATATAAGTACAATGTATATTTCGGATCTAACTTGAAGATGAAAGGTGACAACATAAAAGCTTTAATGTGGAAAAATGTGAAACCAAGATTTGTCATCAATTTTGTAACCTTATTTACCATTTATCTTATCCGTTAAAATTATATTTATCTTATCATTTTCCGTATTTATTAAATCTGACAGCGTACCAAGTATTTTCTGTGCTAATAGTTTTCGTATCGTACCTCGCGAACGTTGCGTAGTTGGAGATAATATATTCATTCTATAGTTCCTGCGTTTCTTAATAATTTACAGAATTTGCTTTTAACTATCTGTCAATATAATTATCGTCTTCTAGTAACATTACTTTCCGCGACTCTAACATAGTTTGGACCAAATCAGGTTACATCAATTGAATTTTTGCAAAGCAAAAATTGTTTTTGATTATCACAGGTTTATCTTCATTAGGTAGCTGTTTAATATTATATGTGTTGTAATAACTTCATGATTTCTTTCAACGAACGATCATTTGTGGAGAAAAACATTTTTTTTATTGATGACACCCTCTTTGAGTATTCTTTATTGGATAATCTTTTCTTTTTCCTCAAGTCCAAAGTTAGACGCTTAAAATGACCATTTAAAATTCTAGTCATATTTAATTTAATTCGTCATATTATACAAATCGTAGTCATATTTCCATCACTCTGTTTCTCAATGTATGCCCAATAGGATAAGGTAAAATGATACGTTCATGTGTAACTTCAGGCATTTAGTTATCATGTCATAATCAATTCTGAATTATCTATTGAAAAAAAAAAACGAGCACACATCAAACGGATCAATTTAAGAAGCTAGAAAAGGGTCAGATAAGAATGTCCACTTTCCTCAAATTTCGTCAATATCTTCATAGAAGAACTAAAACAATCCACAAAAGGAGGACGTAATATAGGGAAATTCACACAATACGTTTTGTCAGAGAACCGAAAAAAAAACTCACTAAATAAACTATCAGATATTTTACATCAGCATAAACTAATACTGCTAATAAAAAAAAATTCGTGACATGAGAATTAAAATATTTATAAATATATCAAAGGATGACATCAGAGGATGAAACTAGCAAACCAAGCACTCAAAAAGTTCAATCTTATCCCTAGCAAACATCTACATTATTATACAGATGTGAAGCAGGAACCCTAAAGAAATACAAGAAGCAATGGAAATGTGAATATAGCAAAGATTGAATAAAGCATCATAGATGGAGAAGAAACTCAACAATAAAGTTTGAGAAGAAACCGGAAAAAAGAAGCAAGTCGAAAGATAATTGGGAGAATCCTATCATCAGGATGTCAAGATCTTCATGAAATGCAGCAGCTATCATTTACAAACTTGATTCAATGACTAATTTAAGTTGTCTTAGTTAGCGAATTATATAATATTAGGCAGAATATCAGCCAATATAGAATACATATATTATAATATTTCTACCGATAGATGTAACCTCGTATGTAACATTACATGAATTTGAATCATTTAAAATTTCTTCAAGAAGAACAGGTATCATCAGTTTTTATGGAAATAGTTGAGTGATTAGTAAGATAAGTTTAATATATATGGAGATCAAGATATTAGGATCAGAACATTTTTGGATGATCACATTATGTTGTTATCTATCTCAAAAATATTTTCTATTTCAGATACTAATCGACAGAATTATAGATATTTAAACAGACAATATGTGTGTATAGAAATGTTAAAAGATGCATTATGTTGAATTTTCAGGGCATATTGTAAGCATCTTCCCTCAGATTGGCATCAGTCAATATAACAAAGAAAGAAACTCAGTTTCAAGAAGAATAGATATCAGTTATTATAAAAATAAATAAGCTGTTAGTTGAATACATATGGAGATGATCACATTATCTTGTAATAATATCAATTTATTTTGTTAGTTTCAAAAAGTAATGGACAGAATCATAGGAATTTAAAAGAAGTTTTCAGAAAATCAGTTTAAAAGACTGACGCAAAGAAAAATCTTACGTTAAAGTTTTTAATAGATCGAATATCTAAGGAAAGTTCAAAAAATGTGCTTGGGGTCTATTATTCAATTGTAGCTGAAAAATATATCACTTTTCAAAACACAAACTAGCTACGATATAAATATAGCCAGATTTCTTGTAGAATTTATACGGTAAGAATTTTGAAAAATTGAATGCCTCAAGAGATAAGATCAAAATTAGAAGCATTCAAAGTTTCGAGAGATTGAATACAATCAGTCATTAGTTAATAAGAAAATAACGAATCTCGTCCAAACAAGTAGAAGGTAACAGTTTATTTTGATCCTCCTTGAGAATCTAGTTTTCAGAATGGTTCACAAAGTTCATCAACAAGAACCACAAGGCCACCGTAATGGTACTCTTTAGCAGTGATGATACAACTAGCTCAGAAGGTATAATTTGATAATTTACGGCATTGTGTATATTTCTCCTTGATTTAAACTTGTTTTTATACCACTTATGTCAGATTTTGAACGCAAAACTAACGTTTCCAAAGTAACAATCTTAGCAAGTAAAATACCTTTATAATCTCTGAACTCATTTTGTTGCGACATATTTCTACACAATGTCCAAAGAAATTTGAATTTGACTATCAATTTTCGTTAGCAAAGGTGACAATGCCAATTTTACATATACTCTTTGAATTTATAGCATCTACGAAAAAACGATTTTTCAATCATATAATGATTAGATTTCAACTAAACCAAAAATTTGGTAACTTGGAAATGTAATGATAACCAAAAGTTATCACCATTCATACATGTAATACTCATATAAGTCTAGTTTCTGTAGGACCCGTGATGGGCATATCTCATAAACCCGATTCGTTGTATGCATGTGCGACAATGTAAATTCATGCACTTGGACATAGTTCACAACTCATCATATTGAAGAGAAGCAACCATATTATGTGCATCTTTAAATGTTTGTACCTTCTCTAGACCTACTAACCATATAGGACTATTAATATATATCACTATCATCAGAAGTCCATTATTCTAAACAGAGCATTCAAAACACGAGTGATATTGAGTAAATCACCTTTCAGTATATCATTATCTCCAGATATTTTATGCCCAAACCTAGTATTCTCCGATTAAAACGTAGATCATTCATCTTTAATTAAAACTTCGTCAATCCTACTTCAAAGCAAATCATATAAATATAAAACGACGACGAACAGTTTCGCTGAAGAAAAAACTTTTTGATCTCCAATAATCAGGTATATAGTTGAAATTGCAGAGGTTAGCGTAGTTATATTTTCATATCTTTCATGTAATTTCTTCTAGACTATCTATTAGAAATATGAGATATGTATCTGTCTGATTTGTCATTTTTGTTCACAGTAATTATGAAATGAAAATTTTCTCACATCTAAATCTCAAGTTTGTCACAAATAACATCCATAAGAGCCCCTAATAGGTGGCTTGTCTTAATTGAATGTAACGGCATGAAAAAATAGGCTACAGTTGGTTATAGACTGATCAGTATCACTTACAAGTAATTTAAAATTTTGTACTATTCGTCATTTCTTTTTAAGACTAAAATTTCCATGAACAAGTGTGATAAGATTGTCACTAATGTGATATAGGGTGACACATGTTTAAATAAATGAGAACTGAGTGCAGGAGAATCTAACCTAATCTCAAGCTACTGGTTTCCAACACTGATAAGAAAGAACATGTTTATTCGAGTGGACTTGGTACAAGGCGAGAAAATATATCAATATATGTGTAGTATTTGCTATATGAATAACCTAAAAAGTATGATTGTTCTAGTTTAGACGTTCGTCTAGATTGCTAGACAATCTTGCATTCAAATATAAGTATTACAAAATTTCATAATCTTCGAAGCATAATAGTTTAGATTGCATTTGGAAAAATAATAATATTGCAATGTCTTCTATTCTTTTGAGTAATTTGTTTTTGTTCCTCGAACTTTAAATTTAATTTATGTTGAAGTGTTGCTTTATATTTTTGTTATAAATAGAATATTATTTACTGTTTACTTCTATAAATCTTTTTTCAAGTGCTCAATACACTTAATCATCAGGGTTTACCTAGTCACTCCGACCTAATCTTTAAAAGGGGAACTATTGATGCGACTTCATTATGGTTGTAAACAATAAGATGAAAGTACCTAATAAAGCTTTAGGTTTATTGACTGTGTCTTGCTGTCTGCATTTGCAGTATAATGGAATGGCTTCCCTTAAAACATTGATGGATCTGAGCAAGGTCACCAATCTTGACGTGAAAGATCTAAACAGATATAACACATGTATTACAACTTCAATAACTTTATGGAATGTATCAAACACATTTGCAGCCCAAGAAAATATCAAAATATTTTAGTTGGTGCAAAATAATTGATGAGTTATCATTCCGACCTCAGGTCATACTTTTTTCTGCTAATGTGTTACTGTTTTTCTTAATTCGATATAAAGATGAGATTGAACATTCCGACATAGAATCAAATACCATTCAATGGAAAGCCTTCAATGCTGAGAGCAGTGAAAAAGTGGTACAGGAACTAAATGCAATTGTTGAACCTGATTTGTCCAAGAAAACTCTCCCTAATGCATTTGATATGACTGAGGATAAATAAGATAATGATGATGAAGACGATAATTCAAACGAATTTGAGTAAATATCTACAAGATAGAGCCCCAGGTTGTGGAATGTTGGTAGCAGTGGATAGGATATTATTTTCTTGTGCAACTTCATCAAATATTCTTAAAATATACAACACAGAATTATATTATATATTTGTATTATCGGAGACTAAATTGCCAAATATTCGAAGATTTGGTCTCAAACTACACGACAATGCATCAAGAGAAACCGATTCTTATTTGAATTTATATCACTTGATTTGTTACTTGATAATAAAATGTTATTTTAGTGTTATATAATATCAATAACAAAAATATTATTACGGATTTAGTGTTGTGATTTTCATAAATTAGAATTTAATTTAGTACATATTTTCCATTGGTTATGTGGATATACACTGATCACCTTTAGAAATCTATTGGAAAGTCTCAAAATTTAAAAAACACTCAATATGGCCTCATATGAGAGCGTGAAGAAACATCTTAGGATCTCTGCTCTTCATAAAGTATCAACCAATATTTAGATAATTTTTATGAAATTCTTTATCAAATCATTCATAAATATGATCTATTTTCGAAGTGTGTGCCATCAAGCGATCCTGATTGGGTTAAAAGGGCCACAAGGGGATTGATTCGTAAAGAGAAAATTGCACACAAATCCTGACAAGTCAAGATCTGTCAATTATTATACTAGATTCTCAGCCTCATGCATAAAACGAAAATAGCCTTAATGAGGGTTGAAGATAAATACATAGAGGCTGAGAATGGTATTGTTGAAGACCTAAAATTTTTTGAAATATATAAACAACTCACGTATCGACACTGTCATACCTACATATGGTTGAAGGGAAATAAGCAATGTTTTTGCACAATCCTTTAGTGTATACTAAAATAGTGAGTGGATGACAGATTTTAAAATATATATTCCAGAAGTTGATTTTGGCTCTGATTGTGTGTCCCACCTGGGAAAAGAATACTGTTTACAATAGAAAACTTCAAATGTTATTTCAATCTTCAAATCTAAAGTGCGTACGGATGTTCTAGACTATAGTTCTGTTTCTATTTGTAATAGGTTCGCGAAAGTTTTTCACCTAATACAAATTCACTTATATCTGTGACGAACGAGTCAGAGAGTATCGGGTTAGGTCTGAATGTTGATTGCGTTTATAGCGACATAAGAAAGGTTTTCATTGTTTAAAAATCTATGAATTGAAGTATATTTATAGCATATCTGATCCATTACTTTCTTGAATTAAAGAATTCTTATTGGGTAGAAAACAACTCATCAATGTTGATAGGTATATTTCAGAAGGAATAGATGTTTCCTCCAGAATGGGTTAAGGAACTCACTTAGGACCTATTCTATATATTATTTATTAATGATCTGAAATCATAGTAACCTCTTGCTACTCGCAGACGACAGTAAAATTTCAATTTGAATTGAATCCGCTAATGACAGATTCTGCAAATGCTGTTTAGATAATGGCTATCTTTAAATACGTTCTAGTGTCAACATGTAACATTTCCAGACAAAAGAATCCTGGTAACTGTTGTCACTATTTTAATGAAAACTCAGCACCGTTTCGACTTTTAAGGATTTAGGTATTTCCATGGGCATTAAATGTTTCAATTTTTAGACCAATCATTGAGTATGGTTCGGTGATCTGGTCTCCTATGTACGCGACCTAAGTTCGAAGACTAGAGAATATTCAGTGAAAATTCATTGAATTATTTATTTTGAAAAGTAGCTTAAATTTTGATTCTAAAGACTCTTTGAATTTTCCCATATCGTCAGCAGAAGAAAATACTTTTTTATCATGTTCGCTTTTTAATGGAATTATTGATAGTTCAGACGTTTTGGAAAAATTTTCAATTCATGTTCCTTTCAGAAGTGTAAGAGGCAAATATCTTCCATATCAGGAGAACCTACTAACGAAGTCACACTCCAGTAGGTCAGATTATTAGAAGTGTAAAATTGATATAGATATTTTTTTAGACAGTCTGGAGAATTGTGGAGCCAAACTGAGGAACTATAGCTATATCTGTTGCATTTTTTCTTAATCCATTTACTTTTCTAGAGTTTTAATTTTTTATGTTTGTATGCTTTTAGAGTCAATTTAATATGTACAAAGACTTTCCGTTATAATAGTTATTATTATCATTCAAGCAGTTTTGATTCTGAAACTTTTCAATGAAAACATCATAAATATAATTGGAATATTTATTGGATATTTTGATATTTATTTATCATATTTTCGTGAGATGCTTCGGAATGTTGACATAATAGTTTGTGACCTGACGCTCACTGCGCTCGTACCTTCAGGTCTAACCATAGGTTATTTTCCATCCTTGTATTCATTCTCTAGGGGAATTCCGAGTCTAGCGTCCGTTACAGAAAATCCCAAAGTAGCCAATGAGTCTGCCTTCTTATTGCCTCCAATGTCCCTATTCCTTTCCCAGACTGGCAATAGTTCAAGACATTTTTGCACCATAAGTGACGCGCAGTTGTCGGATGCCAATACCTTCAGTGCAGCTTGGTTATCAGTAATAATTTTTTTGACATACTTGTCAATCCGCCCCCACAAGCAGAAGGTAAGAACAGTGATCAATGGCGAATATTTCTGTTTGAAGAACAGTCGCAAACCCGCAACGACAGATCGACTGTTCCTTGGTAGCACCTCGACCATATACACAGCCTCCAACACCTTTTGCAGTTTTGGAGCTGTTTGTGGATCAACAGACACCTTAAGTTTACCATTCCTGCCATGCTGGTTTTGGGTTTTGCTATGTTAAATGTCATAGTTTGCATCTCGTCCTCAATTTGAGCCTGTAAAACGCACGAAACTGACCATATTTGTCCCATTGCGGGAAAGATGATGGAATATGTAGGTAGCCATTCTATCTACTACTTTAACCACCAGATAAAGTGGAGGAAGTATCAATTCCATGACTGTGGTGGCAGCAGAGCAGAATGCTCTAGTGATGAAGGACGTTCTCTACAATTTAGAGAGCTTGTATTGGGATTGCTCTATAAGGCAACATTCCCACCAAGTAATGCAGCTATAAGTGATACATGCTCCCACCACCACATATTGAAGATGCTTAGGGGCAAATCTAACCTAAGTTTACTATCCAAGGTAACACCCAGATTTTTCCGCAACTGGAATAAACACACCACTAAGGATCTGGGGTGATACTAATATTCTCCTTTTCTTAACAAATGGCACCATGAGAGTTTTGAGGGGACTAGTGCCAAGTTATTTCCATTCATACCACCCATGTTTAGATGAAATGGCCTCCTGAAGCCCGTCGAATACGTCATCTCCGCCAACCAGTATGACTATATCATCAGCGTAGGCTGATACGTAAACTCATAAGTGATACATGGTCTCATCATCACATATTCTCAGGTTTTTTATTCATATTTGAGTGATCGAAAGCAATATGTTATGTACAATGGATTCAGATCCCAGGATTTTGGAGCCCATTCGGGAGTCCCTCAGGGGTCGGTTTTGGGTCCGCTTCTGTTCACAATTTTCGTAAATGACTTACTTGAGAGGCTAAACGTTGGGGGCGTAGCCTTTGCGGACGATCTCAAGATTTACACAGAAATAAGATCGAATGAGGACTGTCAGAGTCTTCAAGGAGAGTTGCTGATGATACATCAGTGGTGTTTAGAAAACAAACTGCCTTTGAACGTCTCTAAGTGCAAGTACATGTCAATTACGCGCAAACAGTCGCCACATTTCTTTCATTATTCGGTGGCGGGCTCACGGCTTGAACGTGTTTTCTGTTCTCGCGATCTCGGGGTGCTTCTCGACTCGAAATGGTCGTTCCGGGACCATATAGGTGATGTTGTTCTGCGAACAAGAAAAATGTTGGCTTTTATTCTGAGGAATTCCAAGAGCTTCTGGAACACTGCTGTTCTCAGGGTTCTGTATTTCGCTTTCGTTCGGTCTAGATTGGAATATGCCTGTGTTATCTGGGATCCATACTATGTGAAATATAAAATAGCATTGGAAAGCGTCCAGAGAACCTTCCTAAGGTACCTGGCATACAAACAAGATGGAGTATATCCTATCCGAGGAATGCCAGGTTTTCTGTTAACCGGTCGTTTTTCTGTGTTGGAGCTTCAAATTAGAAGGAAATATTTGTGCTGCATGTTTTTGTATGGACTTCTGAATAACTCCATCTGTTGTTCGTATCTGCTTGACAGACTGATGTTTTTGGTACCCAGGTTCGCTGGCAGAGGCAATGATACTTTTTATGTCGTTGGAGCTGTTACGGATGTTTTCTTCAACTCACCTATCAATCGAAGCTGTCACTATTTCAACACGGTGGCCTCTTCGATTGATATCAGTCATTCTCAAACTACATTCAAAAGAAACCTATTAGCAAAACTTAGTTCACGCACTTAAATTGTTTTGATTGTTTGGTGTGTATTTCTATTATTTGAGTTTGCATCATCAATGCGTTTTATGTCAATATTGTTTTTGAAAGTTTATTTTAAATCTGTTTCCTAGGTTTGAGCAAATTTGTCTATACTTGTTCGGCTGTTCGGTTGAAAATGCTTAGGGGCAAACCCCATTTCTTTCCACAGGTCATTTGACATGCCTAAAGGAATGTCTAATTCTGTGTATTATGCTTTCAAGGTGCAAGGTCCACGTAAGTTTACTATCCAAGGAAACCCCCAGATTTTTCCGCAACTGGAATAAACACACCACTAAGGATCTGGGGTGATACGAATATTCTCCTTTTCCTAACGAATGGTACCATGAGAGTTTTGAGGGGATTAGTGCCAAGTAATTTCTATTCACACCACCCATGTTGAGATGAAATGGCCTCCTGAAGCCCGTCGAAGACGTCATCTCCGCCTACCAGTATGACTATATCATCACCGTAGGCTGATACGTAAACTCATAAGTGATACATGGTCTCATCATCACATATTGAAGATGCTTAGGGGAAGACCCCATTTCTTTCCACAGGTCCTTTGACATGCCTCAAGGAATGTCTAATTCTGTGTATTTTGCTTTCTAGGTGCAAGGTCCACGTAAGTTTACTATCCAAGGTAACCCCCAGATTTTTCCGCAACTGGAATAAACACACCACTAAGGATCTGGCGTGATACGAATATTCTCCTTTCATCAGCGTACGCTGATACGTAAACTCCTTCATGAGGTAGCCCCTACCAGCCACAAGACCGACTACTTTTCTTTTCATTGAAGTGTACATCACTCTGGCATTTAGCATATTATTAATCGATTCTGCAATGATCTTTGGTACTTCTGGTGCATTTGCAGCCCCGCATAGTGAACTAGTGGGGGTCACATTAAATGCATCCTGTATAGCTGCAGCTGCAGTCCCCTTGTGACTTAGTGATCCTTCCTACTAAATTGATAAGTGCCAGATCCGTTGATTTACCTTTCTGAAGGCATAATGCACTAAGAGGCTTCAGCGATAACACCTCTGTAGTGATGAATCCATCTTACACCTGTTCCAAGGCTTTCAGAATGAATAACATGAGACTTATTGGTCTGATAAATAGATAGAAACATTTCTGCATCAACTTTCATATGAACTTTATGCCGTAAAATTAAATGAGTACCCATATATAACAGATTACTTTTAAAATACCCTGTAGGTAATTTCAAAGCATTTTGCCTGAATGAGTATAAGGTAGCCCTCTATCTATAGTTATTTTTCAATTTATGTACTAGTTTCAATCACAAGCAACTCAAATTTGAATTACTATTGGAATCAATCTTTGTTGAAAAATTGGAAGTAAACAATCAATAATTTTAAGATAAAAGTTGGAGTAACTCGGAACTGATGATGTTTTTTCTTTCAAATAACAACGAAAAATCTTATTAAAGTTTTCTGAATAAGGATCTTGATTGTTAGGAGGGCATAGTAACAACTGAAGATTCTTTGGTAAGAAAACATCAATAATAAATACAATTCTATATATATAAAATAAGAATTTGACCATTTGAAAATTGAGATATTTGATGCTTATAGGTGGACTTGTTTCTTGATTATATGACATGAACAGTCAATCAGAGCTCCCATTTTCATTCTCAGTCCAAAATCAAAATTAAATAGGTTTTAGAGATTCCAACATTGATATTTTCATCGATGGAAAGAATGTTTGAATTTCCTTTTGCCAATTTCCCTATTGTGTTTATATACAAAATTTATATGGAAACTTTTATAATGCTGTTCTGTAAAAACATCTATATTTGAAGAGATTTTCACAAGATACCATTCTTTGCACAATCTTTATCACATAACTGAATTTAGACTCCCCACACCCAATTCATTTCACTCGCAACCGTTTAAATAACGCAGCACAAATTTTTAACATTTTGAAAAGCTTCTTAAATGATTGGAGGCACAAGTTGCAAATTTTGAAACGAATATTCACATAACGCACTTTTTGCGCAGCACAAAGTTAAGAACATTTGAGGAACCTTCGATGGTACTGACCACAAGATCATGAGATTCCTGCTCTTTCACTGCTACTCGTCTGACCAGAAATTTCTCCCTCTGTTGCGAGTCTAACAGCTGCTGTTTCAGCTTCTCGGTGGTCTGCCGTAGCTCAGCCAATTCTCCTAGAAACACTATGGATTACACTTTGCTCTTTTTACCCGAACTCACTTTTCAGCACTATAACACTGCACCGAAAGATACAGATCTCGACAGATAACACTGTCTCACTAGAAAAACTGAACTAAGTACCTTCTTGTGAAGAAGCTCGCCTCTCCAGACTCATTAAGTATGAGTCCTGCTGCCGCCAGCGGCTACCCCATTCTGCAGCAGACAAGCTATTCATTTCCCCATCAGTAATGATTAGCCTTGAAGGCACTTTGTCCTTTTCGGCCGGACTACTGGGCTGCTGGCCCTCGCTGGGATCAGACATTCTGAAATCATCGTTGTCAGATTGAATTCGTTGTTTCTGTGGTCGGCCATTACGAGGAGCAAGCCGTGAATTCAGATAGAAAAATTGACGTTACTTACTTGATTTACTAGGCACTACCTTGCACTAGGATAGATTTGTCCTAAAATAAACACTACACAACGTTCGATTCCTGTTTAAACACATCTAAAATGCCAAATTATTAAAACTTCCAACTTTTAAGCCATTTTCAAGCACTCATAATGGAGGACCGCCGATGCCAATGAAAATGACAAGTGACATGTCATTCTTTAGCTTTCTACCTAGGGTAGAACCATAGAATTGAAAACTAAATTAGATTTATAACTGAAATTGATAGACTCAATAATTTAATTTCATTAAATTTAATAGTCAATTAGGATATTCGTCAAATTGATTTTGAATTCAGTATTATTTTCAAATGAAACTTTTTGAAAGATAATATAGCTAGGTATAGTATATATATAAATTTGTTAGTAAGATATATTTATAGTATTCATTCACTCTTGATAAAGATACTGTGTATCGAAACGCGTCGAGCATTTAATAATATATTTTAGTAGAAATCATCATTTACTTGTATTTGAGATAATATAGCGTTGTGTACTATAAGTAATTGAAAGAAAATAAAAGTACATTTTTCTTACGTTATCTCTATTTGGCGAGCTACAATTTTCCAGATATAAAATTTGGAATATTATCAAATGTGAATATATTTCATAAAGAAAACCACATTTTATCTTAAAAATGTATGTGCGTAATCGAAAACACGTTTAGTAGTTCAGCGATCGCTCGTAACTGGATAATTTTGTTGTTCCTGCTATATGTTCGTTGTCACTTCAATTTTCTTCTTTTTTGTCATCTGTGATTTCCAGTTTGTTTATGCAGGGAAGTGTTTTGATTTTCTGTTTATAGAAAAGTTTAATCGTAATAGTTTCGCTTGTCAAATCTCAATTTCTTTTTGAATTTAAGCAGTAGTTAAGTTCAAGGTGAAGTTAACGATGTTAGTGAAAAACTTGAAGTTGAGATTATCTATTTTACTTATTTTATTTTTCTGTTAAGGGCTAAACCCGGCTCAGATTCTGAAAAAGAAGATAAAGAAAAAAAAAAAGAAAGGGCTCGCGATCGTAAGAGACGAAGTGAGTCTGGATCTAGTTCCAGCGATAGCAGCAAAAGGTAAGTTTTAATTGTGTCATAAATCAATATTTGAAATGAAATTTTTCAGCTCTACTGATAGCAGTTCTTCGAGTTCAAAGTCTTCGAGTAGCTCAAGTTCAGGAAGCAGCTCTAGATCTAGCAGTTCATCTTCAAATTCATCAAGTTCAAGCAGTGACAATGTTAAAACTAGTTCTAAAAGGAGGTATAGGTAATCGTTATCTTAGTCTGTCAAATATTAAAAATGTTTTTCATAGATCCAGGAGTTCCAAGCCTGCTAAGCCGAGAGATAAAGCTACAAAAGAGAAAGTAAAAGCTCCTGAAAAGGAGCGTCAAAGAGATAAATCGAAAGAAAGAGAAAAAGACAAAGAAAACAAGGAAAAGGAAGTGAATAGTAGAAAGTCACCTGCAAAGGATGAGAAACCTTTGCGTCAGAGATCAAGGTTTGTATTTTAAATTGAGCGTGATGTTACTAGGTAATCTTGCTGTTTACGCTGACCATTTCGCGAAACCAGTGCTGCGTTGACTGGAAATGTTTCCCGAACAATTTTAATTTCAGCTGGTGTTGCCAGATCCCTTTTCCTGGTTTTCATTTCAATTTCACGTTCAAATTAGAGAATAAATATTTGATCTCAGTCGCCTTGACATTCAACCTCTAGCTGCGGTAGGCATCTTCCAAACCGATGCAGAGAATTTTATCGAGAATTCTACTGCTCTTTTTATTTCAATACTGACAAAGGTGTTGATGCTCAATTTTACCCCATCTTGTTATGCAAAAAACTTCCTCACGAATTGGTAACCTCCTTTCTTGAATTTTTGTTGAAATCCATTAAAAAGGAGAAGTAGCTTTCAGAACCATAGAACATTGAGAATCATGTAATAGCAATGAGCAAAATAATTCAATAAATGCTTTAATTTCTATTGGATTGTGGAAAACAACTCAGTCCATGCAATCTCACAAATTGTATTTTAACGATCGCTATCCATTGAAGAACTCTCGAAGTTCTATGGTTCAAAAGTCAACATTTAATTTTGCGGGAAGAAATTCGAAAAATATTGGGTTTTTTTCATGAAAAATATGTAATGAGAATAATATGAAAATGTTAGATATTTCTTAAATGAGTGTGAATGTTCTCAAAAAAAAAATACAAGTCTGTCTATCTGTCAAACAAAAAGGGAAAAAGGAATTTCGGCAATTTACAGAAAAAAGTCTAAATAATGTGAAAACATGTTTGACGTTTCCGATCATTTGGCTCATCTCATCAATCTCTGTGTCTCATCAGGAACATTCCCTCTGCCTTGAAAATGGCAACGGTTATTCGAGTACTCAAAAAAGACGATCCTACTAATATAGCCAATTATAGGCCGATTTCAACTTTAAGTGTTTTTCCAAGGTATTTGAGAAGGTCGTGCTCAACCGCATGGTTGACTTTTTGAATAAATTTAAAATTATCTCTGATGATCAGTATGGGTTTAGAACCGGACATTCGACACAAACAGCTGCCTTCGGTTTTGTTGAATTCATCTACAAAAGCTTGGAGGATGGTCTCCATGTGGCGGGGATTTTTTTCGACCTGTCTAGAGCGTTCGACTGCCTGATACTGTTGGTTTTAGAGGTGTCTCACTTGAGTGGATCCGCAGTTTTATCAATGGTCGTGCTCCCTCTGTTAAGGTCCGGGAGGCTTGGTCTACAAGATTTGGAGTAGAGTTGGGGGTTCCTCAGGGCTCCGTTCTGGGTCCGCTACTGTTTCTCCTTTTCATTAATGATATTTCAAACAATATAAATGCAGATAAAATCACCTTGTTTGCTGATGATACGTCTGTGGTGGTCACTGCGGGGAACGCTGAAGATCTCTCTGCTACATGTAGTGAGATTTTAATTGCCTTCAACCATTAGTGCCAGGAAAACTCGCTGATACTAAATATGGCTTAAACTGGGTGTGTCTACTTTAAATTGAGGAATACCGAGAGAAGTCCGTTTGTGTTTGGTGGTGGTGGGATAATGTTGAGGTCCAGCAATTGTATAAAATTTCTCGGGGTGTACTTGAACGATGGCTTGAGATAGAGGGATCATGTTGATCATGTATGTAAAAAACTGAATAAATCGTACTATGCTCTCAGCAGAATAAAAAACTCCCTGCCTTTGTCATAAATCTAAACACCTCAAAAAAGTCTAGGAAACTAAGATATAAATTTGAAAATGACGAAATTTGGTAAAACACAAAAGAAAATCCTGAACTAATATTTTCGAAACGATATGAAAGCACTTATATTTTTCAGTACCCAGAAGGTCCACCTCTGTTATTAATGACACTTTGGCATCGTCGCGGCATGCTCAATATTAAATTGTCTATTACATTTTGGCCTAAGTCATTCCAAGCCCCCTGAACTGCTAATCGAAGCTCCTGTTCATGATGGAAGACGTTTTGACGCAGGAGATTTCTTTTTAGGGTGTCCCACACATGCTCGATGGGATTCAGATCTGGGGAGCAGGATGGCCACGGTAGAAGATCGATATCATTCTCTTCAAGAACGTTCAAGACAACTCTTGCACGATGAGGAGGGGCATTATCTTGTTGGAAGAGTGGATTTTGACCCATTGTTTGGAGATACGGTACCACTACAGGTAAAACTATCTCATTTGCGTAAGAATTTCCCGTGAGGTTGTTCTGTATGAAAACGAGGTCAGTTCTTCCACCAAGGCGTATACCTCTCCAACACATCACTGATCCGCCTCCCTGTCTAACAACTTCTCAAGCATGCTGGAGACGGTTTTTCTTCCCGAATCGGGATAATAACTAAGTCTAGATTCATCACTGAAGAGAACTGTGGCCGACCTCTCTTGATCCCAGTTTACGTGTTCTTGGCACCAAGCTAAACGAGCAGCGCGATTTCCATGGGTCAGTTGTGGAACTCTTAAAGGACGTCTGGAGTGAAGTTGACCTTCGTGCAGTCGATTTCTCACAGTTTGGTCGGAAATTTGTACATTATGAACTCGTGATAGCTCTTGAGCTAATCGAGATGCTGTGGTAGTACGATCACTTCTGGCTTGTAAAACCAAAAATCGGTCTTGGGCGACTGTTGTAATCCTGAAACGATCTGTATGGCGTTCTTCTACGCTACCTGTTTCATTGAAACGCGACCATAAACGGTTTATGACACTTGGGCTACTTCCCAGAACCCTAGATACTTCCCGTTGTGAGCTCCCAGCTTGGAGCATGCCAACAGCTCGTAACATCTCTTCTCTAGTCAAATGTCGTCTTTCCATGGTCGAATCACAAAACTTGAATCTTTTATTTGTGCAACAGAAACAAAGTGCCAACTAACTGATTTCAAACACTGAATACATGAAATGATCATAAAGCAGCGTCGCATCTGCTGCATTTTTAGTTTTTTATAAAAAAAAACTGAAATCTGTTGCGGCACTCTACATAATTTGGTGAGAAATTGATTCAGGTGTTCATTTCTCAAAAAAAATCATCCATATTGATCGTTCTGGATACGATATATCGATATTCAGAAGTGTCCCCTAGACTTTTTTGAGGTGTTTATATTATAGTCTCATATACAGCCATCTAAATTATAATATGCTTCTGTCGGGAAATTCTGTTGACTGTTCTAGAGCACTTGTTTCTCAAAAGAGAATCATTAGGATGATCTTTGGTCTCAACCCTCGTGAATCGTGTAGACATGCTTTCGTTTCTTACAATATCCTTACTCTTTCCTATATCTACATCCACAGAATTCTCTTACATGTAAAAGATACAAGCAACAGTTTGCAAGACTCTCAAGCTTTCATGATCACGCGGCGCGGGGTGCAAACAACTTATGCGTACCTGCTCATAGGACTAGTAAGTATGAATTTTCCCTCTCGTACCAGGGTATTCTATTGTTCAACCACCTCCCACTCTCTGTAAGTTACCGGTTACGGTTACCGAGATCTACATTTGCAGGATCTATCAAGGCAAATCTCCAACGTAAGGCCTACTATGGTGTCAGAGAGTACTTAAATGACTCAGACTTCCTATGGTGATTGTGAGTTGTCCCTTTTACTGTTTATTTCATTTGATTCGTGTGACCATGAACTGTGATACAAAATTGTTTGTGTAAGATTGTTTAATTGTATTGTTCCATTTACATTCTGTATTGCTATTATTTGACTTGAATACCCTTTTTTGTGGAATTAATGGATTAGGTATTGTTCTTGTTGTTGTTCCAAATTGTTAGTGTAAGATCTACTGATTGTATTTGCGTTGCTTATAACTATAATTTTATTAAGATGTCTTGTCCTATACATATTTTCTCTGTCCCAAAGGATGAATCAAAATTATTATTATTAATTATTATTACTAATGAATTAATATTACTGAGATGTTGTTAGTGGCACCGTCCAAATGAATGAAAATAATATATTGTACTCTTTACACCGCACTACCTTGTCTGAAAGAAGTCAAAATATATATCTGTTTATTTAGATAATCAAGCGCGGGTTCCTGAGCCCATTTGCGAAAAAGTATGAGTCACATATGTCCCTTCCGCCCCCGAGAAGTTACGCCCAATTAGGAGTTTTTTGCTATCGGTTTCACTTCAATAGTATATCTTATCCTTCGCTATTTAATTTTCAACGATATGTAATCAAATCTCCGACGTAAGATAAATTGTGGCAACACTGGCTACAATTCGAATAGTTTCGGGAAACATCAGATCGACTCGGTACTGGATGCGCGAAAGTGGTCAGCGTAAACAGCAGGAATACCATGTTACTATTTCAAAGCAAGATCAGATTCAGCAAGATGACATCTGCAACAGGTCGCTCACTGATTTTTTTTCGAAATTCATGGAAAATTCTATGAATTATAATAATCATATTGTGAGTTACTAAAATTTATTTCGTGAGCTACCGCTAGCTCGCGACGGACAGGCTGGCTATCACTGATCTATGTGATGTTTTTTAGATCTCCATCCAGATCAGATAGGCGTAAACGGCGAAGACGTTCACCTACACCTCGTCCAACTAAGATTCACATTGGTCGTTTAACACGCACAGTTAACAAAGACCATATAATGGAAATATTCAGCACCTATGGTGTAATCAAGTCAATTGAATTTCCTAAAGATCATATTCACCCTCATCTAGGAAGAGGTTATTGCTACGTTGAATTTAGTACTTCTGATGAAGCTGAGGATGCAATGAAACACATGGATGGTGGACAAATAGATGGACAAGAAATTACAGCTGCTCCTGTATTGATTCAGAAGCCTAAACCTCTTCCTCCAAGGAGAAGTCCTCCACATATGCCTATACGTCGACCACCAATGCATCGTAGAACTCCTCCAAGGTTCAGAAGACGCTCTCCTTTGAGGCCTCCTAGGAGAAGTCCGCCACGAAGAAGACCCCATTCCAGGAGTCCCATCCGAAGGAGGAAACATGCCAGGTCAAGTTCTAGTAGCTCTAGATGAATGTGACTTCATTAAGCGTGAAATATTTAAGATATGAAATATCATTTGTGGTTTCTTGAATTGGTTTGAAATTGTTTTCGAGATGGATGTTGTTTTTTTAAGAGTTCTGAAGAATAATATCTATCTAAAATTATTAGAATATACAATATTTGTAATTGATATAATCTGTTCAAATTTATTTATTCATCGTTCATAAATAAATAATTTAATACAAATATGATTATACAAGAAACCCCTATAGAACAAAAAAAACAAAAATTTAAAATGAACATAGTAGCTATCATGCAGTAATATATAACAAAAACAAGATACATCGGAAGAGTAGAGGAAGAGAACATTTGAAACTGAATGTAGTAAAAAATAATTTATAAATAGTCAAATCATTTGATTGAGGAGGTCGTTATTTGATGAAAATCGAGATACATATTTTCAATGAAATAAAACTAAAGTATTTAGATTTTCACTATATTAACAAAACTATGACCGGTTTCACCACACTGTTCAAATACTTACGAGACAATTTCTATAGAAAATGGAAACTAAAAGAAGCAAATTGGTTTATGTATCAAAAGAAACTAGTAGAAGGAATAAGTTCACTCGACACTACAGAAAATATCGATACAACAGTTGCTAACTTCATCAAATTGCTGACAGAAGCAGGGAGTTATCTATTGGAAAGTGCTCAAAAACACCAACCTGGAAGGCCTTAGTTCCTGGTGGAGTGAACAATGTAAACTTGCTATAAAAAAGTACAAACATGCTCTATATAAATATAAAAAGGATAAATCACAAGAAAAGATGATAGAATTTAAGAAACTCAGAGCAGAAGCCCGTTTTTAATCAAAAAGAGTAAAAAGGAATCTTGGAGCCAATACCTTTCAACAATTACACCTGCAACATCATCTTCGGAGATGTGGAACAAAATTAAAAAATCTCAGGAAAAAGTACTTATACACCCATCCGCTCTATCGCATTGAATGGCTCACTTATGACGAATGACAGGCTTCATCAGATAGATACAAACTAATGAACAGAGTTATTCCTTATATATTAGTCTTATTTCCTACTTAATATTACAATAGGTACAAGAGGTATGTTGATAATATGTAAACCCATCGGAGTTGCTTACTTTATGAATGGAAAAGATTGAGTAAAGGAGAAGGATTCAGATCTAATTGACTATTAGCGTAACCTACCTGAATTCTTTTCTTTGTTGATCTCTAAAATTTCCAATAGATTGAGTTTTTGTCTGTTATTTTCATTATATAAAATTTTAAAATTTTCATTAAAGTTATGGTTTTCTTCTTTAGTAATTGATTAGAATTATGGGATAATAAATAAATAATAAATTTTATTACAATGCCAATCCCAAGACAGTTTATAAACACCAGATTTATTACTTTTATTAATTTTAGATTTGCAGTTTTTGATATGTCGGCCTAAAGAATTATCAGTTTGGAATGCTATATTGATAATAATTATAATGCGGGAGGAATGATTTTAATTTTAGACTAGGATTACCAATATAAGTTAAGCTGTTGTCCAACATCTTCATAACATGCTACAATTTGGCCCTCTTCAAGAAGCGAGTAAACAGACACCTCAATTATTCCTAGGTGCCCACTCATGTGGTGTAACAGGTTTGCCTATTCCTGAGAAGCGCGCATAAAAAAAATAAAAAGTCCTATGCGACAACTGCTTCGTGTATTTTGACATTTTTTAACGTTAACGTACTTACACACTTTGGCGTATGGGTAGGTTTTGCTTTGTTTATAGTCATTTGAAAAATTCAAGTGGCTAAGGAACCTTTTTCGTAGAGTGTCACATGAAATGATTCTACCCCAAAAGTTATAATTTCTTTAATAAGATAACAATCATGTAAAAATATCAGAACACAACGTTGAAAATTCGTTATTTTCAAATGAAAAATTAAGAACTAATTATTTAAACTGATTGTAAAAATGTATATGACAATATTTCATGCAGTCACTCAAAATGTTCTTCTATTGATGAAGATTCTTTTTTATCTTGACGGTTGAGTTGTTTTGTTTCTTTGAACCGATCTTGACCGAGTTGAATTATTCTCATTTTAGCTGCTGGATAAGATTCCAAAGCTTCATTGAAATCTTTCTTTGTCAGACGATATAATTCGCAAAAATCAATAGCTACACAACTCGCTACTCTAGTTTCATTCAGCAGTAAGGCTATTTCACCAAAATGATCTCCATCTGTTAAGTGACAAATCTGAAAGCAAAATAGCTGAAGTTTTTGTAACTTATGCATCAAACATTTGGATGTCTTTCTGTGGGAACATTTATCTTTTTAAAGTGTTTCGATTTTTCCTAAAACTATGAAAGTAGAATCACCACAATCATTATAATTCGTGAGCTAAATGGTATCTTGTCATAAAATGCTGACATATGGGTATATCTCTATAAATTGATCAATTTTCGATTTTTTTTTGGCAGCTTATTTCAGATACGATGTGTTTGTAACTAGATAAGTTCAGTAGGCTAAACTGTGGAAAAAACTTTTTGTTTCATAGTGATTCATTGTTTTTTATAGATTTTTGCAAAATAACTCAAAAAAGCAAATTGAGGGAGTGACAAGGGATATGAGGGAGTGACATTTTGAAGGGGTTTGATGAAAATAAGTCGTTAAAGAAGTAAAGTTTACCTTTAGTATGGCACTTTAAGCCTTAAACTGAAAATACATAGGCACTACAGCGAAAATAAAATTGATGGCGGCATTATGGCTCCAAGACACAAAAAAACTATTACCTGGTGATCTGAAGGGACACCTGGGGATTCTGGGTTACATAGCGCCAGAAATCTTATCACAAATATCGGATATAATGCCGCTTAAGTTTGATTTTCACACACCCTTCGAAGTGGTCATACAAGACCGCACCATCGTAAAGGGAAAAATAAATCAATTAGACCAAAAATCCTCCATTTGGTACACGGAAGGATCAAAAACGATTGATGGAACAGGGGCAGGCATATATGGACCCAAGTACTCTTCATCAGTGCCTCTGGGCTCTGCTCCCACAATCATGCAAGCAGAAACACTTGCTGTAAACTTTTGCTGCAAGGAGGGACTACGAAGAAAACTCAAAGGGGCAAAGATTTACATTTTAACGGACAGCCAGGCAGTGATAAAAGCTCTAGACTCTTACAGTTATCGGAGCATCTCTGTCTGGGAATGCTGTCAATCCTTGAAGCAACTTGCTGAGGGGAACAAACTTTTCCTGTGGTGCGTGCCTGGCCACGAAGGCATACAAGGAAATGAAGCCGCTGAGGAACTGGCCAAATCAGCAGCTGGAATCCCACCCATCGGACCTGAACCGTTCTGCGGTCTAAGTAAGCTGCACAGGCGACAGGAACTGGAACGATGGGAAGAATCTAGCAAAAAAGAATACTGGAGGAAAACTCCAGGCCAAATGCAAGCGAAAAAGTTCATTGACTATTCGCCAAAGAAGACAAAACAGCTTCTCGATCTCTGTAGGGACGAGTTGAGGATCATATCAGGCCCCCTTACTGGACGCTGCCCACTGAGATACCATCTCAATAAAATGGGCAAATCGGAAACGGCAACATGCAGAATGTGTAAAGAGAGCGATGAAACTGCCGAACATATCCTTTGACTGTCCGTCAAAGACATATACACTTCGGTAGCGACAAACTAGAGCCGCACGAAGTAAAAGCGAAAGCTCCCAGGGAGATTCTTAATTTTGTAAGGGATCTAGACCTACAGGGAAATGAATAAGAAGGGTTGCGAACAAAAGATCAATTTGGTCGCAGTTCGGAAAGGCTTGCAAAGCCAATCGACCCCCACGAATGTAATGTAATGTAAATATAATTTTTAAATGAGCCCAAATGGCTACATAATAGTGTCGAAGAGAGCTTGATATTGTGCAAATGGAACGTGGCATAACATTTCCCTCACTATCTGGCATGTAAATGATACCCGGTATGTAAACTTATCTGGGCTCCCGAACCTTCAAAATGAAACGACTGGATTTCCTCACCATACTTGCACGAAAAATTTTCGCTAAAAACGACGTGAATCAATATTTCACCCGGTTTAAGGGAGGATTTTAACAAGGAAATTGATTGGTATTGATGGTGGATGTTACCAACATGGTTTAGAAAAGAGTTAAGTGAATCTTGGAATTCGTTATACAAGTCCACAAGACTGATAGAAACCTTTGTCTTTATTGACTTTCGAATCAATTTTTCTTTTGCCTTAATGGTGCATTCGGTGGACTCGGTAGTCCACTTATAATAAGAAGTTGGTTTATCCAGAAACTCTTTGGCCTTAATGTTTTTGTGATGACACTCAGTGCATGTTCTGTATAGGCAGTCGGATTTCAAAGGTACACAACACAAGAAATTGACAATGTCATTCACAGTACGAGTTTCTATAACCTTTGCATTGAACAAAGTAGAAATCATATATTCAAAATTTGCATGTTTAGTAAATCTGCATGTTTCTCTGTCCTCTACTTTGGGTTTCAAATCTAATCCAGAATGGCTTCAAACGACAAAATGATGGATAACTCAGACGATAATTAACTGTTTAAAAATTTCGTATGTAGTGATTTCATATTGTCTAATAAATATAATATTTGTTTTGTTCTTTTCTAAAGGTTATATATTCTTTTTTGCCTGCAGTCATTCGCGATACATCGCCTTTTTCAAGAATTCTATTATTTCTTGTTTTACCTGGGAAGAAGTATAATGACCCCTTGGACGAATTTTCCGGTAGCAATTTTTAAGTGACTGAGGAATAACGATTTTCTTTTTTTTTTGCGGCATTCAATAGTCTATACTTTTTCAAGATATTGTACTGCATAATCCCGTTGTACTTGTTTTTATTTTAATGACCTGATGCTTTACGATAGTTATCCTGCAACTGACGTTCAATAACTTCTCCGAAAAGTAATTTCTCCTTACGGGCTGCGAAACTTTTGTTTACCTAACAACTAATTGATCTTTGGGTTTGGACTTAAGATGGTATTTTTTCCAAACACTTTTCTTTAAGGCGCTGCCATCGTTTTCTGTACTTTTCAGATGACTATTTAGATTCGGTCAGCTGGAGATTTAACTCTGTATGGTTTTGTGCATTTTTTAGCGTGATTTTCTAATTCTTTTACGACCCGCATTTTTCGTTGATGTTGATGCGTTTGGAGTCGACATATTTGAATTAGGAGTAACTATTGCAGCACCAGGAACGAGATCAGGATTATGATTATGCAGGTGAGGGTGGAGGAGAATTATCTTCCAAGATTTGGTTCAATATTTGTCTCTCTCTCTTTTCTTTTTTGTACGTTTTTGCCATTTTACGCAATTCTTTTTTTATTTGCCTATGTTCCCTATCACTCATATTTCTAACCAGTTTTGCGGAAAGTTTTCCTTGTTCTCTTTTTTTTTGTTTTTGACGCTCCTTTCTCTCATTTCTTCCAGCTTTTCAGGATCATTTCTCATTTCTTCTCTTCTTTTTCTTTCATATTTTTCGTAGCTTGATTACCTCTTTGCTTGAAGGCATTTCTGCAGAAAAGAAAAAATATTATAGTAAGAAGTTTGAAGAATCACTACCTCATAAGTGATATCACTCCCTCACAATTTCATATGTGACGAATCAATTTCAAATTGGCAACATGGCCGTATGCTTTGCCAGGAGAGGTTAGGATTTGTGTGAGAGGTATTACACCTAAAGCTACCTTAATTAGTACAATATAGAAATTTCTGAAATTTACCTGGTCCAATATATCTCCAGTGAGGGAGTGATAGTATAAAAAAACTTGCACTATTTTTTTTACCTTTTAATTATTATAATTTGCACAAACACAGATGAACAATCGTACCCGCGTGGTAGCGGCTAGGTAGCTGGCTGCGACATTGTTGCCAATTCACTTTTATAATAGATTCTCACCACAACACTTTTATCGCGAAATATAGAATGGTGTAAGGGGGTGACTTTTGGCGGCTGGTACTATAAAAAGATCACGTTAAGCAATAAAATATTTTCGTAACTGAACTTTAATTCGCGTTTGTATTGTACAAACGCGAACGGAAATATCTTATATTACTATATTTAGAGAATCAACGATTGAAAAGATCATTCATGAATAAAACCATTCAATGACAAAATTTCTTGATTGGGACATAGCGAGGAGTGAAAATTATAAATATAATTTTTTTTTGTTACAAATTCTAAAAAAATTTCCTTCTCAAGCATTAATAAGTTAGATACTATCGTCTTCTCAGCAATTAACTCATCTGAAGCATATTCAACATTCATATAAAAGATGGGACATCAAATTATTCAATTTGCAGAGATATACCCATATAGACATATATAAATCATAATATGGATGCTTCAATACTGATACACCATACTATAAATTCATTGAGTTGATACCTTTACAAATTGCTTACTCACTTCTTTTCCTGTTGCTGTATATACTGCCAACACTCCCACGTAAATAAAAAACATTTCTGTGCCAACTTCTCCTGTCTGAACAACTACATCATTGGGCAGATAAATTTCTTGTTTCAATAGCATTACAATCTTCATCATCACATTTGGTGGCATATCTTTGAATATGTCTAGGCGTGTGATGAAATTTTGGCACAGATGCCAAGTTATTTCCTGCAAAGTCAAGAACACCACTCGTATTGTTGGTATGGTATTCAATAAATTAATGAAAATGTTTTTGATGAAAAAAATACCGAAATAACAATGAATTTATAATTCTCAATCTAGATAAATTGCAGTAGAGTTGTTCTGGCTAGAAGGCATTGCTTTATTTATCCGTGAGTGATGATTTTCGCGATAAACAACTTAACACTAATCTCTTACATTTCTTAGCGAACTCGACAAAGTTTCCAGAATTGTCTTCTCTTTAAACACTGTCTTCTGGAATTTAAATTTTACATAACTCTTAATTCGATTATTGACTTGATGTGGCACTTGCTTGAATCTTGTATACGCTTCGATTTGATTGATCAAATGGTTGTACTTATTATTGGAAATATTTCGTGAAATGTAAATTTGCAAAATTTGAGCTGTAAGATTAAAATTCATACATTAATTCATATAAATTATCAGAGGTATTTCAAAATTGACGCCATTTTTTGAAAATAAATAAAATATAGATGGCGCATGCATTCCACTTAGTATTTTGACATTTGGAGCTACAAGTATGCAGTGGCGTAACCATAGAACTGTTACGACTGAAAGGGACTCATAGTTCAATGAAAGTGAGGCAAATTTATTTTAGGCTACCCGTTAAGCGTGTGGTAATCCTATCTCATTCTAACTTATTGCTTTAAATTAATACTTTGATCGAATGTTGACTAATTAATTCATTTTTAAATACTACAACAATCTGCAGATTGCAATTGTTTTATATAGATAGAACAGGAAGAAATTTCAATGTTAGAATCACAGCGCAGTTTCATCATAGGAAAAACCGATTCGAATTATTCGAGTCATCTTAGGAAAATAGTCATTCTTTCAATTCAGAATATTTAAAATCCTACATTTTGAGAATAGAGGTATAAAACTCAACTTTCTGGAAGTTCTTGAGATTAATAGATTTAGGTATTCACCAGAAATTCTTAATGATTAGTTAGACATAAATAACACCCTTATTGAACTTGTTTCCTCAACAGTAATTCAAATACAGATAACTCTGAGTGGATTGCCTCTTTAGTCTATATAAGTATATGCTAGTAAGATATTTTAGTAGTAAGTACTCTCTTGACAAAGATACTGTGTATCGAAACGCATCGAGCATTTATTAATATATTTTAGTAGAAATCATCGTTTACTTGTATTTGAGAATTGAGAATTGAGAATTGAATAATTCATTTTTACTGAATAGATATCACGAACATTTTGGGGAATTCAATGAATAAAAACAAAACATTCTCTAACTGTTTTTAATATCAATTATAAACTTATACCTATCTATACGTGTTATCCGCCAGTTCTAGAGTTCGCTCTAGAACTGCTTTCTGTTTTTAATGGAAGTTTTTTTTTTATGTATGCCTTAGGCTTTAGGAACGCAATTTTTATAATACGGCTAAAAAATTTGGACATATATTAGGAATAAAATAAACGTTGATTTGTATAATTTTGGAGTGAATAAATTTATAAATAATTAAAAAAACTAAAGCCTGTGTTACAGATAAAAATCACTTAAATTAAACAAAATACATAATTTAATAATAAAAAAGTTATTAAAAGCTACTAGGTGGGTTATGTTGAAATTCTAAATTGATATACTTAGTATAATAAATCATTCTACATTCTAAAAAATTTCAAGAATTTTCCATATCAGTTTTTCAATCCAGAGGCACAAATTTGTTGAACTCAAGAAAATTATGCATATTCTTAACCTCTCTTACTGCATCATTAAGTACAATTTTTAGGACTATGAGCAGCACAATGAACTTTTACCGCATTTGGCTTGATATATTTTATGAGATTTTGAACTCCAACATAAGTGCCCTTCATTGTGTTAGCTCCGTCATATCTTCATCCTGGACACTTATTTAGAGGAATATCTTTGCCATTTATGGATTTAATAATTCGGTTGGGCATTACTGATGCAGATTGATCCTTAACTTCGTGAAATTCCAAAAATGGTTCCTTAATCACGACCGCCTTTTGGATTCCTTTATCATTTTTCCAGATCATTCTTGGTTAACAGAATGAAGGAATTCTGAAAGCGCCACTAGCGGCGACAAAAATAAAGCAACGAATGTATTCATTCTAAAATGATGGAGATAATTTTGGTTTAAACGTACTTCAGTGGTGTTTAACTTCAATTTATTTAAAGTACTTGAATAAATTTCATAATTTTCACTGCATTTTGTTGAAAACGTTATTTCATAGCTCCTCTGGGGTCGAGTATTTTGCAATACCTGCCACCCTATAGTTACGTCACTACATGTATGGCAAGAATAGTTTTGCTACAACTCGTTAAATTATTGAATTGCTCTAGAGAAATCAGCTTGCAGTGAGAATGTTCTTGAAAGATTTGGGAGACTAGTCCGGTGAGAAATCAAAAGAAGAAGACATACAATATCATAATATTGTCATAGAATAATGTGTCTTCGAAATAGAACGATTGTGAAATTCAATAGTTCCATTTGTTTTCTATGTGATTAATAGTTAAAATTTTAGTTAAATACCTGCAATAAACATCTGAAGAAAAAGACCAGCGAATAATAGAGCCAGATTAATTATTTTTGCGTACCAAGGCTGAGAAGCCATTGATTCTGGCACCTTGACAAGAAAAATACTCTGAACCATCTCCAATACCACAATCATGTTGGATTTATATGTACCATCATAAGTTAGGACATTATCAACGTATCTCATTAGTATATTAAGAAGCATTCCCCAAAGGAATAATATAATACAGATATTCATATATGCTGCTGTTCTGAAGGTATACCTTGGTAAATTCCATCTCTAAAAGAAGTACGAATTCTGGCATATGCGGTCGATATCACTATAATAATATATTACTTACAACACCATAACCATCGGAATACTTCAAAATGGTCCTCATTCTTGCGAAGCGAAAAAGCCATTGAATGTTATAGTACCATTGTTGATCAAACAATCCTGTTAACGCTGCTATGTAATTCGTTTGGAAAACAGCAAACAAATCGAAGAAAAAATATGTTAACGCGTATTTTCTGAAAATGAAAGAATATATAGATGAAAGTTATGTGAATTCTGTTCAGGTTTGTTGTTTCAAAGTTGATATTCAAATTATTAACTTCGAAGTTGTTGAATTTTAAAAACCGTCACTTTTCATTGGCGGAATGAGGTGGTTTACGTTTCAATTCAAAAGTTTACTCATTTTCTTCTTTTTGTTTTTTCTTATAGGTAGTTCTTAGCCAGCAGAAAGTTAAGAACATAGAAATGTGAAATAAATGTTTTTGATATACCATAGAAGTGTTACTAACTTGGCCACCATTGTCGGAGATAACACTATCTTTTGTTCATGTTCGTCGTAATAACCAGAAAAAAATGAAATTATTATGTCCAATAAACAAAAAGCATTCAAAAATATCAGTAGAGAAATCCAATATGATGGCGCTGTTGTTAAATCATCTGAAGCAATAATCAAAATGGGTACTGCCTGTAACTGAAGAGTATAAACAACCAACATCGTAGTGTCCCAGTAAAAACTGAAAGAGATGAAAAATAATTAATGAACAAATGCTAATACTATGTTCTAAAATAACTAAATCTACTATCAAATTCCTAAATTAATATCCAAAGCTTGTCCAATAACTCAAAAATTACTTTCTCATTACCATCAATTGTATCAATAATTTTTAGAGAATTTGTTATACTTACCGACCATCACTAAATGGGTGAATCATACAATAAAACTTATCCAAGTGCCTCATATTTTCAAGTCTGATTCTATAAGTTGATTTGAGGTGTGCCTTAGTCATTGGATTTTTTTCGCTGACAGTCAAGTAATTTTTCAAAGTTCTTCGGAAGGGAACGAACCAACCCGACTTTATGAATTTAGCTACTGGTTCAACTTCTTCAACCAAATTACATTTGTGTCCCTTTATTCGTTTCACCGTCCAATACAGACCATCGTATCCTGGAGTATTAATAAAAGTTGAACTTTTTGGCATTTTTTGACGTGGAAATGTTTCAATTTACTCTCATCTTAAACGATGATTTTTAACAATGATGAAAGGTGCACAAGGAATACGTGATAGGAAAGGAGACATAGAAAATAAGTTCTTTTGTTCTATGGAGAGACAGAAATTGAATATGAAAATTCTATGGATTAACCTCACTTTTTACAACTTATCAATGTCAAATTTGGCGCGATGATACAAGCACAAGCAAACATTTGTAAACTGAAATTGAAAAACATTGCATTATATAACTAAAGTGCCAGAGTTTTATCAACAATTATTATCTTAATAAATAATGGATAGTGAAACTGAAGAATTATTGTTGCAAAAATTGAGGAATTAGTTTTTGATGAAGATAAAATAGTTACTAACTTCATACTTTCTGAAAAACTCGATGTAAGTTTATCAGAAGCCAAATATTTATTGGAAAAATACGTATCAGACCAAAGTATTAGCCCAGGAAAGATATCAGTCACATATTTAATTTGTGGAAAGTTGAAAACTGGAGGATATGGAATTCAGATAATTGATTCAGCATCGAAAGAAAAGCAGAAATTATATTCCAGTCTAACACAGGAAGTCGTTTACAGTGTTCAAAAAAGTAACACAATTGATTTTAGTCTAATAGCTCTTGCTGGAGAATCTTTAAGTGAAAATTTAAGGGAGAAAGCTTTGAAGGGAAGCATAGTTAGTAAGAGATGTACAGAACGACTTCTGAAAACGAAAGTATTACCTCCACTTCCACCCCAGAAAAACTTTGAAAAGCAAAAACCTTCATCTTTTTTCAAACCCGTATCTAAACCAACTAATGGATTGTCCGAAACAAGCACTTCAGAACCTAATCAATCAAAGAACAATGTGAAAACACAGAATCAGAAGAAACCTGGAGGAATTTCAAGTTTCTTTTCACAAACTACACAGTCCCAGAAAAAAGATGATCAAAAAGAAAAAAGAGAATCTAGTAATGAAGAGGATGAGAGAGAAACTAAAAGGGCAAAGATTTCAATCAGTGATTCAGAAGGTATTGGAACAAATACAAAAGAGACTAAAAATGAACAAGACATAGATGAGAACGATTCCAATCAGAAAAGTTTGAGTTCAGGAAAAAATGGTGAAACACATAATGGAAGTATAGTTGAAAATAAAAAGGCTGTTAATAAAGAATCTAGTAAGAAGAAAGGAAATCAAAATGGAAAAAAGAAAGCAGGTCAGGATGGGAAGAAGAGAAAGAGAATCATTGTAGACAGTGATTCTGATGATGGTAAGTTCTTGAACATTATTGAATTTTTTTTGTTTTTGCTTAAGCTTAGGTTGGAATGATGTATATTTTTCTGAATTTGGTAATCCTGTCTTTAATGGTGACCACTTCTGCGCAACCTTAACAAGTCATTCAGATGTTTGAAAAATGCATTTGAATTTTATACAGTGTTGTCAGATTACTAACAAAATAATATTTGGACTCACTGGTTCCTCAGTATGCCAACACAATAATCGAACTCTAGTAGACCATTTTTCATTTCTAGTTTCTAGTCAATAAATAAGAAACTACTTCTTGTATGTCAGATTGTTAATACCATGAAAAACAAAGTTTATGGGATAAATTATTAATTAAATATAGAGAAAACAGACAAATCCAAAGTATTTTATTAGAACTCACTAATAGTTTATCAATCAAAATCAGCTCTTTCAATTTGTTAATGAATGCGAGGAATGGAGTTTTTCCTTCTCAAAATGGTAATTATACGGTATAGTGTGGATAGTCAGAATTCACTGAAAAAATGTTTACTTACTAATTTTGGGGCCCAGAATCCAAATCTGAAATCATTTTGCCCCAGAAGGCTATCGTTTAAGAAGAAAAAAACAGAATTCATTATATGACGTACGGCTCAAAACATTGCATGAAAGAGATAGAAGTACTCACTATCTCTCTCATTCATAACTGAAACCGAAATTCAAATGAGAATATTTCTAAACCTAACCTAACTAACCTAATTTTACCTAAAACCTAACCTACTAACCTATTCAATTCAAATGTATAAATTTAAATTAGGTTTGAGGTTCGGTTACGTTAGTTAGGTTTGGTTTGAAGAGATTTCCATTTGAATATCCCTCTCTGTTATGATGGGAGATGGCGAGTATATCACTATTATCAGGATCATGTCAAATTATAAATTTAAATTAGGTTTGAGGTTCGGTTAGGTTAGTTAGGTTTTCAAAGTTTCCATTTGAAGAGATTTCCATTTGAATATCCCTCTCTGTTATGGTGGGAGATGGCGAGTATATCACTATTATCAGGATCATGTCAAATTATAAATTTAAATTAGGTTTGAGGTTCGGTTAGGTTAGTTAGGTTTGGTTTGAAGAGATTTCCATTTGAATATCCCTCTCTGTTATGATGGGAGATGGCGAGTATATCACTATTATCAGGATCATGTCAAATTATAAATTTAAATTAGGTTTGAGGTTCGGTTAGGTTAGTTAGGTTTGGTTTGAAGAGATTTCCATTTGAATATCCCTCTCTGTTATGGTGGGAGATGGCGAGTATATCACTATTATCAGGATCATGTCAAATTATAAATTTAAATTAGGTTTGAGGTTCGGTTAGGTTAGTTAGGTTTGGTTTGAAGAGATTTCCATTTGAATATCCTCTCTGTTATGACGGGAGATGGCGAGTACGTCACTATTGTCAGGATCATGTCACTTAGGTCTGACTTTTTTATTTTTTAATTTATTTATAAGCTGAAAAGCCCTCAGAGGAGCTACAACGGCATTACAATTTACATAATATCAAAATAGACATTGTTACAAACTAAAATAAGAAAAAAAAATAAAACCTAAATTCTATGTATAAACTCAATTATGAATTATCCTTATTCTATTTTCTAAGAAATACTTTTTCGTATTAATAAAGAATATCTTCATATTATCACAATCAGTTATAGGTTTGGGAAGTTCATTATAAAGTGATGCAGCTTGATAGGTTATTTTTCTTTTCCCAATGTTAGTGGCTGTTGGTAATATATGAATATGCTGACTTGACCTGGTTGAATGATGATGAATATTATAGTTATAAAGAAGGCTAGCCACTGTGTTGTCAATCAAATTGTGTTTTATCTTATAAATAATTTTATCTAGTTTTCAATTTCATGTACCATCAAAATTTCTAATTTGTTATATAATAAAGCAAGAACAAAAGGAAAATTGAACTTAAAACAGAAAATAAATGAGTACAACAAAAACGTCCAAAAATGATTCACCAATACAGAGAACAAACATGGATAAGGGCTTGTAATAAAATAAATGAATCTAAAGGAGATCATTCTATCAAGAAACCAAAAACTTTCAAAATATAAACACTATAATAAAATTCCCACCCTAATAGAGAATGGAAGATCTTACGTTGAATGGAAAAATAAAAATTGACAGAGAGACCTATTTTCATGATGGAAAATAGTTAAAAAACTCAGTGATAGAATACATGAACAATATGGACCACTCAAAATCAAAAACTACAGACCGATATATGAAAAAATAATAAGGATGAAATTATAAAGAACTATATTGGCTGCCACTGTGTGCGGACATATTTAATCCTGAAAGCCAAATTCAATATGTCAATCAAATTGTGTTTTATCTTATAAATAATTTTATCTAGTTTTCAATTTCATGTACCATCAAAATTTCTAATTTGTTATATAATAAAGCAGTGCTGTGTAAGGAGATTTTTGAAAAAAAATTAAATTCAAAATTCTACGAGATCTTTAATTGCTCGATTCTGTGTAGTCTGCAACCTATCCAAATTGGGTTTTACATGACTGGCCCCAGAAAGCAGACAGATACACCAGATGAGAATGAATATATGAGTAGTATATTTTATATCTCGTTTCCAGACTAAGGCAAATTGAGTTTCGATAGAAATGATATGTTAAAGCACTGAGCTTCCTAATAAGTGTATCAACATGATTATGAAAATTTAGCTTAGTGTCCAAAACAAGACCCAAATATTTAATGCAGTTCACTTCTCTCCAGTGTGTTCCGGGTAGAATTAGTTGGCAGAGGATTATTGAAGAATATAAAGTTGCACTTTTCTGCATTCAGTTTAATTCTATTTTTTCAGTCCATTCTAAAATTTGGTCCAGATCACTCTGAGCCTGCACAGCTACCTCTTGTTTTCTGTCACCTACATAAAAAGCAGCGCATCATCTGCGTATAAAATTAGTGTACCTCTTTAATCACAATTATTGAGATCATCTATATATATATCACAAAAAGCAGGGGTCCTAGTATTGACCCCTGTGGAACGCCCGATATCACTTCACCCCTGTCACTAGCCACACCACTAATCACTGTATATTTCTGTCTCTTCGTTAAGTAACTCCTGAACATGTCAAGTGCCAATCCACTTATTCCTAACTTTCGCAACTTTCTGAGTAATATTTCGTGATCGACCACATCAAAAGCTTTGCAAAAGTCAAGAAATGTCGCCATTACTGTTTTCTTTTTATCTAGATTATGGTATATTAGGTCTAAGGCTTTCATTATTGCTTTTTGTGTGCTCTTCTTGTTGACAAAACCATGCTGTGTTATTGTTTTGAACCCAGATGTCTTTAAAAAATCCAAGAGTCTTGTCTTCAGAACCATTTCATATATTTTCGAGAAGGCAGTTAGAACTTAGTTAGTTAGTTAGTTAGTTATTGGGCGGTAGTTATTCATATCCTGTTTATTTCCTTCCTTGTATATAGGAGATACTTTTCCTATTTTCAGTTCCTCAGGAAAAGTTCCCAACTGCATTTCCCTATTTATAATGTGAGCAAGAACAGGCGCCAGTACATCTTTCATCTTTTTGATTAGAATTGACTTGATACCATCCCACCCTGGTGCAGCATTAGTTTTTAATGTATCAATTATCTTTTTGATTTCAGCTGTATTGGTTGGTTTTAGGAACATTGCATTTTGTTCTCTGTTCCACAAGTTTTGGTACTCTGTTTCTTATCAACTGTTTGAGGGGGTATTTTTTTTTCATTATGTCATTATTCATTGCATTAGCAACTTCTCCCGAGTCCACTAGTTCAACATCATCAACTAGAATGGTATTGGCTTGCTCGTTCTTGTTGTCCAAGAATGTCACATCTCTGATGAAATTCCACTTTTTTTTTTCATTCACACCTGCCAAGGAAAATTTTGCGTCAATATGTGCTTTTTCATTTCTTTTTATCATATTTTTTTAAAGTTTTTGAAGTCCTCCTCATATTGGTGTATCTCTGGGAACTCTTTCTGTTATTTTATGTTTAATGTCCGTTGTGAACCAACCTTTTATATTACCTGTCGTTCTCCTTGTTTTGTGGGTCGTTGCATTCTTTATTTCACCTCTCATAATATCAGTTAGTGTCTTGAAGTCCATTTCATTCAGATTCTTTTTCATAATTTTTTGGGTCACCTGTTCACAGACCTTCTCGTAGTTAACTAGTTTAGATTGATAAATTTGATGATTTTTTTCAGTCTTAGGCATCGATACATCAATTTCAAGCAGTCGATGATCACTAATGCAATGGTACAGCTACATTTGTAATTTACATGAATGTGATCTAGGGTTGTTCTTTTATCCACTCTTGTATAATCATCCATTTTAGTAGAATTTTTCGTCTCATAGCCTTTACCCTGTAGAATTGATATGTATTCCTTATAGATTGGTTTTTTGCCTAGAAGACAGATATTGAAGTCACCCAGACAAATTGCATTTTTCACATTCAGAACGTTTTCCATTTTTTCCAAAAAATTCTTTTCAGATGCTTTTGGTTGTTTGTACAAAGCTATTATATTCACTTTATATGCAGGTATTTTTATGTGTATATATGCATTGTTTTCAAAAGTCTCTGCACTAACAACATTAAAAGGAATGTGTTGCTTGACATAAATTGCTACACCACCCCCCTTTGTTTCTCTACATATATGAATACCGTTACACTGCCAAATTATTACTGTATATGTTAACACCAGCTTCGGTGTTTTCTATTTTTAAGTAAGTATTGGTGAAAACTTTAATTGATCAAATATTGAATCTAGAACATTTTTGGGAAAGTATGGACAGTTATTATAAATTGTAAGTGAAAGTTTCTTATTCTGTTAAATTGTTGTCGTATACCTACTAGAAATGGATTATCATGTTCTATTCCTCAATTCTAATTTGTTAGAAATATAGATAACGAAAAGATGCTCATGATTCTAATGACAAGATGAGAATAATTCTAATTGAATAAGAATATGTAACGAATCTGACAACACTGTATAAAATTTAAATGCATTCTGCAAACAGCTGACTGACTCGTTCCGGATGCGCAGAAGTGGTCACTATTAAAGACAGGATTACCCCGAATTTTGCTGTTTGAGTTTCTATTTATCATTTCATGTATGTTCAGTAGTAAGCTAGGTTTAGGTGGTGATTTAGTTCAAATATTTAAAAATACATATTGCTAATACATCTTGTAATATTAAAATTTTTATAAGAACTCTATTTTGGATTTAGTTTCGTCATATTTTTCATTCATTCTTAGAATATTACAATGAAAATCTGTTTAATAATTGTAATACGAATTACTCGGGGAATTTATTTTGAAATTGGTAGGACTGTTCTTAATTATCTTGCCAAATTCACTTGGGACGTGTTATTTAATAGCGTTTTCAGCTGGCTGATCTCGGGAGATCTGAGGGCGCTCTACCAGAAATACTGTTCGACTGGTTTGATTTCTGTTGATCACTCATAGATTTGAATGTTCGACTGGCATTTTGGATCGCTGCGAGATCGCTCGTACTTGATCTGAATCTATTGGTCAGAGCAATAGATTTGGAGAGAACATGGCGTCTTATTGTTTGGGATGAGTATATAGTAGTGAAAGCGTAAAAGTATAGTTTAAGCAAAAGTGTTTTGTAAATTGTCACTTTCTTTAAAAACACATAAGTGACAATTATGGGGGATCTAGAAGATCTCAGTTCTGTTGAAGGAGAATTTTTAGATTTGTTATGTTGATGCAAAGTTGATAATTTATGTTGATTCGATTTGGTTTTTTCCTTTATATGCCCTCGGTGATTTCAACCATACAATTTATGTTCGGTCGGTAATTTGCTTTTGACAGATCGCAACCAGATTTCTGACGTATTTTCCGATTTCCGAGCACTTTCGAGAAGTTGTTTGCTATCAATAAGCTCCACGTTATATACGCGAATATAAGCAGCAGTATATCGAATCAAATTCTGAAATTTATATAAAAATGAAGAGTGGTTCTTGGTGAATCTAATTACCAAATAATCAGTTGAAAATCACAACCCTAAATACTTTTAATTAGTGAACGAATTGATAATAACTATGCTTAGCCAAGGTGCCTAGTTCGAATCCTGGTTCAAGTTATGGATGTTGTCCTTGAACGAAAAAGTGATACTTGGAAAGAGTCGCCTAAAGGAGGCATAAATTTCCGAAGACCAGATAACTTGTAATCCTTGTGGTGGCAGTTATCATTGCACAGTCTAGGAGAGTGGTTCGGAATCCGCTATAAGCTGTAGGTCCACTGTGTAAATACTCTATGATAAGATAAGAAGGATAGATAAACATTTGCCAATTCTGCCAGTAACGTACTAGGAACACCTGGAATAAATTTTAAAATATCGTGATCACAAAATGGCAAAATGTGGAATATGTCCAAAGTCTACTTCAAATACATATTCGATACAGTGCACCTGCCAGGAATGTGCAAAATGGTTTCATATAACATGTATAAATATGGAACGTGTCAAACTTAATAACTATGCCGCTGAGCTGAAAAAAGTAAATGGAGAAAGGTGGATATGCGGTACTTGCAAATCAGCTGGAACATCTAGCAAATCGAAAACACAAAGGGATCCAACTATCAAAGATGTGATGCTCAAGTTAAACATGATAGAAGCCAAGTATGATAACTTCATAGGAAAATATGATGAACAGGTTTGCATAAACCAACAGCTCCAAAAAGAGATAAAGGAGATAAAAGCAGCCATGAAAGTTACACAGATCGAGAAGAATAAAGCTGAACAGGAGCTACTGAAACGTAATGCTGTCATTTATGAAGTCCATGTGGAAAGTAATGATGAAAACGTCCAAAAAGTAGTTCAGAATGTTCTCGAACACCTTAACATACCGAACTGTGAGTACAAATACTATAGACTAGGTAAAAGAGACATCACCTTAAGTAATCTTGCTCGTGATTTATCAGAATGCTAATGGGAGGATGTATTTTCCTGCTCTCCAAGTGAGGTAAATCAGATGTGGAATTTTTTCTCTGTTATGTTTAAGGAACTTTTTGATATACACTGCCCCTTGACCATTATGCATCAGAAAAAATGAAAACACTTTCCATGTATCTCCACTAGTCATGGCTTTGAAACAAAAATTAGATTGTCTATATGTGATATCCAACATTAGACCTGAAATGAAACCTTTATACTCATCTATCAAGGCTAAATATGATATGGCCATTGCTATGGAAAAAAAGGCTCACTATAGCAGAGAAATTTCAATCGCATCAAATAAGACCAAAGCAGTCTCAAATGCGTTACCTTCGTGTGAAATTGACGATCCTAAAATGTTGGCTAATTGCTTCAATAAATTCTTTGCTAACATTGCATCCTCGATACAAAATTTTTCAAATAGCACAAATAATAACACTAAAAAGGGATGTGCCTTTAAAAAATTCCTTTTATGTATTTGATGTTGAAGAGGAAGAAATAGTACACACAGTAAGGTTATTCAAAAATTAAAACGCTAAAGGTTTCGATGAGATCCCACTGAAGGTACTTGAAAAATCTATTCCCATGATTTCGTCAACCTTGCGCTTTTAAGGAAAGGAATGGCCTCCTGTGGGAAGTTCACAAGTTTGGCTAAGGCATATATTATGAACAATGGGTTGTAATTGGTCTGTGATTTAGAAGTAAGGAATCACTTTTCATGTGTTATTTGGATTTTGTTACCTGTTATAGATTCATGTAATCTTTTTGGGTGTATTAGATAAATAAAAAGAATCTCAGATCGATCCAAATTATCTCCAGCCGAAAACGCTAGAAGTTGAGTGACAATTTTTCTATAGTATAAGAGAATCAGCAAAAAAATTTACTCAAATTTTGAAATACCACAAGCCCATAAGTGGTTAATTTACTGTCATGGGGATGGTAAGTAGCCAACTGATGTAACACCAACTTAATAAACATCTACACATCATGATGTGGTTACATTGAAGTTTATGAAACTGGTCAACATATACTCTCTGAGTGTCCCACTCATAAGGCAATCAGACTGAACATATTAACGCATAATGAGTCAAAAGGTCGAGAGTGCCTCATTCTGAAGATCTGATATTTTCAACTCGTGAAAAGATTTCAAAAAATGAAGGTGGTACTCAAAATTGTGCGACTGTAAGCTAGATGGCAGGGGAATAAGGAATCTTCTAAGAATCCATTTGTTAGCTATTCTATATTTTTTTTGTATTACATAGGATTTTTTTAAATTATAGATCTATTTGGAAATGATGAAGATGAAACAATGGAAGTTGTGGCATCTGATGAAGAAATTCCTATTGTTGCTCAACCTAAATTATCTGCAGTACCAGTTCCCAGAAATAAAAGGAGAAAAGCAGTTGAAAAAACTTTCCAAGATGATGAGGGATATATTGTTACTAGGACAGAATATGTTTTAGTAAGTGCTTCTGAAGATGAAGATGAAGAGAATAAAGAAGTACCTAAAAAAGAAGTGAAATCAAATGTCATATCGAAGACTGAAAATAAGGAAGAAAAAAAATCTCCACCCTAAAAGCTACCACCAAGAAAAAAGGGAAAGCTCCTCCAGCTAATCAACCAACTCTTATGAATTTTTTTAAAAAGAAATGATATTCTTTAATTCAAAATTAGGTTTTTTACTTCAGGCATTGTCCAACATTTTTTAATTGCTTATTGTATTTTAAATCATAGTTTTATATGTTTTATAGCTAAATCTTTAATAACTTTTACATTTATTTTGTTTAAATTCTACATTGAATGAATTTTGTTTATAGCTTGAGTTGTATACCTTGTTACCAATCAACATCTTACATTGGATAAATATAACATAGAAAGAGTTTTTGCTATTCATGAAATTTAGTAGAAATCTAATATGCTTTGGCTTGATGCTGTGTAAGATGTTTCAATATATACATATATGTTGGTTCTATTATCTTGTCAGTGGCTCTTTGATTGATATCCTGAGATTTTCATCTTGGATTTATTTTCCACCCGGCTTGTAAACATTGTTGGAATTTTATGAAAAAACTACACGGTAATTGTTATCCCCTAGGGAATTGTTATTTCAAAGTTAGTAAAACTGTCCTCAATCACCAGGTTACATGTTTATGATATTTTGAGTTTTTTTTTACAGCAGCTGGAGTTGAGTGACAATTATTACAATGAATAAAATAATCAAACAAAAATGTCTCAAATTTTATAATGACAAATCAGTATTGTTAAAAATAAGTGTAATAAGTTTACCAGAAAGGCAAGGGATGCCTCATTCTGAACAACTTTCAATATTGCCAAGTGATCAAATTAATAACTTTATAATTATTGATCTGTTTAGATATGATGAAGGAAATTCATGTAGTTCTCCATCCTAAATTATCAACATTACCACTTCCAAATAAACAGAGAAAAGCAAATCAAATCTTTCAAGGATAATGATTATTATGATTATCAAGATTTAAAAACCAGAGCTGGCCTAAATTAAAAGTAAAATGATCAGAGTATCAGCTAACTGTGAACGAGTAATTGACATGAGAGATGGAAGATGTGCTGTGTTTAAAATAAATAGCAGAGGGCCCAATACCGAACCCTGGGGCACACTACTAGTGACAGTTCTGAAATGTTTTTGATGGTCCCTTTCCATTACAATAGGTCACCATCCAAGCAAACTGGTCCAATTCAAAGACAGGCGTCGAATGCGCAAGGGAAATCCAATTATATTAAGGGTATACCATTGCTTAGTCATTTAGACAGTGCAACAGGTTACTGAATTTGTGCATCTCGTCTACATTTATTCGCTCACAAACCTTGGATATTACAGATGTTAGGACAATAGAACGACAATTCACTAGCCGACGAAAAATTTGTTGTGGATGTAACATGAAGCTGAATAACAAATCATGGTAGAATGAACGTATCCAAATTCGAAAATGAGAAAAAAGTTGTAAGACGTAAGGTTTTCTTGTTACATTCATAGAACACCATTTAATGTTACAATATCTGATGTGTATAGAAAAAAATATTATTTAAGTTTTTTTAACGGTTTATATTGACTGTATTTACTTTTACACCAAACAAACGTACTTTACATTAAAAAAGAAACACAAAGATGTTGACTTAAAATACAAATTAAATTCTATTTTTGTCTTTTCTGAGGGGTCGTATCTTCTCTTTTCAAAAACCAGTAGTAATCACCAATCATGGCTGGATCCCATCTTCCTTGATAGCGAATTTTCATTGTCTTACAACACTAACAAATGAGCTAAGCTCTTAGTTCCTGACTGGTAAACTTTTTGGTAAAATTAACATTGTCCAGCAATTTTCTAATTTGTGGTCCAATAAATTGTCTTCCTTTAATTTGGTATCGCTTAACTTGGGAAAGACTTCTTTTTAGTATTTGATTCCATCGGCATTTTTTTCGTAGACTTCACAAAGTCTTTATCAGCCAAGTTTAATGTGAAGAAGAGGCAAAAGGACATTTTTGTTCTACTAGAGGTTTAAACTTAACATTTTGAGATTCTGGTTGAAATTAATTCCTTTTTGGCCAAATTTTTGTTATATAATGCTGATTTTCTGCTCGACTGTTCCATAGACAAAGGAAGTAGCAATATTTTATAAATCCCCTTTGAAGTCCCACCAAAATTCCTATAACTTTCAAGTCCCCACATATTTGTTTCTACTTGTACTTCATTTCATCCAAAACATTGTGCATATTTTCGTAACTTTCTTTCATCCTCACTGAATGGGCAACTGGTATAAAGGGTTTTAAATTTCAATTATGCAATAACAGCTTTCAAATTGTATTTAGATCAATCTATGAATAAACGCTACTCAGGAGGGAATGCTCTATATCAAGTTGCTGCATTAAACCATCAATATCAGAACACCAACACAACGAATTTTCCATACTGTAGGATGCAGATAATCAAGCATGTCTTCTGAAATTCGGAGAAGAGCACATTGTAATGAATGTGTCTCAACTTGTGAAACTGTATTAGATGAAAAATCTTGAAAGATACCTTCACCATAAAAAGAAATCGCAGGTCCCAGAGTAAGAGAGGTCTTTCTCAGAAGCCTAAGCCAGTTCGCTAAAGGGAATTCTACATAAATTGGCATTAGGAGTATAATGATGGCTGAAAATCTCTAACAGTCAAGCAATCAAACTAATTAACATAAAACAACCGCTGTAAGAATGAACTCCATCACACTTGACACATTTATACTCCAATTATAGAGGAACTGTTCTCTGTATTTTATTTTTTCTTTATCTACTTGGAATCCCCTCATAAGTCCTAATTACTGCATTATGACAGATTCGATTGCAATTATTGTTTTCTGGATAAAAAATACTCAGTTTTTTCAGATATTTCAAGATCAGAATAGATAATAGTGGGCCTTGGAAATCAACATGAATCTTTGACAATTTGGGTTATTCCCTTGATGCCAAAAAGTTTTTAAAATTGGTGATTAAACACCCAAGTTAGAGGGATGTTCATTATGTTGACACTTATTTTCATTCTGATAACTTAACAGGGCTAAAATTTTTTCATTATTTGTGAAATGAACAAAACACTTTCACCAACTAACAATCGTTAGAAACATGTTTTTCTGTATGTTGAATTCCATATTCTTTCTTCTTTGTCAATATTTTCTAGTGCTCTCACTGGTTGAGTGGAACAGTAGCCACGGCTAAACTTCGCCATTGTAGAGCACTATTTGTAGGTACAGAAAATAAAGACGATTTATTATTATTATTTATTATCGTGGACTTATGCACTATCTCAGCTGTTAGCTGGATATAATTTACCTTTCCCAGATTCAGCAATCAAAGGGAATAGGCCCCATTGCAACATACTTGACATAAATTTTCTAACTACCCTACATGTATTAAGAATTACAGCCTTTTGCATTTCTATATAGGTATTCTTATGGAATTCTAATTTCTTAAGGCTATCATGCAAGTTTTGGGTATTAACCGAGTCGAGGATACGATGACAGGAACAATATCTATTTTATCGAGGTGCCACATATGCTTGATCTCAATAGCAAGGTCTGTGTATTTGGACTTTTTCTCCTGGAACTTATTCAGCACGTTGTTATTATTCGGTATGGCGACATCCACCAGCATTGCTGTTTTGGCTCTTTATCATACACCACTATGTCCGGCCTATTATTCGTCACCATTCTGTCAGTGATAACAGGCCTATCTTAGTATAATCTGATAGAGTCATTTTCCAATACGGGCGCCGGTTGATACTTGTAATATGGCTTTAACGTATTCAGAAGTCCGTACTTGTGTGCAAGTTTCTGATGGATAATATTGCACACATGATTATGCCTGTGAAGATAGTCCGTGTTGGCCAGTTGTTCGCAGTCGGACGTAATATGCTGTCTAGTCTCCGATCTTATATGGCATTTTCTGCACTTATCTGTTTGTAATGTTCCGTCCTTCATAATAATTTTTTTGTAGTTGTTTCTAGTGATCACTTGATCTTGATTGGCCATAAGGAATCCTTCTGTTTCCGCGAATAATTCTCCTTTCATCAACCATTTGTTGGAGGCCTCATTGTCGATGTGTGGTTGATTAATCTCATAGTGATGTCGTCCATGCAATTCCTTTCTTGACCATTGTTCTTGTTTTTCAGTATCTGATAGGAACGTTAGATTCAGCAAGTCATCTCTGGTAGCAAGATTTAGAGGTGTATATCCCTTATCAGCCAACGATACCACTTTCTGGAGGTCAGAAGTGAGAACTTTTGCAGAGAAGAATTCTCTGAGATTGTTTATCTGTTCGGTGTGTAAATTGACAACATCTATTAATTCGCGTCCTCCTTTCCGCTTCAAAGTTGTTCGTATCACAGACATTTTAGATGATGATTGTTATACTTTGTCAGCATCGTTCGGGTTCGCCCTTGAATATCATCCACTTCTGTCTTAGTCCATCTGATTATTCCAAATGAGTAAAGCAACACTGGAATGGCGTAGGCGTTAATTGCCTTGACTAGATTCCCCGAGTTCAACATTGATTTCAGCACAGTCTTCAAACGCTGACTGTATTCTGAACGAATCTTCTCCTTTGATTGTTTTTGTTCTAGCAATCTGGCTTGTTGGTATCCTAGATATTTGTATGTTTCGCCATCTCTCATGCACTGTATAATTTCACCGTTTGGAAATTGTGTTTCACCATCTATGACTTTTCCACTTTGAATGTTCAGGGTCTTACATTTTTCAATCCCGAATTTCATATGAACATCTACCGAGAACTCGCTGACAGTTTTCAGCAAATCATCCAATTGCTTCTTGTTCGAAGCATATAATTTGATGTCATCCATATACAGCAGGTGGGAGATTGTATGATAGTTCCTATCTGTTTTTATCCGTATCCTGTTCTATTGAGCATTGATGACAATGGGTTCATAGCTAAACAGAACCATAGTGGACTCAAAGAGTCTCCTTGAAAAATTCCACGACGTATGGGTATCTCGTCGGTTTTAATTGATTTATTGTTCATGTTGATCTGCAGAGACGTGCGCCAGTGTGTCATTGTTGTCGTCAAGAACTCTACCAGGGCTGGGTGAATTTTGTATATCTGCAATACTTCAATAAGCCAAGAATGGGCGGTACTATCGAATGCCTTCAGATAATCGAGAAAAGCTGAATGAACATTTCGATGCCCTACGTGTGCCTGTTTCATTATCACAGAATCGATGATGAGTTGTTCCTTGCACCCTTGGTGTTTCTTTCTGCATCCTTTCTGCTCCTCAGCTAATATATTGTTGTCGTCTAGGTGTTGGTATATTCGATTGGACATGCATGAGGTGAGTATTTTGTAGAGTGTTGGCAGGCAAGTGATTGGCCTATATTGAGACGGATCCTGTGTTCTATCGCTTTTAGGTAGCATATATGTTAAGCCTTGTGTTAGGAAAGTGGGTGTTTTCCTGGGATGTTGAAGAACATACGTGAGCTGTTTCGCTAGGGCTCCATGGAGCTTATTAAACTTCTTGTACCAGAAGTTATGGATATGATTTATACCTGTGGCCTTCGAATTGTTGGTCGTTCTAACTATTGTTGCGATTTCTTCCTCCGTTATTTCTTCGAAGTCCATATGATTGAAATCCACGCGTTGTTTCTCATTCGTGATCCATTCAGCATCTTTATTGTATTCTTTGGGGTTCGACCATAACGATGACCAATAATCGGTCAAGCACTGTGCGTCAGGTACTTCTCTGTTATTGTTGTTGGCCGCGCTTTAAAGGAACCTTTGGTTTTGATGTTTCCTTTCAGTACATTTGGTGTATCTTGAGAGCCTCTTTCTTTTGCTTGAAGTTTCTGCTTCAAAGTGTCCATATACACGTCGATATGTTGTTTGTGATCAGGGTGTTTTGTGTTCGTACCAATTTTTCTATGAATTTTGTGTTATTATTATTATAGGTCCTAATTACTGCATTATGGCAGAATTGATTGCAATTATTGTTTTCTGGATAAAATAGTACTCAAAGTATTTTCAGATATTTCAAGATTTCTGACAATTTGGGTTATCCTGTTGATGCCAAAAAAAATTTTAAAATTGGTGATTAAACACCCAAGTTAGAGGGATGTTCATTATGTTGACTTCGGGAGTGGTTGCGGATGAATATTTCTTTTGAACTCTGGGGAAGTTTGTTTGCGATATACTATAACTATATAGCGACACTATAATCATTGTGAAGAACAGATGTTACTTCGAATAATGCTAAGTAAATGTTTTTGGACACAAATGTTATATTTTTTATAATTTACAAAACATATTTTACATAACAATTGATTTATTTGGTATTAAATGACTGAAAAACTTATTACATATGTTGTAGTTTTATTTCATTAGTAAAATTATCTTTTAACTGTTTTCATTCTTACCACTTAAAGTTTTGATATTAGAAGAAAACGAATCACTTTGAATAAAAGTGTGAGGTATTTCACTTCCAAAATAAACTTTACTGTTTTGACTCAATGATTCATACTTTTTCATTTCCAGATATTCTGGTGTTAAAAGAAGCTTGTTAGCTTCAGCTTGTTGTTTCACTCTATAAAAATCAGCATCAGTATGACTTTGTTGTCTTGCCAAATGCATTGCATCTTCAATTTGTGATATTCTTTGATGTGATTCTTTTTCCATTATTTTCTGTTCAAATTGAATTTTTGCAACTTGTGCTTCTTTTTCAGCTTCAATTATGGCACGTTTACGTTCTGTTTCTGCATCCTTCTCTACAACCTACAAAGAAAAATTTCAAAAATTGTTTAATATTATTTTTAAATTTAACCTTTTGATGTTGAATAGCTATAAGAAGCTTTGTCTTTTCACCCTCCATAAGTTCATAATTTTTTCTGATGACCTCAGGTATTTTAGGTTTTGTAACTCTGACTGCTTGAATTTTTAAACCAGGAGCCATTTCTAATAAATCTCGCTGTAAGGCTACCTTTAAATTTTCATCAATCTGATCAAAAAGATCAATGTAAACTTCATGAAGAGTATGAACACTGCAAAACTGATTCAGTTCATGATGTACTTTGTTGAAAATTAATGTTTTGTCATAATCAGCAGTGTAATTTTTAACGATATCCATAACTAAAATTTAATTTTAAGAATATGTTAACTTTATGATTAACACTTAACTTACCACTACTGGGACTTAGGTGGTTGACAACTTCGATTCTATCGAAGTATATCATAACTCCACCGCTGGTTCCACAAGGTACATTTTTTACTTCATCCGTTTGTAAAGTTACCTGAAGAATATACAGTTCTTTCAATGCAACTTGTTATAAAATCATTTACATACCTGTACTGACTTGTGAGAAGTCAAAAATGGAATCATCATATGATATCCTGGACTACTAAGATGAGGTAGAAGAGCACCTCCCTAAGACCAACAATTGTCAACAAAGTTTTCATATCAGAATGAAAAATCTTACCCGGTAATAAACTCCAACATGACCTTCTTCAATTTTATGTAATGAAAAATTATATATTATAAATATCGAACTCAAAAACTACCAATTATTATGTGGTCTAAGAAATGAGACATTTTTGAGTTATAGTAATGCTCTTAAATTGTTTAATATGTATGCCTTGGTTCACAACAACTATTATTGATCAGGTAAAATAAAATATCATTTGTGGGTTATTAGAATATGCATAATTTAGCAGATGACAAAGTGTTACATTCTCCAATACCATCTACCTAATATAAAATTGATTGATTTACTGTCGGCTTTTTGTTTACCCTTGCTTATAGTTTGTAAAATTGACATTTAAATTGACACACATTGACAGATTGACACTGACATTTAAGCTAAAAATCGTTTTGTTCCTTTTAATATTCTTTGGATTCAACAATCTGATCAGGATATATCATTGATTAATTTTTATTATGTCTTATCCTATGCATCTGCAATGAAATTATATGAGTTCATAGAAATGTGACATCTGTTGTTAACCTCATTTTAAATACACAAGTCGATTCTAAATGAAAAATAAAGAACTTACCTAATAATTAAATAAAATGAAATGAAAAGAACACGCACCAACTGATTTTTATCACAGATAATTTCAGATAAATTGAAGAGTCTTATTATCGTCTATGATGTTTTTCATTTTGAATCGTAAATTGTGTCGTTGTAGATACTTTATTACAAAGTAATAGAATGAATTGGCTTTGTCGTCTCTGAAATTTTGCTTTCAGGAGTAATGGTAAGGAAATCAAAATTTATTTATGATAGTAGTGATTGAAGTTTCTAAGCTCATTTAAGAGAGAAATTGAATTAAACATAATTTTATAGTTTCTATATCTTCAAAAAGTATACATAACAACAATTAGTTGATGATTTTGAAGTTTGATTAAACAACTTGGTATCAAGAATGCCCTTATGCTTTATTCGAATTTCATATAATAAAATAATCTTCTATTTTAAACATCATTCACATTGACCGAATGTATTTCATAGATAAATGTTTTTATATTAGGTGAAGAAGAAGAAAATATATGTGTCCTTAAAGAGATCAATATCTACGTTCAACTTCGCTTAGATTCTGTGATTATAAATTCAATTTAAAGTTTCAAAATGTAGCGCTTTCGTTTTTTGTGAACGGTAAGTAAAATCGAATAATAAATAATGTTATTCTCTACAAAATTGTTCTTGTAGTTGCTTCATATAAGTTAATTTTCTTGAGATAACGTGATTCCAATAGTTTGGAGACTTCCTTTTCTGAGAAGGTATGGTGAAAATATCCTTCTATTCAGGCATATAGTGAATGCATGTATAATTAAGAACAGCTTGGCTCCATATTCTATTGCAGATAAGGTCCAAATAGAGAACTAAGCAGAATACTCTTTCAATTGACTTTTTGTGAAATGACTTACAAAATTAGAAAACATACCTATATTGAATCAAGAAGTCATCTTTTCAGTCATGTCTATATGAAGACTCTCAAATGATAATTTCATGGTGATATTTTCATTGATGCGAGTTGAATATGAAATTCAGTAATAAATCCTTATTATATTCTGTTACCCAAGGTCACATTGGAAAATTCTCTACATATGTATTTTCTTATTGATTTATTCTCCAATTACGACTTTACAGTATTATATTTCTGACTGTGTCGGTTGATACATCGACTTGCTTAAACCACAATTGAAATAACATTTTTTTGAACAATCAAGTAAGTATTTTTTTTATTCATCTTTTGCCTGCATAATGATGTCCTACGTGATGTCTGACACCCCATTTGAAGTTTGCATGTTTGTCTGTTTTCACATACGTATGTACTGGACCAGTGATTCCTTGTGAATGTTCTCTCTTTGCTCTCAAATCACCAGTACTTCCATCTGAAAATGAAGAAGACGTTGACATTTTTCTAGAAATACCACATTGTTGGCAAAGTTTCAGATATTTATTTATGAAATGAAAATATATGAAGTTCATTCTCCTAAATCGCGTTGCCGCGTTATTCAGAGTGACAATCGTTGACATTGCTAGTTGAATTGAAAATAATGTGATTTTTCGTTATTGCCACATTTGGTGAACGCCATACACTCGACTCATATCGGGATTGCGTATTACGTCTGGTATCCAAGAAAATTGGCTCGAATTCAGGTACAAAATTATTTTTTGTCCACTTACACTTTATGACTTCAAGGCGTTTAGATATATGTATCTTCAGAGCAATTGATCCGTCAAGTACCTTGAATAGATTCAAATTAAAAGTTGGTTGTCTCTACTTAGATACTAATATCGAATTTGCTGTTTCAACGTTTTCCCCTGTATTGAATATTGATGGCGAAACATTCTGTACGTTATCTTTGAACATACATAAACTTTTTTTCACTCTGTTAAATCAAGCACCTAAATTAAAAATACTAACGAAAAACTCACCATTTTCCAGTGGATAAGAAGAAATTATTGTCGCCATAAGAAGAAGACAAGAAAATACAGCAGAGAATATCTGGAAATTAAAATTGATAATTTATATTAATGAATCCCATGAAAATTATAAGATATAGAAAAAAACTAAGACTAAGACAATTCCTATATTCGCGGCTGAAGATTTCTTTATGTACCGATCTAATTGGTACATTAGAGAGTTTTGCACCTTTTATTTTGTTTTTCCTTTAACGTGCTCTATTTCTGCCTTTCGGCTATGACGCCGGGGAATTCTGTCACCTCACTAACCCGGGAATTTTGCCGAACTCCTCTCGTGTCGAGGGAAGGGATCTTTAATGTCCAACACATCTCTGTTAGACAGGACCGACAGCTTTACATCTCCTCCGAAAGATAGACACTCAAGCGATTTCCAGAATCCGTAAAATCGCACCGACTTTGTGGGGATTGAACCCAGGTAACTCTGCGCTGGAGACGAGCATCATATCCCCTACGCCACCGAGCCGGCTAACATCTTTTATTTTGAGACTTCGTTATTTTCTGAGCATGCGCTCTTCAAAAATAGTATCCGTAAACATTAATAAAGATAACGAATTGCCGTTAATAGAGAGTTTTTGCACCTCTTATTTTGAGACTTCGTTATTTTCTGAGCATGCGCTGTTCAAACATAGTATCCGTAAACTTTAATAAGGATAACGAATTGCCGTTATTACGGCAGAATAAGAGAATTACTCTCATTTACCGTGTACAACTTAACCTAACAAAAACAAATCCGCCGTAGTAAAATGACAAGTGACAATTTTTATGGTGACAAACTGACAATTGAATAACTACAATATTTTTTAAGGTTGCAAAAACTCTATTTGAAGTGAGCGTTATTATCGTAAATTTAATTGAAGTTAACGGTAAAATTAACGACATCGTCTGAGTTGCATAAACTCTCTATTACGGCAGAATTAGAGCCGGTAATTACTTTTATTTACCGTCTGCAAGGTTGCCGGGTTGAATGTATCTCAAATGATTCTAGCCAGTAATAATTCGGATTTCGACGGAATTTCGGGAGCACTTTATCCATGTTTTATTATTTTCAGCCAACTTCTTTTATACTGACGCTCAGCTTACGATGAAAGGATTTGAATGAAATATGTAATTATGTAACCTAACAAAAACGAATCGGCCGTAGTAAAATGACAAGTGACAAACTCACAGTTAAAGTTGTATAACTACATTATTTAGTATGGTTGCAAAAACTCTATTTGAAGTGACCGTTATTATCGTAAATGTAATTAAAGTTAACGGTAAAATTAACGAAATCGTTGAAGTTGCAAAAACTCTATTGTTACATACATACATATTAATCATTAGGATTCGGTATCCGTTCTAAAAGCGTCGACAATTGGACTAATTAAAAAATCCTTCGGTAAAAGCTGCTTTGCATTTTTGATCTAACCTAAAAAAACTGAGGAACGAGTTTCGATACGAAAAAAAATCAGTGTTACCTCATAAAGTGAAAATAGAAATGCTTGATTGTTTACGCATTTGAGAGTCGTTTGCATCCATATCACCCTCATTTAATGTTGATGAATCAACTCTACGATCGATAAAAATCATCTGAAGATAAAATAAGGTGGTCTGTAGCTTAAACTTCAATGTCAGTGAAAATTCTTCGTGATCTAGCAATAAAAAAAATGGAAGTGGCCTTGTCATTATAGATCGAAGAGCGCTACTCAAAAAGAGTGCCCCAGAGTGGTCCAGTCATGTGGGAGAAGGTAAAGAGTCATTTACAGACCCTGGTGGTAGTTGTAGTGGAGGATTTCAAGCATCAGAAGGGTGGTTTAATAAATTTAAGGTGCGACGATTATTGCATAGCATTAAAACTATTAGATAAGCTGCACCTGCAGACGCTGTTGCGGCAAAAACATGTACAGAAGAATATGCAAACCTAGTAGCTGATGGAGGACCCAATCTAAACAAGTATGTGATGCAGACAAAACTGTACTGTTTTGGAAGAGAATGCCAAATAATACATTCATTTTGGAAAGCGAAAAGTCTGCCCTTGGATTTAAGGCAGCAAAGTATAGAGTTACACTGCTGCTGTGTCCTAATGCATCTGGAGATTGTGTCATTAAACCACAGATTGTTGAATCCTCATGCTTTAAAACATGAAAACAAGGACCTATGTCACCACTTCTCTTCCAACCATGCGCCAATAGTCTGTGTGAGATAAGCTTCAGCCCTGCTTTGATTGAACAACAACTGAGCGTTCTGGATCCCTCTTCTTCACCTGGAATTGATAGTTTATCTTCTAATATTTTCAAAAAATGTTCATCAAGTCTGGCTCTTCCCTTATCCATTATTTTTGAAGAGTCGTTTCGATCAGGAGCCTTGCCTAGTGACTGGCTTATCACATCAGTGACTTCCATTCACACACAAAAAAAGGAGATAAACTTTCTGCCGATAACTATTCACTGATCAGCCTCGCTTCCATTGCTACTAAGCTTTGCGAGAGAATTATCCTTGATCCAATGTTGGATTTTGTTTCCATCAATAAGCTTATACCTGAGCAGCAACACGGTTTTCTTCTTGGGCATTCTGTGATAACGAATTTACTCAAATGTATAAACGATTGGAGTAATTCAATGGATAATATGATACCTATCGATGTTGTTTACCTAGATTTTTCGAAAGAGTACCACACGAGCGCTTGGAACTTAGGAATTCAGGGTTCTCTTCCCGCTTGGATAGGAGCATTTCTTTGGGGCAGGAAATATTTTGTTAAAATCAAAAATTCCAAATCTTTCACTGAATCAGAATAGGCACCTTAGAGGTCAGAACTTTAAACTGCATAAGGAAAATTTCAAAACTACTCAGCGCCAGAGCTTTCTTCCGAACCGGGTATTCTCCAGATGGATCTCGTTGCCAAACAGTGTCGTTGAAGCTTCTACTATAAACGCTTTCAAGAATTCCCTCGACGAGTGGTTATCCGATTAATAACAAACTCTAATAATATTTCATATTGAATCTCATATATTTTTGTTTTCTCTTTCTTATATGGGAAAAAAAATTGTATTCATTAATTCAATAAGTTAACTATTAGTTATTTTGGTTTCATGCGCCAACACTTCCAATATTGTTTTGATTTGTATAACTTATAGTATAGGCACCATTGTTTTTTTAATTTTGTATTTAAGTCATAATAGGCAGATTTGACTTTACTCTTAATAACTGTTTGATAATAATAATAATAACGGTGATATCATATAGTGCATGAGGGATGGCGAAACATACAAATATCTAGGCTACCAACAAGCCAGATTGCTAGACCAAAAACAATCAAAGGAGGAGATTCGTTCAGAATACAATCAGCGTCTGAAGACTGTGCTGAAATCAATGTTGAACTCGGGGAATCTAGTCAAGACAAGTAACACCTACGCCATCCCAGTGTTGCTTTACTCATTCGGAATAATCAAATGGACTAAGACATAACTGGATGATATTCAAAGGCAGACCCGAACGATGCTGACAAAGTACAACAATCATAATTCAAAATGTCTGTGATACGAATAACTTTGAAGCGGAAAGAAGGAGGACGCGGATCAATAGATGTTGTCAATTTACACACCGAACAGATAAAAAAATCTCAGAGAATTCTTCTCTGCAAAAGTTCTCACTTCTGACCTCCATAAAGTGGTATCGTTGGCTGATAAGGGATATACACCTCTAAATCTTGCTACCAGAGATGACTTGCTGAATCTAACGTTCCTATCAGATACTGAAAAACAAGAACAATGGTCAAGAAAGGAATTGCATGGACGACATCACTATGAGATTGATCAACCATACATCGACAATGAGGCCTCCAACAAATGGTTGATGAAAGGAGAATTATTCGCGGAAACAGAAGGATTCCTTATGGCCAATCAAGACCAAGTGATCGCTACAAACAACTACAAAAAATTTATTATGAAGGACGGAACATTACAAACAGAAAATGCCATACAAGATCGGAGACCATACAGCATATTACGTCCGACTGCGAACAACTGGCCAATACGGACTATCTTCACAGGCATAATCGAGTGTGCAACATTATCCATCAGAAACTTGCACACAAGTACGGACTTCTGAATACCTTCCAGCCATATTACAAGTATCAACCGGCGCCCTTATTGGAAATGACTCTATCAGATTATACTACGATAGGCCTATTATCACTGACAGAATGGTGACGAATAATAGGCCGGATATAGTGGTGTATGATAAGAGAGCCAGGACAGCAATACTGGTGGATGTCGCCATACCGAATAATAACAACGTGCAGAACACGTTCCAGGAGTCCAAATACACAGACCTTGCTATTGAGATCAAGCAGATGTGGCACCTCGATAAAATAGATATTGTTCCTGTCACTGGGTTAATACCCAAAACTAGCATGATAGCTTTAAGAAATTAGAATTGCTTAAGAATACCTATATAGAAATGCAAAAAGCTGTAATTCTTAATACATGTAGGATAGTTAGGAAATTTATGTCAAGTTTATTGTAATCGAGCCTATTCCCTTTGATTGCTGAATCTGTGAAAGGTAAATTATATCCAGCTAACAGCTGAGATAGTGCATAAGTCCACGATAATAAATAATAATAATAAGAACGACTTGCCAGTGTTTTGGCTTGCTTATAAGAAAACATAGGTTACAAGGGCTATTTTTTGTGAACGGTTCGGGAATTGTTTTGTTTCAGAAGATGAAACTTGTTAAGAAAAGTTAAGACTTTAAAACTGTTCTAGTTTTGGACAATGCAGGTCATCCTCGCGAACTCGAAACTGTGCATCCAACTATAAAAGTGACATTTCAATTTCCTACCACGACGTCTTTGACAAAACATCTGGACCAAGGAATAATCCAGGCCTTTAAGCTCCATTACATTAGACGAATCTTCAAAATCATATTGAATAATATGGAAAATGATCCTGATATAAATTGGAATGCTGGAAGAAAGGGTACCCCCGATAAGATAGGCGAAATGCCCTTACTCGCGAAATCCTTTTTTTCCTGGATTATTCATCATAGGGGGGTCAAAAGAAAAACATTCATCTATATATTAGCCCCCTCTCGCCTTCCCCCCTTCCCAGCCATCAAAAAACGTGTTTTTTGCATTTTATTTTTTTCCTCGGGTTCTGCTGGCTTAAAAAATCTGAAAAAATTCATGAACAACCTTAGTCACCTCACAAAACATACAGAATTTTTTCGTAATAATCGGCCCCCCATAAGGGCCCCAAAAATTTTTTTCTTCGAAAATTTCATCTCCACAATTAGCGAAGACCGGTGCAAGTCCAATTTTTTCGGCGTTTGATTTCTGTTATGAAAAAATATTTCTATGAATTTTTTCAGATTTTTCCTGAAGGTGCGCCAACTCCAAGAACGCGAAAAAACAGTTTTTTTGTATTTTAATGCGGAAGATTCAACTTTTGACATGTCTAGGAGTGCGGAAAATAATGTTAATAGTATATTTCTTTACAATTTCATAAATATGAGAGTTAACTAAAGAATTTTTAACTCAGACATATTTCTTAGAGACCATTTTTAGTCCTTTTTGCCAATTATTTCGCTTAATGGCCTCTTGAGTGCTGAAAATTCAACTTTTCACATATCTCGGAGTGCGAAAAACAATGAAAATAGTTTATTTCGTTACAATTTTAAAAATTGCCGGCTAGGTGGCGTATGGGATATGATGCTCGTCTCCTGCGCAGAGTTACCTGGGTTCAATCCCCACAAAGTCGGTGCGATTTTTCGGATTCTGGAAATCGCTTGAGTGCCCATCTTTCGGAGGAGATGTAAAGCTGTCGGTCCTGTCTAACAGAGATGCGTTGGACATTAAAGATCCCTTCCCTCGACACGAGAGGGGTTCGGCAAAATACCCGGGTTAGTGAGGTGACAGAATTCCCCGGCGTGTCATTAGCCGAAAGGCAGAAATAGAGCACGTTAAAGGAAAAACAAACAAACAAACAATTAAACAATTTTAAAAATATAAGAAACAACTAAAGATTTTGTAACTCAAACAAGTTTTTAGAGTTATTTATATATATATATATATATATATATATATATATATATATATATATATATATATATATATATATATATATATATATATATATATATATATTGTCAACCGTACATCTCCAGTTGCACGTCAATTATTTGATTTAGACGCTTAGCACTCATATGCGACGGTACATACTTACGTTATGGAAAAAGTAGTAACAATATTTACCAGAGGAAATCCAACTCACGTCAAAAAAAAACAATTCCTATGCAAACCATTTACGATTACTACTACAGATGGTTTCGTGGTAAACGTAGAAGGTCCTTTCTACGCCACAAAAAATGAGGCTCAAATATTGAAAGAAATATTGGAGGTACCAAATGGGCTCAGTAGCCTATTGAAAAGAGGTGATGTATTCATATTAGATAGAGGTATCAGAGATATAGTAGCAGAATTAGAAAGCAAAGGATACAAGGTTCTGATGCCAGCCCTTGAAGGTAAAAGAAATCAACTGACCGTAGAGGAGTCCAATGCTTCCCGATTAGTAACAAAAGTAAGATGGGTAGTGGAAGCGGTGAACGGCATAATAGGACAAAAATTCAAGCACCTTCATAGCCAACTTCACAATTCTTTGCTACACAATGCTCAAATCTCTTGCCAGATTGATTGTTTCTTCTACAATTTATTTGGAAAACGTCTGAATTCAGATGAAGAAGGTGCAGGTGCAATAATTGAAAGAATCAAGGTGACGTAGTAGCCGCTGGGTAACGGATATATGCAGTTATAGGAATTTGGAAATTACGTTATGGAGTAATGGGGGTTTGAAAGTTTAAGTTAGCGGGGTTTAAAGCATAAGTTATGAAGGTTTAAAGGGTCAAGTTATAAGGTTATATGGGAGTTTTAAAGTTGGCAACAGCCCATTTAGTGCCATAAAGTTATTGTTTGCCTGATTTATATTGTTTTTGGAGTTTATTTTTGAGGTTATGAAAAAACCTAACGTGATGGAGCGATGTAGAGCTCGTATCTCCAACGACCCCAAAAACATATATTAAGACTGGTCTGGGTTCAGGCATAATTTTAATTTTTTTTTTGTGGAGCTGTGTAATTCGCTACGAGAACTGAAGTCAATTCCGGATAAATTGAAATGAATGGATCAATCGTTGGCGTAAATGTATTATTTCGGAAGAGGACTACTTTGAAGGCGATACAATAAATTTGTATGAAAAATAATTATTTTGTGTTTCATAGAACAATTCCCGGTACTTTATTGATATAATGTAAGTATATCCCGCGAATAAAGATCTTAAATTGTATTTCACATAGATACGGTACTTAAACATCAATAATAAGTCCCTGTATATTAATTTGAAAATTAAATCTTGTACGTATACTCACAAATGATATCGAACACATTTTGTACTTTATGGTGTTATTTGTGAACTGACTTAGGTATAATTATTCAGAACTATTTATACGGGTAAAGGCTACGGCCTCTAAAAGAAAGTGTTACTTTTTCTTGTACACAGAGAAAATTGATTGTGGTTAGAAGAAATGCTCAACACTTCAGTGAATCCATTGTTCTGTTGAAGAGATTTAAATGTTGGGAGAAAACTTGAAGTGCTGAAGTTTTTTGTTTTTATAAAAGATTAGTCAGTAGCATAGGACCGCCACTAGTCTTGTTTGATTAGAAAACATCAAATATAGTTGGTGTTGTAAAGACAGCATGACTCTGTTAATATTAATTTATCTAAAAACTATAAAAGTATAATTTTTGTGTGGGTAAAACATTCATGCAGAATTATAACGCATTAAAAACCATTGTTCTCAAATTTTAAGACTGTAAAATATATATGAAGCAGATAATTATTTTCTGCAGATTAAATCACAGTAATTGCATTATTTTAATAGATGTATAGTAAAGAACATTCTTTGTTTGTTTAAGATACTGAATGTAATGAGTTTCAAACTTGGATGTTCAAAGTGTTTCAAAGTAGGTAAAACTTAATTCTTATTCTATTCGGAATACACTGCACTAAAAAATTCAGGGATATAATTGATAAATAAAGAGCGGATTATATGTAAATTACAGCATCAAAAAATTATCAACGAAATATCAGATTATTCCTGCTTTGTATAATAGAATCATCGAAACTTTATTAGGAAATAAAGAAGTGAATAGAAGTCTTGTATTCATCAAACAAAATTATAGCTTTATTCCTCATTCAATTTTATCTTTGGGCAAAAGTACCAACCTTCAACTGATTATGTAGGGATAATTGAAAATTTAAAAAATGAATGCGAAAAAGTTGAATGTGAAATTGGCGAATTGAAAACGGTTTTAGAAAATAATGAAGGTTTTGAAGAAATTCGAAACGTTTTGAAAATTTTCTAACGAAATTTCAACTTGGAAACCAAATTCGCTGAAAACGTGTTGCCGAAATCAAAAATGCTCCTATCACCTTAGTAGATGTAGAACGAAGTTTTTCTTTTTCTTTTTTTCCTATCTTGTGTGCATATATACCGGGTGACACAGGATCATGGTACACCCCTCTTATTTCTATATTTCTGCAGGTAATTTATTGAAATTTTGCGATTCGATCAAACTTATGGCAGGCCACCTTTTGACTTTTGAAACAATTTTTTTCCACTTCCGGTGTCGCTGGAAATGACCTTTAATGAAGATTTTTAAATGGAACACCCTATATATTTTTGCATAGTTGGCTAGCAAATAATTTTCCAAATTCAACCATACCTCACAATTGATATTTTGGGCGTTAAAATTATTTTTGGTTCGGTTTTTATTTTTTAATCTAGGGTGCCATGAATATTGCCAATTTACCTTATCGATCAGAGAAACACTGTAAAAAAGCAACTGACGTCAAAATTTGCTCTGCTCATGCGTCTATCATTTGATACTAGACAGAACCTGGACACGTCGGAAAAGAGAACCCCAATTTGAATGTTCCTCCGCCAACTGAAGTCTTGCAACTCGATGCTCTCTGGTGAGAAGTGGGGCGGTAGAAGCCACTCTTGGTATGATATCGTCTTCTCTGAGCCTGTTCCTAACAGTTTTCAATGAAATATGCACATTTCTGGAAAGTGCAAGTTCATTTTGTAGCATTCTAGTCGTAGAATGCCAAACCCTTAGTGCAGTTAAACGAAGCCAACGATAATCAATTGGTGTTGTTATCCGATTTCTTCCCTGTCCGGCCCTTCTTTCATATTCCCCTGTTTTGTGGTACCGATTAATTGTTCTTGAAATAGTGCTTTGGTTAACATTCAACAAGTTAGCCACGTAACGTTGGCTTCGCCCCTCCTCTAGAAGTGTTACAATTCTTACCACTTCATGATCACTCAAATAGCGTTCAGGACGTTCAGCAGCCATTACAATAAATTCAAAGATTCGAAAATCAACAAGAAACACAGAAAACATGCATTAATTTAGACAAAGAAACTGCGATCGAGCTGCTTGATCGCTGGTGGAATTCAGAGTACCACATGATGCGACAATTTTAGTGGTGTGTGTATTTCTGGAGCTTAGTTCAAACAACAAAAAAACAAAATTTCTCCAATTGGTCATTCCTTTCCTCATACTGAAATACGTTTTCGAACAGTCTGTATACTTTGAAATACTCACTGATCAACTGTCTTCAAAGAAAACTATCGTAAAACGAGCGATCTGGGTGTATCATGTGTGGTAGACAAACGATTCAATATATCGAAAACCATTGAAGATAATAATAATAATAATAATAATTTATTGATCCCTTAAGACATCACAAGTATGTATAGGACAGGTCAATAGAAAAGACATTTAGACATTATCTAAATCAACACATAGAAACTCATTCACAGTATAAAAACATTTTGCTAAAAGTAAATTCTTAACTGCTACCTTAAATCTATTTACACTTAGACCCTGTATATGCCGTGGAAGATGATTGAACAATCTGATACCCTGGTACAGGGCGACATTTCAAATCTAGAAGTTCTGTGTTTAGGGATACATAATGTTTCCTTATTTCTAGTATTGTGGGAATGAAAGTTAGAAAGTTTAGTCATGTTACTTTCATTCTCTTTAATATAAACGAGGCATCTCAAAATGAAAATAGACGCCAATGTGAGGATACCATTCTTCAGGAACAACGGTCTACATGAAGATTGTGGAGCTGTATCGAACATCATTCGCAGAATTCTTTTCTGGATGATGAAAACTCTACCTACGTCTGAGGAATTTCCCCACAGTAAGATATTATAGGACAGGTGACTATATACCAAACTGTAATAAACGTTCACAAGGGAACTTAGAGGTAGTGAACTCTTGATTCTATTTAGGGCATAATAGGAACTATTCAGCCTCTTACAAATCGCATCGATATGTGCACTCCACTTCAGATTCCTATCGATGTGAACGCCGAGGAATTTAGTGGTGTCCTTCGAAGAGATGACTGTATCTAAATACCTTATTGTTATGCTACCCTGATCACAAGACGACAGAGTGAAGTGAATGCATTCCGTCTTGTTGACATTGATCATAATAGCATTAAAATGGCACCATTCTACGAAACTCTCCACCAGCAGCTCGCATAACTTTTGAAGCTCCTCAAGAGTCTCAGCAGTAATAGCTATGGAAGAGTCATCAGCGAACAGTATCAACCAGATTATTTTTGATGATAAATTGCGAATATTAGATTTTCTGTAGAATATTTTTTTCAAATTTGGTGGCAGATCGTTGATGAATAACAGAAATAGAAGTGGCCCCAAGACAGAACCCTGGGGTACTCCTAATTTACATTCATGTTCATTTGAGAACGAGTCGTGAACCCTGATTGAGGCAATTCTGTCCTCCAGATAACTACGAATCCAGTTCAAGAACACGCCTCTGAATCCAAGATTATAACATTTATCCAATATAAACTGGATAGCAAGACTATCAAACGCTTTAGACAAGTCAAAGAACAATCCATCAACATATTGACCATTATCAAGGCAACGATAGACGAACTCCACGAACTGCAATGCTCCAGTTTGAGTCGAGCGGCTGGTTCTGAAACCATGTTGTGCAGTATCAAGTATTTGAAATTTATCTAGGTACTTCATCATTCTATCGAACACTATTCTTTCAAAAACCTTGGAAAAGACACTTAAGATAGATATAGGTCTATAGTTCATGATATCGTGTACATCATCCTTTTTATGAATAGGAATGACGATTGCTTTTTTCAGAATACGAGGAAATACGCCTGTGCTAATTGACAGGTTAATAACATGAGCGAAATGTCGGCTGATATCGGTACCTATCATCTTCAGAATTCGTGCTGAGATGAAATCAACACTAGAACCTTTGTTGTTTTGAGTGATCTTATAACATCATGGATTTCATGCTCCAGGACTGGGTGGAAGAAAAAGGTTGTGTCTAACATACGTGACGTCGTACATGAGGATGACATTGAGTCTTTATAATAACTGTTGAGGGAAGATTCGGCAACTGTAGTGAAATGATTAGAGAAAATCTCAGCCAAATCCTTGGGATCGTTATGCGTAACATTATCAATAACCAGTGCAATAGAATTTTGTTCCATACGTTTTCGACCAGTCATAGTATTTACTAGATTCCACACAGTTCTATTTTTATTTACAGATTTATCAATAAGTTCACTGTGAAAATTGTATTTGGTTCTTAGGATTAAGGATTTATAATTGGATTTGGCTTTCTTATATAAATCATTAGAGGATTGAGTTTTATATTAGAATGTAACCAATGAAGATTTTGTAGGTCACATTTGGCCAAAACAATTTCTGGAGTAATCCAGTTTTTCTTCCTGTTATGAGTATAATTGGTACTACGCATAAGAGGGCAACAAATTTCAAAGATATGTTGAATGGTATCTACAAATGCCCCAAAACATTCATCAACATCAGAATCTATGTATAAGTCCTGAAAATTACATTGAGAAATACTCGATGCAAACTTATTAAGATTTTGATCGTTTAAATTTCTGACCATTCTCGATACAGTTTCGGCTTTTTTATGGAAGCTAATACATAGATCAAGTGAGAGGGCAAGGTGGTCACTGATATGGGCTTCATAAGTTTGTACATTACTATTTGATAATTCTGCATTGGTCAAAATATAATCAACCTTAGAAATTGATGTGTGACCTGTGATATTCGTGAATACTCTGGTAGGATTATCTGATGAGACTTTTAGATTATAGCAGTTCATTAAATCTACAAGTAACTTACGGTTTATACATTCTGTTTTAAAAAAATCAACGTTCAAATCACCACACAGGAATATAATGTCAGCTGAATTGCAACAAAAATTCAAAGCAAGCGATATCCTGTCCAGAAACACCTCGAAGGTACCAGAACATGGCCGATACACACTAATAATGCCCAAGCGGATATCACGAGCCATCACTATTGTTCCACTAATTTCACATTCCATTTCTTCTGAAAAGCGTGACACACATAAATTTTTCACTAGTAATCCAGCTTTAATGTAAACCATTGATCCACCGTGGGCTCTTGAGGGGCGGCAATATGAATCTGCAAGTAGGTATCCAGGGATGGTCATGGTATTTACACTCTCAGGACTGCACCAGTGCTCGGCAACACTTACAATATCTGGTTTCCTTTCAGATAGAAATATTTCGAGAACATCTAACTTATTTGAAATACATTGTACATTAAGTTGTAAAAGTTTCAATTTGTCTCCATTAACAGTGGGAAAACCAAAAGATGTTGTACCATCTATGTTGCAGGGCGATTCAATTGTCTCGGTTGAAAAAAACGGTGGACACTCGCTTTGTTTGGCCAGTTTGATCCATCCAGAGCTTTTTCATAGTCGGATGTAGCTATTAAAACTTTAAATGATGAATAGTTTTCGGGATACTTTGAAATGAGTTTTTCACATTTAACTGTTGGAAAATTACTACTTAGGAAGTTTTGTAGATCTTCAACTGTGGTCTCGGGCTTTAAATTGGACACATGCAATGCCTTGAATTTCTCTACTCCTTGGACGGATGAGCTGCCAGAATAACTACCAACAACCAGAGCACGATTCCGTTTATTAGTTTTACCCTTGCGGAAACTACCTTCCATTCCGTTTCTGCATTAGTATTAGTAATAGAAGAAACTTTGGGAATGTTGAAGGAATTCTCCTTTATTTCTCTTGAGAAATTAAAAATTAAGTGAATGTGTAGTGTCTTATTAAAGAGAAACATCTGTTTGATCTGAAATTTTTTAACGACCATCCTTTATTTTGAAAACTTACAGTACAAATAACATACATAAGACTACATAAAAATTGTTGCAAATGAGGAAGAACACAGTAGATGAACTACTTGAAATCTTCTGCGTATCTTAATGTTTTGATGATTGAAAGTTTTTATCTTTCAGACCTGGATGTAGAAATTATATAATAATTAGAGTTAATGGAATTTTGATTGCAGCTTTGAAAGATAACTGCAACAAACTTTGAACCTGCAGTTTAGTACGTGAATTTCCCGGTTCCTAATCATCATTTATTGTTCAATAAGAGTGCACAATTGGTATAGGTTTCATAAAGTGAATCACAAAATATTTCAACATCTTACGTTGGTAAAAATTTTGATTCGCAGTAAGTGTTGCCGTAAAAATGAATGAATGTTGATGAGTGTTTTGTTAACTGCATTTTTCTTATGCACTCCTGTTTAGGGTGAGCGAATTCGGTGTTTAAGTACGTCAACTAGGTAAAATATCACAGAGAAGTAAATTACTCACTCGATGTCTCTTTCAAGATTCAGTATAGAGATACAAAAATTTTCCAGATTTCTATCTCTGTTAACCCTTTGATCACACGAATGTTTTTCAATTGAATCACGATTTATTTCACATTTTGATATCTGAAAAATTGAGCCATTTCAAAACGAAATTAGTGGACTCATTTAGGTCCACTGAGTTTAAATATTGAAGGGATTTCCAAGGATAAATGCGATTATTCTTCAAAATCGGCAAGCAAGAACAAGGTGGAAGTGATTATGCTTCAGGAGACTCACACTGCGATGGAAAAACATCTCCGCGAAAGACGAAATATCGCAGGTTATGTACTTTTTGATTATCTCCTTAGTCCTATTTATGGCCTTGCTTGCTATGTAAAACCTTCATCATTCAGTCAGATTGAACTTGTACAGAAGGGTATATTGAGTGGTGTTTTCTATATTGCGTTTAATGTTTTTGATGTGTTTGTCGTTAATATTTATAAACCTCCTGGCGAAATCTGGCCCATCAATTTCGGTATAATTTTTCCCCACCCTGCTATCTATTGTGGTGACTTCAATCATCATCACAATCAATGGGGTTATAAAGAAAACGACAGGAGTGGTATTTCTTTAGTTGAATGGATGGAAACTAATGATTTCACAGCTCTACAAAAAAAATTTTTTTTATCGTTGCCCTGGATATCATCGCAAATTTTTATGTTTTCAAGTGCCCAGATTACGAATATATTCATGAAAATTCTCAATGTGCTCGTATTTTCATGATTTTTGCATTTCTTATATTTTGAACAATTATAAGCTTCTTAGAAATGAAATTTAATTTTCCAGTCATGATTAGGCTTCTGCGCAACTTTTTCGCGCATACAAATATCACCTGATCCCCACTCTCAGACCCCTTGCTCCACAGAACAGCTGAGATCTCAGTTATTTGACAATATTGAAGTACATATACACGTAAATCTGGATAAAGTGTCATGGATTCATATTTTGTTCCAATTACTGAAAGTCCATTCTTATATATTTGTCTTCTAGTCTAAAATATGAGTTCGTCACGAAGAAAGTGTAAATATTGTAGTGATTTATTTTGTTATATTTGCGGTGTTTATATACCAAAAAAACAAAAAAGAAATATCACAGACTTTGTCAAGGAGACTTATGTTTTGGTTTCAAAATGGACAAATTAGGTAAACCATGGGTTCCTAATAAAGTTTGTAAGTCCTGTGTTGAGTCTTTACGGTTGTGGAAAAAAGGTGAACATTCTGGATTAGACTTTGGTATTCCTATGATCTGGATGGAGCCTACGAATCATTTAGATGATTGTTACTTTTGCGTAGTAGATGTTAAAGGTTTTAATCGAAATCAAACGTGGAGATACCCAGACTTACAGTCTACGAAATGTCCGGTTCTACACAGTGAAAATCTCCCTCGGCCCATATACATTTCAAAAGTAATTCGCATGCCCTCAGAAACAATGATGTTACCAAATTCACAGAAATCGGGACCATCTACTAGTGGAAGTGAATGGGAAGGTGAAACATCTACGCCAAAGTTATTTTCTCAAAATGAACTCAGTGATTTAATACGTGATCTCAATTTATCAAAACAAGGATCAGAACTGTTAGCCTCAAGATTGAAAGAAAAAATTTATTGGCACCAACAGTAACAATTACAACATACAGAACGCGAGAAAAACAGTTATTACAATTTTTTAGTGAAAATGAAGGATTAGTGTATTGTAATGATATCGCGAAGCTGCTTATAGACATGGGTTTAAAAGAGTACAAATCTACTGAATGGCGCCTTTTTATTGATAGTTGCAAAAGAAGTTTAAAATGCGTCTTATTGCACAATGGAAATAAATTTGCATCAATTCCAATTGCCCATTCAACGAAACTCAAAGAAGAATATGAAAATGTAAAATTAGTTTTAGAGAAAATTAAATACTCTGAGCATCAATGGCCGATCTGTGTGGATTTAAAAATGGTTAATTTTTTACTTGGCCAACAAAGTGGATATACAAAATACCCTTGCTTTATTTGTATGTGGGATAGTAGATCAAAGCAACTTCATTGGGAACAAGATGTTTGGCCTGTAAGAAATTCTTTAACTGTCGGTAAAGCCAACGTAATAAGGGAGCCGCTGGTGAGCAGAGACAAAATCATACTTCCACCATTACATATTAAGTTAGGTATGATTAAGCAATTTGTAAAAGCGTTGAACAAAGACGGAAATTGTTTTAATTACATTTGCAGAAAATTTCCGAAGCTTAGTATGGAAAAATTGAAAGGTGGAATATTTGATGGTCCTCAAATACGGCAATTGATGAAAGACTCAGATTTTATCAAAGTTATGACTGTTCCGGAAAGTAAAGCTTGGAAAAGTTTTGTGTTGGTTGTCGAAAATTTCCTAGGTAACCATAAAGCAGCAAATTATGAAGAAATTGTGCAAAATATGCTGACAAACTTTCAGACTTTAGGAGCAAATATGAGTATTAAGTTACACTATCTCCGCAATCATCTAGATAAATTTCCGGATAATTTAGGAAATTATAGTGAGGAACAGGGGAGAGCGGTTTCATCAAGATCTAAAAGTGATGGAAGAAAGGTATCAAGGTCGATGGGATTGTCACATGATGGCAGATTACTGCTGGTCTTTGAAAAGAGATTGTCCCCTGAAAAATTATAGAAGAAAAGCTCATAAAAGGCGTTTTATGGAAATATGAAATATATTTTCGACATTTTCCCTTTATTTACTTCGATGTATCCGAATTTCTCAAAACATAACTGACATTATAAATATATCTGTTATTTTGTTTCTTGTTTTACGATTTTTGTTATGTAAAATGAAAATAAAGATTTAAAAAGAAATCAGAGCAAATCCTACAAAATCATTGATAGTTTCACGAATTGTGTGCATAAATAGACCCAAAATCATTTTCATATCTAGGGCAACAAAACCATTGTAGACCAGTGTTTTCAACTTGTATTCGATGCGAAGGCAAAGGACACTTTTCATTATGCCACATGGAATCGCGACTATAACCTGATCTTTGTCTGGTCTCTAACGACTCTGAATTGTTTCCTCTTCCTGTTCGTCATAAAGTACTTTCAGATTTTCCTCACAGTCAACACAGGCCAGTTATTATTTCGTTAGGTTTTCAATTTACATTTGCAGATTCATTAGAAAAACCAAAATGAAATTTCAAAAAAGCTCGTTGGAATGATTTCACTAAACAGGTAGATAGTGATTTGAGATGGGTTCCCCCCTTGGGTAGAAATTATTTCCGGTTTATAGGAGTTGTCAAAAATGCTGCTAAAAAACATATTTCCAGAGGCTTTCGAAATGATTATATACCTGGGTGGTCAGAGGAATTAAATGTTATTTATAAGAATTATCAGCAAAATCCTTCCAGAGGGAAAGCCGATGTACTCCTTAGTTCTTTGAATGATAGCAGAGAGAATAAATGGAATGAGTTGATGAATGGTATGAATTTTCGTCATTCTAGTAGAAGTTCCTGGGATTTGTTGAGGAAATTAGGCAATGCTGATCCCGTTTAAAAAACTACGTCAAATATGAATCCGAATTCTTTAGCATCTAGGCTTGTTAATGTCTCCAAAAGTGTGAAGATTAGTAGATATGACAGGAATAGAATGAAACGAAACTTACATAAAAGGAGGAGGGATGCTATCACGGTTGAGGATTTATCGAATCCTTCTGAGGAAGAAGAGCTCAAATCTGCAATAAAATCTACTCAAGTTCGTAAAGATTGATGGCATTTTCCCTGAATTTTTTAAACATCTAGGAAATAACGCTAAAAAGCGGTTACAATCCTTTTACAATGACATACTCAGCTCAGGTAGTATTCCCGTTGAATTTAGAAAGGCTAAAGCTATTGTCATTCTCAAATCTGGAAAAAATCCAGAACTTCCTAGTAGTTATCGACCAATCAGCTTACTTTCTGTTTCTTTCAAAATTTTAGAAAGACTTCTTTATCAGAGGTTAGAACCAATCATTGACAGAGCTCTGTCCACTTCTAAGGGAGGTTTTCGTAAAAACTGGAATTGTTCTGATCAGGTTTTAGGTTTATCCACTTTCATTGAGACAGGATTTCAGGGTAAACTCAAAATAGGCCCTGTATTTGTAGATCTCTCTTCGGCATATGACTCAGGTTGGAAAGATGATTTAGTTCATAAACTCTTTGAAGTAGTTCAATGTGGAAAAATTGTGAGATTGATTGAAAATATGTTATCTGATAGAAGACTTCGAGTTTTTAGCGGTGAGAAAAGCAGTATATTTCACACTCTAAATGATGGCCTACCTCAGGGATCTGTTCTTGCACCTCTTCTATTCAATTTATATATGTCTGACATCCCTGAAACTTCCTCTACGAAGTTTATTTATGCTGATGATATTGCTTTGGTTTTTCGACACTATGACTTCGAAACAATTGAGCAAATACTGACTTCTGATTTAGAAATTCTGAACATTTTCTTCAAAAAATGGCGTTTATGTCCAAATCCTGCGAAAACTGAGGTTAGATTTCTTGTTTTCATCTGAATAATCATGAGAAGGATAGGCAATTAAGAGTATTCTTCAATCAATCACTATTAAGTCATAATTTCACTCCAACATATCTTGGTGTAAAGCTTGATCGTTCTTTGACTTTCAAATTTCATATTGATAAATTATGTCAGAAGTTGAAAACAAGAAACAATATACTACATAAACTAGCTGGATCTAATTGGGTCGCCGGTGTCTCTACTTTGCGAACTACTGCTTTAGCTTTAGTATATTCAGCAGCAGAATATTGCTGTCAGGTGTGGTTGAATAGTGCGCATGTCATTTCCTTCCCATATTCGCAGGAAACTAGCTTTTAAATCATCTTGGGATAAGTATCACTCATTTCCAGAAGTTTTTCCGATAATACACGATCTTCAAAATCCACCTAACCTGAGATTGAAATCTAGGAAACCTATTTGGTCGATTGACTTTTTGCGTGCACAGGTGAAGTCTGTTGATCTTTGGAAAATTGAATGGCAGGAAGTTGATGTTTTCAATAGAGTTCTCATAGAGGATCCTTCCAAAAGGGTTGCAGGTTTCGATATAAGTAGGAAAAATTGGTGTACATTAAATCGTCTAAGGACAGGACACGGTCGTAATAATAATATGTTGTTTAAATGGAATACTGTAGAAAGTCCGGCAATGGAATGTGGCGCAGATGAAGAAACAATAAGACATTTAGTCCTCGATTGTCCTATTTACCATTTTACGGGTGGTTTTCAAGAAATTCATTCCGTTTCAGATAATTTCATTAACTGGGTAGAGAACTTTAAGTCTATTTAGGAGATTAGTTTTTGAATCTTGAGGTGATCATGGGCTACATCCCCGAATGGTATATGAGATGTTCCCTGTTGAAAAACAGCGGAGCATTAGTAAAGTTCTTTGATAAGGCTAGAACTGCTCCCCCTTAGTGTTTTTTTTCTCATGGTGTATGTTGATAAGGAATGGGCTACACCCATGTAGGGCTTCATTCCCAAAATGTGTATGAGATGTTTCCTGTTGAAAAACAGAGGAGCATTAGTTAAGTTCTTAGAGTCAAGTGAGTTTAGACATATAAGAGTTAGGTATGTTTTGATGAAATATTTTTCTGCTGGTTTTCTTTTTCCATTGTTACAGATTTTTCCTGTCCCAATCCCCTTCCTTTTCACCCTTGTCTTCGTGAAGAAGTCCTGGAAATCATGGAGTGCAAGATGACAATGACAGAATGAAGCTACTAAGCAGAAAAATTTTTGGTGCTCTTTTTGTACACACGACACTAACACAACATAAACAGACAGATTGCTAGTGCAATAGCGACAGGGAAACGAGTTTTTTTCACAGGTTTTTTCACTCGATCATTGAATCATACGCAAGATAGTATGGTTCCCCTGTTACATTTCTTGTGCTCACACTTTAGGGGCAATCGTAGGAGGCATGATGCGAGTTTAGATGCCTGATTAAGGATACGGACAGGGTTTGTTTTTTCTGCTGGTATTCTATTTATTCGCTTGTTTTTTACGATTGTGTTTTTCTGACACACACCAAAATTATAGCTATAAGCACTTATTGTAAATACAATTATTAGAATTTTTGTAAATCCTTCTCACTCTTCTCAGTTATACGATTTATAATTCATTATCTGGCGCTGAAGGTCGATGTTCGATGTTTCTCAGAAACATCAATGTCCAATATCGATATTAGTAAAACTTAAAATCGATGCTGGTACATCGACCTTGACCACCCGAACATTGATGTTTTCAGATCATCGATGATAAAGTCCCATCCTTAGTTCTAAGCACACGGTGACATTATAGATTACAGATCTCCAACGGGATCTGAGATAACAAACTTCACACCGTAATTGTTATTCAATTTTTACTGCAAAATGCTCGCCTTCTTCTTGTATAATACTCTTGGGTGTAGAACCAGAAGTGTTCCTGGAGTGGGAATGATTTAGCTAAGCTCAGCAGATAATGACGTGTAATGCCCCAAACTAAAGTTAACAAATATTCACAAACCACTGTATGATTTTTCCAAGAATTGACCGCAGCCACGTGAACCATGTGCGTGAAAAGAGACCACCACAACTTTTTCCCCGAATAAATATTCTGTAGTTGTTGATACTTTGATTCGAGAAATGAAGAGAATAGGCTGCGGAACATCAATCTTTTGCTTTCTAATTGAAGACGATCTTTTAGCTTCTACGATTGGATCAACCGAATCGTAATTTGTTCCCATTGTCACATATTGTTGCCTTTCCATCTGACTACTATCTATTTGTTTGTTTTGTTTTGTTATTCCTTTAACGTGCTCTATTTCGGCCAATGACACACCAGGGAATTCTGTCACCTCACTAACCCGAGAATTTCTCCGAACCCCTCTCTTGTCGACGGAAGGAATCTTTAATGTCCAACACATCTCCATTAGACAGGACCGACGGCTTTACATCTTCTCCGAAAGATGGATACTCAAGCGATTACCAGAATCCGAAAAATCGCACCGACTTTGTGGGGATTGAACCCAGGTAACTCTGCGCAGGAGACGAACATCATATCCCATACACCACCGAGCCGGCTATTTAGAGATATTTCAATTGAAAATTGTTTTCTCGCGGAGTAGGTGTTTTTTTCTCGACCTGAGTAGCTTGTATTCCCTCATCTTGGCTTGGTACAAGCCTGAATCCGTCTATTTGTTGAGTTGTAAATGCATAGAAAAGACTGATGTTCTTCATTTTTCATTTAGGGAACTGATGATAAAGTACACTTTTCGAAGCGATTATCCCTAATGGTCCCTGAAATCTTTTTCACTCAATGTTTTGAAAGGTCGAGGCTGGTGAAGTGATTATCACGAAATATAATGTAATCTGACGAATCAGATACACATTATAATACACACAACCAAATTTATATTGGATCACTCGGTATTTGACATTATTGATTGTTTTTAACCATGGATCTTTGACTACTTGTGAAGAATGAAGTTTTTTGTAGTAAAAAAACTGGATAGTATGATAAGAAATGTTGAATTATCACCACATGTTCGGGATAACTCAGTCGTCACTGAGATTTGAAACATTGAATTTTCAAATTTGAAAAAGCCTATAGTTATAATTGAAAATGCCTCACGTTGGATTGTCCGATGTGCAGAGGGGTCGAATAATTGCTCTCGTTGAAGAACGGGTGACACAGAGGGCTATATCGGCCACAATGGGGGATCACAGGGGGTGATTTCAAAAACCTACGCCCGATACGTGGAGCTACAATCTCAGCAAAATAGACCTAGAAGAAGTCGTAGGAAGATCACTTCTGAAGAACAAGACCGCTTTTTGTGCCGAATTGCAAGAAGAGACCCTAGTGTGTCGCACCCCATACTCCAAAGGCAATTTCTGGAAGCAACAGGCATCAGTGTATCAGTTGAAACAATGCGTCAAAGACTTCGTTCAAGGGGTTTATACAGCAGAAGGCCCCTAAGAGTTCCAGAGCTAACTAGACAACAAAAATTAAAAGACTTAATTGGTGTATCGAGCTTCAAAATTGGAATATTGAGAATTGGCGAAATGTTCTTTTTTTGGATGAGACCAAAATTGGTGTTCGGTCAGATGACCGCCGGATACGGGTTTTTAGGGGGTCGTGGAAGACGAGCTAGACTCCGAGCAGCAAAACAAATTCCGAAATACCAAGGGGGCAGTGTGATGTTTTGGGGTGGCATTATGCTGGGAGGCAAAACAGATTTGACTTCGTTTCCTGCGATTGTAACGGCTAGAAATTACGTGGACCTAGTGCTGGAACCCTTGGTGAGACTTTCGAGAGGCGCCCAAGGTGAGAATTTAACTTTTATGTAAAATAATGCTGCACCGCATACCAGCAACCTCTCGCGACATTATCTTAAAACAGATGGGATTGCTATTTTGGACTGGCCAGCTTGATCTTTGGACTGGCCAGCTTGATCTCCAGATCTAAATCCTATTGAACATTCATGGGGTAATCTCAAGAGGAAAATCAGATCGCGCCAGGATAATCCAAAAACCCCACAACAGCTCATCCAAGCCGCCACAGAAGAGTGGCAGAATATCACCCAGAGGAGATCGAAAACCTAATCCAAAGCATGCCTAAATGGATTCAGGCTTGTATCAGGGCAAGAGGAGGTAATATAAGCTACTGAGGTCGAGAAAAACACCTACTCCGTGAGAAAACAATTTTCAATTTTTTTACTACATGCGGAAAGATTCTCTTATTTTCATTTATTTGTTTCTTTCTTAAAATAAACCTTAAAATATTTTTTTTCCAATTGAAATATCTCAAAAAGGATCAATTCTAACAATCCTTCGAAATTTTCAAAATCCCTGAAGTAATATTCAAAATATCGGGTGGGTTCCATATAAATTTGATTGTGTGTAGTTCCAAACCGACTTGAACGTTTCATCACATTTTCTTCGCTACCAGTAGATGGTTTTGCACCACAATAGGTTTCAAATTGGTAATAACATCCAGTCTTCGGAGCAAAATCACACAGGCTTTCCTCTAATAATCTGTTTTGCAGAATGATAACCAAGATATTTGATCATACCTCAAAGGATGTTTAAGCGTGGCACTGCATGTCCTCAGAATACTTTTCATAAGATGGTACGCAACCACTGAGTGCTAATCGCAAGCATGATGACATATGATCGTCAGTTAGTCGAATGCGATATTTTGACTTAGTTATCTTCATTTCAGAAAATGCAGACTTGCACAAGTAAGTTGAACCAAACATTGACGTCAAGTGAAGGGCGATTTGCCTTAGATTCGGATATTTATCTACAGATATAAAAACACCAGAAATTTGTATCAGACGCTGTAGCTTTGAGATGTATATCTGATATAATCTGCACCAAGTCATTTTCAACAGAACATGAGTTCATATTAAACTGACTTGCTATTTCAGTAGCTAATTCCTCAATGTTTTTACATGAAAAAGGATAAGTCATAAATGATGTTATATTTGCCAATTTACTGCAATCATAAAAACGGATTTTCAATTGTCCCCAAATATTTGATAATTCAGCCTCGTACGTATCATGATTCAACTAAGGAACCCTTGCTTTCAAAGACGGAAAATGTTTCAGATACTTTCTTTTCAGTTGATCTATTATAAGTTACAATTTATTTTTGGATGCGCTTACTAAGCTAATCTTCTCAATCATAGTTTTTCCTTTACCTTGAAGCTCCAAGTTAATGGTGTTAATGTGCATTGTGATGTCAGTCAAAAATGCCAAATCAGTCGGCCATTTTTCGTTTTTCAACATCTGAGTATCATCACGTCTTTCGTCTAGAAAAGCTGTTATTTCGGGCAATAATTCTTGAAACCTTTCTAGGAATTTTCCGCGACTCAACCACCAGATGTCCGTGTGAAGAACTAAATCAGTCAGTTCAGCTGACTCCCTATCTTCCAACTGCAACTTTAAGAGCCGCCGTTGAAAGCTGCGTGCATGGATGGAATTCACAATTTTTGTTACAATGCCCATAATTTCCTCCGTGTTTAAAACTTTTGAATACAAAACTTGTTGATGTATAATGCAATGGAATGAAAAAAATGAAGGGAAATCTTCGTTAGCTCGACACAATGCCACAAAACTGTTTTTGTTTCCAGTCATTGCTGATGCTCCATCGGTTGTGATGCACACTAATTTATATATTGGTAGCTTGTAGTTTTTACAAAATTGAAGAAAACGTAATATATATCTTCGCCACGGGTCTTCCCCTTCAGAGGAAAGATTGTCAAAAATTCTTCCTTAGCCAACATGTCATTGAATAGCATCCGAATAAAAATACACAGCTGGGTAGTGTCTGTCATATCGGTGAATTCGTCGAACTGTAAAGAAAAGTATGTACATTTAATGATATCATGTTTTAGTTCATCTGCCATGTCCTGACTCATGACTTCAATACGCCTTGTGACATTCGGACGAGATAACTGAAGTTCTCTAATAGCAGACATGATTTCTGTTTTATTTTTAAAATCATAGCGCGTGAGACATAAAGTCTCACCCGCTTCAATAAATGCTTCCTTCACAAACGATCCATCTTCGAATGGTTTCTTGGGTTTCGCCAATATAAGAGATATTTTAAATCACGCGTTTGTAGCAGCTTCTGATTGTTTGGCTGGTCTTGTAAACATGGTCACGTACTTTTCGTTTTCTCAATTCACTCTGTGACGGAAAATACTTTTCATAGTTTTATGAACCGCTTCTCTAAGTTACCACGCTTAGGTACTGTAACTGACGCACGACAAATAAGACAAATGCACTTATCCTTCATCTTAAAAAAAATTTTCCAATCGTTATTAAAATGATACGTTTTAGATTTCTTCGCTGCACTCATTTTGTACTATTTAATAATAAACTTTGTATCGACGTAGTATTTCTTTCAAGTTACAATCCAGAATGACTCCAATTTCTACAGGCGCAACATTTGTATCGGCGTGAACGAAAGTCTCGAATGTTCCCGTCAAACGTTTCGCCCGAAATTTCTAGAAAAACAGCAAGAATAAAAAACGCGGCTTTTCTTTGACAAGTACCGCGCGTTCCTTTGAAGTGTTATTTCACTACGCAATAAATTTCTGTAGTTTAGTTACCTACTTATTAAAATTTTTTTTTTCGAGATTTATTCAAAAAGCACTCGCGATTTGAGCACCTCTGCTCTACAGTATGCCTCCATTGTTCTGGTGAAACATGCGGCAACATCATGGAAATATCAAAGTTAAAGGAAGAAAATGAATTCGAAGATGAATTTCCAACTTGACTTCAATTTTAACTCCGGTCATTCCCCAAACCTTCACATTCGACGGTGAGTTACATTCTGAGCCACAGCCTGGACCATCGAAGAAAAGTAGAATAGAATAACTAGCTAATAATTGATTGAAAATATGATTATATCATCGACCAGATGTCTGTAGAGTAGGCTTACTGGGGATACCATGTAAAAGAATCGCCTACTTCATGGTTGGCTGGTAAAAGAGTTAGGTCGTAGTTGTAGGTAGGGATTTAACAAAAATTTTTGAGAATGTATTTACAATAAAAAAAGATCATAAAACTAAGTTAAACATTTCGTTTTGACCGGATTCTCATGAGCATTGACGAACCCGGTCAACTTTGGAGCGCTGTTACAGCGTTTTGAATGAATGCAAGTGAAAAAAATTGAAGAGAAAAATTTTTCTCAAAAGACCCTCTACAAAATTGGTCTGACGTAATTTTTCTGTGAAGTGTATAAAAAAAAAGTTATAGAGCAAAAAAAAATGATTATAGAAATTTGCTCACTTTTTTTGCTTATAACTTCTTTGATTTTGAATTTAGGGCAAACAGTTTTATTAGCATATTTGTAGGCAAAGCGATTTGTTACAAATTATGTGCCTACAAATTTTTTGAAGGATGTATTGTTTCCGAGATATCGCGAAAAAGGTGTTTTTACCCCACTCAAGATGGCGGTCGGGGGACAAGGGTGCCAACAAACTTCTAATGATCCCCCCACATGTCCCAAAAATAAAATTGCGTCCTCTAAAAAAAGCAAAGTTTATGTAAGATTTCAATGGACAATACCAATTTTCAGTTCTATGTGAACTTTCAAGAATTTAAATGTCTATTTTGACAAAATTGAACCTTATTCACTAATTCAATACGTTCATAAAATTTCATCGCAATTTATTCTTTTACAGCTGAGTTAAAATAAAAATAAACCATAATGCAATCGACGGAGCAACAAGTAACGGTTCAAACAACGTTGATCTTCGCTGTCCTAAATAGTCTTCACCAATTTCTTTATGTATTTCTCAGATACACTCAGTTGAGTGTAGGACTCTGTAAAGAATTTGTAAGCATGGGTTTTGGCAGTTCTAAGTGTTTATCAACTGCTAGATTGGATGGCAAAGTCGCTATAATAACTGGTTGCAATACAGGGATTGGAAAAGTTACAGCCAAAGATTTTTTCCAGAGAGGTATGTAATTACAAATTCTGTGAAATGCTTTATTCTACGTACAACTAAAGAATTCAACTTTTGAAATGAAGTAATATTCTATCATTTTATTATATTTTTGATAGTGGAGACTGCTGTTACAGGTATAATACACTTCGCCAAGAAATTATCGCCCAATTTCAATATTTCAAATTTTTTTTTCGGTTGGTTGAAAACTGATTAATACATGTTTTTTCGTAAATGTCCGGACTTATGTCAAGAAAATTTGTTTTTACTTCAATAATCTTAAATAAATAATTAAAATAATAATACAGTGGCAAGTGCGGAACACCTGTGATCGGTTGCATCCTGAAATCCAACTCATAAAACTCAAAAACTTGCCGAAATAGCTCCACCAGGGACTCATAATCAGTCTCAAAACTCTAAAGTGCAAAGTCAAGTGAACGCAAAAAGTTATCGAGGACTAAATGTCTTATTGTTTCTTCAGCTGAGCCACATTCACATGCCGGACTTTCTACAGTATTTCATTTGAACAACATATTATTACTACGACCATGTCCTGTCCTGAGACGATTTAATGTACACCAATTTTTCCTACTTATATCGAAACCTGCAACCCTTTTGGAAGAATCCTCTATGAGAACTTTATTGAAAACGTCAACTTCCTGCCATTCAGTTTTCCAAAGATCAACAGCCTTCACCCGTGCACGCAAAAAGTCAATCGACCAAATAGGTTTCCTAGATTTCATCCTTAGGTTAGGTGGATTTTGAAGATCGTGTATTATCGGAAAAACTTCTGGAAATGAGTGATACTTATCCCAAGATCATTTAAGAGCTAATTTCCTGCGAATATGAGAAGGAACTATATTACAAATAACCGGAAGCCATGGGGTAGCAGTTGAACTGATACATCGACTTATAACTTATATATTATATATTAATAAATAATTAATAATATTTATATTCTTTAAAATTCAATTAAAATTTTTCTATAATCTATTATTAATCAATCATTAAAAATAATAAATTATTATAAAAGTAAAATTTTAATAATGAAGTTCACCTTCCTGGGGAAAAGCACTCTAATAATTCATTCTCTTTATCAATTAGAGACAATATATTATTCTAAAATGTTATTTATTAGATTATTATGGTATATTTAACTATAAGATATGATTTTAGATAAATTTTACAGAAAAGTTGAAAATATATTAGACTTGAATTTTAGGTAAAATAAAGTTAATAAATGTTCCTATAAATTCTAAAACACTTTTGTGTGAATTGGAATTTTTTTTAAATTAGAAAAAATTGAAAATTAAAAAAAGAATATAATTTGGGAGAGAGATTTTTAAAGAACGATTTTTTAAGAATAAAAAAAATATTTTTGTGGATTTTTCTTAGTTAAAAAAAAAAAATCAGTAAATCGAACTAAGACGATTTTTTTTTATTTTTGTTTAGGTTTAATGTTAGTGGGAAATTGTTAGTACTAATACCTTGATTTTTCTATAAATTTTTATTTTGAAAGAAATATTTTATTCTGAAAACTTTAAAGTAAAATTTTTAGTGTAAAATTATTTTCAACCTTGAATTTGTTAACCTAAAATAAATTAAAATAACTTAATTTCTTAGGTTTCTGAAATAAATATAAAATAATATTAGATATATATATATATATATATATATATATATATATATATATATATATATATATATATATATATATATATATATATATAGGGTTTTACCCCGACGAGTTGCCCATATATTCATGCAATCAAACAACTGATTTCATGAAAAATATAAATCCACCACCCGGTAATTAATACCATTGCCAGGCAATGATTATAATCAAAACATATCCTGGAATAATTATATATTAGGATAACGTTAAATGTTATGAGAATATATCAATCTACCAGAATATATACATACTATAGCATCATCAGACAATGATATCAATGTACCAACGAGTAGTGTCAGAGGCTTTCTCCCCGGAAAAATCCAGTGTACGGACCTTAGTCAAGTAACACTGAATGTTACTCATTAATAGTTTCCTTTATGTGAAGTGGTGAACGATCGAATAGAATACTGCTCTGAATATAAATATGACAAAATTGTCAGTTAATTATATTACATTCATATAAACAAATAAATAAAATATGAAATGAGATTTTGAGCAGTATAAACTAAAGAGAAAACCTATGACTCTACCTCATTATTATTTTCGGAAAGAAACCTACGAAGAACATTACAAGATTTGATGACTGTTATCTTTTGTAACTGTTCAAACAAATTTTTCTTCAGACCCAAAATCTCAATATTTTTGTGAAGATTTCTAGGAATAACACCTGTTGTGGAAATAATAATCGGTAGGTATATTTTCTTCATTTTCCACATTTTTTAATCTCGTCGCCAAGCATCATATATTTAGAAATTTTTCATTGTATTTATTTTGTATATTATGTGTGTCAGGTATAGCAATATCAATTATATATGTTATTTGATTTTGTTTATCATTAAGAATGATATCTGGTCTATTGTGTTTTACAGCTCTGTTGCAAAGAATTGTTTTATCAAAATGAAGTTTATATTTGTCATTTTCACAAATAATCTCAGGTTCATATTTGTGAAATTTCTTTCTTTTGGGAATTAGGTCATGTTTAATTCCTAGTTTAAAATGAATAATATTAGCGACTAAATAATCTGTTGAAGCAAGGACTGAGCAAGATGATAATATATGAAAAACTGTTTCTGAAGAACAGAAACATCTACGGCAAGAATCATCTATATTTCGTTTGATGATGTGTTTTTATAATTCCTCGTGAAAACAACCTGATCCTGGATCGCAATTGCCAAGCCTTCTGTTTCAGCAAACAATTCTCCAGATACTAACCATTTATTCGATGCGATTTCATTAATATAATCATTTTTCAATTCTTTAGGTGCTTTCCGTGTAATTCCTTCTGCATCCAACTTTCTCTTTAGAATTATCATCAAATATATCAAAATCTACCTTTTGCATTGTCAAGTTCAGAGGTGTAAGATTATAATCTGAAGCAACAACAATATCATGTAATTTAGACATTCTCTGTTTATCATGAAAATGGGAACGTAGATGAAAAATCTGTTTACTATGAAGATTATTTAAATCAGTTAATCCACGACCTCCAAGATGTCTAGGTAGTGTAACTCTCTGAACAGCTGACTTTGGGTGGTGCTTATGATATTTACAGAGCATTTTCCTCGTTCGACATTGTAATTCATTTAGATCAGTTTTAGACCATTTAATAATTCCAAAAGAAGATGTAAGAATAGGAACTGCATAGGAGTTGATAGCTCTGAAAAGGTTTTTACTAGTTAAATGACTCTTGATGATAATTCTAAGTCTTTTGTAATATGAACTTCTAATATTTTCTTTAGTGCTGCTATGGTTAATTGTCTTCTCTTGACAAAATCCAAGATATTTATATGTATCTCCTTGATGCATTGGCTCGATTTCTATATATATATATATATATATATATATATATATATATATATATATATATATATATATATATATATATATATATATATATATATATATATATATATTCAGTTCCTGTTCATGTTTCATTAAGTAAAATAAGATATTTGCGTTTTCGAATTTTATATTCTCTCTTCTACTCTTACCCATGATATTGCTGGAAAAATAATAGTTAGCTGAAAAGTTGATAAACCATTTAAAAGCCAGCCAGTTGTAGTAGTTTTTACCAAAAAAAAATAGCTACTTATCGATCAGTTTTCAGTGGTACAGCTAACAAGAAAATACCACTAATTTTGTTCATTTCACAATTTTTTCATTCAGCCTTTTACAACACCCGGTATACAAATTTTTTTTACCATAAGTACTCACCTTTCTTATAGCAAATTCAATGCTCTTTCCGATGGTATGGTCAGATTTGATGTACATGTAAGAGTAACAGAGATATTCTTGTTTTTATAGAGAGAAGCAGAAAATTTTGTAAAATCAAGAAGTGTTAAATAATTCGATAAATATCAACTTTTCGAAAAAATGTTATAGGACATTTTTGCTGCAAATGACTTGTACCATCACTTACTGAAGCACCTTTTATAGTAGACACCTGTATATATATATATATATATATATATATATATATATATATATATATATATATATATATATATATATATATATATATATATATATATATATATATATACCTTAACCTAAACAAAAATAAAAGAAAATCGTCTTAATTCGATTTACTGATTTTTGTAATTAAAAAAATCCAAAGAAATATTTTTTTTATTCAAGAAAAATCGTTTTTAAAAAATCTCTCTTTCTTCCAAATTATATTCTTTTTTCTTTAATTTCATCTTTTTTAAATTCAATTTTTTTTCAAATTTAAAAAAATTTCTTCAACAAAAATTATTCAATGTTCACAAAATCATTTAATAATTTATAGGAACATTTATCAAGCAATTATATTTATCAATGAAAATTTCATAGCTTACGCCAATTGTCTTTTCAGGGGCAAGAGTAATTATGGCTTGCAGGAACTTGAAAGCGGCAGATGAAGCATTGGAAGAAATAAAGAAGCAGAGCGAAAATTGCGAAAATTGTGGTGAAATACGGACTACAGAATTGGATCTTTCAAGCTTAGAATCGGTGAGAAAATGTGCCAGAAATATATTGAAAGATGAAAGACAGATAAATTTGTTGATCAATAACGCCGGAGTTATGAATTGTCCATATACAAAGACGAAGGATGGTTTTGAATTACAATTTGGAACAAATCATTTGGGTCATTTTCTTTTTACATTGTTACTGTTGCCCGAAATCATACGAAGTACGCCTGCGCGGATTGTGAACTTATCTTCTGTGGCTCATTTAGGTGAGTTTATCTACATGATTCTACAGGGTGGCGCATGCGAATCCAGAATATTTTGAATTGGTTAGTATTCATGTGGTTGGAAAGGGGGGACGGCCATGCGGCTGGTAACATTCCATTCCATATTATGATTATTATTATATAGTATGATAATAAAAAATTAAACTATGTATTATACATTTGAATTGTGGAGGCCGTTACTTGATGTAGATCCATGATATAAATGAGATAAAAAACACAAGGTTTAACTTTAATCTACACTTTATTTGTAAAAATTCGACGACGTTTCGCTGACACAGCAGCTTTATCAAGAATGAAAAACAGAATGAAGAGTATGGTATTATAAACAAATCGTAGAACAAATTGGATGAATAACAGGAAAATCCACACCGAGCCATTGTACAGTTAGTAGGAAAGGTAATAAAAACTAATTAAACAAGTTAAGTAGGGGTGAATAATTCACATCTACCTGTTCATTCAAAAGCTTGTCCGAATGTTTGTATCTATTTATTTCTAATGCTTCTAGGAGATCTAATTTTGAACTTTTTGATTTTATATGTAATATGTCAAAGTTTTTATTGAATGAATGGTTTTCTTTTATTAGGTGGTTTGAATAATTTGAATCAGATTTATTTTTATCGAAGCTACGTTTATGTTCAGATGTTCTTATGCCAAAACTCCTATAGGTCCTACTGATATAAATTTTATCACAAGAACCGCAATTGAGTTTATAGATTCCTGATTTACTTGGTTTTTCAACACGAGATTTATTATTTTTAATATCTGTTGGACGTTTGCATTGAACAAAATTATTTTTCTTTCAACAACATCTATTACAGTAGTGAAAATGGTTTGATCATGGTAAATCCTTTGAGTCCACTTTTAGCAGAGATTTTTATGAATAATATTGAACAGAAAATTCATACACATCCACTAATTTCCAAATTTCTTTATATGTATAGATATGTTGACGACATCTTAGTATGTTTCATTGGAACTACTCGTCAATTAGACTTATTTCTTAATTTCATTAAATCCATCCATTTGAACATTAAATTCACGATAGAAATTGAACAGAATGATTCCATTAATTTTTGGACTTAAAATCACTAAACAAAATAATAAGCATGTTTTTCGGTCTTTCGTAAACCAACACATACTGATACAATTATACATAACTACTCATTACATCCAATTCAACACAAAGTTGCAGCTTTAAACAGCATAGTACATCGGTTACTCAATTTACCTTTATCAGTAGAAGATTATAATAAAGAGTTAAACATCATCAAACAGATAGCCATTAATAATTCATATAATACGGATATAATAGATCTAATCATTCGTAAAAAACTGTATCAGAAAGCAATAAATGAAGTATATCCTATTCATAAAGACTATAAAATATTCAACAGTTTAACATTCTGCGGTTCTGCAAGTACAAATATTAAATCCTTTCTCGTCAAACAAAATCTTAATATAACTTTCAAAACTTCTAATAACTTAGGTCAACATATTAAAAATAATAAATCTCTTGTTGAAAAATCAAGTAAATCAGGAATCTATAAACTCAATTGCGGTTCTTGTGATAAAATTTATATCGGTAGGACCTATAGGAGTTTTGGCATAAGAACATCTGAACATAAACGTAGCTTCGATAAAAATAAATCTGATTCAAATTATTCAAACCACCTAACAAAAGAAAACCATTCATTCAATAAAAACTTTGACATATTATATATAAAATCAAAAAGTTCAAAATTAGATCTCCTAGAAGCATTAGAAATAAATAGATACAAACATTCGGACAAGCTTTTGAATGAACAGGTAGATGTGAATTATTCACCCTACTTAACTTGTTTAATTAGTTTTATTACCTTTCATACTAACTGTACAATGGCTCGGTGTGGATTTTCCTGTTATTCATCCAACTTGTTTTACGATTTGTTTATAATACCATACTCTTCATTCTGTTTTTCATTCTTGATAAAGCTGCTGTGTCAGCGAAACGTCGTCGAATTTTTACAAATAAAGTGTAGATTAAAGTTAAACCTTGTGTTTTTTATCTCATTTATATGTATTATACTATCACAAGAGATTTATTGAAAATCAGGATTGCAATTTCGCTCTCTCGACCATCTTTATCTGACAACAAGTACTGAACTAAAGTTGAAAATACACACACCACAAAAATTGTCGCATCACCTGGTATTCTGAATTCTACAATCGATAGAACAGCTCGATCGCAGTTTCTTTGTCGACATATGTTTTAGCACATATGAGGGAAAAAAATTTATTTATGTAGTAACATTTGTTTCCATATGAACTCAAACACGTCTGAAACAAGAATGAGTTTATTTGACTATCAGTATTCATTCAATTTCTTTTCAGTTTTCATGCTAAATTAATGTAAGTTTTCTGTGTTTCTTGTTGACTTTCGTATCTTGAATTTATTGTAATGGTTGCTGAATGTCCTGGATGCTATTTAAGTGATAATGAACAGGATAGAATTGTAACACTCCTAGAGGAGGGGCGAAACCAACGTTACGTCGCTACCTTGTTGAATGTTAACCAAAGCACTATTTCAAGAGCAATTAATCGGTACCACGAAACAGGGGAATATGGAAGAAGGGCCGGACAAGGACAATATTTGCTAGTTCACAAAATAAGGATGAAATGAAATCATCGGAGACTAGTGAAATGAATCGCTTATTTGAAATCAAAAACCTATTTGGAAGAGCCTACAAGCTAAGAATGGTGCTTAGTAATGATTCACACTTATTATAATTTCCATACCAAACATCTCAATATCACACTAGACTTCTCATTGGCTTTCTGCAAAAATAAGCTGGATCCTCTTGGGATGCCGATATGACACTTTTGGAACTGCTACTTTTGATCTGGTCTGACTCTGACTACTGTTGCTCTGCCAGGCCAAATGTGACACCATCCAAAGACGAGGCTTTTAACGTCCAAAAATTGAATGCCCGATTTCAAGAGTGTAATATGAATTGAACAGTGCTTTTTTATTTAGTGCGGTCCGAAAAATTCAATTTTGATATTTAACAAGATATTACCATATCAAAACTGGCGCTTGGCTGGAAATCAAGAATTCTCTGTCATTACCTAAACATTCATGATTGTGCGATGTTTACAGGATAAACAGAGAATTAAATATTCTGGTTATATCCGTAGGAGCTAACTACCTTTGAATGGTTAGCCTCTTGAAGAAAAATTGATTCGTTTCCCTTTTTCAATAATCTCAAAAATTGCCAAAATGTCCAATTGGCTTTTTCGAAACAAGTAATGATTTTTTTCGAACAAGATTTGTCAAATTTACTTTTCTCAAATGTCGTTGTAAAGAAGCTTCGTAGAGCTTTCTTTAACTAGAGAATCTCTCGATTCTTTGAAGCGCTCCTTCCTAGAGGGTTTTTCATTAAAGTCTATAATATATACCAACATATATCTCCCGAACAAAATCATTCGATGTTATGAAATATTGACAGATGAATAAAACCAATTATATATAAACACCACAAAAATTGTCGCATCACCTGGTATTCTGAATTCTACAATCGATAGAACAGCTCGATCGCAGTTTCTTTGTCGACATATGTTTTAGGACATATGAGGGGAAAAAATTTTTATTTATGTAGTAACATTTGTTTCCATATGAACTCAAACACGTCTGAAACAAGAATGAGTTTATTTGACTATCAGTATTCATTCAATTTCTTTTCAGTTTTCATGCTAAATTAATGCAAGTTTTCTGTGTTTCTTGTTGGTTTTCGTATCTTGAATTTATTGTAATGGTTGCTGAATGTCCTGGATGCTATTTGAGTGATCATGAAGTGGTAAGAATGGTAACTTTTCTAGACGAGGGGCGAAGCCAAAATTACGTCGCTAACTTGTTGAATGTTAACCAAAGCACTATTTCAAGAGCAATTAATCGGTACCACGAGGGAATATGGAAGAAGGGCCGGACAGGGAGAAATCGGATAACAACACCAGTTGATGATCGTTGGCTTCGTTTAACTTGCACTTTCCAGAAATGTGCATATTTCATTACAAACTGTTAGGAACAGGCTCAGAGAAGACGATATCAGAACAAGAGTGGCTTCTACCGGCCCGCGTCTCACCAGAGAGCATCACTTCAGTTTGCCAGGAAACGTGCAAATTGGGGTATTCCAGAATGATCGAATGTTCTCTTTTCCGACGAGTCCAGGTTCTGTCTAGTATCAAATGATGTCTGTATACATACGACCTGGGGAACGGTATCAGCAGATATTTTCCATCATAAACTCATCTCTTTTGAATGATATCTCCTTATTTTACACTTCTGAAAGTTACCAAGCGACTCTTGAATGACCAACCTAAAAGTTTACATAGTATTGTCGTAAAAGTAGGGTGATGCGACAATTTTTGTGGGGAGTGTACATACATAAATAGGTAGATACAAAATTAATAAGGGTGCAAACAAGAGGTAATAAAATAATTATCATAGAATCAAAAAATTATTCAAGGATTTCAAATATGGACGAAGATGGATTCTAAGAAATATAACTTTCGTTCTCTAGGTTGATCTATGGATAGAAAATGATCGCCATTTTCGATACAATGTAAAGCGATACTAAATTTGTTGGTTCTCTGGTAATTATAATCTGATTGATGTTCTTTGTATCGAGTTTTGAATAATTGACCAGTCTGACCTATACAGAAGCCTTCACAACCCATACAGAGCAACTTGTGAAATTGTCAAATCTATCAGTTTCATCTTTTTTTTTAATTTAGTTTTATTTGCACGTCATTATCCAGCAGGTTAAATATATATATTTATTTTAAGGACAACTACAACACCCATGCCTTATCCGGAACTCGAACCCAGACCATCTGCGGTGGAACCAGTCCCTAAACTGACTCATCCACATAGGCGGCTTCTTTATAACAATTTCCTAAAATATGTGCGATTTTCAACAGAAGTATTTTTTGAATTATGTCTGAATGTTGATTTCCGGAGATATCCTCAATGGCTTCGTTGGAGATGTTGCACAGATGACAATTGGTAGCACTACTATCTTCATGTTCGTGTTCTTCTCCGTTTCCAGAAAATTGCGCTGTTGGATTAGTAGCTTTCTCTTCAGCAGAGTATCCTAGAGCTCCATACTCTCGCCAACTTTTTTCAGTTTGAGAATAATGATCCTCTCCACTCCTCTGAAAACAGAATACATGGGTTTGCGGATAACTCTACTCCGATGTCTCCATTTTATAGTCTGCCTCCTATAACTATTGAGAAGTCACACCGACAAAGATATCAAAAGAGTATGTCATTGAATTCAGACTTGAAGTAGATATCAGAGTGTGGTTGGTAGAACCTGGTCAATTTTGACGCGAACAAGACACAATCAACAAAGTTCTCCAGAAAAGTCACTGTTAGGGAACCTCCTTCAATCATGCAAGGACATCAAGTTGTCTCAGAAATGATCTGCTGGGATAACCATGTGGCAGCTATTTCTAAAACACAGTTGTGACCTTTGGAATACTGTTTCATGTGTTTCCGTACTTAAACATTCATTAAATCTATTGGGTAATGTCCAGAAGAGATCACTACGCCGCACTGACCACCCGGAGATCTTTAGCTCTTCCTCGAAAGCGGCAGCTTGCTGAATTCTTCTTTTATACAGATACTCTCATGGTAAATGCTCTGAAGAACTGCAAGGATTCATTGTGGAAAGAATCCAGTTCCAAACCAGGTTGTGGAAAACTCTCATTAGACGACGGTCTAACTAGCAACGCCATGTATCTCTATCCACAAAAATTTATTTGATTATAAGGCTAGTGTGCTGTGGAATTTTCTTCTATCGAACATCTCTTCGATAACTCACATATTGGTCCTCTTCAAGGGGCGAGTGAACACACACTTCAAATAATCTTGAGCGGTCACAGCTGTGACATAATGGTATCGCCTACTCCCTAGAATAAAAAAAAATTAATATCAAGATCAAATGGTATGGCCACAGGTCTTAATCTTTTGTTTTTTCTATAACATTTGGTTGGTGAATACCAAACATCACTCATATGCTATATTCCTTTCAAATGTTTCAGTGCAGGTGACGTGCAACTGTACTATGGGTGTTCAAGTAAGATTTATTTCTTGGGCAGCCTGAAACCATATGATGTATCGTTTTCACTATGAATCCAGCATAGTCTATATCTTTGGTCGATGCGGGGTTTCAATATCCTTGTCCTCATGGCAAGTTGGTATCAGAGATACTTTCTCCGCCTAAAGGTTTGCATGATTTAGCCATTTCCATGTTTTACTGGTCCTTATGAAGTCTTTCACAGCTATTTTCAATACCCGTCCTTGCATTTCTTTTCAACACCATTCTCTTATTTGTTCTGTTTGTTTTTCTGGAATTTTACTTAATAATTATGATTCGTAACGCGTTTCACTAAACCGTAGCTTCTTCAGACGACTGAATGAAGTATCAAGTAAAAGCCTCCCAAATTCAAATGATAAGTTTTTCTATCATTATTCCAAATTTTTTTGCTAATATAATATAATTATATATATTATATTATATAAATAATAAAAAAGCTGGGAAAGATAACATACTGACCAGTAAAACATGGAAATGGGTAAATTATGCAAACCTTTCATGAAAAACATGAAAATGTTCTATTTTCCATATTGTCATTCTCAAAAATATTCATACAGTTAGGTGAGTAAATATATGATGATAAAATAAATCTCAGTTTTAGATCACAGAAACTTTTCAAAATTGTTGCAAGTTTGTTCGACACATTGCTGGCGCAAATTTCGGATACTACGTAGCGCATTAGATGAAATTGTGGGTCAGGCTTGTAAATTACGTATTTCCTGCCTGTCGATATGCGTAAATCTTCTATCGTAAGAAGATGGATTCGATAGATCTTGTCTTGTGAATAACCCCACACAAATCAAGAACTGTCAGGTCCGGCTATTTTTCTGGCCATCGTATAGGACCACATGAGCTGATATAACCTTCTGGAAAATGCACATTCAGATATTGTGTCATCATTTGCAACCACCATATGGGTAGTCCTTCAGGAAATGCATTGAATGCATCCAACAAAATTTCATCAATTATTTACAAAAGAATTTCTTCAATTATGGCTGAATATTTTTCTGCAATAAGAGTTTCCTAGAATATATGAAATTTCTGGTTACCACATAGAAATAAAACCTGCCTTGTCGCTCCCTTGCGTGAATTAATTGTTCGTTCTCCAGTGACCAATATCTATTATTAGATTATTGATTATTATTATATTTAATTTTTTTTTGCAGGGGGAACTATTGATTTTGATGATCTAAATGCAGAGAGGAAGATTTATTGGAGAGTTGGTGCCTATAGTCAAAGCAAATTGGCAAATGTTCTCTTCACTAAAGAATTAGATCGTAGATTAAGAAGTAAGTTTGATTCTTTTCGTGAAACACAAATTTTATTTTTCAAAATAATTATTTGGTCATTATTGCAAAATGAAGATATCTTTATTTGCGAACTTCTCTTCACCGATCAAAGCTGGAGATATGTAATATTTGTTGCCATGCGAAATATATCACTGACGAGTCTACGGTACTTGGGCCGAACGAAAGTAAAACCTCGATTTTAACAAATCGAGTTTGAATCATTCCGGTAATTTTCGACGTGAAATAGTGTTTAATTTCCATTGAACGATAAAAATCGTTCATATCAATCTATATTTCGTCTTAAATAATCAATTGAAATATTTCGTTAGTTCGAATTGTTCATTCAAATTTCTACAGATAAGATTATAAAATCATTTGATTGTTCAAGCTCATTAACCCAACATTTATACAGAGTGACCTAAATATGATGTCAGTGAACTACAGGTGGTAATCGTGAGATCTGGAAAAGACAGAGTGGCATATCCTTCCCTTTTTTTTGAATAGACATGGACCATTTTCAACCATTTGCAAAATTTTCAAAAATGTTGTATCCTGTTTTTAACTATAGAAATGTGATGTTGAACTTCAACCTGTAGATTGTTTTATGAAATCTTGAACCTATGCAGTCTACTATTCAAAATTATTTTGGACTATACAAGCTGCCCCAAGATTGTGTAGCACTTCATTATAATAGTTTTCAATGGAAGAGTACAGGGTATCCTGACCGAATGCACATGACTCAATTGGATTTTGAGAGCGTTCACCTGAGTCCGAAAATGATATACAAATTTGTCTTTTGCTGTTTGTGATAAGAATATCTCTTCACAGATCAGAACTGAATATATGTAATAATTGTTGGTCATGCGAAATATTTCGCTAACGAATATACAGTATTTAGGACGAACGAGAGTGAAACCTCGATTTTAACATATCGAGTTTGAATCATGCCGGTAATTTCCGCACTGAAACATTCTGTGTAATTTACATTGAACGATGAAAAAAATTATCTCATATCATTTCCTAAATATGATGTCAGTAAGTACAGGTCGTGAGACTTGAAAAAAACTGGATGATACATTTTGTATCTATTTTTGAGGAAATAAAATCGGCGTGGACCATTTTCAATTCTTTGCAAGCTTTTCAGAAAATATTATATCTTTTTTGCGAATATTTATAGAAGTTTCCAAATGGATAATATAATTATATCGAAAAATCCAAAAGTCCATTGTTTTTTAACAATCATGATTAACGTTCTTATCTTAAAATCAGCTTAGAAGTCAAAATAGGATAAAAAATTCGAGAGTCTACTAATTAAAATTATTTTAGACGGTACAATCTGTCCCGAAATTGCGCGGCACTTCACTTAATTTTGTTTATGGAATACTACTGGGTGTCTTAACCAAACGAACATAACCCAATTGTATATATAGAGTGTTTACCTAAGTCCGAAAATGATATTTCAATCGCCAAGCGAAATATATCATTGACGAGTCTAAGGTACTCAGGGCGAACGAAAATAAAACCTTAACAGATCGAGTTTAGATTATGTTGCCAATTTTAGTATACTCTTCATTGTTCATTCAAATTTCTACAGAACAACAAATCGTTTGATCGTTCAATTTTCTTAATACAATACGTATATACAGTGTCCTAAATGTGATGTAAGTGTTCATAGGTTCATAAATTTGAGTCCTGCAAAAAGCTGAGTGGCAGATTCTCTTTTTGAAGAAGTAAACAGGCAAGGCCCCAAAATTATGTGGTACTTGAAATGAATGAAATTTTTTTCAATGAAATACTACTGGGTATCTTGACCAAACCGACATGGCTCAATTGGATAAAGAGAGCGTTAATTCGAGTCCGAAAATGATCTTCAAATTCAAAAAAAGCTGGAGATATGTAATAATTGTTGGTTATGCGAAATATTTCTCTGTACCTAGGTCCAACGAAAGTAGAACCTCGATTTCAACAGATCGAGTTCGAATCATTCCGGAAAATTCCGCCGTGTAACCTGTGTAATTTACATTGAACGATAAAAGAAACTTATCTCCATATTATTTTATATTTCGACTAGAATAATCAATGGAATTATTTCGGTAGTTGAATTGTTGATTTAAATTTCTATAGATAAGATTAATGAATCGTTTAATTGTTCAAGCCTATTAATCCAACATATATACATGGTGACCTTAATGTGATGTCAGTAAACTACAGGCTGGTAATCGTGAGACCTGCAAAAAACGGAGTGGCACATTTTGTATCTTTTTTTGTGAAAATAATACGCATGTTACATTTTCAACCGTTTGTAAAATTTTCAAGAGAAGTTATACTTTTCTTCTTTGGATAATTTTTCAAGCTATAGAAATAGAATCCTTAACATTCTTATTTTGAAAATAATAAGCTTAGATTCTAAAACATGACAAAAAATTCGGGATTTCCAAAAGTATACAGAGTGAGTCACGAGTTTCGGTCACTCTATGTTGAACCATACCCTCTAGATTGATTTTTGAAAAGATTAAACCTATGCAGTCTACTATTCAAAATCATTTTGGACTATACAAGCTGTCCCAAAATTGTGTGGCACTTCATTCTAATAGTTTTTAATGAAATAATACTGGGTACCATGTGCAAACGGGCATGGCTTAATTGGATTTAGACGGCGTTCGCCTGAGTCCAGAAATGATATTAAAATTGGTCTATTGTCATTTGTGATGAAGATTTCTCTTCACCGATCAAAGCTGGAGATTTGTAATAATTGTTGGCTATGCGAAATATTCCGCTGAAGAATCTACAGTATTTAGGCCGAACGAAAGTAAAACCTCGATTTTTTAAAATTGTTGGCTATGCGAAATATTCCGATTCATGCCGGCTATTTTCCGCCGTGAAACAGTGTGTAATTTACATTGAACGATATAAAAATTATTTCCTATTATTTCATATTTCGACTTGAATAATCAATTGAATTATTTCGTAAGTTCGAATTGTTTATTCAAATTTACATAGATAAGATTATGAAAACGTTAAATTGTTCGAGCCTATTAATTTAACATATATACAGGGTGATCTTAATCTGATATCAGTGAACTCAAGGCTGGTAAACGTGCAAAACTGACCGGCACATTCTGTACCTTTCTTTGACGAAATAAAATAGACCGGGGCCATTATTAATTAAAAAAAAAATTCATTAAAAAAAAATGTTATACCTTCTATTTATGAACATTTCTTCAATCAATAGAAAGTTTCAAAAAGAATATGATAATTGTACCGAACTATACACAACTATAAATCATAAATCATGATAAACATTCTTATTTTAAAAAATTAGCTCAGATTTCAAAACATGACAGAATATTCGGGATTTCGTAAAGTATACAGGGTTAGTCACGACGTTTGGTCCCTCCCTGTTGAATCGTACTCTCTACACTGTTTTTTAGAAAATTAAACTTATGCAGTCTACTATACAAAATTATTTTGACTATACCTGTTGTCTCAAAATTGTGTAGCACTTTATTTTATGGTTTATGATTTATGAAAATGATAAATTTCAAATTGCCATAACAATTATAACCTATTCGAACATTTTCTGTATGTGGATTTAGTTTGCTTGTTTCAATAGGCTGGTACCACACAATTTTAGGGCCTTGCCTGTTTACTTCTTCAAAAGAGAATCTGCCACTCAGCTTTTTGCAGGACTCAATATTATGACCCTATGACCACTTTCATCACATTTAGGACACTATATATACGTATTGTATTAAGAAAATTGAACGATCAAACGATTTGTTTATCGTATCTGTAGAAATTTGAATGAACAATGGAGCAGCATATTATGAAGAAATTGGCAAAATGATCTGACAAACTGTTCAGACTTTAGGAGCAAATATGAGTATTAAGTTACACTATCTCAAATCATCTAGATAAATTTCCGGATAATTTACTTAGGTAAACACTTACAGTGAGGATGTTCAGGTTGAGACGGTTTCATCAAGATCTAAAAGTGATGGAAGAAAGGTATCAAGGTCGCTGGGATTGTCAATGATGACAGATAACTGGTGATCTTTGAAATTTTGACTTGTCCCTGAAAAAAGATAAGAACGTTAAATGTTCATAAAAACAATTTTTTGGAAATATGATATATATTTTCGACATTTTCCTCTTTATTTACTTCGATGTATCCGAATTTCTCAAAACATAACTGACATTATAAATATATCTGTTATTTTGTTTCTTGTTTAGATACGATTTTCCCTGTTGAATCGTAAAATGAAACAAAGATTTAGAAAATTAATCAGATGCAAATACTAAACAAAATCATTGATAGTTTCACGAATTGTGTAGCATAAATAGATCCAAAATTATTTTCATATCTAGTGCAACAAAACCATTGTAACCATTATAACCTATTCGAACATTTTCTGTATATGGATTTAGTATGCTTGTTTCAATAGGCTGCAAATAAAAGAATTGAATGATACAGATCCGGACTAGGGAGTACAATTTCTCTTGGCGTCTTTAAAATGATGATTTTTTCTTCAGTTTCGTTATCCAGAGAAAAATTTTCGTCACAATTTGTGATTCGAATAGATTGAACAAATTCATTACAATGGTAGTATGTTCGTATTTTATTGAAATAAAAATCGCTAACAAACATATCATACATACCAATCAGGACCGGACTTGTAAATAATCCATTGATATTATTATGTAATAATCGAATTAAAATAATTTTCTTTTCTAGAAGCAAATATACAAGGGGTTAATACTTATTCTGTACACCCAGGACTAGTTAAAACAGAATTAGGCCGTCACATGAATGCTGCCATTCCAGGATTTTCTACGTTCACTTCTCTGATAACCAAAACTCCAGAACAGGGTGCTCAAACTACTATATACTGTGCGGTTGACGAAAAATGTCAAAATGAATCTGGTTTGTATTATGCTGAATGTAAAAGTAAAGAACCATCGAGGGCTGCGCTAGATGAGGTTACAGCGAAGAGATTATGGGAAGTTAGTTGTAAGTTGGTTCAATTGGAAGAAATGTACAATCCATTCGAAGTACCTAAGTGATATATGAAATTCTGATTGAAGAGAAGAAATAATTTTGTACTAAATTAAATATTTATAAGTTTTTCAATTCTGATTTTTTTTCCATTATTTAAAAGTAATTAGTTTCACTCATTAATATAAATTAAAACTGCACAGTTCAAGTTGAAATAGATATTTTTGGTATTTTTTAATTCTTAATTCATTAACTCTTGGGAGCAGGTTACATTACATTACATTACATTGGAGGGGGTCGCTTTGCTCTGCAAGCCAAGTGACCCTGATAATAATGTAAAGTTGTATGAGACAGCTTCGAATAAGTTTAAGGCAGGATGGTCTATAATTAACAACAAAACGTAAACAACTCGACTCCCAGAAGTTGTAAGTATGAGATCGAGATTGGTTACGCATTAGTAAGCGATCCTAATACTCTTTCTGATCACTTCAATGATCATTTACTGATTATCTCATCTGAAATGCTTCAGAGAATACAACATAGGAAATCAAGGGTGGGAAGCATCCTCCTGCTAACTGGGTTGGCCAGTCTATGTTTTCAACTTCTGTTACTGAAACGGAAGTTTTTAACGTTATTCAAAGTCCTAAGAATTCAAATTTCAGTGGCGTTGACAATGTTACTATGAATCTACTTAAAAAGACCCTAGTATTGCCAGTTCTACCCTCTTGATCAATAAATCAATGTTTGAAGGATATTCCTAGCCATACTAAAAGTAGCCAGGATCAGAATGATTTTCAAGAAAGGAAATAAAAGACTAAAAGAAAATTACAGGCCCATCTCATCGTTGTCTGCTATTTCTACAATATATGAGAGAGTTTCATTCAATAAAATGGTTTTATTCCTTGAAAAATATAATATTCTTACTAATTCTCAACATGGATTTCGTAAAGGTAGATCCAGTTAAACAGCCATTATAAATTTCATCAATCAATTATATAAATCCATAAATGGGAATGAAAAATGTGTTGCAATTTTTATGGATCTTAGTAAGGCCTCTGACTTAGTTTTACATTGCTTGTTATTAGACAAATTGTACCGTCTTGGTTTCCAAGGATCCATTCATAAACTGTTAAGATCCTTTCTCTCTGATAGCGTTCAATTAGTACATTTGGATGGTTCGAAATCAACTGTTGCAAATATTATATGTGGTGTCCCTCAGGGATCAGTACTGGGCCCGCTCCTTTTCTTACTCTTCGTGAACGATATGCCAGATATTTTGAACGGGCTTTGTAGTTCGACCATGTTTGCTAATGACAATACATTATTATGTGCTGATAATCTATTACTGGAACAACAAACAAAGCTAGAATTCTTCTGAACGAATTTTCCAAGTGGTTCGATGACAATCAATTATTCTTAAACGTATCAAAAACAGTTTTTCTTAAATTTTCCCTCAAGAACTCAATTGCTACTAATTCATCTAGTTACTTACTGAGAGTAAACAATCAATCAATCCAACAGGTTCAGTCAACGAAGTTCCTAGGCATCACAATTGATCATAATCTTAGCTGGTGTCACCACATCAATCAGTTGTGTTGTGTGCTGTCTACTGCATGTTATGCTTTGCACAGATTGCGTGTGTCAACCAATAGGAAGGTGTGTCTGTCATATCATCAGGCACATATTAGAACCAGGATTACGTATGGGATTTTGTATTGGGGTGGTTCTCATGTTTATGACAGAATATTCAAGTTGCAGAAGGGAGCTATTAGAAATATAATGGGAGTTTCTGGTAAAACTTCATGTAGAAGTCTCTTTCGAGATTTGGGCTTATTGCCGTTGGCTTGTATATATATTTTTTATAATTATCTAAGTATGTGAAAAGTAATTTTAACTTGTTTGTGCCAAATGTATTTCTTCACTAATATGAAACACGAACAATTCGTCGCCATACCTCAACACACTTTATCTAGCTATAAGAAGGGACCCAAATATATGGAAATTGGAGTATTTAATGCTCTAACCCAACAACTTAAGGTGATCAATGATATAGGACAGTTTGGGAAAGCAGTAGAAAGATTTTTGCTCTCAAAATATTTCCGTACAATATGTGAATTTTTGCAATTATAATTATAGAATGTAGGTTCTTCCTTTATTATTGGAACTTTCTTTTCTTTACTTGTTAACATGTCCCATACTATGTTACCTGCATTAATTGTAATTGTATTGTAATATTTGTAGTCAGAGGACAATAGATTTATTATCGTGGACTTATGCACTATCTCAGCTGTTAGCTGGATATAATTTACCTTTCCCAGATTCAGCAATCAAAGGGAATCGGCTCGATTACAATAAACTTGACATAGATTTCCTAACTATCCTACATGTATTAAGAATTACAGCTTTTTGCATTTCTATATAGGTATTCTTATGCAATTCTAATTTCTTAAGGCTATCATGCAAAGTTTTGGGTATTAACCCAGTGGAGGATACGATGACAGGAACAATATCTATTTTCTCGAGGTGCCACATCTGCTTGATCTCAATATCAAGGTCTGTGTATTTGGACTTTTTCTCCTGGAACTTATTCAGCACGTTGTTATTATTCGGTATGGCGACATCCACCAGCATTGCTGTTTTGGCTCTTTTATCATACACCACTATGTCCGGCCTATTATTCGTCACCATTCTGTCAGTGATAACAGGCCTATCTTAGTATAATCTGATAGAGTCATTTTCCAATACGGGCGCCGGTTGATACTTGTAATATGGCTGGAACGTATTCAGCAGTCCGTACTTGTGTGCAAGTTTCTGATGGATAATGTTGTACACTTGATTATGCCTGTGAAGATAGTCCGTATTGGCCAGTTGTTCGCATCCAGACGTAATATGCTGTATAGTCTCCGATCTTATATGGCATTTTCTGCACCTATCTATTTGTAATGTTCCGTCCTTCATAATAAATTTTTTGTAGTTGTTTGTAGCGATCACTTGGTCTTGGATGGCCATAAGGAATCCCTCTGTTTCCGCGAATAATTCTCCTTTCATCAATCATTTGTTGGAGGCTTCTTTGTTGATGTGTGGTTGATTAATCTCATGGTGATGTCGTCCATGCAATTCCTTTCTTGACCATTGCTCTTGTTTTTCAGTATCTGATAGGAATGGTAGATTCAGCAGGTCATCTCTGGTAGCAAGATTTAGAGGTGTATATCCCTTATCAGCCAACGATACCACTCTATGTAGGTCAGAAGTGAGAGCTTTTGCTGAGAAGAATTCTCTGAGATTTTTTTATCTGTTCGGTATGTAAATTGACTACATCTATTAATCCGCGTCCTCCTTCTTTCCGCTTCAAAGTCGTTCGTATCACAGACGATTTTGGATGATGGTTGTTGTACTTTGTTAGCATGGTTCGGGTCTGCTTTTGAATATCATCCAGTTCTGTCTTAGTCCATCTGATTATTCCAAATGAGTAAAGCCACACTGGAATGGCGTAGGTGTTAATTGCCTTGACTAAAAATTCCCTAGTACAACATCGATTTCAGCACAGACTTCAGACGTTGACTGCATTCTGAACGAATCTTCTCCTTTGATTGTTTTTGGTCTAGCAATCTGGCTTGTTGATATCCCAGATATTTGTATGTTTCGCCATCTCTCATGCACTGTATAATATCACCGTTTGGAAGTTGTGTTTCACCATCTATGACTTTTCCACTTTGAATGTTCAGGGTCTTACATTTTTCAATCCCGAATTTCATATGAACATCTACCGAGAACTCACTGACAGTTTTCAGCAAATCATCCAATTGCTTCTTGTTCGAAGCATATAATTTGATGTCATCCATATACAGCAGGTGGGAGATTGTATGATAATTCCTTTCTGCTTTTATCCTAAATCCGTATCCTGTTCTATTGAGCATTGAGGACAATGGGTTCATTGCCAAACAGAACCATAGTGGACTCAAAGAGTCTCCTTGAAAAATTCCACGACGTCGGTTTTAATTGATTTATTGTTCATGTTGATCTGCAGAGACGTGCGCCAGTGTGTCATTGTTGTCGTCAAGAACTCTACCAGGGCTGGGTGAATTTTGTATATCTGCAATACTTCAATAAGCCAAGAATGGGCGGTACTATCGAATGCCTTCAGATAATCGAGAAAAGCTGAACGAACATTCCGATGCCCTACGTGTGCCTGTTTCATTATCACAGAATCGATGATGAGTTGTTCCTTACACCCGTGGTGTTTCTTTCTGCATCCTTTCTGCTCCTCTGATAATATATTGTTGTCGTCTAGGTGTTGGTATATTCGATTGGATATGCATGAGGTGAGTATTTTGTAGAGAGTTGGCAGGCAAGTGATTGGCCTATATTGAGACGGATCCTGTGTTCTATCGCTCTTAGGTAGCATATATGTTAAGCCTTGCGTTAGGAAAGTGGGTGTCTTCTTGGGATGTTGAAGAACATACGTGAGCTGTTTCGTTAGGGCTCCATGGAGCTTATCAAACTTCCTGTACCAGTAGTTGTGGATATTATCTATACCTGTGGCCTTCCAATTGTTGGTCGCTCGAACTACTGTTGTGATTTCTTCCTCTGTTATTCCATCGAAGTCCATATGTCTGATATCGAGGCGTTCTTTTTCATTCGTGATCCATTCCGCATCTCTATTGTGTTCTTTGGGGTTCGACCATAGTGATGACCAATAGTCGGTCAAGCACTGTGCGTCAGGTACTTCTCTGTTATTGTTGGTCGCAGTTTCGTTATTTCCCTTATGAAAATTGGCTGCGTTTTGGAGGAACCTTTGGTTTTGGTGTTTCCTTTCAGTGCACTTGACGTATCTTGAAAGCCTCTTTGCTTTTGCTTGGAGTTTCTGTTTCAAAGTATCCATATACACGTCGATGTGTTGTTTATGATCAGGGTGTTTTCTGTTCATACCAATTTTCCTATAAATTTTGCGTATATGTGATTTCAAGCGCCTTGAGGGTTATTATTATTATTATTATTATTATCACTCTTTGAAACAGCCTGTATATCGGAATCTACCCATTTCCATGCGGTATCAAAACACTTCAAAAGCAACTTTACTATGAAAATAAAAAATATGGGTGTTGTAATTTGAAAAAAAGATCGATAATGTCACATCTTGCTAAAAACGCAAAACAAATTCTCTTCGCCTCTAAATTTCGAGAAAATTATAAAAATTGACCTGTCTGAACATTTTTCACTAAACCAAAAATGAAAAGAACTATGAATTTTATGCCTTATTCACTTACTTTAAACTCGCAATGTATAACTAAATGTTTTGTTTGAAAATTTCTGTTATGCTGAAGAATGTCAGAAAAAATAATGAATCAAATTCACTATATTTTAACAGCCGCTTAATTGAACTGAGTGCATTGCTCTAGTTTGTGCTAAATTAAGAACTGAATCGTTTGCCAAACGATTCGATCCAGAAACGTCTCGATCTTTCTGTTTATCTTTATATACGTGATCCAATATAAACTGTTTTCAATTTTCGGCATTCGAAAGTGAAGAACAACTCTATTGTGTTTCGAAAATTTAAAAATCTGAATAATGGTGAGTACCAGCAGAAGTAGGATTGAACCTTTGTACCAAGTTTTTTCATTGATCTAATTTTTTCGTAGGATAAATTCGTTGTGAGGAAGAATGATGATGTTGGACGTTATGCTGTAGTTTCAGAAGATTTAAAGGCAGGAGATTTAATATTTTCTGAAGTGCCATTCGCATATGGTCCAAAATCAGGTGAGCCAGTAGAAGATACATAGAGTTTAGTTCAATGTTTTCTCAATAATTTTAATTGAAAAGGTCGTTACTTGATGAAAATTGATATACATTTTAATTAATTGAAACGATGATCAAATTTTCATTATATTCACAAATTTAATGACGAATTTCACCATACTTTAGCTTTATCAGATAAGTAGTACATTGAAAAGGATGATGTGCCTTCTATATTACATTGGTAACGATTATTTTTATTGTGTACAATATAAAAATTATTATTAAAAGTATGGTTCTTTCAGTAGATGATTTGCATATAGAGAATCTGATTTTTGTTTGTCAAAATTGCGTTTGTGCCCTGATAACTAAATATTTAGTTTATAAACATCGCTAGAGCTTTTTGAGAAGATCTCGAGAAGAAAAAATCTTAAATAAGTAAGTATCTGAACTATAAAAATTTATTACGTAATAAAATAACACTCTGCTAGTGGCAAAAGGCGGCTTTATCAAAAGAACGCGCGGTACTTGTCAAGGGAAAGCCGCGTTTTTCATTCTTGCCGCTTCTATAGAAATTTCGGGACCATTCGAGACTTTCGTTCACGCCGATATGAATGTTGCGCATGCAGGAATTGAAGTTATTCCAAATTGTAACTTGATTATTATTATTATTACAGCCCAATAGGGAAATATCATTCGTGTGCGATATTGTGTTCGTGAGAATGGTGGTATTTTTGAACATTTATTATAATTATTTCGTTTTTGCTGTTCGCTCTTTTGTTAATAACTTTGACACCCCGCATAAAATGAGCAATTAAATTTCAAGATACGATCTTATATTTTCCTGATAGGGGATGTTGAGCTAAGCCAATTGTCACTGGTCATGACCTTCTAAAACGAAAGATAAAAATTTCCAAGAACAGATGGTGTTTTGTTTTTTTTAAAAGATTCAACAGGTCGTAGGATGAGATGAATAATTAAAGTAAGCAAAAAAATACAGGGTGTTCCATTTGAAAATCGAGAGTTTCCGTCATAACCGCAAACGAAATGTCAAAGTCAAAAGGAGAAAAGCTTTTTGCCGATAACTATCGACCTCGTTTCCATTGCTGCTAAGCTATGCGAGAGAATTGTCCTTGATCAAATGTTGGATTTTGTTTCCATCAATAAGCTTACACTTGAGTAGCAATACGGTTTTCTTCCTGGGCGTTCTGTGGTAACGAATTTACACAAATGTATGGATGATTGGAGTAATCAATGGATAGTATGATATTTATCGATGTTTTTCACCTAGATTTTTCGAAAGCCTCCAATAGAGTACCACACGAGCGCTTGTTGTTCAAACTGAAAAACTTAGGAATTCAGGGACCTCTTCTCGCTTGGATAGGAGCATTTCTTAGGGGCAGAAAATATTTTGTCAAAATCAAAGAATCCAAATCTTCGGTCAGACCGGTCACAAGCGGCGTTCCTCAGGGCTCTGTTCTGGGACCTCTTTTATTTTTGCTATATACATCTGATCTTTCATCACTTCTTTCTTTCACTTGCTCAATCTTCGCGGATGATACCAAGATCTAAAATGTTCCTACCCTTAGTTCGAACACTCTTCAACAAGATCCAGACTTTTTATCGCTATGGTGTTCTGACTGACCACTCCATGAAGATAAGTGCAAAATCCTCCATACTGGTAAAAACAACCCCCACCTGAAATATCACCTGAATGGAAAGAATCTCGACGGTATCCAAAAGCAGATTGATCTTGGTGTAACTGTTACAGATGACTTAACGTGGTCCGAACATATTCGGAATGTGTTCACCAAAGCTTCCCGTCTCACCTACCTACTCGAAAGATCTTTTTTTAGGCGGTGTGTACCAAAAACTTGTGCTTTACTCTATAAAACTTATGTACGATCTATAATGGAATTCGCTGGGCCGGTTTGGTCTCCTGTTTTGAGGAGTGATGTGGATCTACTGGAGTCAATTCAAAGAAGAGTGACAAGAATTCCCTTTGGCCGCTTTAGACCATCTTATACAGAGAGACTAAATATTTTCGGTATCCCAACTTTTGAGAATAATTACTTCCGATCATTGCGATCTCTATTCACCTTCGACCTCTCAAATATCTTTCCACTGAATCAGAATAGACACCTTAGAGGGACAACTTTGAACTGCATAAGGAAAATTTCAAAACTACTCAGCGCCAGAGCTTTCTTCCGAACCGGGTATCATCCAGATGGAACTCCCTCGACGAGTGGTTGACTGATTAATAAAAAACTCTTCAATAACATTTCACATTGAATCTCATATATTTTTGTTTTCTCTTTCTTGTATAGGAAAAGAAAATTTTTTTATTCATTAATTGATTAAGTTAACTTGTCATTTTGGTTTCATGCGCCAACACTTCCAATGTTGTTTAGATTTGTATAACTTTTAGAATAGATAGCATTGTTTTTTTTTTTATTTTGCATTTGAGTCATAATAGGCAAATTTACCTAGACTCTTAATAATTGTTTAATAATAATAATTAATGTTATCAAATTCAAAATGTTGTCTTCTATCCGATTCCCAAATTTGATCAAAATATTCCAAATAGAAAAAAAGGTACAGGGGTTACCCTAGTTTCATTTATATAAAGAATTCGCTTGCATTCTTTTTACAAACAAGTAAGTTTGAAGGCAATACTTTTTTGATGTTCCAGATAGTCCACCACTTTGTTTGGGTTGCTATAGTCCAGTAGACTGTACTGTTCTTTGTTCGAAATGTGGATGGCCGGTCTGTTCTCAAGAATGTGAAAATCTTTCATGTCATAAAGATGCAGAATGTCAAATATTCACTGATGGACGAGTCAAGTTTCAACCTATGGAAGATTGTTCGCAGATTTGTCTACAATATGAATGCATAACTCCTCTCAGGTAAGAGTTGCCCCCCTTGATCTTCATTTTGCAAATACAGAAAATAATTTCGATATATCAAAGATATTCCAAAGTTATATAAAATACCGTGTTTTTCATAAACAGATCTGGACAGATCTGTATTTAGTCTTCCTTTAAGAGTCTGCACGCCTCGAACTCTGAACCCTTCTGACATTTCGGTGCCTTCTCTAGAATTTGTTAAAATCACCACAATCAAGAAATTTGGGACATCTTGAAAAGTTTACACTGAATCTCTCTGTATGATTATTTAAAAATTGTCAAGCGGTGTCAACATCTTCGCTTATTTAAGAAAATTTCAACTCCTTCGATATTTTATTTTCTTTTGATGAATAATCTTTTATCTATGTATTGATTTATTTTGATAGCGACGTGTGTCCGTGATAGTACGGACTCCAATACGAGGAATTCTTGATGTTGAAATGAAATTTATATTAGTTGAAAGGCTAAGGTTTTTATACTAACAAATCAAGAGCACTATATGCAGTTCCTTCAAGTAAAATCAAAATCTAGGACCAAGGGTGTCCTAAACTAATATTTTCGAAACGATATGGAAGCACTTATATTTTTCAGTACGCAGAAGGTCCACCTCTGTTATTAATGACACTTTGGCATCGTCGCGGCATGCTCAATAATAAATTGTCTATTACATTTTGGCCTAAGTCATTCCAAGCCTCCTGAACTGCTAATCGAAGCTCCTGTTCATGATGGAAGACGTTTTGACGCAGGAGATTTCTTTTGGGGTGTCCCACACATGCTCGATGGGATTCAGATCTGGGGAGCAGGATGGCCACGGTAGAAGATCGATATCATTCTCTTCAAGAACGTTCAAGACAACTCTTGCACGATGAGGAGGGGCATTATCTTGTTGGAAGAGTGGATTTTGACCCATTGTTTGGAGATACGGTACCACTACAGGTAAAACTATCTCATTTGCGTAAGAATTTCCCGTGAGGTTGTTCTGTATGAAAACGAGGTCAGTTCTTCCACCAAGGCGTATACCTCCTCAAAACATCACTGATCCGCCGCCCTGCCTAACAACTTCTCGAGCATGCTGGAGACGGTTTTGCTTTCCAGGTTCCCTCCATATTCGAATTCTTCCCGAATCGGGATAATAACTAAATCTAGATTCATCACTGAAGAGAACTGTGGCCCACCTCTCTTGATCCCAGTTTACGTGTTCTTGGCATCAAGCTAAACGAGCAGCGCGATTTCCATGGGTCAGTTGTGGAACTCTTAAAGGACGTCTGGAGTAGAGTTGACCTTCGTGCAGTCGATTTCTCACAAATGGTCGGAAATTTGTACATTATGAACTCGTGATAGCTCTTGAGCTAATTGAGATGCTGTGGTAGTACGATCTCTTCTGGCTTGTAAAACCAAAAATCGGTCTTGGGCGACTGTAGTAATCCTGAAACGACCTGTATGGCGTTCTTCTACGCTACCTGTTTCATTGAAACGCGACCATAAACGGTTTATGACACTTAAGCTATTTCCAGAACCCTTCCCGTTGTGAGCTCCCAGCTTGGAGCATGCCAACGGCTCGTAACATCTCTTCTCTAGTCAAATGTCGTCTTTCCATGGTCGAATCACAAAACTTGAATCTTTTATTTGTGCTTACAACAGAAACAATGTGCCAACTAACTGATTTCAAACACTGAATACATAAAATGATTATAAAGCAGCGTCGCATTTGCTGCATTTTTAGTTTTTTATAAAAAAAACTGAAATCTGTTGCGACACTCTACATAATTTGGTGAGAAATTGATGCAGGTGTTCATTTCTTAAAAAATCATCCATATTGATCGTTCTGGATACCATATATCGATATTCAGAAGTGTTCCCTAGACTTTTTTGAGGTGTTTATACCCATTCTAATTCAAAAAACTGTACCTAGAACTATATTGTGGCGTAAGTTAGGTAATACGTAAACATTGAAAACATGCGTTTTATCCTGCAAATTGATTGGAATTGTGACATATCCAGAACACTTCAACTCTTGGTTGTTAGCTACTGTACAAGTTGGAATATTGTCGGTCAACAATTCAATACCTAAGTTATTTAATATCTGAAAAGTGTGTTCATTAATGAATTCTTGATTCGCACCACTGTCCAACAAAGCTTTAATTTCTTTACCACAGATATTAACTGAAATGTAAGGGCATTCTCCTTCAGAAGATTTTTCAAGGATATAATCAAGAACAGGTTTGTGTTTCTTATTGAAATTTTCTATTTCTGAAGTTGAACATTGAAAACTAAGTTCATTAATTTTACTGAAATCAGAGATTGAAATATGTTGATTCACTGACTGAAGATTTTGACTTTCTAAATTATTACTACTATTAACCGATGAAATACCAGAAGTCTTAGGTTAGGTTAACACTTGACTTCTTATTTAGTTTAAATGATCACATTTTGGACATGTTAGTTTAATGAAACCCAAATTCCCACAAGAAAAACGACAGTTCCTTGTGGTAGAGCTTTGTATTACCATCAGTACCTGGAGCTCGTACACTAGGTAATAATTACCTTTCAGCCATTCCTCATTGGCGAATGGACTAGTGTTTCGTTGAAAGTAGGGTTTTACCCTCTGCATGCACAAATTTAGCTGACATAACCCCTTATCTCAGCCGTCAGCAACTATTTCGTTACCGGTTAAAACTAGAATGCAAAACCCAAGCTTGAGAATGATGGCACTGTAAGGCCAGGTCGCTTTTCGACGCCAAAATTTATGTGAATTTGCAACAAAAAGGAAAAGTTGAACATAAATGTTAATCTTTGAATAGAGTAGTAGAGGGCGCAGAATTTTCATTTCGATTCCTTAAATGACACCAAGGATCAAATTTCATCAATTTGAAGGTGAAAATAGAGGAACTTAGATTTGATCTCTTTGTTTTTTAACAGGGTCCTATTGGCCAAAGAAAAAAATCCCCAGCGTTGGAACGACGAAGTAGCTCCCATGCAGTCTCATATTGATAAGAGGAAAGAGAAACCGATCTGGAACTTCAATCAAATTAATATCGTTGAATATATCAGGGGACCATGCAAGTTAGATAAATTTCCTGAAGGTTTAATTCATACAGTATGTGGAATCTTGGATGTTAACGCGTTTGAAGCAAGAGCACCATCAGGTTACTTGATCCGTTGTCTATTTCCAAAACTCGCTATTCTGTCGCACAATTGCGTTTCTAATATCGTTCACTCAATAGAATGCCATGGAACAGGAAATCATGATGATTACAGGTAAGATTTAACATTTAGAATTAACATAGTGTTATTTATTTGAGTCGTAACAATCTCATGAATACTAAAATTCTTAAAGTCAAAATCCACAGCGTTGGCAGAAAATAAATCAAATTGGATATCCCATCATTGAACACATCCGTATTTCAAGTGGTTCAACATCCCTATCGATACTCTTAACACAATTATTTTCTTTAATTATTAACAACTGGGAGGAGGCGGTTTAATGTGTGTGCTCACTCGCTTCTTGAGGAGTCTGAATTCAGTGATATGCTCTGTATTTTCGTCGGTGACTCCACACCAGATGTAGGACGTTGACGAGAAAATTAGGACACCAGTGTCCGCAAACCCAAATATTCTGTTTTCAGTGGAGTTACATTACATTTCATTACATTCGTGAGGGTCGATTGGCTTTGCAAGCCTTTCCGAACTGCGACCAAATTGATCTTTTGTTCGTAACCCTTCTTATTCATTTCCCTGTAGGTCTAGATCCCTTACAAAATTAAGAATCTTCCTGGGAGCTTTCGCTTTTACTTCGTGCGGCTCTAGTTTGTCGCTACCGAAGTGTATATGTCGTTGACGTTGCGATGCAACTGCAAAGAATATGTTCGGCATTTTCATCGCCCTCTTTACACATTCTGCATGTTGCCGTTTCCGATTTGCCCATTTTATTGAGATGGTATCTCAGTGGGCAGTGTCCAGTGAGGAGGCCTGTTATGATCCTCAACTCGTCCCTAGAGAGATCGAGAAGCTATTTTGTCTTCTTTGGCGAATAGTTCATGAACTTTTTCGCTTGCCTTTGGCCTGGAGTTTTCCTCCAGCATTCTTTTTTGCTAGATTCTTCCCATCGTTCCAGTTCCTGTCGTCTGTGCGGCTTACTTAGACCGCTGAACGGTTCAGGTCCGGTGGGTGGGATTCCAGCAGATGATTTGGCCAGTTCGTCAGCGGCTTCATTTCCTTGTATGCCTTCGTGGCCAGGCACCCACCACAGGAAAGTTTGTTCCCCTCAACAAGTTGCTTCAAGGATTGACGGCATTCCCAGACAGAGATGCTCCGATAACTGTAAGAGTTTAGAGCTTTTATCACTGCCTGACTGTCCGATAAAATGTAAATATTTGCCCCTTTGAGTTTCCTTCGTAGTCCCTCCTGGCAGCAAAGGTTTACGGCAAGTGTTTCTGCTTGCATGATTGTGGGAATAGAGCCCAGAGGCACTGATGAAGAGTACTCGGGTCCATATATGCCTGCTCCTGTTCCATCAATCGTTTTTGATCCTTCCGTGTACCAAATGGAGGATTTTTGGTCTAATTTATTTTTCCCTTCACGATGCTGCGGTCTTCTATAACCACGCATTATAGCCGATAAGATTTCTGGCGCTATGTAATCCAGAATCCCCAGGTGTACCTTCAGATCACCAGGTAATATTTTTTTTGAGTCTTGGAGCCGTAATGCCGCCATCAACGCCTCCTTTTCAATTTTATATGAAGAGGAGAGAGATTTAGGATTACCTCCAGGGCAATAGTCGGGGTGCTTCTCATAGCACCTGTTATGCCCAAGCACGCAAGCCGCTGCAGTTTTTGCAGCTTGTTTTGCGTAGTTATTTCTGATATTTTCGTCCACCATACTAACGATGCATATGTGACAATGGGTCTTATAACCGCTGTGTATAACCAGTAGGTTATTTTTGGCTGTAGTCCCCAGGTCTTTCCGAAGAGTCTACGGCATACCCATAGGCACGATGTAGTCCTGGAAAGATTTTTGTGAATGTGTAAATTCCAGTTGAGTCTCTGATCTAGGGTTAACCCTAGATACTTAGCCTGTTCCGAAAATTTCAGAGTATATCCATTCAGTAAGGGGGGTTTTAAGTTCAACTTTCTACGTCTTGTGAATGGAATTAGAATGGTTTTGTCTAGATGGATGCTGAGTCCCTCTTCAGCACACCATTCATTTACGATGTTAAGGGCTTTTTGCATCAGGTTCGATAAGATTCCATCATGCTTTCCCCTAATGATGATAACTAGATCATCAGCATAGCCTTGTGCGTTGAAACCAGCGTTGTTCAGTCTTTCTAAGAGGCCATCAGCAACTACTGACCATAGTAGCGGCGATAGAACACCTCCTTGAGGGCATCCTTTCACTGCTGACACCGATATTTCGGTGTCTCCAAAAGTGGCCGTTATGATCCGGCCTTTGAGCATTTCTCTGATCCATTTGATGGTGGGTGTTTTGACACCCTTATTGTTTGCACCATTGCTAATGGATGTATAGGAGGTATTATCAAAGGCTCCTTCAATGTCTCCAAATAGAACTAAGGCTATTTCTTTAGCCTCTAGTTCTTCTTCCACTTCTTCGACTAGATCGTATAGGGCATCAATTGTGGACTTGCCTGGTTGGTAGGCAAATTGTTTTTTATGAAGTTTTATGAAAATCCTCATATGGTTGTCGAGAATTTTCTCCATTGATTTTAGGAGAAAAGAGGTTAAGCTTATCGGACGATATGATTTAGGCTCATCTGGAGACCTCTTGCCCATTTTCGGTATAAATAATACTTTGACTTTCCTCCATGACTGGGGTATGTAGCCCAGTGAGTAGCTGGCTTTGTATATAGCTCTCAGACACAGGGCTGTACATGTGTTGCCTCTTTGCAACATGACCGGATAGATTCCGTCCGCCCCTGGTGATTTGTAGGGTTTGAAGCTTTTGGTGGCCCACTTTACCCTATTTAGGGTGAAGATTCGGCCCGCTAGATTTCTGCTTTCCCTACTGGAGCTATACAGTTCTAGCTTATGTTGTTGGGTGTTGTTGATGGGGAGTATTTTCGAGTCCAGGAAGTGGGTATTTAGAAGTACCCTCAAGCTTCCGCCGAAGTCTTTAGAATACTCTCCTCAAAGCTCCTTTATGAGAGCAAGTGCATTCGAATGGTCTTTGGCTAAAACCTTTTGAATTCGTGCAGCTGGGGCAAGATCATTGATCCCCTCGCAATAAAATTTCCATGATTGCCGTTTGGATTTCCTGAGTTCTTTGTTGTACTTAGTTAGAGCTTCTCGGTAGGCGTCCCATTCACCTGTTCTTTTCGCTCTATTGAATACTTTCCTGGCTCTAGCTTTGGATTGAGCAAGCTCCTTGTTACACCAAGTATCCCTTGAGAAGTGTTTTTTCCTTATTGGGCAGCTCTCCTCGAATGCTAATATTAGTGTTTGGATTAGGTGAGTAGAAGCATTTTCCAGTTTTTCTACTGTGGTTATGTTATATTCGAGACCATCCAGTTCAGACTTCAACCTCTTTTCGAAGAGATCCCAGTCCTCCCTTTTTGGTGCTCTATATTTCACTTTTTGAATCTTATCTGAGTCAATTTCGAAACCAATCACTTGGTGGTCCGACATAGATATTTCGTCCATGATGCGCCACTTCTTAATCGATTGTAGTATAAATGACGAGGCAAGGGTGAGATCCAGGACCTCTTTCCTAACCGCATTTATGAAAGTTGGTTTATTACCCCTATTTACAATGTCTATGTTATTAGAACAGATATATTCTAAAAGATATTTATCTCTTTCATTGACGTCTGTACTGCCCCATACGGTGTGGTAAGCGTTCGCATCGCAGCTCAGGATCAAATGTTTGTTTTCCTTGTGGCACCAGCTTACGAGTTTTTGTACCTCTCCTGGTGGTGGGGAGGATGTTTCTCCTGGGAAGTATGCTGAGGCCATGATGATGTGCCTCTTACCCTTATCATTGGCACCTCTACTAGAGCTGTTTTAGATCTCTAGTGATGAATTCTGGAGCAGAAGCAAATTTTATATTCTTACTGAGCATTAGTGCTGCTCTTGGATTTACACACCTGCTATTGTAGACTATTTCATATGAATTAGTTGGGAGACCTCTAATTTTTCCCCCATTAATTCAGTGGAGTTAAGCAGATCATTATTTTACAACTGAAAAAACTTGGTGAGGTTATGGAGACCTGGGGTACACCTGCATGAACCTGAAAAGATTCACTCGTTACACCAACAACTACCACCCGAATCGATCTACTGATGAGAAAACTATTAATCCAACCACTCAATTTCTCGGAAAGTCCATATACGATAAGTCTATTCATCAATGCTGCCTGCCGAATCCTTTGATATATCAAGAGCAGTATCTCTTGATTCGCCATGCTTTTCGATTGTTGATGTTCACAAATGCGTCACGTATTCAAGGAAATATTTTATGTGCTCATCGTTCATAACTTTCTACATGACTTTCGATATATTGAGCAACAACAGCGATTCTACGATAATGGTGTAGGCATTACTTTCCTTTTGTCCATTCGATTATCCCTATTTCCTTGTTCTCCTGATTTGGATCATATCGACACTTATCTGTTTGTTAAAGATGCTCTAAATCAAAAAATTTGGTTGTGAAACAGAAATACAATATAAGTATTATTTTCAGTGTTCATGTCAGAGCAGCTATAGATATCGCGAAGGATGGGGAAATTTTTAGCAGTTATACGTATTCCTTATGGCCAACTCTGGTGAGGCGAGAATTTTTGAGAGAAAGTAAATATTTTGATTGTACTTGTTCGAGATGTTCCGACAAAACCGAACTGGGTACACATTTGAGTACACTCAAATGTAATAAATGTGATAATGGTGTCATTATGTCCACTAATGCTCTGGGTAAGACTTAAAAAAAGACACTAATACTAAAACGTAAAGCTTGATTTTAATCGATGGGAAAATAGTTTCGTTTTCAAAAATAAAATGTGACTCCATGAAAAGAAAATCATACTGCTGATTAATGTTACTGCTTAGTAATTTTGTTTTCTGTAGTTAAATGATTCATCAATCTTATCTTTTTCTTTTAGATGACAAATGCGAATGGAAATGCACCCACTGCGAATTTTCCACTAATGCCGTATCTGTAAGAAAAGTGTTTGCTACAATACAAGCAGAGTTAGACGCAGTAGAGATGATCTCAGATGCTGAAGGTATCGAAGTTCGAGAAACTATATTCAGAAAATATCGTTCTGTACTACATCCTAAAAATGCATATATGACCATCTTGAGGGTGGCACTGAGTCAACTCTATGGTAAAGCTGATGGGTATGCCATGGAAGACTTACCAGATTTGATTCTAGAAAGAAAGGTTGAACTTTGTTATCAACTTCTTGATGTTTTGAACGTTATAGAACCAGGTCATTCAAGAATAAGAGGAATAACATTTTATGAACTTCATTCACCTCTTTTGATTCTGGCAAGAAATCAATATTCATCTGATGTTATAAATAAGGAAGAATTTAGGAAGAAACTGGAAGAAGCTATCAGTATCCTTGGGAAATGTGTTGATATTTTAAAGAATGAACCTTCAGCAACGCTTGAGGGGCAATTAGGTGCAGTAGCTCAACAAGCATATCAACAACTACAGCTAAACATTGATGTCTTGGTAGAAACTGCTTGAGAGTATGATAGGATTGTTAAGTTTAAGTTGTTATGTTTAAATGTACAATATAATGTTTCATTGACAATAAAGATTTCATTTCTATTCAGAATATTTCTGTATCTGTAATTTATTTTTTGTTCGGTTATCTATGGTAAAACCTCTATGCAACTACGTTGCTTAGAGTAACCACCTGCTAATAGAATGGTGGATCAACTTTTCGGATATTTTCATTTTATAATATATCGTAATAGTCGAAGGTTCCAGGGCTCCTAGACGTAACTTATTCAGTGAAGAACAAAATGTGAGGGATAAAGTAGAATTTCAATGTACTTTGAATGCATACATATCTGTTAAGATGGGTAGATGGCTGATTTTCTGGTTCTGGGTAGGAAAGGAAAGTAAATAAGGGAGATTGCTGATTTTTATATAAAATATGTCAAATATTATAAGAAGATTATATTCAACGTAGCCAGACACTTCCAGTCAGCAATAAGTTCTGCCAGACGCTCTGAAGCTCCTAAAATAATAATTCAACCCAACTCACATTCCAACGTTCGATTCTTGTATCTGTTACTTAGAGGAATAGACACAAGAATTATCACCAAAGATATGAATGCGAGATTCACTCAATGAAAATTCACGAGTACTTGGTACTGTCGTTGTATAGGATTTCTGTTCTCACTGTATGTGATTATAATAATCTCAAGGAAAAATACTAATATCAGTAAGTTTTTGTGGAACTCAGTAAGCCAGATTCATTCTAAAACTATAATATACAGTTAGGCATATTAAAAAAGAATACAATATAAGAAATTTTGAAACCATTAATCTGCCATCATTCAAAAGTGTCTGGCAGTATTGATTTTCATCTTTTAATAATCAATGACCAGAATTAAAGTTAAGTGAGTCTCATTTCCACAATCCTATCCCACCTGGTACCTGTTAATCGGTCTGGTACCTGTAAATTGTTGTTGAAATCATGAAGACCAGCGAGGGCGCCTTGCAAAAATACCATTTAATTTACGTAACAGTTTCATTAAGAATATTAATGTTTGGCAGTTTTGGAAGAAAAAGTCGAAAAATATTTTGAAGAATTATAAAAATCCTACTAGTATACAAGATCCTTGTTAAGACTCTCAATCAAGAAATTATCGACAATTGATAAGCTCACAAGAAGGCAGATGAATCTGAAACTGTTATTGTTATTATTCATAAACAATATAAAGAAAAAATTGAATTATTCATTAATAAAGAACAACATAACGTCATTTTCATATCTGCTAAGTTGGATGGTCTGGCAGTGTTGGATTTCATCTTTTAATAATCAACGACAAGACTTAAAGTTAAGTGAGTCTCATTTTCACAATCCTATCTCACCTGATACCTGTAAATCGATCTGGTACCTGTGAATTGTTGTTGTTGAAATCATGAAGACCAGCTAGGGCACCTTGCAAAAATACCATTTAATTTACGTAACAGTTTTATTAGGAATATTAATGTCTGGCAGTTTTGGAAGGCGAAAATTGAAAATTATTGTGAAGAATAATAAAAATCCTACTAATCTAACCTAACCTACTAGGACACAAGATCTTCGTTAAAATTCTCAATCAGAAAATTATCGACAATTGATTAGTTCACAAGAAAGCAGATGAATCTGAAACTGTTATTGTTATTATTCATAAACAATGTAAAGAAAAATGGAATTATTCATTAATAAAGAACGACATAACGTCATTTGCATATCTGCTAAGTTGGATAGACGGCAGGTTTTCACTATGGGCTTCAATTTACTAAAATTCATATCGTCGATTATATCTATTGTAGAATATTATATTAAGAATAATACACTGCCAGACATATCCAGTCGGCCATAAGATTGGCCAGACGCTTTAAAACTCCTGAAATATTAATTTAACTTCACTTATATTCTGAATCTTGATATTCATATATATATATATATATATATATATATATATATATATATATATATATATATATATATATATATATATATATATATATAACTATATGCTATTAGCCAGACAAATCAAAAGGTCCAAATATCCTTCCAGACACAATATTTTTTACTATGCGTATGAACACGAGAGTAACTTGACTAAAATTTACGTGCATTTGGAACTGTATACTACCAGTATTTCTGCTCTCACTGAATGTGACAATAATCCTGTTTTCTTCAACAAAGCGAAGCAAAGATCGTTTAATATCTTTAATGAAGAAGTATCAGCAAGATTTTGGAAGTCCAGTGAGCCAGAATCTTTTAGAAATCATGATATTCAAAAACAGAAATTCGTCGACAAAAATATAAGAAATTTTGATGCCATTAATCTGCCATCATTCAAAAGTGTCTGGCATGTTTTGATAATGTTTTGTGAAACATATAAAAATCAGCGATTAGAATTTGAAGTTTTATTGACCTTTCTTACCTGCTAATTGGCCGTCTAAAAAAATTGCTTGCGTTCAAAATATAGGTTAAGAAATGACATTTTCAACAAACACACTTAGAATCAGATCAGATTTTATAATTGCAGGAAATGGTAGATACTCTGACATTAATACTTCATTGAAAAATATAAAACATCGAACACTATATTTTTATTTACAAAATGTTTCAATATTCGAGATTTCGTAATACTTAATTTATTATTAAAATAAAAGTATTATGTCACTTTCACAATCATGAGCGCGAACTGTTAGTTCGTTAGACAATCACTGGGCTAGTTTTTGTAAAATAAAATGTATTATATACAATGTTAGTTAAATTAATAAGGCACAATTATTATTCAATTACTTTCTATAATTATTCCTAACTTCAATAACAACAGGGCTTGGTGTGTATCTTCTTTCAGGTTCTCTGTATTGTATTTTGGGATCGCGATAGCTGCTCTTTGTGATAGATTTAGTTTCACTGGATTCAATAGTTTCAAGTGATCTTCCATCTTTTGATGGTACAGTTTTTCTGCTGATTGTTTTTGTTGTATTTGTGATACTTGGTCTCAATGGATCGTCACTTCTTGTGGTTGTACGATAAGTTTCACTGAAATCACTGGAGTTGCTACCTCTTCTAGATGATTTGATTGGTGTTGAAGAAACAACGTAAGTATCACGTAGACGTGTTGGAGGTTCGTAAATGTCACCATTAAAATTCTTGCTGGTTACTGGTGATAATCTCGGGAAGGAATTTTCGCTTTCATTCAAAGTTCTGTATAGTTCTGGCGACCGATCTTTGAGATTTTTAAGGAATATTCTTTTGTTTTCACTTGTACCATTCTTGAATCTTGTGAAAGATTCTTCGTTAATATCTCTTTGACTTCTACTCAAGCTGGAGATTAAACCAGGACTCTTAAGACCTGTTGAGTCATTTAAGCGATACAAATGAGGATTACTCTTATACATATCTCGGTCACTATTGAAATCTTCACTGTTGATATTAAAGCTTTTACTTCTTGATAAATTAGTCTTGTAAGTTCTTGCAGGTTTAGCTGGTCCTTCGTTTTGGGGTCGTACTGTATTTATGATTGATACGTTTATGGTGCTGTTAGATTTATTATTCTTCTCTAACCTTGGTGGTGATTTATGTCTTGACATGTGACGTGGTAACGTCTGCGAACTCTTTCGTTCTCCAGGAAGTGATGACGACAATTTCCCAGTTGATTTACTGAAACGACCGAGTGTGCTCTGCGATCTGAAACATAGATAAGGAAATTATGAATATATTTACGACTAAGCTTTTTATTAATTTTTAGTAACCGACTCTCGTGTCCATAAAAATTGAAGCGTGATGTGGGTTTAATCATAGTACATGTGGGACGAAAAATGGCAAGCATTTCTTGTGGGCGCTATAGTATAATAGATACGTCAAGGTAATCACTTTGTCTTTATAATTGTAATTATTATCTAAGTCGGCATTGTACAATATGCAATGTTTTGTTTATTGAAGTTAATGGAATATGGTAATGACATCGAGATCAAAGGTTCAATTTTGAATTAATTTAAACTGATAAGATGATTAGTTTTTCTAATTAGGACTGCACGTGAACTGTTTTATTCATGTTGCTTTATTGATATTTTTCTTTACCATGTTAGTATAGCAAAATGATTGTTAGTTTCCTCATTCACCTTGTCAACATGGTAGCCATTATTGGTAAAGAATCTGCAACCAGAATTCATTGATTCTCATGCGAATGATATTGTTTATGTAGTACACATGTTCTGTAAAAAATACTTGAATAGCAATTTCTTATTGACGTTCCTCAAAAATGAAAAATTTGTCTATGGAAGTTTCCGAGGATATTCTCAGGGACAAGAATATTGTCAACATTCTGCCAGTTTCAGTTCTACAAGAAGTAACACCCAACGGAAACTGGATATTTGTGGAGAATTTATAGTGAAATGAAGAGTGAGACCATTTTCTGAAGATATTCAAAAAACCTACTTTCTGTAATTTGGTGTTTCAATTGAAGACAAGCAGTGGGCTCCCCACGTGTGCTGTGTTAGTTGTAGCGTATCATTGCTGCGGTGGATGAATTGGAAAAGCTTGCGTTTTGCAGTGCCTATGGTATGGCAAAAACCCACGAATCATGAAGATGATTGCTGTTTTTGCCTGACAAAGATTGAAGGGTATTCGTCAAAGGCAAAGCGCAAGATGGACTAGCCAAATTTGCGATCTGCCATGCGACTAGGGAATGCTATCTCGCATCAAAATATCAATCTCGGTATTCGTAGATTCAGGGATTCTAATCTTGCGAAATCACGGTATTGTGCTAGATCTCACATTGTAAAGAAATGATCATCGAAAATGTACGAAAATTCCTATCATTTATATTCAATTGGCTCTAATTGTTCTTCAGGTGCAAAATAGAGAAATAAAATCTCAAGCTAACCTGTAATTTATTCTAAAACTTGAAAATAACTGCCTCAAAAAGCATAAAGTATCTGGGGTTTCATCTGCCAGTCGACTCCGAATGCTGCATGCCAGATAACCAGCTAAGGAAAACGCCCGTTCTGCCTCCACACTTGTTGGTACTACAGATAAAAGACATTGGTGTGCGAACTGTAGATTTTGTCCTTTCGACCCTCCTGACTCGTACAAATTAATTTCTTTCTTCAAAATCATATCAAGTGACGATGATAAAGGTACCACACGTTTTTGCGAACGCTCTTTCAATGCCATTTCCAATTCCTCATCAAGACTAAGAGAAGCGTTCGCCATTTCAGGCTCTAAATTTTTTTCACTGTAGCTAATGGATTTGAAACGTCATCATCACTTTCATTTATGGCTTCATCTGCAACTGAAAATGTAGAGGGTTTGTATATTGACTGCAATATTGTCATCTTTGGTACTGTTCTTGTGTATTCTTCCAATTAAATTTATTATTTCTTTTTTGCTTGAACATTTTGTAGGCAGTTTGAAAGTTTGATCACTAGCAGATTGATTGAAATATACGTCGTATTGGACAGGGTCTGTCAAATAATACAATGCTGCGGTCATAAATATTCGGCATTCATTAGTCCGAAGCCTCATGGATTCAGCAAGTTTTTGAGCTACTGGTGTTCCAAGTTCTTTTTCTCCATAAATTGCAGAGTAGTTTCGGCAGTTAACAAATTTGAATTTCGACGACATAGTACTTCCACTGTCAGTTTTATAGGCTGAAATACGAGTTCTAAATCTAATAAAGCACGATATTCTTCGTCTGAGAAACTATGATTTGTATTCGATCCCAGATTGCTATCAATCAAGGCTTTGCTTGCACATCGTTTCACCTTATTGAATGTGCAAATCATATCTGCAAAATTCGTCCTTCATATATTTCTGAAGAATGTCATTCTTCGTTTGACTACTTGCCTTACCTTTTTGATAAGGTGATCAAATTCTGGCACTAAGTCAACTTCATCTACAGCGGGTTAGCTGCAGTCAATTCCTTCATTATCAATAATGTCATCAAATTCTTCATCGTCAGACTCCTCCACATCTGACTGAGCTACGACTGTGTATTTTGTACTTTCTTCTTGCGTTTCGGTTCCACGTTTTGATTTGTAAATCACATCTATAACTCCCAATTGATTGCCTTGAGCGAAGCATAGCTGGTGAAGAGGAATCATGAGTCGCCCAACCTTCACCATTACACTGGCCCCTTTCTGTAGTAAGACCTACTATATCTTCATCTAATGACGAGCCATATTCTGATAATTTCTTCTTCAAAATAGTTATGCAACTCTATGCAGGCATGCTTCCTACTATGCGCACAAGACCTAAATTTCAGAACATATTTTTATTCTCTGAAAATGTATGAACATTCACATTCATGAAGCGCCTGTTTTTGCATGAAGTCCGTTCATTGAAAGTAAGGCTGAATCTATGGTTACTCTTTCTTAGATTCATAATCCATAACAATCTGTTTTATGGAGTTAGACGATGCAGGTAATTTGTAGTCACTAGTCGCAAATAATTATCTCAAGACTTTCGACGTGCAAAAAGATCTAAAAGTCATGTCATCTTTAAAAATCATCCTTGAAAAGGGACGAAAAGTAATCAGATTTTTTCTGCCTCTTCGTACCGTTTGGAGGAGGTAACCTTACTGACGCGGAAGCATTGATCAGCATTGAAGAATTTGATGGAACCAGAGTCATGTTTTCTGTCACTTTTTATTAGGAAGTATCAATTTTGCGCTTGGACAGTGAATGTACATGTAAGCCTTTGGGAGATCGTGCTTTTGTTTTCAAAATAGAGTTACATAATTTGCACTGGGCAGTTTGTTCATCCTCTGCCTTCAAAAAGTATTTCAATACCTCATATCCACTTTGAAACATTTCATAAACTACCTTTGTTGTCATTTAAACACAAAACGAATAGACCGAGAGAACTAAACACACAAGGAAATATTTTCCACTGGTACTGGACTAGTTTATAAATCTGCAGATTGTCATGCAGTCTGAAACTTTCAGGCTCGCTAAACAATGACAATTTTACGACAACCGAACAACGTCTCGCCTTACTCATCCCTATCGCACTGTAGCCCTAGCGCCACGTGTTGCCGCCGGAAATAAATACATTGTTTACATAAATCAACAACAACATGTGAAATCACTGAAAGCTAATCAAAATTGACATAATACGAATCTTGCGAGATCGTGCATGATTTCAGGTGCGAGATTAATCTTGCAGAATAGGTGCAAGATCTTGGTATACCGATATTACATGCCCTACATGCGACCTGTTCCTCATAATGCAGATTTACCAGTGCCGATTGTACCTTTAAATCCGCAAAATGTTATTTTGGATAATACTGGAGACAATGCATCATCAGGCAGCTCCGAAAAACAGTGAACCGCCACATTTAGTACGTGATTTGGGGTTATCAAAGCAACAGTCAAAACTTATTGCCAAGTCGATAGTATCTGAGAGCTATGAGACTAAGCATGTGCTCTCGTTCCTTCAGGTACAACCAGCGGTTTTTATCAATCCCTGCATTCTCCAGGAGCCTTGGCTCCAGTTCGGTGAATATTAAGCATCTGTCTCAAGCAGCCAATGAGTCGGCCTTCCTATTAATCTCAACGCTTAAGCGTCCGAGTACCCACATCAGACGGAGCCATTCCTCTGCCAGTCTAGCTAGGGTGGAGCGATATTCCTGCACAATAAGTGGCGTGTCAGGTTAGATGTCAATACCTTCAGTGCAGCTTGGTTATCGATGATGATTTTCATTAATCCATCCGCAAGCAAGCGGTTAGCATAGTGGTCAATGGCAAATATTTCTGCTTGAAGAACTGCCGCAACTCAGTCAAGACAGATCGACTGTTCGTTGATAGCATCTCGACCATATACACCAACTGCAACACCTGGAGCCGTCTGCGAACCAACAGGGGCCCCCAAGTAGACGATTCTTGGAGATGGTCCATTCCTGTCTACTAGGAATGATGATTAATAATGGTTGCTCCATAATATTTTTGGGTATCGCTATATCAATTTTCATACTCAGCATCTCGTCCTCGATTTCAGAATGAATGCCCAACAATTACGTACGACAAACAGGAGGAAATTTTAATTCAATATTCAAAAGAATCTCTCCTCTGATAACAAATCTGTAGTTTTTGAACATATTTTATCTACATTTCCTAAAATCACACATTAGCATTTGCAAAAAAATAGAGATTGGAAATTAACAAACTTGTAAAACCCTAAATTTACCACATTCAATAGCCCACTAGAAATGAATCACTTCCCACAACTCAATATTTAAAGTAGGTAAAGTTAGCATAAACACCTCAAAAAAGTCTAGGGACTACTTCTGAATATCGATATATCGTATCCAGAACGATCAATATGGATGATTTTTTTAAAGAAATAGAAAGACGACATTTGACTAGAGAAGAGATGTTACGAGCCGTTGGCATGCTCCAAGCTGGGAGCTCACAACGGGAAGTATCCAGGATTCTGGGAAGTAGCCCAAGTGTCATAAACCGTTTATGGTCGCGTTTCAATGAAACAGGTAGCGTAGAAGAACGCCATACAGGTCGTTTCAGGATTACTACAGTCGCCCAAGAACGATTTTTGATTTTACAAGCCAGAATAGATCGTACTATCACAGCATCTCAATTAGCACAAGAGCTATCACGAGTTCATAATGTACAAATTTCCGACCATTTGTGAGAACTTAGTTTTCAATGTTCAACTATAGAAATAGAAAATTTCAATAAGAAACACAAACCTGTTCTTGATTATATCCTTGAAAAATCTTCTGAAGGAGAATGCCCTTACATTTCAGTTAATATCTGTGGTAAAGAAATTAAGGCTTTGTTGGACTGTGGTGCGAATCAAGAATTCATTAATGAACACACTTTTCAGATATTAAATAACTTAGGTATTGAATTGTTGACCGACAATATTCCAACTTGTACAGTAGTTAACAACCAAGAGTTGAAGTGTTCTGGATATGTCACAATTCCAATCAATTTGCAGGATAAAACGCATGTTTTCAATGTTTACGTATTACCTAACTTATGCCACAATATAGTTCTAGGTACAGTTTTTTGAATTAGAATGGGTATAAACACCTCAAAAAAGTCTAGGGAACACTTCTGAATATCGATATATGGTATCCAGAACGATCAATATGGATGATTTTTTTAAGAAATGAACACCTGCATCAATTTCTCACCAAATTATGTAGAGTGCCGCAACAGATTTCAGTTTTTTTTATAAAAAACTAAAAATGCACCAGATGCGACGCTGCTTTATAATCATTTCATGTATTCGGTGTTTGAAATCAGTTAGTTGGCACATTGTTTCTGTTGTAAGCACAAATGAAAGTTTAAAGTTTTGTGATTCGACCATGGAAAGACGACATTTGACTAGAGAAGAGATGTTACGAGCCGTTGGCATGCTCCAAGCTGGGAGCTCACAACGGGAAGTATCCAGGATTCTGGGAAGTAGCCCAAGTGTCATAAACCGTTTATGGTCGCGTTTCAATGAAACAGGTAGCGTAGAAGAACGCCGTACAGGTCGTTTCAGGATTACTACAGTCGCCCAAGACCGATTTTTGGTTTTACAAGCCAGAAGAGATCGTACTACCACAGCATCTCAATTAGCTCAAGAGCTATCACGAGTTCATAATGTACAAATTTCCGACCAAATTGTGAGAAATCGACTGCACGAAGGTCAACTCCACTCCAGACGTCCTTTAAGAGTTACCTTCAGGAACATCAATTCCTCAAAGATTTCGTTTCACATTTCGAGCGCAATTCAACTTTAGCATGTCCTGATGAGATTAGCTACTACATTTGAATGATAAAAGAATTTATGATTGATTAATTAATTGATAATGAATATTCAAATGGGAATTGATAATTGGAACGTTTCCACTGAAAATAATTAGATTCAGCTATCAGAATACTTCTGGATTATACGTTTCGTTAAGTAAGAATTGAATTATTTGAATATATATTTTGTTCATTTGCACAAGAATTACAGTCGTTTTCAAGAGTTGTGTTTAGGTATATTTAATACCATTATTGAAAGCCAGTAGAACAACTTATTCTTGAAATACAATCTCCACAAAATTGTCGCATCACCTTACTGTTACGACAATACTTTATAATCTTTTAGGTTCGTTATTCAAGAATCGCTTGGTAACTTTCAGAAGTGTAAAATATGAAGATATCATTTAAAAGAGATGAGTTTATGATGGAAAATATCAACAATTTTCGAGTTAATGAAAATATTCTACATTTTTCAAAAATTCGCGAAGAGACCAATCAACTAGCATCGAATTGTTATAAATCATTTTCTAAATCGAGTGTTTCCTCCCCGGGCCCTAATTACTGCCAATATACATCTTGGAAGCCCCTCAAACAAATTTTGAATGTATTCTTGAGTCACTGAGTTCTAAATTTCAGGAAGCATATTTTCTAGTTGTTGAAGTGTTCTACAAGGCATTCTACGTTGCTGAATTTGCTACCCCATGTTGTCCCAAATATGTTTTATGGAATTCAAGTCGGGATTTCTGGCTGGCTATCTTAAAATATCAATTTCAGCATTTTGCAGACATTGTGTAACTACTCTAGCTGCGTGAGGTTAATTATTATTATGCATATACATGAAGTTTTCGCCAATCAATGGGCCAAAGGGTACAACATGGGGTTCAAAGATATCTGCGATGTATCTGGATCATTATACACTAGGACTAACTCAGTTCGACCATGGAAAAAAATGCTTCCCCACACCCTTACTGAGCCCCCTCCGAAGTTTTCGGTTTGTCGGATATTGCATTGCTGATACCGTTCCCCAAGTCATCTGTATACAGGCATGCGTCTATCATTTGATACTAGACAGAACCTGGACTCGTGGGAAAAAAGAATATTCGACCATTCTATAATACCCCAATTTGCATGTTCCTCGCAAACTGAAGTCTAACAACTCGATGCGCTCTGGTGAGTCGCGGGCCGGTAGAAGCCACTCTTGGTCTAATATCGTCTTCTCTGAGCATGTTCCTAACAGTTCGCAATGAATATGCACATTTCTGGAAAGTGCAAGCTCATTTTGTAGCATTCAGTGCCGAACTATTAGGGCAGTTAAACGAAGCCAACGATCATCAACTGGTGTTGTTATCCGATTTCTTCCCTGTCCGGCACCTCTTCCATATTCCCCTGTTTCGTGGTACCGATTAATTTCTCTTGAAATGGTACAATTCAACAAGTTAGCCACGTAACGTTCGCTTTGCACCTCCTCTAGAAGTGTTACAATTCTTACCACTTCATGATCACTCAAATAGCGTCCAAGACGTTCAGCAGCCATTACAATAAATTCAAAGATTCGAAAATCAACAAGAAACACAGAAAACGTGCATTAATTCAGCGTGAAAACTGAAGAGAAGAATGAATGAATACTAATAGTCAAATTCTTGTTTCAAACGTGTTTGGAATCGTATGGAAACAAATGTTACTGCATAGATTAGATTTTTTCCCCTCATATATCCAGAAACATATGTTGACAAAGAAACTGCGATCGAGCTGCTTAATCGATCGTGGAATGCAGAATAACAGGTAATGCGACACTTTTTGTGGTGTGTACTATTCACCTTCGTCTCCTCTTTTCTTGAGTTTCCGTTAGATATATCTCAGGAATTGATAGAATGAGCTTAATATGTAATGTTATGTACTCTTCTTCTACAATGTGACATTTCTATAACTTTCTTCTAGAATGATTCTTCTTTGACCTCTAAATAGACGTTAGTTTTGGCAATAAACTCTTTGCCTGAGCGAAATTTCTTCCCCTGGAACATTTATTTCAAATCAGTCAAGAGCCACTGATCGCTAGGTGCCAAACCTTGGGAATAGGGTGCCCGCGGCATCAACTCCACGGCAATGGTGGATCCATGTTTCATCCGTAGTAACATATCAACGCTAAAAATCCTTTTTGTCACGGTTTAAAAGCTCCAAACAACGCACAGATCAGAGAATTAGCTGGTGAGTGCCTAGTATGTCATAATTTCTCGTTAATATTTGAAGGGCCCAAGTGAAGGAGACGCAACGATTTTATCGTTTCCTCTAGTTGATAATTAGAAGATCTATAATAGTACTTTTTCATTTCGGGCAAAAGAACGTTGCAGAGAAAATATAGAATGAAATTTTGGCGTACCGGGGAAGAACACGCAATGTCAGTCCCAGTCATTGAAAGAAGGCGTAATGTCAAATTCCTTTCCCTACAAATTCTTATTCTTAAGGTGTTTTCTTGTGTTGAAGTGAATCGAATTGACTGAAGTACCTAATTACTTTCAATAATCACGCTATACGATGAAAGATTTCAATATGGATAGCGATTAGTGATGGGGGAGAAAATGTGGAACGTTCATCGAAACAAAGAAGAAGAACTGGACGTATCACAGAAGTGCTCAAAAATATCCGTTTACAAACGCATACCCCTGGAGCAGACTGTAAGTTCAAATGATTCCTCTGAAAGCTAGGCTGTCTATAATCCGCCAGTTCAATCAAAATTTATACTTTTGTAGTAATATCCGTACTACCTATGAAACAACGCTGGTCTCGCCTAGACGTAATGACAAACTCCAAGAAACTACATGATTCTACTAGTCCATTGAAATGTTTTATTGTCGGGGGTCAATAGAAGCTTAACCCCAAGTTTGTGGGGTTGCCGCCGGCTGCCATCTTGAAAAAAGAGTATTATAATTATGCATATCACTATTCAACGTATAAAAATTTTTATGCGCATAGAGCAGACATTCGAGCACAAACAGACAAGGAAGTGTAAGTATGCCATGAGACTTGAAGACACTCCTGCAACAATCTCTGTATCGCAACCCACCAACGATCCTAACAGCACGTTCCTGAACTCTGAACCTACGAGTTCTAACCCTCTCGAACTCACTCCAGTTACCCCAAAGTTATAAACCATACTTTAAATGGGCCTCACAAAGTGCGAAATAGCCGTTCGCCGAACTGCCGGAGATACTTCTGTATATAATCCTCTCAGAACATCAATATTTCTACAAAGCTTACTGGATAGGTGATCAATATGTACACTCCAGAAAACTCACAGTAGAACAGTCAGTAGGCCTCAAACTGAACACTACCTCCTTGGTCTTATCAACACTCATTGATTGACCATTTCCTGAAAACCATTCAAAGGACGTTCACGCACATGTCCACCAAGCCCTAACGCAACATCCAAGTTCTCACACTCCACAGATACAACAGCGTCGTCTGCAACATACTGAGACAGTCGGTCAGATAATCTGGAAAAGCGTTAATAAAAATCAGGAATAAAAGAGGTTCCACAATAGACCCTTGAGGTACACCTATAGTGATATTTTCCATATCTGACCAACTATCATCAATGAAAACAGTCTGAACTCTATCAGTCAAGTAAGACGAATATATGACCGATCCTATAGAAATTATTAATGAATTCAATGAATATTTTGTTGGTGGGGTTCCTGCTATAATACAAACGTTAGAGGAAGAAAATGCTAACAGAGAAGCTCCTTTTGGAGAAATTCATAATCTCAGTTCAGTATTTTTGACAGTTGTAGATGAATACGAAATCAAAAAAGCTCTTTCGGAAGTGAAAGCTGGCACTGCGGCGGGCTACGATGGAATAAAGAAGTCAGATGTTGACTGCATTTCTACGGAAGTGTTACCTTTATTATGTAAGTTGATTAATAATGTCAAGCAATCAGGGGAATTTCCTGATATTCTCAAAATTACCAAACTAATACCGATTTATAGGAATGGATCCCAAGCTCAAACAGAGAACTATAGAACTATATCTGTCGTGTCCCTATTCTCTGAAGTTATAGAAAAAATTATCACTACTATCATATATCGAACTATACAACCTTATTGTTGAAAGTCAATATGGCTTTCTTGAAGAAAGTAGTACGCCAGAGTGCAGTTACGGACTTAATCAACCTTATTTCAGAGTAGTTAGATAAAAACAAATATATCGTATGTATATTAATAGATCTGAAAAAGGCATTTGATGTCGTTCACCATGGGTTACTTTTGAATAAGCTTTACTGGATGGGGATAAGAGGTAAAATCTTAAAACTATTGAGGTCTTATTTGAGCGGTAGGCGGCGGGTCGTGTCATTGAGCGATTTCTTAAGTGAAGAGAGATATGTTACCTGTGGGGTATCACAAGGCTCCGTCTTGGGTCCCTTGCTGTATAAACTTTACGTCTTGAGTCTAAAAATCGCGGGTCTGTATGCTAGATACTTCACATTTGCTGATGACACGATCTTGGTTTACAGCGAAGCTGATTTGAAAATACTTGAGCAAATTATTAACAAGGATCTTTTGAAGTATAATGCTTGGCTTGTACAAAACAAACTTGAACTTAACACATCGAAAACGAATTATATATTACTCATGCAAAAAACTAAACATGAGGAAGTTATTGAGTTAAAGATAGGTGACTGTATCATTAAAAGAGTGGACAGTTCTGAATATTTAGGTATTACAATTGATGAAAAGCTGAACTGGCACGTGCACTATGAAGATCTTTGCAATAAAATTATACCTTTGATTGGAGCAATATTTCGCTGTCGTCAATACCTTGATAATGAATCTAAATACAGGATAACAATATGGGAAATTGCTCAGATACTTTATGCAGTAAATTTCAGAGGCTACAAAATAAATTGTTGAAAGTAATGCTCAATTTAAATTACAGAACTCCCTCATGTGAACTATATAATAGATTAAAACTTCTACCTTTGAAGTCCCTGCTGCAATTTGAGCAGTGTAAACAAATTTACAAAGTAACAAGATCAAATCATGAACTGTATACGTCTCTATTGAAAAATTCTCAAATACATGGTTATGACACCAAGTCCAGCCAAAATCTTCGCTTACACTTATGTCCAGTGAGGACCCAGGTTGGTCTGAACAATCCTATAAAAAAGTACTCGCAAGCTTATAATAGTTTACCAGTAGAGATCAAAGACAGTAAAAATCTCAAACGATTCATAAGAAAACTGAAGGAATTCTTGATGAACCACAGGCAACTTAATGCAGAATCCAACTCCTGAAACAGCATTGCTGAAATGGAGTATTTGCCCGAGAAGGATTGTACGACTAGCTCAATAGTTAGTGATTTATTCCCTATTGAGTTACATTAGATAAGGCATAAATATTCGTAGTTGTACTTTTTTCTATTTCGGGTAATAAATAAAAAAATTGAAATATTTGATCTTTCTAATCATAAGTGGTAGGCAGTTGTAAAGAAGGGGTCCAAGATAAATAAACGATCCAAATCCTAAAAACAAAAAGATCGAATGAGATTACAGCTCTGTTCATCAAACATATGAAACTCAAGCTTCTCGAGAAGAACCCTATGGGGAACACAATGAAATGCCTTCGTCAGGTCCAGGAAAAGAGAGAGAGAGTATAACCCTGCTTCAAAGCATTGAATCGTCTTATTAATAAACTCAACAATGGCATCAGTTGTGCAACGACCTCTCCGGAAGCCATAGTGATGTTGTGAAAAAAGGTAATTTAAAATCTGATTACTCATAATTTTTTCCAGTATTTTAGAGAAAACTGGTACTAATGAAATAGCTCGGTAGTAAGACAAATCGTTATCATCACCCTTCTTGAAGATTGGAACTATTTTTGGAACTATTTTTGGAACTTTTAAGCAATCAGGAAATACTCCTCTCTGAGACATTTATCAACAAGGCATGTATGAGGAGATACACACCTCAAAAAGTCTAGGAACACTTCTGAATATCGATATATCGTATCCAGAACGATCAATATGAATGATTTTTTTTAAGAAATGAATATCTGCATCAATTTCTCACCAAATTGTGTAGAGTGCCGCAACAGATTTCAGTTTTTTTTAAAAAAACTAAAAATGCAGCAGATGCGACGCTACTTTATAATCATTTCATGTATTCAGTGTTTGAAATCAGTTAGTTGGCACATTGTTTCTGTTGTAAGCACAAATAAAAGATTCAAGTTTTGTGATTCGACCATGGAAAGAAGACATTTGACTAGAGAAGAGATGTTACGAGCCGTTGGCATGCTCCAAGCTGGGAGCTCACAACGGGAAGTATCCAGGGTTCTGGGAAGTAGCTCAAGTGTCATAAACCGTTTATGGTCGCGTTTCAATGAAACAGGTAGCGTAGAAGAACGCCATACAGGTCGTTTTAGGATTACTGCAGTCGCCCAAGACCGATTTTGGGTTTTACAAGCCAGAAGAGATCGTACTACCACAGCATCTCAATTAGCTCAAGAGATATCACGAGTTCATAATGTACAAATTTTCGACCAAACTGTTAGAAATCGCCTTTTAAGAATTCCACAACTGACCCATGGAAATCACGCTGCTCGTTTAGCTTGCTGCCAAGAACACGTAAACTGGGATCAAGAGAGGTGGGCCACAATTCTCTTCAGTGATGAATCTAGATTTAGTTATTATCCCGATTCGGGAAGAATTCGAATATGGAGGGAACCTGGAAAGCAAAACCGTCTCCAGCATGCTCGAGAAGTTGTTAGACAGGGAGGCGGATTAGTGATGTTTTGGGAGGTATACGCCTTAGTGGAAGAACTGACCTCGTTTTCATACAGAACAACCTCACGGAAATTCTTACAGCAATGAGATAGTTTTACCTGTAGTGGTACCGTTTCTCCAAACAATGGGTCAAAATCCACTATTCCAACAAGATAATGCCCTTCTCATCGTGCAAGAGTTGTCTTGAACGTTTTTGAAGAGAATGATATCGATCTTCTACCGTGGCCATCCTGCTCCCCAGATCTGAATCCCATCGAGCATGTGTGGGACACCCTAAAAAGAAATCTCCTGCGTCAAAACGTTTTCCATCATGAACAAGAGCTTCGATTAGCAGTTCAGGGGACTCGGAATGACTTAGGCCAAAATGTTGTTATAGACAATTTAATATTGAGCATGCCGCGACGTTGCCAAAGTGTCATTAATAACAGAGGTAGACTTTCTGGGCACAGAAAATATAAGTGCTTCCATATCGTTTCGAAAATATTAGTTCAGGATTTTATTTTGTGTTTCACCAAATTTCGTCATTCTCAAATTCAAAATTTTTTTTATAATAGGTGCTTTGGAGAAGTCAAATATTATTTTGTTTTCTTGAGAATACATTATATACAATACATCCTAACAAAAACCGAAAGATTTCTATAAATTCGAATCATCAAATTCATATTTTAAAGATATTGGTAAGTGTTCCTAGACATTTTTGAGGTGTTTATAATACTATTAACAGTTCTCTTGATAAGTACAGTAGACAATCCATAGAAGTCTCTAGATCTGCTATTTTTCAAAGATCGAATAACATCACGTACCTTCACCTGACTCACCTCACGAAATGAAAAACCTAAATTGTTAGAGATTCTCCTGCAAAACAAGTCAGCAGAACACTTGTCCGTTGGTGGAACAGATCCAGAGACTCTATGAGGAACTGATGAGAAATAATCATTAAAATGATTAACATCGATATTGGAATTTACTTTGCTTTCATGTAGATATCTCTTTGAGTTGATGATGCTCCACATCGCAAATTGTGGCTTTGAAAATGATTCTATTGATGAATCATTTGCTCTCCTCTTAGTATTGTTCCATTTCAAATTTATAATTGCATTTGACGGTTTCCGCAAACTCTCAAGATTTTCTGTTCCAACGCTGATAGAGTTCACTAACAAGTTCAATTTGATCTCTCATTATTTTCAAACCATTATTATACAGTGCGACTTGTTGCTACTTCGTTTGTCAATCAAAACATCTCTTTCAGAAACAGCAGTCTGGATGAGTGGCAGTTAGCATTATATACGAGACATTTTTGTTTGGACAAACTCCAAAAGTTAAGAATGTTACTATTCATATTATTTGTGAACGGAAATCACATATTAACTTTGAGTGGTGTCTAATTGTTTGCTACGCAACTGCAACCTACTGGTCCATTGTGGCACACTCTACGTCGAATTTTACCACTAAGCTTCATCCTTCCTAAAACGTTTAAATGATTGAAAGTTTAATGAGAGCAGTCTGCTCCAGTTTGTTAGAAACAAGTTCCTCAAATCTGATTCTTCTCTCAACTGGGCACTTACATATCACGTGTTTTATTGATTCTTCGCCCTCCTCGCGTAATCAGCATTCTCGATCAGCCCTAACATATTCAAATCAGTTCGGAGACGACAGTGCGCTGTAAATATGGCAGTTAGAACTCACAGGTCTAGCTTGGAGAATTTTGCCTACCTTTGGTTTTCATCTTGGAAGGTCCACTGATGGCAAGTCGAGAGTGATACTCAACCACTGCTACAGTATCTACAGGTCCAACCACTGATTATTTTCTATCCTTGCGATCTCCAGGAGAATTCCGATGGCAAGGATTGAGCATTATTGCATCATAAACATCGTGTGGTTGTCGGTTATGGACTGTTAGTTCAAGGGGAGCTCCAAGAACTCTTCAAGAATTGCTCACTGGTAATCATCAGAATAATCAATCGTATATTCTGGTTATACCAGAAGCTGACTTTTACAAAGAAATGTCTTCGCAAGATGTACATCGAAAAAGAATTCTTTGATATGCCTCTTTGAAAGAATGGCAGTAACATGCTTAGACAATTAAACTGTACTGAAAGAGTGTCTGCTTCTTTTCAACTTTTACCAACATGGGTAAATGATCAAGTTAGCCTAAATTATGTTTTCGTTTGTCACGCCAGAAGAAGAATAAATAGTTTATGTAGAATCTTTAGAAGATGATGGAGATCATTGTCTATAACTGGATGTTGATAACATAACATAAACCAAAATATTACACCCCTCCCATAAAAACCTGGTCCATAAGCGTTGTGATTCCAAATGTGTAAACGACATTTTAAAATAGTTTCATACGACATAATTCACGTTCAATACATTACACAATGTTAAAACAAGCGTTATGTGCTTCCAATCACTAAAACCCTATTGGTGGTGCAAATGATGGTTAGCAAGGAGTTAATTTCAGATCCTACTTACTTTCAATGCGTATGTTTTAATATAGACCTTCTCATTTTTCCAAGGGTTGCAGGGTACATGGATAACAAGAAAATAACCAAATTAGTTTAATAATATACTACAGAGGAAAATGATGATGCGTTAGTTCAAAAGTTGGAAATTGATGCAATAACCGTCGATTATGGGCCCACTATGAAGATGAAGATGGTTAGTATGCCCAAAAGCATCACATTGTATGGGTATTTTTCATTTTAATTCTGTAATTTGGGGTGATGTATGTATTTTGATTCAAGATTTATTCCCTGTAGATACACAGCTAATTCAATCGTCAATCCTTATCCAAACGAATACTTCTAACGTCGGATATAATAGCTAATGGCTATACTTTCATGAGTACTAGCGTCAAAGGAACAGACAGAGAGCGTTTTCTGAATGGAATAAATTTAGTAAAACGTCAGACAATACTTTCTGTTTTGTCATTGTACTGTTCTGCAGGTAATTTTGCAGGAACCACCCTAACTTTTTTCTTCAATTGGCATAATAAGTCATAGTCCGATTCATTGGAAAGGATCTTTAAAACAAAGTCAATGGGATTTTTAAACATTATCTTTCAGCTCCATTTCAGTTCTGAATGAATGAATTTTCAAATGAAATAGAAATTAAGGTACAACAGGTTGAGAATAGGCTCAGTTTGCAGGATCTTGAGATCGACACCAACGGCTTTCAAGGGATGTCTTTTGGGACTCCTTCCTCTACACATTATGATGGAGACATGTAGAGGAGAACTAAATTGTGAGTACTCTATATTCCTCAATAAACTAAGAGTACTCCTACCTGATCTACCCATAAGAGGAGATTGAATGAAAACTCACTAATAGTGTTGTCGAACACTATGAGGTCTTCACTCCACTAAAAGAAATTTGGTCTATATCTCATGCCCTACTCACCACACAGGGCCCCACCTGGCTTGAAGATGGGAGAGGAACGGTAATAGGCATCCACGGTCCCAGGGTAAGCTTTACGAGTTCCGGAGGAGACCAAGCCACCGTAACACAAGCAGAAGTATACGCTATTCTCAGATACATCACAAAACGAAAACCATCACAACTACAAAAACGATTGTGTGTACTTATACATTGATTGGCAAAACACTCTGGATACCTGAATTGAGTTGAGGAATATAAAGGAGCACTATGACAGCATAGTACTACAAACAGAGTTACTCAACTCCGGTGCCCAGCCCAGCAGAGTAACGAAAGCAATGAGAAATAAGACAACCTTGCCAAAATGGTAACATATGTTAGGCCCGAACCTATTTTGTCTAAGACCTGGACCCATATGCACTCTTATTATCAAGATTTGAACATTACTGAGATCCTGAACTACAGGGTAGGCATCTTGCTACTGAGACAGTCAAAAGGCTCACGAAAAGGCCTCAAGTAAAGAAGAGGGTATATGAATTATTGTTCATCGACGAGAAGTCTATTGGGATGGTAGTTGGCTTATTAATAGGACACCAACTCAATAAACATATACACTTCATGAAACTGTCAAAGATCATACAATTCCCTAACTGCCTAGAATATGAAACAACGGAACGTATACTCTTGGCGACATCAGGTAACTGAAACATTTGGTGCCAACATGATTCAGGACACCTCCTATAACAGTTTCTCAAACTTTATTAAAATGGTTCAGCAAGACTGATAACACCAACATAACACGGCAAGCATATGGGACCAAAAGACCTGAATACTGCAATAAAGGGCACCATGCATGAAGAGAGGAAAATGGACTCCGTTTACTTCATGGCAGACATCTTATCGATGAGGAAAACCATTTCGTGATACTTTTGCAGGGATCCACCATATTTCATATAATATACGTTCCTTGAAACCTCAATAAAATCAGGATTATTTGAAAAAAATCTTGATTTTACTTATTTCCATATAAAAACTCTTATGGCGTGAAATTCAGTAATCTGGGTAACCTCAGCAGCTCATTCTCTTTCAATTCACTTGTTGGAGAATTATAATCCAGTTACCAGCGCATACTTAAAGTTAAATGTGTAGGTGCTCTATCCAGGTGAAACCAAATTCTGTCGTCGTTCGTTCTTTGCATCTATCTCACTCAGAAACAAAACTTATATCGATAATTTTGACCTCACCGTTCAACGTGAAGGAAAATTTATCCAAGAAAAGAATTCGATCGATTCAATTCATTATGTTGTCACAAATTCCACACGTCGATCTGAGCCATTCTCAAGTCATTCCTATACAAATTGCATTTTGCAAGGATATATTTCTATTCGTGGATAAAGGTTCATGAGGTAGTTGCCGGACAGACGTTTTAGATTTTCCTGAATGACTGCAGATATGCACAGCTAATTCAATCGTCAATCCTTATCCAAACGAATACTTCTAACGTCGGATATAATAGCTAATGGCTATACTTTCATGAGTACTAGCGTCAAAGGAACAGACAGAGAGCGTTTTCTGAATGAAATAAATTTAGTAAAACGTCAGACAATACTTGTTATAAAATCTTACGAGACGCATCAATTCTCTGTTTTTGCCATTGTACTGTTCTGCAGGTAATTTTGCAGGGAACCACCCTAACTTTTTTCTTCAATTGGCATAATAAGTCATAGTCCGATTCATTGGAAAGGTTCTTCGAAAACAAAGTCAATGGGATATTTTAAACATCATCTTTCAGCACCATATTTCAGTTCTGAATAAATAAATTTTCAAATGAAATAGAAATTAAGGTATAACAGGTTGAGAATAGGCTTAGTTTGCAGGATCTAAACTCAAGAGTATTTAGCAGTCATGGAAATCTTGAGATCGACACCAACGGCTTTCATGGGATGTCTTTTGGGACTCCTTCCTCTACACATTATGATGGAGACATGTAGAGGGAGAACTAAATTGTGAGTACTCTATATTCCTCAATAAACTAAGAGTACTCCGATCTGATCTACTCATAGGAGGAGATTGAATGAAAACTCACTAATAGTGTTGTCGAACACTATGAGGTCTTCACTCCACTAAAAGAAATTTGGTCTATATCTCATGCCCTACTCACCACACAGGGCCCCACCTGGCTTGAAGATGGGAGAGGTACAGTAAAAGGCATCCACGGTCCCAGGGTAAGCTTTACGAGTTCCGGAGGAGACCAAGCCACCGTAACACAAGCAGAAGTATACGCTATTCTCAGATACATCACAAAACGAAAACCATCACAACTACAAAAACGATTATGTGTACTTATACATTGATTGGCAAAACACTCTGGATACCTGAATTGAGTTGAGGAATATAAAGGAGCACTATGACAGCATAGTACTACAAACAGAGTTACTCAACTCCGGTGCCCAGCCCAGCAGAGTAACGAAAACAATGAGAAATAAGACAAACTTGCCAAAATGGTAACATATGTTAGGCCAGAACCTATTTTGTCTAAGACCTGGACCCATATGCACTCTTATTATCAAGATTGGAACATTACTGAGATCCTGAACTACAGGGTAGGCATCTTGCTACTGAGACAGTCAAAAAGGCTCACGAAAGGGCCGCAAGTAAAGAAGAGGGTATATGAATTATTGTTCATCGACGAGAAGTCTATTGGGATGGTAGTTGGCTTATTAATAGGACACCAACTCAATAAACATCTACACTTCATGATACTGTCAAAGATCATACAATTCCCTAACTGCCTAGAATATGAAACAACGGAACGTATACTCTTGGCGACATCAGGCAACTGAAACATTTAGTGCCTACATGATTCAGGACACCTCCTATAACAGTTTCTCAAACTTTATTAAAATGGTTCAGCAAGACTGATAACACCAACATAACACGGCAAGCATATGGGACCAAAAGACCTGAATACTGCCATAAAGGGCACCATGCATGAAGAAGAGGAAAATGGACTCCGTTTACTTCATGGCAGACATCTTATCGATGAGGAAAACCATTTCGTGATACTTCTGCAGGGATCCACCATATTTCATATAATATACGTTCCTTGGAAACCTCAATAAAATCAGGATTATTTGAAAAAAATCTTGATTTTACTTATTTCCATATAAAAACTCTTATGGCGTGAAATTCAGTAATCTGGGTAACCTCAGCAGCTCATTCTCTTTCAATTCACTTGTTGGAGAATTATAATCCAGTTATCAGCGCATACTTAAAGTTAAATGTGTAGGTGTTCTATCCTGGTGAAACCAAATTCTGTCGTCGTTCGTTCTTTGCATCTATCTCACTCAGAAACAAAACTTATATCGATAATTTTGACCTCACCGTTCAACGTAAAGGAAAATTTATCCAAGAAAAGAATTCGATCGATTCAATTCATTATGTTGTCACAAATTCCACACGTCGATCTGAGCCATTCTCAAGTCATTCCTATACAAATTGCATTTTGCAAGGATATATTTCTATTCGTGGATAAAGGTTCACGAGGAAGTTGCCGGACAGACGTTATTAGATTTTCCTGAATGATCAGCAGAATTTTCAGTTTAGTGTGGTGGTCAAAAAGAGTGAATGCCTTACATGCCCTAGTTCCCGGTATTGTAACTCAAATTCACTTATAGTACCTAAGCTAATTGGGGATAAATCTGGATGTGTTTCTCGAAATAACAGAACAATCGAACCTTGAGTTCTGGTTCTGTCGCCACAACCAATTATCATTAGAGTTTCAATTTCATGCAATTCGGTAAGATGCATTGAAATAAATTAAACAGTTTAACTGCAAAGTAAACGCAGATATGCAAAATGAGAGATACGATTGAAATAGACGACACTACGCAAAGTATTCAACTATAAGAAAGAAATGATCCACATACCTATGAAAGTGAAATGCAAATTTCTTCGAATCAACACTTTTTGGCCATAGACGATATTATGTTTTTTTGATTAGTACACTGCCAATGGGTAAAGTTAAGGCGAATCACGCATTAATATTCACCCAATTTCAAAATTTACTTTTCTTAAAATCTATAGGACAGAGTTTCGTAATAACATTATGAATTACTAGATTTTGAAAAAAAAAGGTGGGGATTATTGTAATCCCCTTTATTACCCAAGAAAAATGAGATTATATGCAGCAGCAGCATTTACGGCTAACAAAAATCGAGGTGTTTCGTAAAACTTCATAATAATATAATAAAATATTAAACATGGCCTCTCGTTTTACTGAATTTATTTCATTCAATCTGTATGTTATAATTTCAATGTCCATTCTTGATATGAATTAAAAAGTGAAACTACAGGATTCTGATGAAATATCAAAATCGAATAGTTTAGTTGAATTTTCGAAGTAATCTCATTTAAGAATTCGTTCAACTGTTGGTGTGTGGTTCTTTCAAGATGCAGAATGAAAATCAGCTATTCGAAAATTATTAGAAACTGTACATGACAGATTGTTTGACATTCAAATTGTGTATAATCGAGCCACAACGACAGAAACATAACCGGAAAATTTTTGCAGCATCAAACTAAAAAAGATAGGTAATTTTCAAATTTTCGGAATTTCTTCGATTGTCGATATCTAGATATTTATTGAAGTTACGTAAATATATTTCGACATTATACTTTTTCTAATATAATGCAATGGTGTACGGAGAATTATTTTTCATTGGGCGGTTTTTGAGTTATTATGCAAACGTAAAATTTTTTTCCATTTTCAGAAATATTTCACACCCCTACCTTATTCTTGATATACATATTTCAATTTCGATAGATGGGGAATATTGGACATCTGCTACATTTGCTTCAAAATCACACTGAATAGAATATTCTGTCGTATCACTCTTCTCGTAGTTTTCGCCTGTCATTTCGATTTCAAATGAAGAGGAGTGTGAATTTCACTTTAGAGTTTGGAAAGAAACTATAAATGAACTATCTGACAGTCTGCTAGAAAAAATTTCAAAAGTTTCCAAAATTTCTTTATTTTCGAGAAGTTCAATCCAAAAATGAAATAGGAACATAATTTTGAAAAGGAAGAAAGTTCTTCGTTTTATGAGATTAAATGAGTATAAGATTTTATAACTCTAAAAACGCCAAACTAAAATTTTCGGTACACCACTACATTCTACTCGAAAAAGTGCCGCTGTTATGTAAAAATATTTTTAACGTAGCTTCAATGTAAATCGAGATATCCAAATAAGAAAAAATACCGAGAACTTCCAAATATCTCTAAAACCAAAAGAGATAACCCAAATCTCTTCTTGGAATTGAATTTTTCTCGTAAAATAGGAATAGAGAATGGGGGAATATTTTTTCTACTTCAATATTTCTCATAGAAATTGAACAAAAATACCGAAATTTGTTCAACCTATTCTCGTAATAAATAATTTCTAAGGAATTCCCTTGTAAAAGGATGGAAATACGGTAATACGAAAATAGGGAATACAGGGTCTCCGCGGTAAAGGTTAGGAAACAGGATTATCGATCAATTTCAAATTTTGGGATTAGAGTAAATGGATACCGTTCATTCAAAAATGATTTAATAAAACAATCAAGAATTTTATGGTCATCATAACCACACTCAATTGATTGAAGGGAAAAAACCTTTAGTTTATTTTAATTATCAACCCTTAAATGAAAATGAAAATACACCACCCATGCACGATCGAATATTAAAAATTGAAGAAAATGCACTCACCTAGGTTCATCCTCCCTATTTCTCCTAGATATTCTTACAGGTTTCACACCGTCATATTTATTTTCTCTCCCATAAATACTTCCAGCGAACGGGTCTTCCCCGAGGTAATACCTTTGCACAGGTCTACCGTTCTCCATTGAACCGTGAATATTTCCGTCTATTATATGACCCTGTTGATAAGATGGGCTTGGCGATCTTTTCGCACGTTGTCTCGCTTTCCTTTCCGCACTGGCCGACCTGATTTTTCCCACGAGTTTTCGTATGGATTGTCCTGAAAAGATGAACATGTTGACTGGTTTCGATCACGATTTGTTACGAAGTGAAAATCATTGGGATGGGTTGACTATAGACTGGAAGACGTAGTGGGTCTATAATTGATTAGCATCTACAGATTTGGAATACTAATTTATTGCTAATTATATGTAAACTACGCCATAGGATGGCCGTGACTTTTGTATAGTTTGCGGCGATATCTGCCAATGTTTATTGATTGTGTGTACATCTTGCTATTTTTTATAATGTGAGAAATATTTGACATAGTTGAACATATGTTCTGTTAAGTTCAGATTCCTTTACAGGATGAATAGTTGCATAAGAATAGTCAAAATTGAATTGCTCAATATTATATAGACAAAATGTTGCTAATTAGAAATCAAGGGATATGATGAAATTTATAACGATATTATAGTACGTAGGTTATTGTGCAAGATAATATTATCCACTATGTAAATGATTGATCTCGAAGAAATCTTCAAGTAGTTGGTCTCTAGTGCTGGCCCATTCCCGTTAACTAGGAAAGATGATCTGGAAGTGCGGCTCCATGTTAATTTTGGAGATTGTTATGTTAGACCTTATACTCAGCAGTGACATCAGTTTTAGACTGTAGAACGCAAGGCACAAAGCTAATCATATCTGGTTCCTTTTGGAAAAGACGATGGAAATCGTTCGGAGTCATTGTTTCCATTCCTGTAATCGCCAGGTGAGGAAAAGGTCTAGTATAAGTTCCATGGTAGCAGTAGGTGTAGTAAAATAGGAAGCAGCAATTCAGAGAACTTGAATTGGCTTGCTTCTTGAGTTTGTATTGCTACTAAGAAATGGTTTGTTTCAAGGTGAGGTAATTCAACATATCGATAGTGAATGTCTTGTGTAATATATTTTCCAGATGCTGGTTCCATGCAAGTTCTTCATCTAGGGTAACTTATCGATAATTTGACTCTTTTAAAAACTGAAAGAAATACCTCCCTCAGCATCAAGATAGTGATTCATTCTTCCTCTGGTGAATGACAATATGCTTTATCAGAATTCACTGTAAAGTTTCCACCCTTATAATAATAATTACCCCCCTATAGCCTGCCAGATACATCATCATCATTTTTATTAGCCAGCGTATGCTTGCGTGTATAAACTACATAGTTCCGATTACTGCCAGTAAATCAACAACCAAATTACCCATTCCAACCCAAATTAGGAATGCAAGCTATTTTTTAAATCCTCCAACATTACACGTCCTAAATTTTAACTAGAATCTATGAGGTGTTTTCTTTTCCAGAGCCATGTCTTCTTTTGCCCTTTCAAACTTTTGTGCAGTACGCCATTGATCAGCGTACCATCAATTTTTGTCATGTTCGTTCAATTTTTAAACTTTTTTGACACTTGTAATTTGTTCGTATCCCCAACCGTTCTCGAGCAGAAAATTATTAAACGATTGTATGAATTCGCTGAATTGAAAGCATTTCTAACTAGAAAAATGAGTAGTAGGCTTTGATTTTTTTCATTCATTTATATATTTTGACAGTTGCTAAAGTTAAACCATTCTCTGTTTGAATTATTCATTAAATTAACGATTAGTTTTACGACTTTTGAAGTTATTGCTGTAAGAAAAAATGGCTAATTTTACTAACGCCGAATCGGCTGATATCCATTACATGTACGGTCTGGCTGACAGAAACACAACAGAAGCTAGGCGATCATATCAGGTGCGCTTTCCAAATCGAGTAAAACCAGACAGACGAACATTTTCAAATAGCCACAGAAGGTTGAGGGAAACTGGTACTTTTACTGCAAATAATATATTGTACCCGTTTCATATTCAATGCGTCCAAACTTTACTTCCTCGAGAATTTCCTTCAAGACTGAATTTCTGCCGATGGTTCTTAGATAAAATGCTCATTTTGATAGTAAAATAATGTTCACAGACCTAGCTAACCTCTTCGAAAACTGCTATCACAAATTTCCACAATAATCATTATTGGGCTGAGGAAAACCCCCGTTTGATTGAAGAATCTCATCATCAAGAACAATTCTCACTAAATGTCTGGGGTCGGAATAATTGGAAATTATTTGATTGGGCCATTTTTTTGCCTAACAGACTATACGGTCCCGCTTATTCGCAATTTCTCGAGGAGGAGTTACTTTTATTGCTCGAGCATGTGCCACTTTTGGTGAGAAACATAATGTGGTTCATGGACGACGGGGCACCAGTACATTTTAGTGGAGTAGCTAAAAATTCTTGAATATTACATTCAACAACCGATGGATAGGTCAGGGTGGGCCAGAACCATGGCCTCCTAGGTCCCCGGACTTAAATAGTTTAGACTTTTTCTTATGGGGATATCTCAAAAGTTTAGTTTATACCACTCCAATGAACACTGTAGAAGAATTGACAAGTCAAATAATAACCTCTTGTGACACTATAAGAAATACCCCAGCAATACTTCAAAGAGTGAGTGATAATATGCGAAGGAGGACAGAGGCCAGTATTCTTGCAGGTGAAGGACACTTATTTTTTATTAATTATTTATTAAGTTTTTAATTGTTCTTTTTTTAGTTTGAGATTGAATAAATATAAGTTGAGTCTTAGAAGATGAGGTATTAAAATAAAAGCAAATTTTGGGCATACCTATTGAGTATTTCTATTATTTTTCATTCAGCGTATAAGATACAATTCAAATAATTCAAATTCAATAATCTTTCACTCGAAAACGATTGTAGATACGAAAAAATTACAAGTGTCAACAAGTTTCTAAATTGAACTAAGATGACGAAAATTGATTGTACGCTGATCAGTGGCGTATTGCAAAAAATTTTGAAAGGGCAAAAGGAGACATGGCCTCGAAAAAGAAAACACCTTGTGCATTTCAGTTAAAATCTAGAACATGCAATAATGGGGGCTGTAAAATAGCTTGCATTCCAAATTCGTGCTGAATATTCCGAAAACTGCAGGAGTTTTGATGAAAAAAACATTTTTTCCGGGAATTTCAACATCCTTTAGCTCCGTAGCGTAGCTTTTGCGGACCTATGTTTATAAAGAAAGTTGTGATTTACTATTATGTAACATCCTGTATATCGCGGACGTGAAAGAAGCACTGTGCTAGACGCAACCAGATTTCTAATCAATTGAACAGAAAAAAGAGCTGATGTGCTCAGGAGGACCCAATTGGTGCAGCCACATATGAAAAAATGAATACGCCCGGAGGTTTTCATCTGAAAACTGGAATATAAGAGACATATGATCAAAAAATGAAATAATCGTAAGTAATACCACAAGAGCTCAGATTTGGCCGGATATTTTTTTATGCTCGAGAACTGGGCGAAAAAATCACGAGAGCGTAGCTCGAGTAATTTCGTCGAGCAACGGAACTTTCTTTGTGCTTTTCCACATCCCCTTGTAACATCTTCCTTTCAGAATTGCCAGCTTCACGAGCCTTTCTGAATGCTATATCGGTAAAGGGGTTGAAACTCATGTTGAATTTTTCGAAATACATATTCTGCATCATTGTCGCAGTTGTGTTCCACCTTGTTTTGACAACGTATTCTTTGTAATCTTGTCCATTCATTTGTTTCATATTGAAACCCCAATCCATAAGAATTTCTGCAACATCTTCAATAAAATGCTGTATATCCAAATCGAACGTTCGTTCCTTGCAGAATATACTGCGTTTTTCTTGTATTTTAGGGGATAGAATTCTGTATAGAACTATTTATTTCTGCTTCACTGGTGCTTCCAAAACGAAATATTTTAATTTATTTGGGCAGAAACTTTACAACAGGTACTAAAATGGCTGTTCTTGACAGTTTTAAAACCGTGATATTTGTTGTGAATGTTGCGTTGCTATGGAAACGCAAGGTTTCTCTATGGGCAAATTTATCCACTAATATCCTACCTTCCCTCCTATTTCTATGCAATTTATCCGATATCAAACTCGAATTTCTGTGTTCTTAAACGTGCATTTTGACACATGAGTGGAATTGTCAAATATATCCTCACGTTCGTTCGATGTGATTGAATTTTACAATATCATTATTGTATGTATTGTGTATTAAAGTTCTTTGATTTGATAACGAAAAAAGAACTCTTCACAGAATGTTAGGTCATATAATTGAAATATAGAAATCAATTGAAAAACAAAGAGCGTTGTCTGTCTTGCCAATGGAATTCCTTGAATTTCATCAAAGTCTTTTGAACGGAACACGTTAACGAATGAGAACAATTGGGGGAGAATGTCCTAGCAGGAGTGGATCCTACGAAAAGAAATAATATAAAGTCGTGCCATTTTTTTCGAGATCTATCAGATACCCCGTTAATGATGCTTTATTCTGGTGCATCTTGTATGCAAAGATAAATAGGATTTCTAGAACGAATAATTATGAAAAAATTCGATTACACATCACGACATGAACTTTTCATAAAATAAGCAATGTGGTACCATTGAATTACCAGAATTCCTGTTGAATCTATGACGATTTCAATGGTGAACGACCGAGTTTTCAGCTTGAGTTTTAATATATTCTCCTTCGTATAGCCTTGAAGGAACTTTCCGAGACAGATTTATTAATTACAATTATCTTAGTAACTTGGCGCCTTCTCCGTCTGTAGCATTTCAATTTCTCATTTACATTCATTCATTAAATAATTTCCTGATTGGATTCATCACAAAAAATCATCAAGCTTAACTTATTCAAGATTGTTTACAATTCATCGATTATTAAACAATCCTTTCAGTTCTAAAAATTTGTCTTTGGTATGAAAAAATTTCCTTTAAGAATTAATGTGCCAAATTTAAAGCATTAAGTTATGTAGTTTGTAGACTAAAAAACTGAAGCCTTTTGTAGGATATATTCGTACTCCAAGCCCTCTGATAGTATATAGGTTCATATAGCTAACATTCCGCAGGATCACACTCCATACTATTGGTAGATTATTTTACCTGCCGTAGGTGAAATGGGCATTATGTATTCCCACCGAGGGATTCTTTGGGCAAACCCAGAAGTTGAAAAGCATCAAAATCGATTCACAAATCTGATCGCAGCTTACCTGCCGTTTCGATATTGTAAAAAACATACATTTTTTTATAGAAAAACTTAACTCAACACTTATTCCGGTTCCTACTATATTTTATAGAATTACAAAGCTTTGCAAATTTACATAATTTCATTTCAGAGAAGCTGAAAATTATATATGTTATTGATATTTTCACTATACAGATATATTCATGAAAACAGACAAATTAACACATGGTCGGTTCAGGCATTCAGGCAGACCACATAATAGTTTTTTACCCATCATTAGCATGAGCCTACAAATTCTCTCTCACCTGTCATCTCGTAGAAAACTAATGTTTCGTTAAAGCTGTAATTTATATATGTTATTTATATCATAATAGAACAAATATCGGTCGATTCTGAAATGCAGGCAGATCACATAATAGATTCTCTTGTCAACCTCGATTTTGGCAATGCGAGCTTTCATTACCTTGACAAGACAAGCTATTATGTGATCTGCCTGAATTTTAGAACACTTATCAATCTTATTAATTAGATATATATGTATAATACTGATATAAATAACATATACAAATTGTAGCTTTGTGGCAACACTAGTTTCCTGCGAGATGAGAAGTGAAAGAGTCAAAATCGTACGCTTTCATTAGAACTGAGAAACGATAATGTGGTCTGCCTGTATGTCAGACCCTACATATGTCTCTGTTTTCTCAAATATATGTTTTATAATGACAATTCCATTCATGTGTCAAAATGCATATTTAAGAACACAGAAATTCGAGTTTGATATCGGATAAATTGCATAGAAATAGGAAGGAAGGTAGGATATTAGTGGATAAATTTGCCCATAGGGAATCCTTGCGTTTCCATAGCAACGCAACATTCACAACAAATAGCACGGTTTTAAAACTGTCAAGAACAGCCATTTTAGTACCTGTTGTAAAGTTTCTGCCCATATAAATTAAAATATTTCGTTTTGGAAGCACCAGTGAAGCAGAAATAAATAATTCTAAACAGAATTCTATCCCCAAAAATATAAGAAAAACTCACAGCTCGATTTGGAATCAATTCAGTATATTCTGCAAGGAACGAACATTCAATTTGGATATACAGCATTCTATTGAAGATATTGCAGAAATTCTTATGGATTGGGGTTTCAATGTGAAACGAATGAATGGACAAGATTACAAAGAATACGTTGTCAAAACAATGTGGAACACAACAGCGAAAATGATGCAGAATATGTATTTCGAAAAATTCAACATGAGTTCCAACCTCTTTACCGATTTAGCATTCAGAAAGGCTCGTGAAGCTCGCAATTCTAAAAGGAAGATGTTACAAGGGGATGTGGAAAAGCGCAAATAAAGTTCCGTTGCATTAACAAGAACTGAAATTGATAGCATGGCTCTGTACTGGGACGAAAATGCCCCGATAGGTTTGTTGAAAGAATTTTTCCATATTGTTGCTTATGAATTAGCATGGCGTGGCGGTGAAGCAGCAACGTGCAAGGTACACTTTTTCAAAGAGGAAAAATTTAATAACGGAGAAGTGACTGGTCGTATTGAATATAATCCAGTATTCACGAAAACTTGCCATGGCGACTCAAAAAAATGCTGTGATAGTAAATGGCTAGTAAAAATAAGGAAAACCCAGATTTATATCCTGTGAGGTTGTTTCATAAGATAATTTCGAAAAGACCCGATCATATTACAAGTGATAGATTATTTCTGGCTCCCAATTAATTTTGGAAGTAAGAACAGTACTTCTAAGGGTTGCTAGAAAAATATGCCTTTGGGAATAAATGAAATATCCAAATTGACAAAAATTTCAGCAGAGAAAGTTGGACTGGATACGAAAAATAAAAAGATCACAAATCATTCTCATGGATCCAGTGCTGTTTCGAATCTATCTGAGGCAGGTGTCAGTGAACAAGAATTTAACAAACTAACTGGACACTCTACGGCAAGCTCCATTAAGCCCCACATGCAACTGAAAAATGAGCATCATTTGAATATTGTTTCAAATCTTCTGCGAATGCTGAATCTTCTATAATCCTTCAGGCATCGTCCCATATAGAATCGACCCGGAGTGAAAAAATTGTATATAGTAATTGTATTTTCAATAACTGCTCATTCTACACTTTATTTGAAAAAATTCGACGACGTTTCGCTGACACAGCAGCTTTATCAAGAATGAAAAATAGAATGAAGAGTATGGTATTATAAACAAATCGTAGAACAAGTTGGATGAATAACAGGAAAATCCACACCGAGCCATTGTACAGTTAGTATGAGAGGTAATAAAACTAATTAAACAAGTTAAGTAGGGTGAGTAATTCAAATCTACCTGTTCATTCAAAAGCTTGTCCGAATGTTTGTATTTATTTATTTCTAATGCTTCTAGGAGATCTAATTTTGAACTTTTGATTTTATATGTAATATGTCAAAGTTTTCATTGAATGAATGGTTTTCTTTTATTAGGTGGTTTGAATAATTTGAATCAGATTTATTTTATCGAAGCTACGTTTATGTTCAGATGTTCTTATGCCAAAACTCCTATAGGTCCTACCGATATAAATTTTATCACAAGAACCGCAATTGAGTTTATAGATTCCTGATTTACTTGATTTTTCAACACGAGATTTATTATTTTAATATGTTTACCTAAGTTATTAGAAGTTTTGAAAGCTATATTAAGATTTTGTTTGACGAGAAAGGATTTGATATTTGTACTTGCAGAACCGCAGAATGTTAAACTGTTGAATATTTTATAGTCTTTATGAATAGGATATACTTCATTTATTGCTTTCTGATAGAGTTTTTACGAATGATTAGATCTATCATATTCGGATTATATGAATTATTAATGGCTATCTGTTTGATGATGTTTAACTCTTTAATATAATCTTCTACTGATAAAGGTAAATTGAGTAACCGATGTACCATGCTGTTTAAAGCTGCAACTTTGTGTTGAATTGGATGTAATGAGTAGTTATGTATAATTGTATCAGTATGTGTTGGTTTACGAAAGACCGAAAAACATGATTATTATTTTGTTTAGTGATTTTAAATCCAAAAATTTATGGAATCGTTCTGTTCAATTTCTATCGTGAATTTAATGTTCAAATGGATGGAATTAATGAAATTAACAAATAAGTCTAATTGACGAGTAGTTCCAATGAAACATACTAAGATGTCGTCAACATATCTATACCAATAAAGAAATTTGGAAATGAGTAGATGTGTATGAATTTTCTGTTCAATATTATTCATAAAATCTCTGCTAAAAGTGGACTCAAAGGATTTCCATGATCAAACCATTTTTACTACTGTAATAGATGTTGTTGAAAGAAAAATAATTTTGTTCAATGCAAACGTCCAACAGATTCAATATTTCTGATTTAATTATGTGGTTAACATGATTCGAATTCAACATGTTTTCGATTAATATTTTGACATCACCTGGAGGAACACTTGGGTATAAATTCTCAACATCAAACGAAATAAGTTTTGCGTTAGGTGGTAGGTTAACGTTTTTATGTTATTTATCAATTCGAAAGAATTTTTATAGAAAATTTTGATTTGAATGAACAATAATTTTTAATTATATCTATAAGGTAATGCGACAATTTCACGGCTGGGGCTGTAACGTAAGATACGACTGGTCTAACGGGGTTATTTACTTTATGCTTTATAAATAACTATTGCTTTAATTAAAGATTTTGCGTCATTTATTGCAATTTTAATATTTTTCTGAATTTATTAGTTGGATCTTTGTTTCTCACAACTGATGAAACAAACCTCTTGGAGAAAGGTTTCAAACACAATATTAAATCAAACAAGATAAAATCTGATTTAGAGGAACTTGGCATAGATACTGAAATTTCTCTGAAAAATATTCCTAATAACACTCACCTTAAATATTTAGCATCTAACATTATAAAAATGAATCATTAGCTGACTTTAAACCGAGTAAAGAACAAAATATTTTAAAGGCCATCAAACAAAAATCTCAACTAAATGAAGTTATTTTAAAGCAGATTTGTAATGACTACCTATTTAAAACTGCTTTATGATTTTCTTGTTGAGTCTTTAATTAAAGCAATAGATAAATATAAATTAATTTTACCAAACCCTCAACCACCTCAACTGTATTCACTCATTAAATTGTGCATTTCTCAATTAAGTTCATTTTTTAAAAAAATTCTTTCGTTTTGTCATTCGTTTGATGTTGAGAATTTATACCCAAGTGAATTTTCTCAGCAAATACCTGTTGGACGTTTGCATTGAACTCGAGCTCAGATTTGGCAGGATATTTTTATATTAAAGAGTTAAACATCATCAAACAGATAGCCATTAATAATTCTATAATCCGAATATGATAGATCTAATCATTCGTAAAAACTCTATCAGTAAATGAAGTATATCCTTATAAAATATTCAACAGTTTAACATTCTGCGGTTCTGCAAGTACAAATATCAAATCCTTTCTCGTCAAACAAAATCTTAATATAGCTTTCAAAACTTCTAATAACTTAGGTAAACATATTAAAAATAATAAATCTCGTGTTGAAAAATCAAGTAAATCAGAATCTATAAACTCAATTGCGGTTCTTGTGATAAAATTTATATCAACATAAACGTAGCTTCGATAAAAATAAATCTGATTCAAATTATTCAAACCACCTAATAAAAGAAAACCATTCATTCAATGAAAACTTTGACATTTTCAAAATTAGATCTCCTAGAAGCATTAGAAATAAATAAATACAAACATTCGGACAAGCTTTTGAATGAACAGGTAGATTTGAATTACTCACCCTACTTAACTTGTTTAATTAGTTTTTATTACCTCTCATACTAACTGTCGGTGTGGATTTTCCTGTTAATCCAACTTGTTCTACGATTTGTTTATAATACCATACTCTTCATTCTATTTTTCATTCTTGATAAAGCAAAACGTCGTCGAATTTTTTCAAATAAAGTGTAGATTAAAGTTAAACCTTGTGTTTTTATCTCATTTATATAATGGATCTACATCAAGTAACGGCCTCCACAATTCAACTGCTCATTCCTATAATAACTGAACATATTTTGTAATGGATGCTTCTTTATATATATATATATATATATATATATATATATATATATATATATATATAGGGGTTGTTCATGCAATCGAACTGATTTCATGAAAACTATAAATCCACCACCCGGTAATTAATACCATTGCCAGGCAATGATTATAATCAAAACATATCCTGGAATAATTATATATTAGGATAACGTTAAATGTTATGAGAATATATCAATCTACCAGAATATATACTTACTATAGCATCATCAGACAATGATATCAATGTACCAACGAGTAGTGTCAGAGGCTTTCTTCCCGGAAAAATCCAGTGTACGGACCTTAGTCAAGTAACACTGAATGTTACTCATTAATAGTTTCCTTTGTGTGAAGTGGTGAACGATCGAATAGAATACTGCTCTGAATATAAATATGACAAAATTGTCAGTTAATTATATTACATTTATATAAACAAATAAATAAAATATGAAATGAGATTCTGAGCAGTATAAACTAAAGAGAAAACCTATGACTCTACCTCATTATTTTTTCGGAAAGAAACCTACGAAGAATATTACAAGATTTGATGACTTTTATCTTTTGTAACTGTTCAAATAAATTTTTCTTCAGACTCAAAATCTCAATACTTTCGTGAAGATTTCTAGGAATAATACCTGTTGTGGAAATAATAATCGGTAGAATAAATATTTTCTTCATTTTCCACATTTTTTAATCTCGTCGCCAAGCATCATATATTTAGAAATTTTTTCATTGTATTTATTTTGTATATTATGTGTGTCGGGTATAGCAATATCAATTATATATGTTATTTGATTCTGTTTATCATTAAGAATGATATCTGGTCTATTGTGTTTTACAGCTCTGTTGCAAAGAATTGTTTTATCAAAATAAAGTTTATATTTATCATTTTCACAAATAATCTCAGGTTCATATTTGTGAAAATTTTTTTGGGAATTAGGTCATGTTCAATTCCTAGATTAAAATGAATAATATTAGCGACGGCATTATGTCTTTCTAAATAATTTGTTGAAGCAAGGACTGAGCAAGATGATAATATATGAAAAACTGTTTCTGAAGAACAGAAACATCTACGGCAAGAATCATCTATATTTTGTTTGATGATGTGTTTTCTATAATTCCTCGTGAAAACAACCTGATCCTGGATCGCAATTGCCAAGCCTTCTGTTTCAGCAAACAATTCTCCAGAATATAATCATTTTCAATATAATCAATTATTTAGGTGCTTTCCGTGTAATTCCTTCTGCATCCAACTTTCTCTTTTAGAATTATCATCAAATATATCAAAATCTACCTTTTGCATTGTCAAGTTCAGAGGTGTAAGATTATAATCTGAAGCAACAACAATATCATGTAATTTAGACGTTCTCTGTTTATCATGAAAATGGGAACGTATATGAAAAATCTGTTTACTATGAAGATTATTCAAATCAGTTAATCCACGACCTCCAAGATGTCTAGGTAGTGTAACTCTCTGAACAGCTGACTTTGGGTGGTGCTTATGATATTTACAGAGCATTTTCCTCGTTTGACATTGTAATTCATTTAGATCAGTTTTAGACCATTTAATAATTCCAAAAGAAGATGTAAGAATAGGAACTGCATAGGAGTTGATAGCTCTGAAAAGGTTTTTACTAGTTAAATGACTCTTGATGATAATTCTAAGTCTTTTGTAATATGAACTTCTAATATTTTCTTTAGTTCTGCTATGGTTAAATGTCTTCTCTTGACAAAATCCAAGATATTTATATGTATCTCCTTGATGCATTGGCTCGATTTCGATATTGGAAATCTTTATATAATCAGAGGTGATCTTTCCTTTTTCAATAGAAAGATTTTTACATTTTGGAAGCCCAAATTTCATATGAATATCATTGGAATAGTTGAAAGTAATCTCAAGTAGATGTTTTAAATGTGATCTGGTTCCGGCATATAATTTAATATCATCTAAATAAATTAAGTGACTTAATTTGAATTCAGTTGATAGACTCTTTATTTTGAAGCCGAAAATAGTAGCATTTAATTCATGAGATGATGGATTAAGGCAAAGACAAAACCAAAGAGCACTTAAAGAATCACCTTGAAAAATGCCTCTTTTGATTGGAATTACTTTATATATATATATATATATATATATATATATATATATATATATATCCCGGAAAATCAGGAAATACAGAATAATTCCAAAAAAAAAGAAGATGAGTCGATCGACTCAATCAGCTGGATGACAAATGCATTTGAATTTCATGAATCAGATTGCGAACAAAACAAGAGAACACAATTCTTAGTCGCTCTGGTCCCTGGTGGAAGTTTTCTAATTTCTATTCAATATGTAATAAACAAAATCAAAGTTTACGGGAAAATGATTAACAAACTGTAAAGAAAAAAAGGCAACTCCAAAGTATTTTCTTAGATGTTATTGATAGTTTTTCGAATATACGGTAATACCTTACTTCCTAGTATAAAATCATTTTTCCTATTTCCTATTTTGTATATGTGGAAAATAGAGGTTTTTCTCCCCAAAATTGATAATTTTTTACTTTTTACTAGTTTTTTTGGATTAATAACGAAATTGTGATCGTATACCTATTGGGAATGGATCAAGGTTCAATCATCAAAATCCTAGGAGTGCAAACGATGTAAATCGATTTTTAAACATTATTTTCATGAACCTGACTTTCCAATTGTACGTTCGTCACAATTCTTGTTATTTAATACATTAAATTTGAAAAATTCCCCCGATCAACAGTATCATGAATGCTGCGTTGTTATAATTCGTTATAAATAGAGATAACGAAATTATACTCAAGATTCCCATGATGAGAATAATTTAAATCAGAGAAAAATATGACACGTATTTAGCCAAGACTGAATAAAATGCAAAAGCATTCAGCAAACAGCTGACTGCGCCGATCAACTTATTTTGAGTGCGCTGCAAACGGTCACCACAAAAATCATTTGCGATCTATTTTCAGCGATGAGTTTTCTCGATAGAGGACAATTGGAGGTCATTTTCTATTTGCAGTGTTTGACATAGCTGCCGTACTGAATTTTATTTTTTTCTTTAGAAATACGAAAAGTAACCACCTTGAAATCCAGTAGAAATCCTCACTTTAACTAGGGTTAGGTGGTTAGTATTTCTTCATTCAATAATCTTTTCTGGAAATGGTTGGAATTTGAAATTTCTTCTCGTTTATTGTTCAAACTGTTTTGGAAAGTCTAATTTGATAATTTGATAATTATTTTCTTAAACGCATTTCAATAGGAAACTTCGTTTCCTAAAGAAATGCGTATTTTCTGAAATTCTATATTGGAAATAACATCGAAAAACAGAAAATACCCTGAACCCAATAAAAGATGGTTGACATAAATTTCTCTAACAAATTAGTGGTCATTTTAAAAAGTTACTCACAAATAAATATTCCCAATTAAGAAAGACGACACCCGATGCACTAGTCGTTTACTTCGCAGACGACTAAAGAAACATATCTATTACCTTTTAAAAACTCAAGCCAACTGGATATCCGCACAGATATGTACAACATGAGACATTGACGAGGCCAAGTCATACCTTGACCATGAAGTAGATGCCCAGAAGCATTAATTTGAGGTGAATCAGTTTTTAAAACAATGAACAATAGCGTATTCTTTTCAAATTGGCGATTTCTTGAAATGAAACTTGTTCATAACAACTACAAATCATTGGTAATGGACGATAATTATTAGAATTATTGGGAACGCTTGTATAAAACCATTCACAATAAAAGTAATCTTTCGCGTGTAAAATCTTTCCCACCTTTGTATTTTCTTGCATGGGCTGAAAATTAATGATGACGTTCAAATAAGGATATAACGATAATATATGAATCGATACGTATATAGAATCCACCTATATTTTTTTTAATGCAATAAAACAAAAACGGTTCATTCGATTTCCAAATTTATAATTCTTCATATTGAAGTACGATCCATCTGGTTAATTGTGGTATATAATTTTATGGCTGCCTGGACTGGCCTTGCAAAACCTTTAACGTAAGACCCAATTTTTGAGTACGTTTCCTATTATATGCAACTCTATTTCAGCTAACGCTGCACAAATTTTTTCGTGCAAAGCTTAAATTGTCTCTAGCTTGTCTACATAACACTTATCTTCAACGGCCGCCAAAAGATAATAGTCCAACGACGTCAAATCACAGCTTCTAGGCGACATCAGAATTTCGACTGATAATTCGATCTTCGATGACTGTGAGCAAGATATCGATCCTAACCTTGGCTGTGTAACACTGAGCACCGTCCAGTTGAAATCAACTGTTGTTCAAGTCTTCCTTTTCAAGTAACTGGAAGAATCAATCGGTATTTACTCACGCTTATGATTTCCAAAGTGAAAATGCACTATTTTCACGTGTTCCTCAAGCGCATTCACAACCATTTTCGTTTAGCAGAAGGATAAAACTAACTTTCTGTCAAATCAGAAGTGTCGTTAAGGTTACCACTGTCAAAATAACCGCTAGTTCGAAAAAAACGTTAGACGACGGACCCTGTAAATGAATGTGTAGGAGTGTCTCAAAATGGATGTACATTCTTTCAGAAAATACCGGAATTAATTATTTGAAGAATCTGCTCAAAAAGATTGTCAAAATTTGTTTCTCAGTTGGCATAATGCTTCGGACAACTTACTTGTGCTAGTCTGCATCTTCTGAAATAAAAATATCGCAATCGACTAACCGATGATCATATGTCATCATGCTTACGATAAGCACGCATGGTTACGTACCATCATATGAAAAATATGATGGGGACATGCAGTGCCACGCTTCAACATCCAAAGTCACTTAGTTAAGTTTAACACCATATGTAAATCTTTTGTTTTGTAACAACCAATAAACTCGCAATTTTGAATAACTATGAGTTTTTTCATTGATATTCTTTTTCTTCTTTAAATAGGACGATGTCCTGTTTTTCTGTTACAGCCACTGCTGCGAACCGGAGCTCCAGCACTCATGCCATCGCTTTTTCGGCCTTCCTATGGGTCTTCTAGTGTTGGGTTTTTGTGTTTTTGCCCACTTCGCCATACGTTCGGGGCCCATTCTGTCTACGTGATCTCTCCATAGGCGTCGACGTGCTCTTGTCCACCTCACCACATCCTGGACACCTAGCTCCCTTATCGTATCCTCATTCCTTATTCTATCTCTGCGTGTAATACCTCTTATAGCTCTTAGTGTTCTCATCTCTGTTGTCCTCATTAGTTGTTTTGTTTTTGTTGTCTAAGCTCTTGTCTCAATCGCATATGTCATCACGCGTCTCACACAGGTTTTATAGATTCGGACTTTGCTTTCTGTGCTTATGTACTTATTCCGCCAGATTACATCTCTCAGGAAGCCAGATATTCTCGATGCTTTCATTGCCTGCTGTTTTTTCTTCTTGTAATAGTTGCCTATCGCTCGATACTTCTACTCCTAGGTATTTGTGTGCAAGTGTAAAACTTGCTCTATTATATGGTCGTTCACTACTAGTTTGCATCTAATTGGATCTTTCGCTATTACCATCGATTGGGTTTTCTGTGTTGATATTACCATGTTATATTTTTCTGCTGTTACTTTGAACTTTTGTAGTAGGCGTTGTAGGTTGTCCTCATTCTCGGCTATTAGTAAAGCATCATCTGCGTAGCACAGTATTCTCATACTTTGGTTACCCATCCTATAGCCTTGGTTCATTTGGTTAACACCTGCTATTATTTCATCCATGATTAAATTAAATAGACACGGGCTGAGGCTGTCACCCTGTCTAATGCCTGCGTTAATTTTGATCTCGCTTGTAAGTCCCTGTGTAGTTTTTACTTTCGTCTTATTAGAGTTATTTAGTTCTTTGATTATGTTTATGTATTTATTGCTTAAGTTTTTATTTCTAAGGATAGTGATCACATCGTTCATTCGAATTCTGTCGAATGCCTTTTCCAAATCTATAAAACATATAAACATCGGTTTGTCAAACTCTATAGACTTCTCCACCAGTTGTCGCAATATAAAATTGCATCCGTTGTTGATCTATTTGGTCGGAATCCTGTTGTTCTTCAGACACACCTACTTTGTCATATATCTTTTGCGATAGAATTTTAGTGAGTAGTTTCGATGCAGAGTTAAGGAGTGTGATGCCTCTATAATTTGCTGGGTTTGTCTTCACGCCTTTGTTGTATATGGGTATTGTTATGCTCTCTCTCCATTCTTCTGGTATCTCCTTGTTGTTTTCAATTTTTTGGAATAGTTTTGTTATTTCTGCTCCCCCATATTTAATTAGTTCGTTATTTATGTTGTCCGGGCCGGGTGATTTTCTATTTTTTAATTTAGGGATTACTTGTTGTACTTCTTCTAGGCTGATAGTGTCATTTTCTGTTTCTTCGTAGAGTGTGTTTTGTTGTTCGATTTCTCGTTTCTCATTGTTACCGTTATCATTATCTTCCAGGTATAAGTTCTGGAAATATTTCACCCACTCTTCTGGTTTTATTACATTGATCTGCAGTTCTACGGTGATTGTTTTTTGTCTGTTTCTCAACATGTTCCATACCTTTTTCTGTGCTCTTCGTAAGTCGTGTTCCATGTCATTTGCAAATCTTTCCCAATATATTTTTTTTAATTCTTTAATTTTGTTCGTTGTTCTATTTCTTTCTGTTTTATATCTTTGGTACTCTTCTGGTGTTCTGTGATTGACATATCTGATATATGCGTTCTTCTTTTCTTTTGCTAAATCTTTGATTTCCTGTGTGAACCATGGTTTATCTTTTCTATGACTGTTTATATTGATTCTTCTTTCCCAATGGCTTCTTTTGCGCTGTTAATTATGAGTTTTTAACTTTATTCCATGCGGCATTTTTGTTGTCTGTGTCTACTATAAGGTTAAGGTTGATCTTTTCCTCGAGTCGTGTTTGGTATAGATTCTGGCTGGTATTGCCGGCTTCTTAATCTTCTATTGAGAATCTCGCAGACTTACTCGACGTCTGTATACTATAGAACGTCGATCACAAAAAAAGACAAAATATTGACTTATCTATGAACAAAACTATCTCCCAGTCAGTTTCTAACTAATTCAAATGTTCCCTAGCATAATTCAATCGTGTTCTTCGATGTGATGTGAGCTTGACCCTCGAGTTGCGATACGGGGCCTAAATTAATTCCTTGAGACGTTGTCGTTTCAGTGCTAATTTGCACTCCACTACTCTGTCGATGCTGTATTTGAAGCTGCTAACCAGTAGCGAATCGATGTCACAACGAGGAAATTCCTAAAAAATGGTCATAGATCGCCTTTGTTTCCCGAAGTCGAATTCTTTCATGACTACTAGTTCCTATTCTTATTTTAGACCGAACAAGGTCATCTAACACTGCATCAGCACATTCGGTTGGGGTCAAATTTCGTGATTCGCATTCCATTGTTACTAATAAAAAATTAGTACTGTGTTTAAAAGAATTTTACTTAATAATTGCGATTCGTAACGCGTTTCACTACACCGTAGCTTCTTCAGACGAATGAATATACAGAAAAATATAAATGAGAATATAACTATAAATGTTATTGAGTAATTAAAAGCTTATTGGGTTGCTTCTTCTTAAGTGGTTATTTATGACAGGTATATCCAATAATATTGAGGAATAGATTGCTCCCCGAAAAGATTCAATAGAGGTGAAGGGCTTAAATCGACTTGTTCATTGATGAGTCTACCTGAGTGTTTGTATTTATTGATTTCTAAAGTTTCCCAAAGATCTACATTCCAATATTTATTATCTGTATGCAAAATTTCAAACTGTGGGTCGAAAGAATGATTATTTTCTAAGAGATGATTCGCGTAATTTGAATCTGATTTTTATTTGAAAAATTGCGTAATTATCACAGTCATTGCAATTCAATCTATAAACACCTGATTTATTGTTTTTACCTTAATGAAATTTAATTCTTTGTTGAAATTTTCTGGTGATAACGGGATGTTAATCAATCTATGAATAAAACTATTGAATGCTGACATTTTATGTTGATATGGATGACACGACGAGTAATGTATTATAATATGTGTATGTGACGGCTTATGGTAAATTGCGAAAACATGTTTTCCATTTTCATTCGTCTAAGAAATTTATCGAATTATTGCTTTCTATTTCGGTTGTGAATGCAATTTTTGGATGTAATGAATTTATATGATTTTCGAAAATTTTCAACTGTCTATTTGTTCCTGTGAAGCAAATAATGATATCGTCTACATAGCGATACCAGTATAAACAATATATACTGAGTGGATGATTATGAATTAATTTCTCTAAGTTATTCATGAATATTTCTGCTAACAAAAGACTTAACGGATTGCCCATAATCAAGCCGTCTTCACTAGTGTAATATTTGTTATTGAAATGGAAATAATTTTGATCTAAACAAATTTGTAATAATGAAAGAATATCTGATTTAATGATAGTATTGACATGATTCTTTTCTAATAATTCTTCAACTAAGTAATACGTATCTTTCGGAGGAATATTTCTTTACAGATTCTTAACATTAACATTCGTATTCATGAATAACTTAGAAATTAATTCATAATCATCCACTCAGTAAATATTGTTTATACTGGTATCGCTATGTAGACGATATCATTATTTGCTTCACAGGAACAGATAGACAGTTGAAAATTTTCGAAAATCATATAAATTCATTACATCCAAAATTGCATTCACAACCGAAATAGAAAGCAATAATTCGATAAATTTCTTAGACGTAATAATTTCGAATGAAAATGGAAAACATGTTTTCGCAATTTACCATAAGCCGTCACATACAGATATTATAATACATAACTCGTCGTGTCATCCATATCAACATAAAATGTCAGCATTCAATAGTTTTATTCATAGATTGATTAACATCCCGTTATCACCAGAAAATTTCAACAAAGAACTAAATTTGATTAAACAAATATCCAAAAATAATGGTTACAATCCCAAACTAATAAATAATATTTTAAATAAAAACAAAGTAGAATCGCATTGAATGAAGTTTACCCTGTCGATAAATTGAAACAAAAATTCAACACCTTAACCTACGTTGGCATTACAAGTGAGAAACTGAAATCATTCTTAAGTAGCAATAATTTCAACATAGCTTTCCAAACCAATAATAATTTAGGCAAATATATAAAAATAATAAAACCAAACCAGGTAAAAACAATAAATCAGGTGTTTATAGATTGAATTGCAATGACTGTGATAATTTCTACATTGGTAGAACACATAGAAATTTTAATATTAGAATATCGGAACATAAACGCAGTTTTCAAATAAAAATAAGATTCAAATTACGCGAATCATCTCTTAGAAAATAATCATTCTTTCGACCCACAGTTTGAAATTTTGCATACAGATAATAAATATTGGAAGGTAGATCTTTGGGAAACTATAGAAATCAATAAATACAAACACTCAGGTAGACTCATCAATGAACAAGTCGATTTAAGCCATTCACCTCTATTGAATCTTTTCGGGGAGCAATCTATTAATTAATTTTATTGGATATACCTGTCATAAATAACTACTTAAGAAGAAGCAATCCAATAAGCTTTTAATTATTCAAGAACATTTATAGTTATATTCTCATTTATATTTTTCTGTATATTCATTCGTCTGAAGAAGCTACGGTGTAGTGAAACGCGTTACGAATCGCCATCATTAAGTAAAATTCCTTAAAACACAATACTAGTTTTTTATTATTGGTAATGGAATTTTACCAAGTAAAAGCCTCCCAAATTAAAATCCATTGTTACTAGCAAAAATTGACAAACAACTGCATTATGTGGTGGTTTCTTTCAATATCTCAATTTATTACTTTCAAGATCCACGATAAAACATTGAATTTTGTTGGCATAATACCCGACATATCCAAAAAACACATGTGTAAATAAATAGTTTGGGATCCGCCATATTCAGTCACTACAAAAGAGTAAATCATGAGTATTAATTTGATACAATGAAACAACTTTGTAAAACTGCAATGAACAATTAAGATTCACAACATATCACGATGCTATCTGGCTTGTCATCCATTCAGGGAGACAAATTGTTCGGTTGAGAAGAAGTAGACTTTACTAAATATAGATCTTTAATGGGTACTTTATGAAGAACCAGCTTCCTTCTGCGTATTTCTGTGGAAGGTAATGAGTAATAAAATTAGTATAAAAGTTGAGCAATGTATAGAGAATGAGAATCTTTTGAATGGAAAATGTATTATTTATGTGAAACTGATAAAAGGATTGTGGAAAGGAAGAATGCTTCATGGAAGATTAGAATATCAGACTCTAGCAGCCTGTTATACGAATTTAAAGCATATATTGGCAATATATTCTAGCATTCTAGCGCTGCGTAGGGGGCTGACCGCTCGACTGAGCCGCGCGGCACTTTATTTCTTGACATTAACTTCCCTCCCGCACCCCAGTGACGCTAACATCGCTTATGATTATTATGGTGCCGTCTAACCGAGCTGTGTGAGCGGCAACCATGCGATATTTTTCAAATAACTTTCATTTTTGAACTTGTGATATCTTTCGAGTGGAATGTTCAAATTGAACAATTCAAAAGACTTATATATGAAGTAATTTGATTAGGATTAATTCCAAAATATAAATAAAGAGCGGCAGCATTTATATATATGTATTTTTAAAATGAAAAACATTTATTGTGACGTAACTATAATACACTCGGAGGCAAAATTAGCGGAACACTCGAAAATTTAACCAAATTCGAAGTTCGATATTTTTCCTAATTCTCAACAGATTTAGATGATTTTTTCGGCAAGTTATAGATAAACTCTTCTGCTTTGTAGAAATTATAAGAGAAAACAAAAAAAATTTGAAAAAATTTTATACGGGGGCAAAACTAACAGTGTTTTTTTTGTCAAAAATTCGTAACACCCTGTGGAATTTCGTGGTCCGAGTTGAAACGTACAATATCATGGTCTGTCAAGACGAATCTTCTTACAGTAAAGCCCTTTTTGTTTTATGCATATATCTCTATTTTTACAAGAGATATCCAATTTGAAGCGAAAAGTCACAAATTTCAAAATTTATTTTAATCTTGCGTAGGTGCATAACATCGGAGGTTAGCCAAAAAATAAAATCAAAATTAGAGAAGCGGAAATCTAACGAAATGAAAATTTTTGAAATTCACTGGCCAATTTCACGCTCCGGGAGAACTCGAAGTATACTGGAAAAATCGTTGATTTTGCACATTTATTTTTGAATTTTTTTGTGTGACACTCTATAATAATTATCATTCCTGTCCAAAATTGAGAGCAGGTGTGTATCCTGGCGATACACTCGTGAAATGGAATGAACATGTTGAGAAAAATGTTCATGATGACCCACAAAAAAAACATTTGATTTTAGTAGCGAGTATGACCCCCGAGCTCTTATTACAGCGCACATACGATTTCGCATACTCCCAATGATGTTGTCTATCATCTGTTGAGGTATGTTGTCCCACTCTTCTACCAAAGCCAATGTCAGCTCTTCAACGTTGCCTGGATTCCGTTGTAGAACCCTTCTTCCAAAATGTCCCAAACGTGTTCGATCGGGTTTAAATCCGGTGACCGCGACGGCCAGTCCATTCGTGTGATCCCAACTTCATTGAAATATTCTATCACTATGCGCGCAGTATGAGGGCGCGCGTTATCGTGCATAAAAAGGAAATTGTCCCCTATGTAAGAAGCAAAAGGCACAACATGGGGCTCCAAGATTTCTGTTATATACCGATGGGCATTAAGTGATCCATTGCCAATAATCTCCAGTTCTGTTGGTACTCACAAGCATATGCCACCCCATATCATAACTGACCCTCCACCGTATTGCTGAGTTTCTGCGAAGTTCGCTTGATTGTACCGTCGTCTTCTGACTGTCCTCACACTGACGTTAATGTTATCTACTGCTTGTAAAGGTTACGTGCCTGAACAGCAGTAAGACGAGGATTTCTTATGGTTTGATTGATGATGAAACGGTCATGTATAGCGCGGGTTGCCCGATTTCTTCCTTGTCCTCGCCTCCTCACGTACTATTCAGTTTCCCTGTAACGTCGGTAGATTCGATGGATGACCGACGTCGAGACACCCAACATGGTACCGACTGAGCGGTAGGTGCGCCCTTCCTCGATCAATGTAACTGCCCTTGCTACTGAGGTTGGTGGTAAATCTCTCATTATGAATGAAAAATACCGTTTCGAATCGTAAACAGTAAAAGAATCACAAAATAACGCAACCGATCGAATTTGTATCAAATCAAAGAATGGAAAACTCTCATTCTTTAAACAAGTGCAAATGTGGTCATATACAAAAAAACGTGTGTTGTGTTTCATATTTGATGAAAAAAGGTGTGCACATGTGTAAATGAAAAGTTTTATCAATGGTCCCAGAATTCGGTTGTGTATTTTAATACCTACCGACTGTTATCTCCTATGAATTCCTAATTTTCACCAGATTAACCAAATTGTCATCAATAACTAATGCAATTCGAACATAAAAATCGCAAACGACAATTTCGACACGCCTGAGTGATAATAACAAAATTCCAAATTGATAGACGAATTTTAATGACAATTTCTTGATTTAATGGAATTTCTCCAAAATAGTGATTTTCCACTTGAAATTAAATATATTTTGCAAAAATAGAGATAAACGCATGAAACAAGAAGGGCGTTACTGTAGGAAGATGTGTCTTGACAGACCATGATATTGTACGTTTCAACTCGGACCACAAAATTCCACAGGGTGTTACGAATTTTTGACAAAAAAAACACTTTTAGTTTTGCCCCCGTATAAAATTTTTTTCAAATTTTGTTTGTTTTCTCTTATAATTTCTACAAAGCAGAAGAGTTGATATATAACTTGCTGAACAAATCATCTAAATCGGTTGAGAATTGGGAAAAATATCGGACTTCGAATTTGGTTAAATTTTCGAGTGTTCCGCTAATTTTGCCTCCGAGTGTAGTTAGACATATTCTGTCGCGAAATTTTTTGTAGATAATTATTTGTTATCTAAAGTTGTAGTACATCATTTTGTTGTACAGGGCGGGGCATAATGGAAGGGCGTTTATGAAGAGAGAAATAACTAAGCTGTTTTTCAATGTAGAACATTTTTAATTAAGTAAAATGAAAGCTCAAATCATGTTCTGAAAATGACATCAGGCAGATAACGTCCGTGTTCCGCAATGCATTGCTGTAGTCGATTCTCAAAGTTCTGCATCACCCTAACAAATCGGTGTCGATTGCCCTAACTTCTTTTGTGATGGCGTCTTTCAACTCTTGCAGATTTCGAGGTTTATCGACGTAGACCACATTACCAAAACGAGAGATCTATTGAGGTTCTGGCTGTATATGCCGTGGCACCATCCTTTTGGAACCGAACATTTATTCTGTTCATTCTCCATCAACGCAATTCTGGGATAAAAAGTTCTCCAGCATGAAAACATATCGCGCACAGTTTACAGTTACGGTTGCCCTTTCCTCATCCTCGAAAAATACGGCTCATAGCCGCTCATAGCGCACCAATAACGGCAGAAGACCAAAACACCGCACCCAAGTCGTTCAAAAAGTAAGGTCATGTTGACTGCTTTCTTCGATTATTGCAGTGTTTTACATTTTGATTTTCTTCCGCCGTGTCAAACCGTCGACAAAGAATATTATTTGATTGCAACTATTCGCCTAAAGAGGCCGGAATTGTGGTTCTTGCACCACGATAAGACACCGTCTCTCAGTCGACCAACATTGTTCCACAACCGCCGTATTTACCTGATTTAGCAACGTGTAACTTCTGGTTATTCACCGCTCCAATGACACTGTTTAATGCAATAGAAGAGATACAAGCCGTATCGAAGAGAGAGTTGAAGGTCATCCCGGAAATCAACTTCAACAACTGTTTTGAAGGTTAGAAAATCCGATGGTATAAGTACATTGTATCTGGAGGAGATGAAATTTATTCGGAAGAAAAATAATGAATGCTGAGTCACTTTACTTTTCGGACACAGTAGTATGTAACGTGATCAAATCACGGCAGAACAATTTGAATTAAAACACCTGATTCCAGTCAACCCTCCATCTGTCACGCCACTGGCTAACAGTCTGATGCGCATAATCCTGCTATCAGATGGTATGTCTTACCGGCTTTCGAACCTTCGCCAGCACTTTCTTTCTACCGCAGATCTTCAAGCTAATTAGTTCTGGAAAATCCTCTTTAATTGTATTTGAAATAATTAAATTATATCAAAATTCTGTAGTGAAAATTATAGATATATCGTTATCTTAAATATTGTGTAGTGATCTATTTCAAAAATATAGGTCCTAGGTGGAGAGTCCTAGGTGGAGAGCCTTAGGTGGAGAGTCCTAGGTGGAGAGTCGTAAATAGAGATTCGTAGGTGGAGAGTCGTAGATGGAAAGTCGAAGGTGGAGCTCAGAGGTTGAGATATAACTTCTATCTGGAGTCCAGAATTCCAGATGAAATAGAGGTTTTCCCCCATATGCAGCAGTAAAAATGAAATTTTTGGAATTTGAACTCAATGAGTGATTGGGGACTTTAACATAGACGACCTCTACCTCATCTATTTCACCAAGATAAGTCTCTTTGACTGTATATATATAAAGAAGCATTTGTTGATATAGTTTCCTAAAACTTTTACTTATATTTATAGTATGTAATTAAATGTCTAAGCAAAACTTCCTTGACTTTTCTTTCAAGATTTCAGTGACAATTATTGAATTATAGTCTCATTGCTCATATTTCCTTGGGCTTAGCTGGTAAAGTAATCTTTGTTACAAGTATATTACATCGGTAAAATCAGGTGATTAGGAGAATAGGAGGAAAATCCAAACAGGGCTGCTTCAAGAACTGAGGAGATTCAGAAAAGGTGTTCAGATCTTATTGACTATCAAGTAAGTTTCCAGATTTTCTTGTTGATTGATTTCCAATGGTGAGGTTGTAATATATTCTTTTCTTTCAATATATAAAATATTAACATTTTCATTAAGAAAATGTAGCCACCTAGTGGATGATTTGTATGGTTAGAATATGATTTCAATTTGCCAAAACTGCGTTTATGCTCTGATATCCTAATATAGAAATTTCTACCGATATAAATTTTATCACAACTTCCACTAGAGACTTTCTCAACATTTTATTTGTTTTCCTTTATGAATTTGGGTTTGCCGTTTTTAATACACACAACCAAATTTATATGGAATCACCCGATATTTTAAATATTACCTCAGGGATTTTGGAATTCCGAAGGATTGTTAGAATTAATCCTTTTGAAATATTTCAATTAGAAAAAAAATAAATTAAGGTTTATTTTAAGAAAGGAACGAATAAAAGAAAATAAGAGACTCTTTCCGCATGTAGTAAAAACTCTGAAAACTGTTTTCTCACGGAGTAGGTTTTTTTCTCGACCTCAGTAGCTCTTCTTGCCCCGATACAAGCCTAGGCATGCTTTGGATTAGGTTTTCGACCTCCTCTGGGGTGATATTTCGCCACTCTTCTGTGGCGGCTTGGATGAGCTATTGTTGGGTTCTTGGATTATCCTGGAGCGATCTAATTTTCCTTTTGAGATCATCCCATAAATGTTCACTATGATTTTGGTCTGGACAGCAAGCTGGCCACTCCAAAATAGTGATTCCATCTGTTTCAAGATAATGTCGCGCGAGGGTGCTGATATGCGGAGGAGCATTATCTTGCATAAAAGTGAAATTCTCACCGTAGGCACCTCGCCAGAGTATCACTCCAGCACTAGGTCCACGTAATTTCGAGCCGTTACACTCGCCGGAAACGAAATCAAATCTGTTTTGCCTCCCAGCATAATGCCACCCCAAAACGTCACATTGCCCCCTTGGTATTTCGGAATTTGTCTTACGACTCGGAGTCTAGCTTGTCTTCCACGACCTCTTAAAACCCGAATTCGGCGGTCATCTGATCGAACATCAATTCTAGTCTCATCCGAAAAAAGAACATCTCGCCAATTCTCAATATTCCAATTGTGGTGCTTGATACACCAATTAAGTCTGTTAATGTTTTGTTGTCTGGTTAGCTTCGAAACTCTTATGGGCCTTCTGCTATATAAACCCCTTGAATGAAGTCTCTGACGTATCGTTTCGACTGATACATTGATGCCTGTTGCTTCCAGAAATTGCAGAAATAGTCTTTGGAGTATGGGGTTCGAAGCACTAGGGTCTCTTCTTGCAATTCGGCACAAAAAGCGGTCTTGTTCTGCAGAAGTGATCTCCCTACGACTTCTTCTTGGCCTATTTTGCAGAGATTGTAGTTCAACGTATCGGGCGTAGGTTTTTGAAATCTCCCCCTGTGATATCCCCATTGTGACCGCTATATCCCACTGTGTCACCCTTTCTTCATCGAGAGCAATTATTGGACCCCTCTGCACATCGCACAATCCAACGTAAGGCATTTTCAATTATGATTATAGGCTTTTTTAAATTTTGAAATTCACAGTTTCAAATCTCCTGAGTACAATATCATATAACATGTGGTGATAATTCAACATTTCTTATCATACTATCCAGCTTTTTACAACAAAAACTTCATTATTCACAGGTAGTTAAACATCCATGGATAAAAACAATCAATAATGTGAAAAATACCGAGTGATTCTATATAAATTTGGTTGTGTGTTAATAGGAGTTATCTGTCCTGAAAAATATTTTCTATTAGTCCTTTTATATTAGGTAAAATCTCATGACTTGTATGTTTAGCAGAAAACATGCAGTCAAGCCTACTTGAATTATAGCCAGTATTGACCACTATTTGTGTGATTTTTTTAATTTAATTTAATCGGCACTTCGATTAGACAATTCGACAGCATTTTAATTGTAAGTATATATAATATGGACAAGTATATCACCCATGCCTTATCCGGGACTTGAACCCAAACTATCTTAGCGGGGCTAATCTCTTAACTGACTCACCCACGGGGGCGATCATTTCTTGACATTGGTAAGTCCAGCTATTTCATGTTGATGAGGCTATGCGAAAGAGATATGAATCGCAATATTTATGCGAAATAGAAAAATCGTATATGTGGACAATTTTGGTGATAGTTAAATCGAAAAAGTTAATGATAGTGAACTTATTATTAAAGTGAATTGAATTTATAAGATATTGAAGTAATCTAATTGTCTATCCGAACCTGTAATAATACAGATTATTTCGCCCACTCATCTAAACCAATAACTGCAGTGTTCATACAGCAGGAAAGTATGGATTATTTTCTCAATGTTTTGCATGAAAATTCCGGCTAGTGAAGAATTGAGAAGATTACCTATTATTAAACCGTTGTTGTTATTCATAAAAATTTCAAGTTGATGTTAGAATAATTTTGCTGAGAACTCACTTCTAAAGTATATATACGTTCTGATTGTATTCACAATATTAGTCTGCAGAACTTGGTTAATCGATTGCAATAAATAGTGAGGTGAAACACTTGGGTATAGATTAACGACATCCCATGAAGTAAGTTTAGTATAATATGGTAGGACAGTTTGTTGAACTTTTTCCATTAAATCTGAACCTAATGTAAAGTTCACTCTGAAAATATTCAACTATTAGGTCCACAACAAAGTTCTCGCTGTTTTTTTTTATGAAAATATAACTTTTTTGTGAAAAATTATTATTATTATGGTTTTTCCTCATTCTGGATCCAAGTTGTCACTTTATCTTTTTCTAAGGTGGCCTCTACTTCTTATAACTTATAGAGATCCCTCTGGCAAATCTCACTTCTGTATATCCGCTACAAGATTTCAGTTTTCATTCCATTGGTTTTTTTTTCCGTTGTAATGCTCATTCATTTGTCAACCTTGCAGAATTTTCGAATATTTTCACTTCCCTCTCGGTCTGATAAAGATTTTCCATAGTTTCTGCATAGTAATTTACATTTCAATTGATTCCACGGGTTGCATTGTCTTTGCAGAGTCCTACGTCTAGATCAGGATTGGTCTAATTGTTTCTTTTGTTTCTTGATGCAGGTATTTGTTCCGCCATATTACGTCATTAAAACATACTGTCACTTTATTTGCTTTGGCCACTTGTCGATGATGAGGAAGTTTCGTAGCTCGTTATTCCAATTCCAAGATGTTTGAAGTACATTTCTTTCGGTATTATTTGCCTTTGCATTTCCAACTTGCATCTGAGTGGTTCCCAAAAAGTTATCATGTAGTTGGTTTATTCAACTGAAATTATATTAAACTGTTACGCTGCCAGATTACAAAATATTCAATAATCTTGGTAGATCGTCCTCATTTTCTGTATATTTGACGGCTTCATAAGTATATCAAATAACTTCAATTTCTTGATCTCGCATTTTGTAACTTATACCAAGAAGTATCTATCTGATTATTTTATCCATTTTTTTATTGTGTTAGCAATAAAGTCTCCACATATATTGGCTGAACTAATTTGAAAAATTTTGATTTGTTCGTTTAAGCACGAGGATGGTTTTAATGGTTTTGAAAATGGCAACTCTCGAAGAAAACAGCAAGAAAACCGAAAAAAATAATTTCATCACAAAATACGGATGAATGTCTTGTTGGTTGCCTATAGTCGCTCAATTATTATTTGTGATATTTGTGAGGAAATTTTTTGTATTTCTTCTTGTAGCCTTTTTACAATTTAAGCTTTGATAACAGTCAGAAAAATGTTTTCATTTAAAAAGTGAAACTTACGAAAAAATAAGTAAAAAATTACCTATTATGAGAAAATCTCAAAATCAATATTTTGACTGTAAAAGAAAGTTCAAGTCATCTGACTTGAACTCGCGTATCAAAATTTTCTGCGTGTTTTTTGTTTACCCATTATATCCCTGAACCATTGAGTTTAGGACATTCTTTATATTGATGTCTGAATATATGTTCTACATTGTTTGGATGGTGTTAGTAGGAACGTTTTTGCTATATATCAGGTGTGTTATGTGTTCGAGTTGAAGAGGATCGAACGCATTTATTTGATCTATGAACCATGGAAGAAGGAGTTTATTGAGTTTAGAAGAGTTGTCTACTGTTTGCTGCAGCATGAATACAGCATCACTGTAGGATCTCCTTGATGCAAATGTCTGCTGTTCATCTTTGAGCTCTGTATATACTCTTGTTTATTCTAATATGGATGCTAAGTTTGGTATCAGGTTTCAATGCATTAATTTGTAAGTTCTTGGCTTATTATTTAAACATGAGTATTACCGGACTTGTCTTCCAGCAGTTTGTTTACCATGTGTGGAGATTTTTTATTAGTTTCTGAGCTCTCCCCGCTCTTTTTGGGTTCTCTTCACAATGTTTGTTTTTTAACTATGTATTCATCAAGTTAGTTTCGTTTGTTACTTTTTTGTATAAGTTTCAAGATTCTTGAGTTTATAATACTTCTTTATGTTAGAATAGGCTTCTTTATTATTCAGACTTATTCTTTATTTTTAAGCTGAACTAAAACGTTTCTCTATTCCCTTCATGATTTATTGCTTGAATTATATTATACAGGGTGCTTCAACGAAAACTGAACAGAGGCTGTGTCTACCAAGATATTCGTTTCTGATCAAAGCGCGGAAACGGGTCGATTTTTGTTTCAAGGGGGACATCTTTCGGGGTACAAGACTTGCCCATCGCTAGCTACAACTTTTTCTCACCTTTCTGGCAGAGCTCGAATACCGTGACGGTAGAAGTGTTCGTCTTTTGAGGATATCCACGAATCAAACCATTTTTCGAGCTCGTCATATGAGCGGAACTGCTGATCAGCCAGACCATGTGCCATCGAACGGAACAAGTAATAATCGGATGGTGCAATATCTGGAGAATATGGCGGGTGGGGTAGGACTTCCCATTTGAGCGTTTCCAAGTAGGCTTTAACGGGTTTCGCAAAGTGAGGCCGAGCGTTGTCGTGCTGTAAAATTACTTTTTCGTGTCGCACGTATTGTGGCCGTTTTTCGCGCAATGCTTTACTCAATCGCAACAACTGAGTTTGATACCGTTCCCCAGTGATGGTTTTGTTCGGTTTAAATAGCTCATAATAAATAACACCGACTTGGTCCCACCAAATACACAGCATAACTTTCGCAGCGTGAATATTCGGCCGAGCTGATGACGTAGATACATGATCGGGCTGTCCCCAAGATTTTTTTATCTGGATTGCTGTAATGAATCCAATTTCATCACCCGTTACGATGCGATGAAGAAAACCCTTTCTTTTTTGCCGCTACAGCTGTTGGTGACAGACGAAAAAACGACGCTCAACGTCTCTTGACTTCAAATTATAAGGAACCCAAGTTCCTTGCTTTTGAATAATTCCCTACGCATGCAATCGCTTGGAAATGACCTGACGGGTAACTCCTAAGGCTGAAGCAAAATCTTCTTGCGTTTGGCACGGATCCTCATCGAGCAATACCTTCAATTCAGCGTCTTCGAAGATTCTTGGCCTTCCTTCACGGGGACGGACGTCCACATAAAAATCACCATTTTTGAAGCGACGGAACCAATCCCGGCACGTTGTTTCACTTAGAGCAGCATCTCCATAAAGTTTTTGGAGCTCTCTATGAGCTTAAGCCGCCGTTTTCTTCGAATGAAAAAAGAAAATCAACACTTTCCGCAAATGACGATTATTTGACACAAAATCAGACAACTAAAAGTATATGACGCAATAACAAAATCACTAGTGTGTCACAGTGGTTTATTTACCATATGTCTAAGCTTTGTTCAAGACGGTTTTGATATGTAAAAATCGACCAGCACTTACTGCTGGAGCCATCTATTGACAAACAGCGAGTAATATTACCAAAATTGACAAGCACATGGTTTTCCTATTTTTCATGAACAATCCCATACAAATCTTACCATTCATAATTCTTCCACACATCCACATCACCACAAAATAGCTGCTTATGCCTGTGTGATACATAAACACGATACCAATGTCAGGAAATGATTTCTTGAAAGAGCTCAATGTTATAGAACAAACAGTGATCAGTAGTGATTATAACTTTAGTATAATTGAGAGGATGCTCTCTCGTGAATAATTTCAACATGCAATTCATGAGGTTTCTCCAAGTATTAAAGGGACCAATAAAAATGTAATATATTAACATTCGTAAACCCTGTCTAAATTTATGATCTTTCCTCTAACCTCATGATTTGAATATAACTTTCAGAACTTATAACTCCGTATAAGACAGTTATATTGAAACATGTAAAGCCATAATTAATAAGAGAAACGAATCAGGTGTTCATAACCCTCTTGTGGAAATTGTTATGAAATTTATATCGGTAGCACTTATAAACAATGGAATATCAGGTTATCAGAGCACAAATGCAGTTTTGACAAACAAAAATCACTACGCATGAAGAAGAAAACCATACTTTTAATAATAATTTTGAAATTTTACATAATGAATGAAATGAATAGTCAATGAGATACGAATTCGTCGGCATTGCTGGATCTTCTCAGTTCTGTTTGGCTTTTCTTCCATTAAACTAGGTACCTACAAAAGTATTATTTGTGACACATTTTCCTTTCAAATGTACTACTTATCAGATAAAGCCGCCGTGTGTGAAAAGTGTTATAGATTTGTGAATAAGTGACATTTCAAACAGTATTGCCCCATTTTATCGATACAAGAATTTAGTTTACTGTAAAATGAATGTTGTCTTATGCAAAAGATGGGTCCAAAAAAAAAAGAACCAAGCAATTTGTAACTTAGCAGTAGAAGAAGCTCAATGTGTGCATAGTTGCACTACAGAAATAAGTATGGATTGATACCTATAAAATATTCAAGGCAATAAAAAAAATATGAAAATATATCTTTGATATTAGAAAAACAATGTATGAAGAGCATAGCTGGTAAATTTGTTTTTATTTGAATAGAATAGAATAGAATAGAATAGAAATTTTCATTGACATAAAAAAAATTACATGTCTCGTCAGGGTGTATATAAAATACTAAATTATCATTAAAATAGACAAATATGTAAAAACGCATAGCAGTGTATATATTAATATCACAGTTAAAACAAAGAACAAGTTACGCTCAAAATACACAAACAAGTCTTATCAAAACTTAGCCTCAAGAAATTCTTTTATACTGTAGTACGATCCGTCAATGAGTAGCTTCTTGATCGCTGCATTGAACTTTTCTTCTCGAAGAGCTTTTATTTTTTCAGGTAATTTGTGAATGTGAAAGCTTGCTTAGAACATTGTCCCCAAAGAAGTATCCCATATGAAAGAACACTATATACGCATGCATAGTAAGCCGTTTTTGCTACTTCATAAGTTGAAACTCTTTTCATTTTTCTAAGGAGGTATAGAGCTTTAGACGTTCTTCTGCAGATGCTATCTATGTGGGTAGACCAGCTCAGCTTTGAGTGGAGAGTAATTCCTAGAAATTTTACTTGCTTATCATTTGGACCTGCCCTGAAAGTAAGTTCTTCCGTTTTGTCTTCATTCAGTTTTAGTTTGTTCGCAGCGAACCATTCTTTTATGTATTTTAAAGCTTTCAGTTTTGTGTGCTTATGTCCAGTGGGCTTTTACCTTTAATCAACACCGATGTGTCATCGCAGTAAAGACAAGTAAACTCTGATTCTGGTACTGTTAGATCGTTTATATAGCGGATAAACAGGATTGGTCCAAGTATTGATCCATGGGGAAGTCCATACTCGACCTCCACCTCATCCGAGAAATTGCCCTTCCAGAACACCCTCTGGCTACGGCTCTGCAAATAAGACTTGAGAAGTTTGTGAACTATACCTCTAAATCCATAAAAATATAACTTTGACAAAAGAATTTCATGTGATACTGAGTCGAATGCTTTGCTTACGTCAAAATTTAGCATTTCTAGTATCTGTCCATTATCCAGCGCTGATGTTATCGATTTAATGACTTTTGTTAATGCCGTGGAGGTACTTCGTTTCGCTCTGTATCCATGCGGTGCATCGTTCAGTAATTGGTATTTTTCTAAAAACTTAACAATACGATTTTTTATTGCCAGTTCAAAGATTTTGACAGGCTAGGAAGTATCGAAATTGGCCTATAGTTGTTGCATTGGCTTCTGTCTCCTTTTTTTATATATTGGGATTACCTTTGATTTTTGAGTTCTCCAGGAGAATAGCCATCCTTAAAGCTTTTGTTTATTAGAATGCTTAATGGTTCTGCAAGTTCTTTTGATAGTAGCTTCAGGTGAGAGCTGGAAACATAGTAGCTATCCACTGTATTTTTAACTTTTAATGATGCGAAGAGTTTCCTGATTTCTGTTCCTGTGCAGTCGAAGAGAAAGCAATTCAACTTAGTGTCCAACTTTAAGTCTTCAAGGTAATCCGCATATGAGACTGAAGTTTGATCAACTTCTTCAGCTGTGGATTGCCCCACTCCCGCTAAATATTCATTCATTTCTCCAGCCGTTAAATTGCTTTTTTCTTCTTCGCTTTTTCCTTTTGCAGGTTTTATGATTTTCCACATTGCCCTGGATTTGTTGCTTGCTTTGCGTATGCGATTTTCGTTATTTTCCTTGATTTTCTCATTGATTTTCAAATTGTAGATCTTCTTGAAGATATCATATGCCTTTTTTGATTCTGCGTCTCTTCGTACGGTTTTAACGACTTGCAAAGCTTCCAACTTATTCTTCATGTCTTTTAATTCTTTTGTGTTCCATTTAGAGGTTTTCTTCTCTTTTTGATCTATAACTATCTCCTTAACAGGCACCCATTTGTCAAGAAGTGAAACAAATAATTCGTGGAAACTACTGAAACCATCTTCCGCATTTTTATTGTGCAGAAAGTTCTTCCAGTCAACTTCAGAGAGTTCTCTCTTCAATTGGAAAGTTTTTCAGTATTGAATATCCTTTTTTAATAGTTTTCTTTTTTTCAGGTATAACTTCACATGATTGAAAACTGAGTGTCTGTGCCATATGATCTGACATGTGTAGCTCGACTGTCGGTACAACCGTCTTTTGTTGAATATTTTTAAATATTTTGATTTGATTTTTTTGAAGATGATAAATTTTCACTTATGACTACACGCAGGTTATACTGAATACTCTTGCATCTTTGAAGAACAGCCGCAAAGACCACCATTTGACTCAAAAGGTCTGACTAGTACGGGAGTCAGTGATTGTTGGTAATAAATATGTAAAAACCTACCTTCAACTAATCAAGTTCCAATTATATTAAAGCCATTTTGTATAAAATTCGGTATTATAAAGCCAATTGTTAAGGCTCTTAATGAAAAACATTACTGAACTGAAGTTGAAAGCAGGCATTTTCGATGAACCACAAATTAAACAGTTGATTAATATTTGAAGCATTATTTCCGCTCGATCGTTTCGAAGCCGGAACCAGGAGGAAGCGTCGAGTTTCGCATGTTGCGCCGCGATGTTTTCACCTCGGGAAACTGGAAAATCTTCGATTCAACCATGGGCTATCGACGAACGGATGCCCAGAAATTAGAAAAAAATTGACGAACCTTGAGCTGTCAAAATAAGGGTTTTTCTTTCATCTGACCACCAACTTATATGGGGTAGCAGGAGTAAGAACGATTCCTACATATTTCTAGATCGGGTCCGCGAAAAGAAATCGTTACTCTACGACCTAATTCTCGCATTTGGATCGATTTTTGAGACCTAGATTTTCGATGAAAAAACCGAAAATACGGGAACCGGACCAGCGACCTCTCCTACCGCCCCTACGACCACTATTCAAGTTCGGTAGGCAGTCTGACTAATTAACGTGCCAAAGTCGGCACAGCTGCTGATTTCTTCGTAATCTCTTTCAAACTGCGAGAAAAACTGTATTATTTTCGATAAACGAAAACAAACAAAAACACTTTTTTAGTGCTGATCAGTGTCATTATAAGGAAAAGAGTTGGAGTTGCACTTCTAAGAAAAATCTTCTTATTCTCTACTCTAATAGATTTTTGAGAATGAAAACTAATATATAAGATGTCCTGTCGCATTGAAAATAGTCATGGTAAAAATTGAATAATTTAGGAGAAATATCAGCTTACGTCCGAGTATATCCACATGAAAATTTCGAATTTTATCAGTGTCAAGCTTGAAAATCATAATGAAGATAATCCAATTCTCTGAAAGATTATTGCTTTCGGGGTTAACTCCTTATTACAAATGAGATAAAAAACACAAGGTTTAACTTCAATCTACACTTTATTTGAAAAAATTCGACGACGTTTCGCTGACAACAGCAGCTTTATCAAGAATGAAAAACAGAATGGAGAGTATGGTATTATAAACAAATCGTAGAAAAAGTTGGATGAATAACAGGAAAATCCACACCGAGCCGTTGTACAGTTAGTATGAAAGGTAATAAAAACTAATTAAACAAGTTAAGTAGGGTGAATAATTCACATCTACCTGTTCATTCAAAAGCTTGTCCGAATGTTTGTATCTATTTATTTCTAATGCTTCTAGGAGATCTAATTTTGAACTTTTGATTTTATATGTAATATGTCAAAGTTTTTATTGAATGAATGGTTTTCTTTTATTAGGTGGTTTGAATAATTTGAATCAGATTTATTTTTATCGAAGCTACGTTTATGTTCAGATGTTCTTATGCCAAAACTCCTATAGGTCCTACCGATATAAATTTTATCACAAGAACCGCAATTGAGTTTATAGATTCTGATTTACTTGATTTTTCAACACGAGATTTATTATTTTAATATGTTTACCTAAGTTATTAGAAGTTTTGAAAGTTATATTAAGATTTTGTTTGACGAGAAAGGATTTAATATTTGTACTTGCAGAACCGCAGAATGTTAAACTGTTGAATATTTTATAGTCTTTATGAATAGGATATACTTCATTTATTGCTTTCTGATACAGTTTTTTACAAATGATTAGATCTATCATATCCGGATTATATGAATTATTAATGGCTATCTGTTTGATGATGTTTAACTCTTTATTATAATCTTCTACTGATAAAGGTAAATTGAGTAATAATTGTATCAGTATGTACCATTATGTTTAATTAGCTTAATGGAACTTTGTGTTAAATTGGATGTAATGAGTAAGTTATGTATAATTGTATCAGTATGTGTTGGTTTACGAAGACCGAAAAAACATGATTATTATTTTGTTTAGTGATTAGTCCAAAAATCAAGTAATGGAATCGTTCTGTTCAATTTCTATCGTGATAAAATTTATATGTTCCTAAGGAGTGGATAAGAATCTGAACATAAAAGCTTCGATAAAAATAAATCTAATTGACGATTATTCAAACCAATAATAAAATACTAAAATTCATTCAATAAAAACTTTACATATTACAATAAAGAAATTTGGAAATTAGATCTCCTAGAAGCATGTAAATAGATACAAACATTCGACAAGCTTTTGAATGAACAGGTAGATGTGAAATTCACTGCTACTTAACTTGTTCAATTAGTTTTTATTACCTTTCATACTAACTGTACAATGGCTCGGTGTGGATTTTCCTGTTATTCATCCAACTTTTTCTACGATTTGTTTATAATACCATACTCTTCATTCTGTTTTTCATTCTTGATAAAGCTGCTGTGTCAGCGAAACTACGTCGAATTTTTTCAAATAAAGTGTAGATTAAAGTTAAACCTTGTGTTTTTATCTCATTTATATCATGGATCTACATCAAGTAACGGCCTCCACAATTCAAATCCTTATTACAATGTAAAGTAAGAGGAAAAAACGGAACGTTTCGTCTATTTCAATTGATACTCTATCTATTGGAAAAACATTGTTGCTGATGATATCGTTGAAATATTCAACCAGTTTCCTGCCTACATCAATTCGTTGACTTACCTATGATGTTTCCACTCTTAGCCTTAGGTGGATCTGCAGCAAATCTAGTTTTCTGAATAACCTTTCTCTCTTCCTTGGGCATGGGAGGTGGACTTGGTGGCGAATAATCCGGAGGAGGCTCCTCTAAAGGCTCATCCAATTGTACAGGCGGAGATCTTCTATATCCATTCTCAAATCTCTTCTCTTCCACAATTCTCTGCCTCCTCTCAACACCCCTCTTACGATGCGGTGGAGTTGGAGTAACATCAGGAGATCTAGATCTCATTTCTCTACGATCCACTGAACCATAATTCTCCCTGTACACTCGGTGGTTTTCCCTGCTTTCTTCCTCCCTGTGAATCCGGCCGTTTTCTCTCATGCCCCATTTTGAACAATGCCATTTTCTCGTTTGTAATCTCGATTGTAATCTTTCAAAGGTTCTTTGTATTCCCTATAACCGTTTTCTCTATAGTTATTTCTGTATTCTCTGGTTTGATAGATTCTATCGTCCCTGTAGTTGTCACGATAATCGATTCTGTGGTTATCACGAGGTTCTCTGGAGTATTCACGAGTTTCTATGAGATTATCTCGTGATCCTCTGAAATTTTCTACGTTGTCTCTGTAGTCTGGAATTGGAGAACGCTGTTGCAGTCTCTGCAGGGGCGATTGACGCTCTAGGTATAAGGGTGAGTGACGATCTGAAGAATAGTGGTTTTCTTGACGGCGTTCTGACCATTCTGTGATACCTGTGAAAAGATAAAACTCTTAATTCATAATTCATTGTTTTCCATACTTAATTGTAATGAACCAATAACAATAAGCATTTTATTTGATATTAATATATCTCAATAGAATACCCTTTCTTTAAGATACGGATAGCAGTAGCTTGCAATGAATTAATACTCTTTCCTTTCCGCAATGGAGGAACATATAAGCAAAAAATACTAGAAAATTTATGGAGACCAACTGACCAACATATTGTCGATATCTGCATAATGTATTGGTTTCTAAAAATGAGCATTGGATGCCATCACGGTGGTGTCTTCTTCGAGATCTATCTACCTCTGTTCTCATTCAAGAGTCCTGAAGTTATGGAAGTAGGAATCAACCGTACCAAGCTTGTGTTCAGTAAATCAATAAACCTGATACTTCAAAATGCCATATTCCAGTCAGAAGCTTATATCGTTGAAACCACGTTGGTAGCACACAGAGTCCGCCACATACAGTTCAACGATAGTCAAGCAGCAATAAGACTCATTGTTTTGTTTGTTTGTTAGTCCTTTAACGGGCTCTATTTCCGCCTTTCGGCCAATAATCTAATTGCTGAACATAGAAAACGGCATAGAACTGCGGAATTGCTCTGAACAGACTTCTAGTGTAACATAGACTGATCCTAGTTGGATGCTGAGTAATTCTAGATACTCAAGTAACAAAGAGATCCATTGTTACAAGTTGGGGCCAGACTGGGACCAGCACCTCGCTTGGGCATACCAATTGAAATTGATAGGCAGACAAAATATGGTATCATGTAGGTTAAATTTAACTCATTCTGGAAGTGAAACAGCTTTAACTGAATGAGCGTGGACGAGAACATACCAAATGATTCCCAAAAGAAAAATTTGCTTATTGCTGTCTTGTATTGGCTCGTAGAGAACCTGAAGATAATAAAATAAATCATTCAAAGAGAAATAATGACAGCACTTCTACAGGTCGACCTGAATACAATCCGATATTCTCGAAAAACAGGCAAGGGAGGATGTGATAAACTGAACGAAAGCAATTGGTTTGTGAAAAAAAGGCCTGAACATTTTGCAAAAGTATTAATGAATTACTACTATGTGCTTAATACTGAATCCTTGAAAAATGTGTTCAGTAGTCCCACAACTCACTACTCCAGATTATCTTTATCTGATTTTGGAGAAGATGAGTTTCTTACCTTTAAAGTATCTTGGATTTCCATCTCGCTCAGGTTCTACAGGACTGTAAACTCTTGGAGGTACCTTTATAGGTGGAGCATGATTCCTTGGGAGATACTCTGCATCTGCACTACGAGAAGGTTGGGACTTTATGGTCACGTTGAAAAAACTTGTTTTGGGGGGATGCTCTTCGTCATCTATCAAAGAGTTGTTGGAGGATTTGGAATCGCTACCGAAGTGATGCTCGAGCCATTTTGAAGTCTCTACTTTTCTTGTTTGTTCTTCCTTGTCGAAGTCCAGAGGTTGGCCAGTCAGGGCATCTTTTCGATCTAAGGGGCTGGCAGTGGGATTTTCCAAACCTGAAATGAGTTCAGAATATAATTTAGATTGAAGTCCTTGATAAAATGCAAAGTCATATAAGAAAATAAATCTACAATAGTTATTAAGAATTGTACTCGACTAATAGGGAGGTTTATGTTGGCATCACTTCGGTGAGTTCAGATGAATCTGATAGATCAGCAGGGTAATGTTCACAACATCACCTAGGTAAAATAACGCTCTGTGTTTCGTGCTTTATTAACTGAAGGTGTAAAAGTAGTTAATACAAACCCAGAAGTGTATTTGGTAAAAGTTGTATAAGCAGCCAAAATTTTTACAAGTTGGTGGATATGGTCGAAGAACAGCATAAAATAAATAGTTGATAATACTCAGATAATGAACAATTTAGTATCAACCTGTGTATATATTTATGTATTTTCACCTTTAGTTCAATACTTGTTGTCTGCTGAAGATGGTCGAGAGACCGAAATTACAATCCTGATTTTCAATAAATCGGCAGATGTCCGGACGAAAACGAAGACACACACAATACACTTTCAACTAGGAGTAGGCAGATTGAGACCAAGTTGACATCAAGATACATCGTTTACAACGATCTTTATTCATGATCCTTCGAGTTTTTATTCACAGGGTATCATCCCTACGGATTCCGTAGACAACCTCCTTGCATTCGTTACGCATTTCTGGACATCAATAATCGAATACTATGGCGAATCAAGAGCAAATGTTCTTGATATCTCAAACGCCTTTGACAGGGTTTGGTACGCAGCTTTGATGAATAAACTAATCGCATCTGGACTTTGCGAAGAATAACTTGGTTGGATTAGTAGCTTTCTCTTGAGTAGATCGATTCAGATGGTAGTTGATGGTGATGAACTTTAACTTACAATTTGGCCCTCTTCAAGAAGCGAGTGAACACACATTAAATCATCATGGGCTGCCTGACAGGCATCACCTTATCCATTGCTAACATAAAACCTAAAAATGATTCCCCTTCCATTTGAACAATTGCATTTAATATAGATGGAACTACACCTCACTACGCTGCACAAGTTTGCCAATATCCTGGTCGTCGGATTGAAAGAAGAGGTCCTATGGAGAGGCCTGCCAGATATCCTAACCTAAACCCTCTAGACTTTTTCTTGTGGAGACATCATATCTTGGACATGTTTGTGACTCAGCCTGAAAATTTGGAGGATCTACGCCAACGAATTGTAGATGAGTGTCGTCAAATAACTCGAAATATGCTGAACCATGTTAGAGATGATTTTCAGTCAAGATTTTATGATTGTAAGGAACTAGATGGAGAACAATTCGAATATTTGATTTGAAATCATAAGATTAATTTTTTGTCATTATAAACACGATATAAGAACCAATCAGTTTGAGAAAAGAGTATTCAGAAGACATTATAACAAAACTTTCTCATCTATCACATCTATCACCTCAAGATAAGTAAATTTACAGGTTTTTGCAAGCAGGCGCTGACTAACCTCGAAAGGTTCTCCTTCAAAACAAAAAAGATTCGATTTTACGGTTTTTAATGAACTTGAAAATAACCAAAATATTCAAGGTAGCTCGTTTGAGATGAAAAATGATTTTTGCGAAAACAATTCGACGCCTTTGCCCTAATCAATTTCGAGGGGTTAAAGCGCCCTCTCTTAGGAGGTTGCTCGTTAAAGCCTCAAATGTAGGTCGAAAGATGTCCTCAAAAAATATCATTCAATGTGTTTGAGTAATTTTCTTCAATTACTAACTGAAACTGTAACCTTTCTTATGTTTGGAATAGTTTGATGAAATTTGGTAATCGGATAGAAGACAACATTTTAAATTTGATAACATTAATATATTCGACATTTCGTTTCCGGTTATGCCGGAAACGCTACCAATTTTCGATTTTCGAATGGGACATTCTGTATTTTTTTGCTTATTTCAATTCTTCATCTAATTTTACGACATTTTGACATATTTTTGAAAGAAAAACAAAACAATCTTTTTTTTGCAATTTTCATCTTTCGTTCTAGAAAGCCATGAACAGTGACAATTGGCTTAGTTCAACATCTCCTATCACGAAAATACAAGATTGTATCTAACAACTTAATTGCTCAGTTTTTAGGGGGTGTCAAAGTTTTGAATTTTTCCTCAAAAAGTAGGATTTCTTCTGAGACAACCATATCGGGACATCCGGTATTACAGAAAACGTCACTCTATTCTTAACAGTTCCAGGGTTCTAGTGGAAAATACCTAGGCAAACTTTGCCTTTCCCCCATTCGCTAATAACGATAACTACGTTGGTCATGCAACATTTTTGTTCATATTTAAAATATTCTGTGATCATAAAAATATCAGTGTGATATGTCAAAACTCCATTGCAAATTAGTGAATTCAGTTTTGAGTATGAATCAATACACCCAAAGTGAAAATGTCGATATGATCCTTATTTATGGAGAGTGCAGGCAAAATGGTGTTTAAGCTGAACAATTTTACAGAGAGCATTATCCAGAACGATTTCATCCGAATAGAACCTATTTCTCTAAAGTTGAACGAAAATTTCGTGAGGTGCTACCTGCTGAAGAGGTGGAGTTCGTTATCCACGAATATACCGAAATATTGATATTCTTTTATATTAATCCAACCACATCAACAAAGCAAAATGTCAAGGACCTTGAAATTAGCCACCAAAGCGCATGGAGAATTTCTAAAAACATAAGTACTGCTCATTTAAATATCAAAAACTCCAACACCTGTATGTTAACGAAAGTGTTAGGCGACTCCAGTACTGTGAAGGGTACCTTAGGAAAATGTAGGGGGATCCACAATATCCCACAAAGATTTTATTCAGTGACGAATCAGGTTTCACGAACAATGGGATGTTTAATGAGCAAAATACCAGGTACTGGCCGCAGCAGAATGTGCACAGATATAAAGATGGAAACTTCCAAGAACGTTTTGGCTTCAATGTCTGAATGGAGATGATGGAAAGATATTTACTAGGGCCTATAATTTTTTGATGTTCATTGACAGGGGAGAGCTATTTGGAATTTTTGAGGACCCAACTATAAGATGAGTTGGACGAATTGCATTAGCTGATGTGAATGAAATATATTTTCAACAAGATGGTGCACCTTCTCACAACACAAGGGAGGTCTCGCGGTATCTCGACGAAATTTTTCCCGAAAAATGAATAGGTATAGAAGGTGCCATAAGATGCTCAGCTAAATCGCTAGATTTGAGTCCACTAGATTTCTTTTTGTGGGGCCATTCGAAGAATGAGGTTTACCAAACACCTGTTAGAACCCTACAAGGATTGGAGAACCGTTTGAGACAGGCTATTGCAGGCATTACACCCCAACAGTTGAAAAATGTTGTGAGGGGGATTATTAATCGTGTGCGACGTTGTGTTCGTGAGAATTGTGGTATTTTTGAACATTCATTATTCATTAACTTCGACACCCCGTAAAAAATGAGCAATTAAATTTTTAAATAAAATCTTGTATCTTCGTGATAGGAGATGTTGAGCTAAGCCAATTATCACTGTTCAAAATGAAAATTATAGAAAAGGGATTATAAAAAACAAGTACTGTGTTTTAAGGAATTTTACTTAATAATTGCGATTCGTAACGCGTTTCACTACACCGTAGCTTCTTCAGACGACTGAATATACATAAAAATATAAATGAGAATATAACTATAAATGTTCTTGAGTAATTAAAAGCTTATTGGGTTGCTTCTTCTTAAGTGGTTATTTATGACAGGTACATCCAATGAAATTAAGGAATAGATTGCTCCCCGAAAAGATTCAATAGAGGTGAAGGGCTTGAATCGACTTGTTCATTGATGAGTCTACCTGAGTGTTTGTATTTATTGATTTCTAAAGTTTCCAAAAGATCTACCTTCCAATATTTATTATCTGTATGCAAAATTTCAAACTGTGGGTCGAAAGAATGATCATTTTCTAAAAGATGTAATTTGAATCTGATTTTTTATTTGAAAAACTGCGTTTATGTTCCGATATTCTAATATTAAAATTTCTATGTGTTCTACCAATGTAGAAATTATCACAGTCATTGCAATTCAATCGATAAACACCTGATTTATTGTTTTTACTTGGTTTGGTTTTATTATTTTTATATATTTGCCTAAATTATTATTAGTTTGGAAAGCTATGTTGAAATTATTGCTACTCAAAAATGATTTGAGTTTCTCACTTGTAATGCCAACGTAGGTTAAGGTGTTGAATTTTGTTTCAATTTATCGACAGGGTAAACTTCATTCAATGCGATTTTACTTTGTTTTTATTTAAAATATTATTTATTAGTTTGGGATTGTAAACATTATTCTGGCTATTTGTTTAATCAAATTTAGTTCTTTGTTGAAATTTTCTGGTGATAACGGGATGTTAATCAATCTATGAATAAAACTATTGAATGCTGACATTTTATGTTGATATGGATGACACGACGAGTTATGTATTATAATATCTGTATGTGACGGCTTATGGTGAATTGCGAAAACATGTTTTCCATTTTCATTCGAAATTGTTACGTCTAAGAAATTTATCGAATTATTGCTTTCTACTTCGGTTGTGAATGCAATTTTGGATGTAATGAATTTATATAATTTTCGAAAATTTTCAACTGTCTATCTGTTCCTGTGAAGCAAATAATGATATCGTCTACATAGCGATACCAGTATAAACAATATTTACTGAGTGGATGATTATGAATTAATTTCTCCAAGTTATTCATGAATATTTCTGCTAACAAAGGACTTAACGGATTGCCCATAATCAAGCCGTCTTCAATAGTATAATATTTGTTATTGAAATGGAAATAATTTTGATCTAAACAAATTTGTAATAATGAAAGAATATCTGATTTAATGATAGTATTGACATGATTCTTTTCTAATAATTCTTCAACTAAGTAATACGTATCTTTCGGAGGAATGTTAGAAATAGATTCTTAACATCGAAGGAAATGAGTTTGGAATTAGGTGGTATAGTGGTATTTTGATATTGGCAATAAGTTCGTATGAATTTTTGACCGAAAATTTAGATTTAAAATTGCAATGTTTTATTAGCAAGTCGTTGAGGAATTTCGAAAGTTTGAACGAAGGTGCCGTTACATAATAATGGAATTTTACCAAGTGAAAGCCTCCCAAATTCAAAAGGGATTATGTTTTGTTTTTCTTTCAAAAATATGTCAAAAGGTCGTAGGATGAGATGAACAATTAAAATAAGCAAGAAAATTCAGGATGTTCTATACGAAAATTGATAGTTGGTATCGTTTCCGGCATACCCGGAAACGAAATGTCAAACATATTAATGTTATCAAATTCAAAATGTTGTCTTCTATCCGATTCCCAACTTTCATCAAAATATTCCAAATAGAACAAAAGTTACAGGGGTGGCCCTAGTTTCAGTTACACTAGGTATAGGCTCGAATGAGATGGAACACCCTGTAGAAGCTTCTTACCTAAAGTTAGACTCCTCTTAGAGTGCCAAAAATAGAGGAGTTCTGGAAAATTTATCCCCTTGAAGAGTGAAAAAGGAGTTGAAAGATCAAATTTTGATTCGAAAGTTATTCCAAGTGCTTCTTGCTTGAAAATTTGTCATTGTTTATTTATTTATTTATTTATTAATTTATTATACAGAAAGGCCCCTTTACACATAGTTAGAATTATAGATGCCCACAATGTCCAGACATCAAATTCTTTTTAACAAAAGCGCAGGATATGCAAAAATAATTGAAAGATAGAAATTTAGAAATTATACTATGTTGAGATGTTATAAACACTGAATTTTTCTCAAGAATTCCTTCAAAGAAAGACAAAAGCACAAATCGATATTAAGGAAACAGTTACCATTATTCAAAATACTTTCCATTGGGGCGTTAATCGCAAAATTAGTACGACACAGAGGGAGCGAAAACATTACATCACTTCTCGTTCTTCTTGGAGGAACATGAAAGGTAATCCTCTCAAGTATCTCGCTGCAATCCAAAAATCCATTCAAGCATTCAAACAAAAATATCAAGTATATATATCTATCAGCCAAAGTTTTCAGTTCTACCTCAGATCTCATAAAATAAGCAGAGAAATTGATCCGTGGAATACACATTTTATACGAGACACATCAAAAATTTGTTCTGAACTCTTTGTTCGATGTTGAACGAATCAGACTGATAGAAGGGTGGCCATATTACAGATCCGTATTCAAGAATAGGTCGACAGAAAGAAAAATAAAGTAGCTTGAGGGTATTGATCTCCGAAAAATCGGTCGAGTGCCGACGAATGAATCCAATCATCCTCAACGACCTACCAATGATATAGTCAAAATGATTTTTTAAAAGTTAACCGATAGTCTTGAAAAAGTCGAAGATTCCAAGATCTTTAACGCAAGCAGAAGTTTCAATCACCACCGCCAAGTAGGCCCATCGACATTGATACCATTGATTAGTCGAAGATCACAGGATCGTTCTTATGATGAAAAGAAATACATACGCACTTTCTTATATTAACTGTGAGCATATGATCCGAAAACCACTGTACCACAGAAACTAGGTCAGCTTGAAGCTGAATAGCATCGGCCAGGGTGGAAACTGATTTGAACAATTTCAGATCATCCGAAAATATCAATACTCTCGAATAACGGACAACACTGTGAACTCCGTTAACCTAATGCGAAAAAGAATAGGTCCTAAATGACATCCTTGGGGCACACCAGAGGAAACAGTAATAATGAATGATTTGGAGTTCTCAACTTTGACATTTTGGGTACACCCCCTGTAATAACTTTTCAGCCACTTGAGGAGACTACCCATGAATTCCGCAGACTCGATAACACAATCCATTTGTTTATCGCACAAAAGAAGAACCTCGAGCATATTGAGTGACGGGTATAAGAAGCTAGTTACTGAAAAATTGGAAGTAGTTGAGAATTCGAACTTTTCATGTTTGATCAGAATGAGTCCAATAAATTCGCAATTTCCTCTTCAAACTGACATAGAGTAATTGTTCATTGTCAGCAATTAAATAATATTTCATAATGTCGTTTCATAATGCATTCAACTGCATAGAAACAAGGGAAACGAACGTTTCCTCAAACAAAAGAGCACGTCAATCGTAACATTCCATCCATAAAATATCGTACAAGACACGGCATTCAGCTTTCAAGAAGATACAATCACTATTATTCAAGTTGTGAACGTTACTATACTAAGTGTATATATCGTATAATAATGAATAAATATAATAGCGTTATTATTGTCAAAGGTAATAATAGTAAATGATCGACGGCTTCAGATGGTAATAAAGGAAGAGTTGAAGAGAAAGTGTTTCAATTGTAGATAAAAAAATTTTTGTCAGAACATGTATGTAGAAAATTTAATAGATTGTAGAGAAGCTGAATGAGCGTAACATATAAAAAAAATTGATTTGGCGCTTCTGAGTAATTTAATAAGTGGTTTACAGGAATTCGTACCACATCTTCAGCTTTTAGATTTTCTTTATTCGTGACAGGGAGGCGACCGGTTGAAGAAGGAGAGAAATGCCTTTAGGATCAGGTACAGAATGGTGATATTTTTCAAAATTCCGAATTAGATGCAGATGCATTCCTCAATTATTTCGATTCTGTGCCTGAGGCCTTTGCAGCGTCAATCACAAATGAATTAATGGAGAACCCCATAAATCTTATGGACCAGTTGACCGAAGAAAAGCCGTACTTTTCATTCATAGAAGTAAGTTCAAATATTGTGAGGGATGTGATAAGGTCCTTGAACAACAGTAGGTCGAAAGATGTTTACGATATACCTGTCATATTGTTGAAGAAAAACGTCAACACAATTAATCAACCGCTGTTTGATCGAAAATATATTTCCCGACTGTCTAAAAATTACCAAAGTTGTTCGTATGTTTAAGAGGGATGATAAAAATGTTCCTTCGAATTTCAGACCCATTTCACTGTTGTCTGCTTTCTCCAAAGTCTTGGAAAAGGTTATGAGTCAACAAATTGTAAATTTCTTCAGGGACAACAGTCTACTGGACTGTCGACAATATGGTTTCCGGCGTAAAAAGAGTGCGATTGAAGCGGCAACGCGTTTTATCAGGCATACACTGTCATGTTATGAGGATGGGTCGCTCTCCCTGTAAGTTTTCCTAGACCTCACAAAAGCATTCAATTGTGCTATGCATTCGTTGCTGCTGGAGAAGCTGGGAAGGTACCATTTTGATAGTGACAATGCAAAACTCATCAAATCATACTTGTCAAATCGTTATTAGATGATCTTTTTGAAGGAGAGTTTTCCCAAAAGAGTTTAATCGAATGTGGAGTACCTCAGGTGTCTATTTTGGGGCCGGTTCTTTTTCTGATATTTATCAATGCTTTACCTAGTTTCTTTGATTCCGCTGAATCGATTCTATTTGCTGTTGATAGCACTGTCACTGTCGGGGGTGTTGAACTGGCTAATCTGGTTAGGTTGGGTGATTGAATGATGAAAAGACTCAATCAGTTCTCTTCTCCCTTAAGGGAGATGGTGGAATGGGCTTCGCCGAATCTTTCAAGTTCTTGGGTCTCTATCTGGATCCCAAGCTTCAATGGGGCGTTCATGTGGACCAGCTGGCTCAAAAATTGAGTAGGGACATGTTTTTATTACAATGCCTTTCAAAAAACCCCTCTTCTATAGTGTTGATCTCTGTTTATTATGCTCTTTTTCACAGTCAACTTAAATATGGTATTATTTTGTGGGATAATATAGCGGTACGATAAACTAAAAGGATATTTTGATTGCAAAGAAAGGTAATTAGAATTATCACTAGTTCATCATATAGAGCAGTTTGTAGAGATTTGTTCTGAAAACTCAACAATCTTATATATAGACACTTTTCCAAGTGTCTATATCTTTAAATGTTTATTATATGTACATAGAGAACAACAGAACTGCCCTTCAGGTAAGGATTTTCACATGTATAATACAAGGTGTAGAAAAGACATCCGTCCTGACCTTTGTAGATTATCGAAGACCCTTAATAGTCCTTTCAATATGGCATTTCTATTTTTTAATAAACTAACTCTACATTGTCGTGCTTTAACACACAAATCTTTCAAAACTCAGGTATTCAAGTTTCTGGTGGAGAAATCCTTTTACTTTATGCGTGATTTTTTGTCTACTAATGTTAGTTTGTGATATGTGCCAAATTGTTTCTTCATATTTATATACTTTTTGGGAGTTTGTTTGTTTGTTTTTCCTTTAACGTGCTCTATTTCCGCCTTTCGGTCAATCGCACGCCGGAGAATTCTGTCACCTCACTAACCCGGGAATTTTGCCGAACCCCTCTGGTGTCGAGGGAAGGGATCTTCAATGTCCAACACATCTCTGTTAGACAGAACCGACGGTTTTACATCTTCTCCGAAAGATGGATGCTCAAGCGATTCCCAGAATCCGAAAAATCGCACCGACTTTGTGGGGATTGAACCCAGGTAACTCTGCGCAGGAGACGAGCATCATATCCTCTACGCCACCGAGCCTATTTTTTGGGAGTACTGTGTACTCTTGATTCATGGCGTTTGATTCCCTTTGCCATCATAATTTGTTTGACGAATGCAAAACACCTTGGTATAAGCATGAATAAATAAATAATTCTAATTCTAAAAATCTAAAAGAAAATGTGAACTAATATAGGATTCCTTCGTTGTCTACCTGTCAAGTCCATTTCTTCAGGAATGTGTATTTATAAAGTTAAAATTTATATCGAATACTTATGAAACTGTTAAAAAAAATCAAACTACTAAGTCAACGCAAGGAATGCTCTAAAAAAAGACACTTTGTCTGCAGAAACCTAAACGTCATCTCGGGTAATGTACACACAACCAAATTTATATGGAATCACTCGGTATTTCACATTACTGATTGTTTTTACCATGGATCTTTGACTACTTGTGAAGAATGAAGTTTTTTGTTGTAAAAATACTGGCTAGTATGATAAAAAATGTTGAATTATCACCACCTGAGAATTGAAACTGTGAATTTCAAAATTTAAAAAAGCCTAAAATCATAGTTGAAAATGGCTGACGTTGGCTTGTCCGATGTGCAGAAGAGTCAAATAATTGCTCTCGTTGAAGAAGCGGTGACACATGATGATATAGCGGTCACAATAGAGGTATCACAGGGGGTGATTTCAAAAACCTACGCCCGATATGTGGAGCTACGATCTCTGCAAAATAGGCCTAGAAGAAGTCGTAGGAAGATCACTTCAGAAGAAGAAGACCGCTTTTTGAACCACATTGCAAGAAGAGATCCTAGTGCATCCTGGCAGCAACAGGCATCAGTGTATCAGTCGAAACGATACGTCAAAGCCTTCGTTCAAGGGGTTTATACAGCAGAAAGCCCTTAAGAGTTCCAAAGTTAACCAGACAACTAAAAATTAACAGACTTAATTGGTGTATCGAGCACCAAAATTGGAATATTGAGAATTGGCACAATGTTCTTTTTTACCAACAACCTCGCGCGACATTATCTTGAAACAGAGGGAATCGTTATTCTGGACTAGCCAGCCTTCTCTCTAGACCTAAATCCTATTGAAAATTTATGGGTTAATCTAAAAGGAAAATTAGATCGCGCCAGGATAATCCAAGAACCCCACAAAAGCTCATCCAAGCCGCCACAAAAGAGTGGCAGAATATCACCCCAGAAGAGGTCGAAAACTTAATCCAAAGCATGCCTAGACGGATTCAGGCTTGTATCAAGGTAAGAGGAGGTAATACAAGCTACTTAGGCCGAGAAAAAACTCCTACTCCGTGAGAAAACGATTTTTTTACTACATGCGAAAAGAGTCTCTTATTTTCTTTTATTTGTTTCTTTCTGAAAATAAACCTTAATTTATTTCTTTTTCAATTAAAATATCTCAGAAAGGATCAATTCTAACAATCATTCGAAATTTTCAAAATACCTGAGGTAATATTCAAAATATCGAGTGATTCCATATAAATTTGGCTGTGTGTATTATCAAGTTTATCACATACCTCGATATCGATGAGGTGGTCTATTTTGAGCTCTTCTCCGTAGTCTGGCGGACAACGAGTCAAAGTCTGGTTCATCTAGGCCATCTCCTCTACGTTCCACTTCAACGTTTTCAGTTTTGAACCTCATTTCGTGTCCGATGTTAACTCCATCAGCTAAGTAATCAACATCCACCTGGTCTCTAGTTTTTAGGTACCTAGAATATTTCAAATAGTCATAGGAGGTGTGCAATTATAAGAAAGGCAACAGAAAAAGTTATTTTAGGAAACCCATTCATGTCTTACTTCAGTCTGTTGATCATACAATGGATATAGTGCAAAGAGACAAAATACAAGGTGTTTTCAAAATCGGCATCAATTATGTGATGCTCTTCAATAGACTTGATCCACTATCTCTCAAGAATACTTTATTGACTTGATTTTGAGCATGCCTAGGAGGTGTAGGACTATGATAAATTCACGAGGAGGTCTAATGCTTTACGCAACCCTAGAATTTCTTCACTGGGATTTTTCTGTTTCAATCATATTTAATGATTTGGTTGAATTTGGATGAAATAATGATAATAATTTTTTTCGTTGGAAGAACAGGCATGCAGTTTTTGCTATTGATGATGATATCTACATATTTTTCTTTGTACTAAATATAGAATTCTAGCTCAACACTTGATGAAACAATGAATAAATGATTGGCACATTTGTTTTCTATACTGAAGCGGAGATTGTAAGCGATCTGTCATCTAGTTTCTTTTCAGTGCTCGCTTTTGTCAGTTCTCACAAGTGTGTTTTGCGATTTTCACAATGAAACTTACGGAAATTACAGTGAATTGATTTCATCAAAAACACGTGCATATGAGGTACAGTGCATTCAACAACGGTCCACATGTGGTGGAAGATTCACTTAGCTCTAGTCGGCCATCAACATCTTCAACTGGAGATAACATCGATAAAGTGAAGGAAATTAATTGAAAATCCTCGTTTAAGCATGAATGATACGTTAACTTAGATTTCAAGTATTTACCTCAGCGTAAACAGTTGGTCTATTGTGGATCTATTTTTTCTGAACCTGGCCTGATAATCGTAAGTAATACCACTCGAGATCAGATTTGGCAGGATATTTTTCTATGCTCGTTTTCGTAATTATGTGCAGGCAATTTAACGAGAACTGGGCGACAAAATCACGAGAGCGAGCAGGTCGAGTTGAATTACCGAAAAATAAGTATGAGAAAACGAGCTTGGAAAAATATCCTGCCAAATCTGAGCTCGAGTGGTATTTGCTGAGAAAATTCCGCGAATGGCAAAACGTACAAAATGAACTTCATTGAGAAATGCACACAAACTCAACAAGAAAATAATAAAGCATTCATTACAAACATATTTAGTTATTATTGGAATGAGCAGTTATTGAAAATGCAATTACTATATTCAAATTTGTCACTCCGGGTCGATTCTATATGGGACGATGCCTGAGGAATTATGAAAGATTCATCATTCGCAGAAGTTTTTCGAAGATGTGAAACAAGATTCAAACGATGCTCATTGTTCAGTTGCAGGTAGGGCTTAATAGAGCTTGCCGTAGAGTGTCCGGTTAGTTTGATCAATTCTTGTTCATTGACACCTGCCTCAGAAAGGTTCGAAACAACACTGGATCTATGAAAATGATTTGTGATCTTTTTATTTTTCGTATCTAGTCCAACTTTCTCTACTGAAATTTTTGTCCATTTGGATATTTCATTCATTCCCAAAGGCATATTTTTGTACCAACCCTTAGAAGTACTGTTTTTCCAAAATTGATTGGGAGCCAGAAATAATCTATCACTTGTAATACGATCGGGTCTTTTCGAGAATATCTTATGAAACAACCTCACAGGACATAAATCTGGGCTTTCCTTATTTTTTACTAGCCATTTACTATCTCAGCATTTTTTTGAGCTGCCTTGGCAAGTTTTCGAGAATACTGGGTTATATTCAATACGACAAGTCACTTCTCCTTTATTAAATTTTTCCTCTTTGAAAAATGGTACCTTGCACCGCCACGCCATGCTAATTAATAAGCAACAATATGGAAAAAAATTTTTAACAAACCTATCGTTTGTCCCAGTACAAAGCCATGCTATCAATTTCAGTTCTTGTTAATGCAACGGAACTTTCTTTGCGTTTTTCCACATCCCCTTGTAACACCTTACTTTTAGAATTGCGAGCTTCACGAGCCTTTCTAAATGCTGAATCGGTAAAGGGGTTGAAACTCATGATAAATTTTTCGAAAAACATATTCTGCATCATTTTCGCAGTTGTGTTCCACATTGTTTTGACAACGTATTCTTTGTAATCTTGTCTATTCATTTGTTTCATATTGAAACCCCAATCCATAAGAATTTCTGCAATATCTTCAATAGAATGCTGTATATCCAAATCGAACGTTCGTTCCTTGCAGAATATACTGAATTGATTCCAAATCGAGCTGTGCGTTTTTCTTGTATTTTTGGGGATAGAATTCTGTATAGAACAACAGATACTAAAATAGCTGTTCTTGACAGTTTTAAAACCGTGCTATTTGTTGTGAATGTTGCGTTGCTATGGATACGCAAGGATTCTCTATGGGCAAATGTATCCGCTAATATCCTACCTTCCTTCCTATTTCTATGCAATTTATCCTATATCAAAGTCGAATTTCTGTGTTCTTAAATGTTCATTTTCATACATGAGGAATTGTCACCTATAGAGTTTTCCACAAAGGGATCAGCCAATCCAATAGGATATTTGACATAAATGAGATAAAAACACAAGGTATAACTTTAATCTACACTTTATTTGAAAAAATTCGACGACGTTTCGCTGACACAGCAGCTTTATCAAGAATGAAAAATAGAATGAAGAGTATGGTATTATAAACAAATCGTAGAACAAGTTGGATGAATAACAGGAAAATCCACACCGAGCCATTGTACAGTTAGTATGAAAGGTAATAAAACTAATTAAACAAGTTAAGTAGGGGTGAGTAATTCAAATCTACCTGTTCATTCAAAAGCTTGTCCGAATGTTTGTATCTATTTATTTCTAATGCTTCTAGGAGATCAAATTTTGAACTTTTTGATTTTATATGTAATATGTCAAAGTTTTATTGAATGAATGGTTTTCTTTTATTAGGTGGTTTGAATAATTTGAATCAGATTTATTTTTATCGAAGCTACGTTTATGTTCAGATGTTCTTATGCCAAAACTCCTATAGGTCCTACCGATATAAATTTTATCACAAGAACCGCAATTGAGTTTATAGATTCCTGATTTACTTGATTTTTCAACACGAGATTTATTATTTTTAATATGTTTACCTAAGTTATTAGAAGTTTTGAAAGCTATATTAAGATTTTGTTTGACGAGAAAGGATTTAATATTTGTACTTGCAGAACCGCAGAATGTTAAACTGTTGAATATTTTATAGTCTTTATGAATAGGATATACTTCATTTATTGCTTTCTGATAGAGTTTTTACGAATGATTAGATCTATCATATCCGGATTATATGAATTATTAATGGCTATCTGTTTGATGATGTTTAACTCTTTATTATAATCTTCTACTGATAAAGGTAAATTGAGTAACCAATGTACCATGCCGTTTAAAGCTGCAACTTTGTGTTGAATTGGATGTAATGAGTAGTTATGTATAATTGTATCAGTATGTGTTGGTTTAGTATGTTTCATTGAAACTACTCGTCAATTAGACTTATTTGTTAATTTCATTAATTCCATCCATTTGAACATTAAATTCACGATAGAAATTGAACAGAACGATTCCATAAATTTTTGGACTTAAAATCACTAAACAAAATAATAATCATGTTTTTTCGGTCTTTCGTAAACCAACACATACTGATACAATTATAAATAACTACTCATTACATCCAATTCAACACAAAGTTGCAGCTTTAAACAGCATGGTACATCGGTTACTCAATTTACCTTTATCAGTAGAAGATTATAATAAAGAGTTAAACATCATCAAACAGATAGCCATTAATAATTCATATAATCCGGATATGATAGATCTAATCATTCGTAAAAAACTCTATCAGAAAGCAATAAATGAAGTATATCCTATTCATAAAGACTATAAATATTCAACAGTTTAACATTCTGCGGTTCTGCAAGTACAAATATTAAATCCTTTCTCGTCAAACAAAATCTTAATATAGCTTTCAAAACTTCTAATAACTTTGGTAAACATATTAAAATAATAAATCTCGTGTTGAAAAATCAAGTAAATCAGGAATCTATAAACTCAATTGCGGTTCTTGTGATAAAATTTATATCGGTAGGACCTATAGGAGTTTTGGCATAAGAACATCTGAACATAAACGTAGCTTCGATAAAAATAAATCTGATTCAAATTATTCAAACCACCTAATAAAAGAAAACCATTCATTCAATAAAAACTTTGACATATTACATATAAAATCAAAAGTTCAAAATTAGATCTCCTAGAAGCATTAGAAATAAATAGATACAAACATTCGGACAAGCTTTTGAATGAACAGGTAGATGTGAATTATTCATCCCTACTTAACTTGTTTAATTAGTTTTTATTACCTTTCATACTAACTGTACAATGGCTCGGTGTGGATTTTCCTGTTATTCATCCAACTTGTTCTACGATTTGTTTATAATACCATACTCTTCATTCTGTTTTTCATTTTTGATAAAGCTGCTGTGTCAGCGAAACTTCTACGAATTTTTTCAAATAAAGTGTAGATTAAAGTTAAACCTTGTGTTTTTATCTCATTTATATCATGGATCTACATCAAGTAACGGCCTCCACAATTCAAATATTTGACATAATTTTGTAGGCTGAATTGAGCAATGAGATTTCTCTATAGTTCGTGCATTTGAATCTTGCTCCTCTCTTGTGAATTGGGATGACAATGCTTTCTTGTTACTTAGTTAGTATGCTTTCTTCCTTCAATATACGTTTAATCAACGAATGCTGCTTGGAGTGCAGGACATGGCCTCCGTACTTGAGCAATTCAGCGGGGATGTTGTCTGAACTCGGAGATTTCCAGTTCTTCAGCTTGTTTATTGCCCTCACTACTTCTTCAAGGCTAGGTTAGATTTCAAATTCTGCCTTCTCGTGTTCTCTTTTCTCTTTCCTCATGAGAACCATTGTCTTCGCTCGTACATTCTTGTATTGTTCCAGATTTGCTAGAATATTATTTTGTATTAGTGCTTTTCTGCTCTGTTCCTTTTTGGCTACTTGATCTCTACACTCTGCATCGAACCAGTCCTTTGATCTTTTCCCATTTTGTGTGATTTTTCGCCGCCTCATCAATTACTTCTTCAATCTGATTCCACAGATCTTCCACGCTCTCTCCCTCCTTTGTTTGTCTCATTTTTTGCTCAATGTTTCTTGTATTCTTCTCCTTCATCTATGCGTAGTTTTCCTAGATTCCACCGATCCATCAACTTGTTCTTCGACGGTTTCTGTGTTGTTATTCGTGCTCGTATCTTTTCTCTCGCCAGGAAGTGGTCTGTGTCCCTGTCCACACCTCTAAAACATCTCACGACCAGTCTTTCCTACGTAGAAACCTCAAATTGTCCTCCAACATTGGTTCAAAACATATTTCGAATATCTGGACTTCGATCTATCTCCTCTTGTTAATGCCGTTAAATTGATAATAGGCTGATAACCCAAAACATATGTCGAATAGTTTAATATATTATTGCGAAACCTCTGCCTAGTGTTAGGCATTTATAACTTTTGATTGATTTCTAACAGTAAGTTTTGCATTACATCAAATTACACACACCACAAAAATTGTCGCATCACCTGGTATTCTGAATTCCACAATCGATTAAGCAGCTCGATCGCAGTTTCTTTGTCAACATATGTTTTGGACATATGAGGGGAAAAAATCTTATCTATGTAGTAACATTTGTTTCCATATGATCTCAAACACGTCTGAAACAAGAATGAGTTTGTTTGACTATCAGTATTCATTCAATTTCTCTTCAGTTTTCACGCTAAATTAAAGCAAGTTTTCTGTGTTTCTTGTTGATTTTCGAATCTTTGAATTTATTGTAATGGCTGCTGAACGTCCTGGACGCTATTTGAGTGATCATGAAGTGGTAAGAATTGTAACAATTCTAGAGGAGGGACAAAGCCAACGTTACGTGGCTAACTTGTTGAATGTTAACCAAAGTACTATTTCAATAGCAATTAATCAGTACCACAAAACAGGAGAACATGGAAGAAAGGCCGGACAGGGAAGAAATCGGATAACAACCAGTTGATGATCGTTGGCTTCCTTTAACTACACTAAGAGTTCGGCACTGTACGGCTAGAATGCTACAAAAGGAACTTGCACTTTCCAGAAATGTGCATATTTCATTGAAAACTGTTAGAAACAGACTCAGAGAAGACGATATCAGACCAAAGGTGGCTTCTACCGGCCCGCGTCTCACCAGAGAGCATCGAATTGCAAGACTTCAGTTTGCGAGGGAACATGCAAATTGGGGTATTCCAGAATGGTGGAATGTTCTCTTTTTCGACGAGTCCAGGTTCTGTCTAGTATCAAATGATAGACGCATGTCTGTATACAGACGACCTGGGGAATGGTATCAGCAATGAAATATCCGGCAAACCGAAAACTTCGGAGGGGGTTCAGTAATGGTGAAGGGAGGCATTTCTTTCCATGGTCTAACTGAGTTAGTCCTAGTGAATACTGGAAGAATGACAGCGGCCAGATACATAGTAGATATCCTTGAACCCCATGTTGTACCCGTTGGCCCATTGATTGGCTAAAACTTCATTTATATGCATGATAATGCTCATGCAGCTAGAGTAGTTGCAGAATTTCTGCAAAATGCCGAAATTGATTTTTTAAGATGGCCAGCCAGGAGTCCAGACTTGAATCCCATAGAACATGTTTGGGACAACATGGGGTGGCAAATTAAGGAACGTAGGATGCCTTGTAGAACACTCCAACAACTAGAAAATCTGCTTCCTGAAATTTGGAACTCACTGACTCAAGAGTACATCAAAATTTGTTTGAGGGGCTTCCGAGACGTATACTGGCAGTAATTAGGTCTCGGGGAGGAAACACTCGATTTAGAAAATGATTAGTCACCATTCGATGCTAGTTGATTGGTCTCTTCGCAAATGTTTGAAGATGGTAGAAATTTTAATTTTAAATAACTCGAAAATTGTTGATACTTTCCATCATAAACTCATCTCTTTTGAATGATATCTTCTTATTTCACAATTCTGAAAGTTACCAAGCGACTCTTGAATGACAACCCTAAAAGTTTATATAGTATTGTCGTAAAAATAGGATGATGCGATAATTTTTGTGGGGAGTGTATTAGTTAAATAACGAAAAAATACGAAGTAATGGACAATTCGTATTTGAATTACACCTGTTTCTCCTTAGAACGACTGGAATCGCAAAATTGTACAGAACTACTTTGAAAAATTTTGTTAAGCTTATGTCTGCAGATAATATAATCTTATTTTATTTAAAAAAGAATGAGCTATGCTACTAAATGGGTTCGGCGTCAATTTATTCAGCATTTCTATATAACGGTAAGTAAATAATTAGCATAGAAACTTTCTGTTTCAACCCAACAACAATTAACATTGAATGAATTCAATAACAACGTATTGAAAACGATAAACACATATTTCTCAATTCTATTCATTACTGACCTTTCTGAAGATTCCTTATGTGAATCTTGGACTGGAATGTTTTCCGGTAATTCTTCGTCTCTGATTTCTTCGTGTTCGGTTGTTCTTTGACTTTCTGTAACTATTTTTCCATCCGGTTGTACCGAACTCAGATCTCTCTTATCTTCTGTATCAATTATCTTTTTGCTACGGGTTGATTCATGGACTAGTCTTGGTCCCGTAGAAACCACAGCTTGTCCCCCATCGTTTGTTCGAAGAACTTTTCGAATATCTGGATGACCTGATCGAACTGCAGCGAGAAAATTCTGCAAAAAAATGGAAATTCAATAATCTGAGTTGCCTCAACATTTTGACCTTGATTCTGGGTCATGAGACAATATCGGTAACGGAGTAATAGATGAGCTTGCAAAAAAATGAGCAGATATTTTTTTATAGGTTCGGTATCGAAATCAAGTAATTGAACAGACTCCAACAACAAGCACTGAGAAAAGATGTAACTATATACTCAAAACTAAAGAGGTTAATGATTTTTGACATTCTGCATATACATATACATATCAAGTCATAAAATTTTCATTCGCCAATAGTGATGATAATGCATATTGAAGAAATATGTTTTTGGCAAATTTCATCTCATTTGACCAAATGAGATTCTTTATATAATATAAAGAAAGCTCGTGTTTCTGATAAAATGGATTCTTCTGTAATATTTTTTGCGATTCGGCACACGAAATTCTATTCGCATTACGAAATTTGAGATAAACTCTTTGTGAGAACTGACAATATCGAGCACTGTAAACAAATTAAGGCGTATTATCACTTCTAATTTTGGGAAAATCGATTTTGAGTTTTTTATATATTTGTGTTCCTTTATTTCTGTAGAATATCACTTTCAAATTTCAGGTCAAAATTTAAACCGGTTTTCGAGTAATATATATACAGGAAGCTTCATCGAAAACTAAACAGAGGCTATATCTACCAAGATATTCATTTCTGATAAAAACGCAAAACAGGTCAATTTTTGTTTCAAGGGGGACATCTTTTGGGGTACAATACTTGCCTGGAATATGGATTGAAATTTTGAATAGGAAAGATGGATTGAGTGATGACTCAAAAAAAAGGTGGTATCTTTGTCTACATTGTCTTGAACCGATTTCCATTTTTAATTGAAAACTGTGAAAGATACAGGGTGAGCAACTGAATGATAGGGAAGACTATTTCCCTGAGACTATTCAAGTTTCGGTGAGGTAAAATGGAACAGATCCATGCTGATCAATGGCTGTCATCATCAAGTACCATCCTCATCTCGAATTTCAACCCCTGGAGCAGGGGTGACAACCCTTGAAAATTTGGAAGAGGGTAGATGGGTCGAGTGATAACTCGAAAGAAAGGTATTATCTTTGTCTGCATTCCCGTGAAAAAATTTTCATTTTTGATTGAAAATTGTAGAAGATACAGAGTGAGCCACTGAAAAATAGAGAAGACTATAGCCCCAAGACTATTGGAGACAATAAAAATCCTTTCTCAGAAGGTTATAACTGGACCTATCTTCTGCTTCAAAAATAACACAGGGTGGTCAACCCTGCTCTAGAGGTTGAAATTTGAGATGTGAATGGTGTTTCGGAAGATGACAGCCATTGATCTGGAATGAATCTGTTCCATTTTTTGCACTAATACTTGAATAGCTTAGGGCGATAGATAGTCTCTTCTATTTTTCAGTAGCTCACTCTGTATCTTCTACAGTTTTCAATCAAAATGAAAATTCGTTCACGGGGATGCAGACAAAGATAATACCTTTCTTTAGAGGTATCACTCGACCCATCTACCCTCTTCCAAATTTTCAAGGGTGGTCACCCCTGCTCTAGGGGTTGAAATTCGAGATGAGGATGGTACTTGATGATGACTGCCATTGATCAGCATGGATCTGTTCCATTTTACTTCACTGAAACTTGAATTGTTTCAGGGAAATAGTCTTCCCTATCTTTCAGTAGCTCACCCTGTATCTTTCACAGTTTTCAATCAAAAATAGAAATTCGTTCAAAGCGATGTAGACAAAGATACCACCTTTCTTTTGAGTCATCACTCAACCCATCTTCCTTATTCGAAATGTTCAAGGATTGCAACCCCCTCTTAGGAGGTTGATATTTCAGGAAAGTTTTGTACCCCAAAAGATCTTGAAACAAAAATTGACATGTTTTTGCGCTTTTATCAAAAATGAATATCTTGGTAGATATAGCCTCTGTTCATTTTTCGTTAAAGCACCCTGTATATATATACATATATAAATTTTTAGAGTTTTGTACATGTCAGAAGTATAAAATTTTTTCGAGAATGCCACCGAAACAGGACAAAATTTATCATCCAACTAAAAAAGGATCTAGAACGGTACTCGTACGTAAAAGTTCTCATAAAGAAAGTAAATTTGAAGGTAAACAACATTCTGGAAATTTAAAATTGGAAAAAAATGTCGTGAGTGCATCAGCTAAAAAACTGACGGGGTCCAGTGACCCTGACGGAAATTTAGATGTCGGGTTTGATAGCAAATTTGGTTATGTGATGCTAGCTTTCAGTTTAATATTTTTTCACTTGGAAAATATTTTAAAGTGTAAAAAATGTGATGGTAATATTAAGTTTTTACGAAAATGTGCTATTGGCTTCGGTTTCAAACTTGAAATTCAGTGTTCTTGTCAGCATCAAAGTTCGGTCAATTCTTGCACTAGTACCTTTAAAACTTATGAGATCACCAGGCGAATGGTTTTGATTTTCGGCCTTTTAGGGGTTGGACTCAATGGCGAAATTTGTTCTGTTCCATGAGAGATCTAAAGTTAAGTGGCCAAAGTTATATTTCAAAAAGCTGAAAGAGAAGAAAACGAAAAGAACGTTGAGCACGGATTCCCAAAAGGCGAATTGACTGTGTCCGATGGTACTTGGGCCAAGAGAGGTTTTTCTTCTTTCATCGGAATTTGTACTCTAATTAGAAAATACACAGGCAAAATTTTGGATTGTTTCGTCTCGTCGAAAACGTGTAAGAAATGTGAAGTAAACAAAAAACTGATGGACCAACCGCATATTTAATTTGAAAAGACAAGGAGCACGTCGATGAATGTTCCAAAAATTATGACGGAAGCTCCAGGGAAATGGAGGTCCAAGGGGTGTTAGAGATGTTTTGTCGTTCGAAAAATATACATGGCTCAAAATACGCTCGCTACGTTGGAGATGGAGATTCAAAAACGTTTCCAACTTATTGGAAAGCAAGCCGTACGGAGATTTCAATATGAACAAATTAGAATGCGTCCTCCACGTGGGAAAAAGAATGTTTCGAAGGCTCAAGGATGTCAGAAAAACTGTCACGGAAATAAAGAATTTAAAAAAAGAAGAAACGAGAAACGAAAGGAAGAACCTGTAGCTAAAAGGAAACGCCGAAGCAAAACTACTCCACCTGACGAAAAGAGAACCGAACTTACTGGCAAAGTTATGAAAGAAATTCTTTGTTTTATAGTCTTGCCTTTTCCAAACAACCCCGATGACATACAAGCCATGAAAAAGGCCATTTGGGCGAGATTTTATCATAGAATTTCAACTAATGAAAAACCACAGCATCAGTATTGCGACAAGAGCTGGTGTAAGTATCTACAAAGCGTCGAAAAGGGCAAAACACAATCATAAAACACCGCCCCTTAGTGACCTTGTGCAAGAATACGTGAAGCCTGTTTTCGAAGAATTGACACAAGACGAACTTTTGGATCGCTGTTTGGGAAAAACACGCAAAACAATAACGAATCTTTTAATAGTACCATCTGGGAACTTGTGCCAAAACATATATATTCAGGAAAACAAATTGTCGATTTATCAGTCTGGATCAGTTCCTGCGAACGAGGGGTTCAAAGCAATTCTGAAATTAATGGAGATGATGGGATTCGATATTGGGCCTCATGCCTATGACATTTGTCACGATAAAGATGATTTGCGCATCAAAATTGCAGAAAAGCGATGTTCCGATCAGTCGAAGGAAGCAAAACTTTCACGGAAAAAGGACGTTGCTGAAGGAGGCATTATTTGGGCAGACTTATGTGCTTGTTTACGGTGCAAGGATGGCTGATTGATCAAATTCCAGGTATTAATTTCATTTATTTTAATGTAATCATAAAAAAATTAGCAGTCGAAACTTTGAATGCGTTTTTCTCAAAACATGTTTTTTCCAATCGGTATCAGCGCTAGCGCCACGACGAAGTGTCAGAATTTTACGTAACTAGGCTTATTTTTTTGATAATTTATACCTCTTCATAACCTAACCCGCAAATTAATCAATTCGAAGATTCAACCCCTTTTTGAGGGGTTGAAACGCTTGATAAAATGCCTTTTTTTCAACTTTTTTTTGGCTTGTAATTTTCTCAAAAATGAAAAGTTTTTATTTTCCGAGGAAGGTTATACAGCTGCATACATGTTTCTCAAATGTTTGTTTGATTTTATGATTTCAGATATCGCGTTCGATCTGTATCACTGCAACCGCAAAACTAATAATTTTTGAAGCGTTGTCATCAGCGAAACATTCTACGAAAAACTTACATGCGGCGCCAAATGAAAAAAAAAATTTGTATAGCTCTTTTATGTATCATCATCATCATCATCATCATCATCATCAAGCAGCTCGTTCTGTCCACTGCTGGACATAAGCCTCCCGTAAACTATGCCACATCCTTCTGTTCTGTGCCGTCTGTATCCAATTCGTCTGGATGCGTTTTATATCGTCAGACCACCTTGTTGGGGGACGTCCTATACTTCTTTTTGCTTCGTTTCTTGGTCGCCATTCTAGAATTTTCTTGATCCATCTTCCGTCGGTGGTTCTCGCCAGATGTCCGGCCCATTTCCACTTAAGTGTGGCGATCCTACTAATAACATCCTCAACCCCACCTTTTTGCCTGATTATGTCATTTGATATTCGGTCTTTAAGGTATAATCCGAGCATGCATCTCTCCATGGCACGCTGGGCCACTCGAAGTTTATTGGCCAATTTCTTGGTCAGAGTTAAAGTTTCCGCGCCGTAAGTCATGACAGGCAACACACTCTGGTTGTAAACTTTTCGTTTCAAACAAATTGGGATATCCGATTTTAAGATATTGCTCAGTTTACCAAACGCTGCCCAAGTAAGGCCAATTCTTCTAAAGATTTCACAGGTTTGGTTGTCTCGACTTATTTTGATTTCATGTCCAAGATATTTGTAGGCTTGGACTTGTTCAATTTCAGCATCACCTATCTGAATATTTCCGCTTGTAACGAGATTGGTCATATATTGTGTTTTAGACGCGTTCAGCTTTAGTCCAACTCTTCCAGAAGCTTCTTGAGCCTTTCAAGCATTTCTTTTGCATCTCCTATGTTGTCGGATATGAGGACGATGTCGTCGGCAAACCTAAGGAGGTTCAAGTATTCCCCATTAATATTTATACCCATATTTTCCCAGTCTATCCTTTTGCACATATACTTTTATACATATACATATACTTATTTTTATATAACAAACTTTCATTGACGCTTTGCAAGATTCCCAACAGAGAGGTCACAATGGTTATGGGAGATCTTAACGCTAAAGTAGGAAACACTAATACAGATGACCATATCCGAAACATTGTCGGTAAATACGGAATCGGTGAGAGGAATGAAAGAGGGGACAGATTAATACAATTTGCTATTGACAATGAGTTCACAATCATGAACACTACTTTCACGAATCATATTAGAAAACTTTATACATGGAAAAGTCCAGGCGATAAGTTCCGAAACCAAATTGACTATATCATGATGAGAACTAGATGGAGATCTTCGGTAACAAACTGCAAGACCTATCCGGGAGCTTGTTGCGGTACAGACCATCAACTCTTAACAGCTAAAATACAGTTGAAACTCAAAACACCCGTGACGAGAAAGCCTGAAAAAGATTGGTCGTAGGGCCTGGAAACAGCTTCCAAGACACTTTGAGGACAACTAAGCCAACTCTGATAGAAGAAACAACTCCGGAAGAAGAATGGACAGAAATAAAAACTGGATAAGAAACGCCGCAGAGACAGAACGTTCAAAACCTCCTCTCAAACGAAAACATTGGATCTCTGACTATACATTGAAACTGGTCGAAGAAAGAAGAAAAATTTCAAATAAAGGAAAGGTTGATACTAACAACAAGAAAGCCTTCAAAGAGATAAGCGATGAAATTAAGAGGTCATGTAAAAGAGATAAAACGAGTATTTTTCCAACATATGCAAAGAAATAGAAGTTCATAGCCATCCTAACCAACCACGAGATCTTTTTCGAAAAATTAAATACTTGACCCGAGAATTCAAACCAAAAACATGGCCTATAGAAGATGAAAATGGTAAACTTGTTACAGACAGAGAAGAAATAGCAGAGACTTGGAGGATCTATTGCGAGAAACTCTACGCCGAAAACGAGGAAATTAATGAACACGAAATAAAAGAATACGAAGAAGAACCTTTCATACTGCAGAGCGAAATTACGTCAGCTATCCATAAACTTAAAATAACAAATCTCCAGGCAACGATAAAATAACATCCGAAATACTAAAAGGAATAGGAGAAGAGGGCACCTGAAGCCTACACCACTTGTGTAATAAAATATGGAAAACAACACAATGGCCAAGAGATTGGACACAAGGCACAATTATCACAATTCACAAAAAGGGAGTAACAGAAAATGCGAAAACTACAGAACGATAACACTTATTTCACATACGAGCAAAATAATGCTGACAATAATCAACGAAAGACTGAAGAACTTTTACAACAACAAATCCCGGAAGAGCAAGCAGGATTTGTTAAAGGAAGAGGGACTAGAGAGCATTTGATAAATTTAAGGCAAATAATAGAAAAAGCCAGAGAGTTCAATATACCCCTATACATATGTTTCATTGATTATAAAAAGCTTTCGATAGAGTGAAATGGAATAAGTTGTGGATCGTTCTAGGAATATGGCTGTACCGGATCACTTGTGTGCCTTAATCATCAACCTATATAATGAAACCAGGGATACTGTGAAAATCAATGAAATACTGTCATCAGAATTCAAACCAAAGAGGGAGTGAGGCAGGTGTATTCTTTCTCCTCAGTTATTCAACATATACACTGAATACATAATGAGAAAGGCATTAGACGGATGGAAGGGCGGCATACCAATTAACGGAAGATGTGTAAATAATCTGAGATTCGCGGATGATACGGTCCTCCTGGCAACAAGTGAGGAAGAACTGACTGAGCTTGTTAGCAGAGTGGAGAGAGAGAGTACGGAACTTGGCTTGGAACTGAATGTTTCTAAAACAAAAATCATGATCGTGGACAGGATGAACAACAATCAACCAGAAAAAAAGCAAATTGATAGGTTTGATGTAGTGCAAGAATATCTTTATCTGGGATCCTTGATAACAAACGTAGGAAACGTAGAACGAGAGGTTAAACGTAGATGCGAACTAACCAAGATAGCTACGAAAAAATGAATAAAATTTGGGCCGATCGAAATATCGCTATTTCCACTAAAACCAGGCTTATGAAGTGCCTCATCTTTCCAATTCTCACATACGGCTGCGAATCTTGGTCCCTTCGAATGAGCGAAAGAAGAAAAATCGACGCGACAGAAATGATTTGTTGGAGAAAGATGCTTAACATCCCATGGACACAACGCCGAACGAATACATCGATTCTAAAGCAACTCCGCATAAAACAAAGATTTTCGAGTGCAATTCAACTCAAAATATTGAGATACTTCGGACACATCATGAGAAGAGGACCAGAGAATTTGGAAAAAATCATTATTCAGGGGAAAGTAGATGGAAAGAGAGGAAGAGGAAGGTCCCCAACACGATGGATGGATCAAATTACAGAAACAACAGGCCGACCCATGCATTCTCTAGTTGTAATGGCACAGGATAGAAAGGAATGGAAAACTTTCATTGATGACATTTCATTAGTCGCTACATCCTCAGGAGAGGATAAAGAATGAAGAGAGAGATACTTATTTTATGTATAACAACATGTAAAAAGTTTTTTTTTGATACATAATAAAGATTTCTTTAAAAAAATTCTAAAAAAACCTTGTCATTCTGAAGTGGTAATACCCCTCAAATGACAGAACGCGTTCAAATTCCGTTTCAGAGAACAGTTACGCAAACTTAACAATAACAAAAATTTTGACAGACATTTCGAGAAAACTCTTGAAATAATGAATTCCTGTTACTTTTTTGACAGACTGTAATTCTACATCCCAAAAATGTCTTTTCGTCATCTTTTATATGAATGCAAGTAAAAGTGAATTAATTTTTGTATACAGTAAAGAATGAATATAGGCGATACATATAAATTAGGCCAGTTGAAATTTTAAGTGCGAGAAGAAACCATAAAAATCCCATTTGTGGAAAGTAATTATCTATAATTAGAAGTACTTCTAAGTTATTGATTTATCTATATTCGTGCGTTCTCTATACATTTTAATTATGAGTCAAAGCAAAAGTAAATTTTCGTCTAACACGATTATTATGACGATCATGTCTAAAAAGAAAATTAATTGATGGTTACGAGCTGAAATTTTCACTTTAAGTGAGTGGCTTATGAAAATATGGAGTTAATGAGGTGTATATTACACATATTTCGAATTCGTAATACGTTGTTGATTGGTTTCTAGTTTGAATTGTAGGACCAAAATAGATAGCATGAGTTATTTGTTGTTCGCGAATGAGGAGGAAGAAAGTTGAATTATAATCATTCAATAATCTTATTATTATGTTGTGTGAAATAAGAATAAAGAAATTATTGAATCAACAGTGAAGAAAACTTCGATTTAAACATCTAAAATTTGATTGTGTAATAAACACCTCAAAAAGTCTAGGAACACTTACCAATATCTTTAAAATATAAATTTGATGATTCGAATTTATAGAAATCTTTCAGTTTTTATTAGGATGTATTGTATATAATGTATTCTCAAGAAAACTAAATAATATTTGACTCTTCCAAAGCATCTATTATAAAAAAATTTGAAATTTGAAAATGACGAAATTTGGTAAATCACAAAAAAATCCTGAACTAATATTTTCGAAACGATATGGAAGCACTTATATTTTTCAGTACCCAGAAGGTCCACCTCTGTTATTAATGACACTTTGGCATCGTCGCGGCATGCTCAATATTAAATTGTCTATTACATTTTGGCCTAAGTCATTCCAAGCCCCCTGAACTGGTAATCGAAGCTCCTGTTCATGATGGAAGACGTTTTGACGCAGGAGATTTCTTTTTAGGGTGTCCCTTACATGCTCGATTTGATTCAGATCTGGGGAGCAGGACGGCCACGGTAGAAGATCGATATCATTCGTTCAAAACAACTCTTGCACGATGAGGAGGGGAATTATCTTGTTGGAAGAGTGGATTTTGACCCATTGTTTGGAGATACGGTATCACTACAAGTAAAACTATCTCATTTCCGTAAGAATTTCCCGTGAGGTTGTTCTGTATGAAAACGAGGTCAGTTCTTCCACCAAGGCGTATACCTCCCCAAAACATCACTGATCCGCCTCCCTGTCTAACAACTTCTCGAGCATGCTGGAGACGGTTTTGCTTTCCAGGTTCCCTCAATATTTGAATTCTTCCCGAATAGGGATAATAACTAAATCTAGATTCATCACTGAAGAGATCTGTGGCCGACCTCTCTTGATCCCAATTTACGTGTTCTTGGCACCAAGCTAAACGAGCAGCGCGATTTCCATGGATCAGTCGTGGAACTCTTAAAGGACGTCTGGAGTGGAGTTGACCTTCATGCAGTCGATTTCTCACAGTTTGGTCGGAAATTTGTACATTATGAACTCGTGATAGCTCTTGAGCTAATTGAGATGCTGTGTTTGTACGATCTCTTCTGGCTTGTAAAACCAAAAATCGGTCTTGGGCGACTGTAGTAATCCTGAAACGACCTATATGGCGTTCTTCTACGCTACCTGTTTCATTGAAACGCGACCATAAACGGTTTATGACACTTGGGCTACTTCCCAGGACCCTGGATACTTCCCGTTGTAAGCTCCCAGCTTGGAGCATGCCAACGGCTCGTAACATCTCTTCTCTAGTCAAATGTCGTCTTTCCATAATCGAATCACAAAACTTGAATCTCTTATTTGTGCTTACAACAGAAACAAAGTACCAACTAACTGATTTCAAACACTGAATACATGAAATGATTATAAAGCAGCGTCGCATTTGCAGCATTTTTAGTTTTTTAAAAAAAAAACTGAAATCTGTTGCGGCATACATAATTTGGTGAGAAATTGATGCAGTTTTTCATTTCTTCAAAAATTCATCCATATTGATCGTTCTGGATACGATATATCGATATTCAGAAGTGTTCCCTAGACTTTTTTGAGGTGTTTATCTTTTTGAGACTGGTTCAAGGGCTTAGAACCAGTCTTCAAATTACTTCTGAATAAATGCCTAGTTGAGGGAAAATACCAGAATCATGGATAAATGCTGAGGTAATCCTGTTGTACAAAAAAAGGGACAGCACGAATATTGAAAACTATCGACCCAGTCTGCTTTCTCATATTTATAAACTCTTGACGAATATTGTAACTAACAGATTAACCAAGAAAATGGACTCATATCAACCAGTTGAATAGGCGGTGTTCAGAAAGGGCTACGGGACCATAGATCAGCTTCAAACTGTTAGAACAGTAATAGCAAGAACTACCGAGTATAATATCCCTATACATCTTGCGTTCATCGAAATTAATAAAGCATTTGATAGTATTGAAACATTAGCATTTCTCAGTACTTTGGACGATGCAAGAATCGATTCGAGATACTCTACACTGATCAAAAACATCTATAGAAATTCCACTTTTCATGTTGAGACAGACGACAATTTAAGAACAGATAAAATACCTCTGGAAAAAGGTGTTCGGCAGGGCGATACCATTTCTCGTAAACTCTTCACTCTAGCACTGGAAAATATCTTTAAAGAGCTGAATTGGGAGAAAAAGGCGGTGGATATCGACGTAATGTACCTGAGCCACTTGAGATTCGCTAATGACATTGCTTTGATTAGGTCCAGTGAAGAAAAATTGAAATCAATGCTGACCGAGCTTAACAATCATTACAAAAGAACAGAACTCAAAATAAATTTGAACAAAACGAAAATTATGAGTATTAGCAACATCAGAATTGATATCGACGACGATATCTTGGAAACTGTGGACCATTATAACTATTTAGGCCACACAATGAAAATTGGTAAGGAAAATCAAACTGCCGAAATAAAACGCCGAATCCACCAAGCATGGGCCGCTTTTGGGAAACTTAGTTTCATTTTGAAGGACGTATGGAATGGAAACCATGTCCATAACGAGAAAAGTGGCGGACCAACTTAGAGTCACGCAGAGAGCTATGGAGAGAGCCATGCTAGGGTTATCATTACGGGATAAAGTGCGAAACGATGACATAAGAAACAGAATCAAAATAACAGATATCATGGAACGGGTGGCTAGCTTTAAGTGGCAGTGGGTTGGAGATGTCGCTAGACAAGGTGCAGATAAATGGACAAATAAAACAACATTCTGTAGACCAAGAACAACGAAGAGAGGTGTAGGAAGACCCCAAAAAGGTGGCTACACGATGTGAAAGTCATAGCAGGAAAGCAACGGATGAGAACTGCTAGAGACAGAAATACATGGAAAAAATTAGAAGAGGCCTATATCCAACATTGTATGAATGAAGGCTAAAAAGGAAGAAAGAAAATAAATATCTTTTTTGACTTGACTTGAAAACAAGTCAAGCTTTTGTTTCCGGAATTTGAGTACCATGAAGTTCTTTTTCACAAAAGCTTGAAAATTCAAGCTTTTGTGAATTTGTGCAATTTCAATGAAACATGAACGTTCCCTTATATAGAATAAAAGCAAGAGTAGAGGTTCAAATAATACAGAATATTCGATCCAGTAATATTTAAATGAAATTCAGTGTAAGAATTTGAAAATAATTCATAAAGTTTTGGAGGAAACACAAATTCAGAACAAGAAAAAGAGTCAAAGTGAAATGTATATTCTCAAATAAAACACAGCCGTGGAATTACAAAAGCAATTATAAAACTTCTGTGAAAATAAACACAACAGAATTGAACTTCAGTGGAAATAAAAGAATAGCTACATTGAAACTTGGTCAAAAAGAATAAGAATAAGCGAAATTTCATTTCCACTTTATCATACCTGTGTCCAAGAAGTGAGGTGACTTAATTTTTCTTCCAAATCTATTTCAATTACAAAGTAATCCCTTCCAGATACAATGCCCTTATGCCAACTTGAACTCCTGGCGATCTACCTCAATATTTTTAGACTACTCACAATCGACTCTGAGAGGCTGCAAGTATGTGTGATGCAGGGTTGTCGTACATACACGATACACCCTACCTACCTAGATAGGGTGCACCGTACCATATATAGATATTAGCTTTCCGCACAATATACATTATTTTAGTCAAGGTTTGGGTTAGGTTAAGTTAGATTCTTCTCTATTATATCAATGGAAAAACTCATAGTTATTCAAAATTGCGACTTTATCGGTTGTTACAAAACAAAAGAGTTACATATGGTGTTAATCTAAACTAAGGAGTGACTTTGGATGTTGAAGCGTGGAACTGCATGTCCTCAGCATACTTTTCATAAGATGGTACGTAACCACTGAGTGCTAATCGCAATAATGATGACTTATGATCATCAGTTAGTCGATTGCGATATTTTCACTTCATTATCTTCATTTCAGAAAATGCAGACTCGCACAAGTAAGATGTCCCAAACTTCGCCGTCAGTTGAAGGGCGATTTGCCTTAGATTTGGATATTTATCTTCAGATATAAAACACCAGAAATTTGCATCAGATGCTGTAGCTTTGAGATGTATATCTGATATAATCTGCACCAACTCATTTTCAACAGAACTTGAGTACATATTAAACTGACCCTCTATTTCAGAAGATAATTCCTCAATGTTTTAACATGAAAAAGGATAACTCATAAATGATGCTTTATTTGCCAATTTACTGCAATCATAAAAACGCATTTCGAATTGTCCCAAAATATACGATAATTCAGCCTCATACTAAGGAATCCTTGCTTTCAAAGACGGAAAATGTTTCAGATCCTTTCTTTTCAGTTGATCTATCATAAGTTGCAATTTACTTTTGAATGCGTTAATTGCGCTAATCAACTCAATGATAGTTTTTCCTTTACCTTGAAGCTCCAAGTTAATGGTGTTCAAGTGCATTGTGATGTCAGTCAAAAATGCCAGATCAGTCAGCCATTTTTCGTTTTTCAACATCGGAGTGTCATCACCTCTTTCCTATAGAAAAGCTGTTACTTCGGGCAATAATTCTTGAAATCTTTCTAGGAATTTTCCGCGACTCAACCACGTAACGAGGTTAAATCTTGTGAACGGGGTGGCTATCTAACTGGTCCTCCTGTTCCCATCCAGTTATCATCGATAGACTGCCACACCAGACATTTCTTGTCTGGTCTGGGGGCGCACCGTCTTGGTGGAAATATATTAGCCTTCTCTGAACCAAGGAAAATTCGTTCGCCATGAAAATTTTCGCCAAAAATTACTTTGCCAAAACATTACGGTTCATTGAAATTAAAAGGGAATCGCCTTTGGTGTTGAAAATCCACTTCCCGATGAGGATTGCATTCGAACCAGTAATGTTCATTATTCCTATTGAATGATACGTCACTCATAAATCCCTGGTTGCAGAAACTGAAATTTTCTCATCCTATTAGTTTGAAAGTTATTTTTTCTGAGGCTTCGCGAAACCGAGCATTTTGGTATTGCACTTTCTGCATAAAGTTTCCTACATGAAATAGAGGAATTCGCTGTAACATCCCCCATAACTGCCATTGTAACTTCTTCATCATCTTGTTTATTGTGATTTTCTCCTCTGAATGCTTTGAAAAAACTGGTGTTCATAAGATTATTGTGAGGTTGCCTTGTGTCAGAATAATGTACAGAATAATTTTCTGAGTCTCCATCAGAATCATACTCATTCTGAACATGTCGAATTTCGGAAAATTTTCAAGATTCACGAATATTTTTCAATCAAATGCGAACTGAATAATGGATTAATTTTGATATTTATTGTTGTGAGCATAGAATTGAAAACGTTTGCGATGTTTTGTGTGAATTCAAGCTAGGTGCGTAACTCAGTTCTCGCTGTTTGTCAATAGATGGCTCCAGCAGTAAGTGCTGGTCGATTTTTACATTTAAGAACCTCTTGAACAAACAATTGTGACACATTAGTGATTTTGTTTTTGCGTCGTATACTTTCAGTTGTGAGAAAATGTCTGATTTTGTGCCAAATTATCGTCATTTGCGGAAAATGTTAATTTCGATCGAAGAAAACTGCGGCTGAAGCTGAAAGACAGCTCCAAGAAGTTTACGGAGATGCTGCTCTAAGTAAAACAACGTGCCGGGATTAGTTCCGTCGCTTCAAAACGGTGATTTTAGCCTTAGGAGTTACCCGTCAGGCCAAATTGGGTTCCTTATGATTTGACGCCAACTGACGTTGTGCAATCCAAAGAAAAGAAAAATTTTGGGGAGTGCCCGGTCATGATTCTATGTCATCGCCTCGGCCGAATATGCACCCTGCGAAAATTATGATATGTATTTGGAGGGACCAAGTGGGTGTTATTTATTATGAACTGTTGAAACCGAACGAAACCATCACTGGAGAACGGTATCGAACTCAATTGATGCGATTGAGTAAAGCACTGCGCGAAAAACAGCCACAATACGAGCAGACACACGAAAAAGTAATTCTACAGCATGACAACGTTCGGCCTCACGTTGCCGAACCCGTTAAAACCTACTTGGAAACGCTCAAATGGGAAGTCCTACACCACCCGCCATATTCCCCAGATATTGCACCATCCGATTATTACTTGTTCCGTTCGATGGTACATAGTCTGCCTAATCAGCGGTTCCGCTCATATGAAGAGCTCGAAAAATGGTTTGATTCGTGGATAACCTCGAAAGACGAACACTTCTACCGTCAGGGTTTTCCAGCTCTACCAGAAAGAAGGGAAAAAATAGTTAGCGATGGGTAATATTTTGAATGATTCATTTGTAATCATTTTTCACAATAAAGTTCTATTTTCATAAAGAAAACATCGAGAACTTTGTTGCGGACCTATAGCATATTAGGTGAATTTCCATTTTAAATTAATTGCGTGTGGAGAATAAATTGAGATTGAAGATACGATGTATAAGAACATGTTTGCCTACGAAAGGAACATAAAATTGTTGACAACTGGACATAACAAGACGCGATATACCTAATATTCGCATTTTTTATGAACTTAGATCATGTATATCATACTAACGTAATATTGAAGAACCAAAACTCTCATTTCTCAACAGACGAAGCTAAATATAAGCTTCAGGTAATAATCAATCATATGTGATTTATGCTTTCTTCAAAATTAAACCAACGCAAAGATTATGTATCCTCGAGTAGTTTGAGGTAAATGCCAATCAATAATTTGTTATATCGTACCATAATACAGAAAGTGTGACATTTGATTGACAAGTGAGAATTTCTCATCTAATCGTTAACATCGCATCATATAATAGGTAATCAAAATGATTGTTGTAATGATGAAAATATTCATAATTTGGTTTTAACCATTAGTTTTTAATTCGAGTCTGAAAATTGTGAGAGAATTTCTAAGACTCATGCATTGCTATAACTTTCTGTCGATATTATAGTCACCAGGAGGATGTGCAGATAATTTGTGACCTCCTAGTATTCCAGAACTTTCACTACTAAATTTCTCTTTCTAAAGAAATACTATGCTGTACTAATGAATCCTCAGATATCGGATATTTTTGACAAGAGATAGAAACAGAGATTGGGTCCATGGAATTGGGCTGCAAGATCTCCAGATCTCACCCCTTAAGATTTTTATCTATGGCAGTACGAGAAGAAAAAAGTTTATAGTTTGCCGATAAATTCACGGGAGGATCTCGAATTGAAAAGCAGACGGAAAAGTCTCATTTGGATAGGCTTGCAATCATGCAGAAGCGATTCATTAAGGTTATATTCGGAAGAATTAATATTTACCCATCGAACATGTTATTCAAAGAATCCGGATTTCTCGACTTCAAGCAGCTATACTGTGTTCAGATATTGACTTATCAGTACAAGCATGGCTTCATTTGGAACCCTCTTCCAAGTACCTACGACACCAGAAGGGCGAGTGATTGCTCTATACCTAGGATGAAAAAGACTGTTGGGCAGAGAAGCTTTTTATTTCTTGGGCCAAGAACATTTAATGTACTACCCTTCGAGCTGAGGGTATTGGGTTCTCTTGTCATTTTCAGGAGAATGGTTCATCAGTGGGTACTGTCCCTACCTCGTGCGCTCGTCAATAGTTTCATTGATTTAAAGAAATTTCAGTGATTCACGAACCGCGATGCACAGTTTTCTTGGTCTCATCATATTTAATTTTTTTCGTTCACGGTCTGTGATTTCATGATTTATAGTTTTTGGGACTCATTTTATTTGTAATGTGAATTTTTCTTCATATTTTATTCTTAGGGATTTTATTTGCCTGTATGATTTGATTTTTCTTTCTTGGTTGTTATTGCCTATTTCAATCCACTGCTGGATGTAGGCTTTTCCCATACTGAACCATTTCTTTCTGCTAATAGCTTCTCTCATCCAAAGAAGACCCGCTGATTTTTTAATATCGTCTCTCCACCTTGTGTTTGGCCTGCCGATACTCCTATGCCCCATGCCCCCATCTTGGCCTCCATTCCATGAGCCTCTTGGTCCACCGATTGTCATTTCTTCGAGCTACGTGACCTGCCCATGACCACTTTAGTTGAGCTGCCCTCTCCATGACATCTGTCAGCTTGGTTTGTTCTCTTATCCAAGTATTTCTTATGCGATCTGATAGTTTAATATTTAATATTATTCTCTCGTGGGCTCTTTGGGTTTTCGTCAATTTTGGGCCAACTTCTTAACACCATGTTTCGGCTCCATATGTAAGCAAAGGAAGAATACATTGGTTGTAGAGGTTTTTCTTGAGGTTGTGGGGTATGTCTGATGTCAGGACATGTTTTAATTTGCCAAATGCCGCCCACGAAAGGGACACTCTTCGTGTAATCTCGTCAGTCATGTTGTCTTTTTTAGTAGTTAGTTTTTGTCCCAGGTATATGTAGTTTTCGACATTCTCTAGTTGTTGACCTTCTACGTGGATTACGGGGTTATTGTTTGTGTTAGTCATTATCTTCGTCTTGCTGATGTTCATTTCTAGGCCAACATTTCTTGAATGGTTGTTCAAGTCTAGGATCATATCTTGTAATTCTTGGACGTTACTACTTATTAGTACAATATCGTCGGCAAAGCGTAGATGATGTAGAAGTTCGCCATCAATGTTGATTCCTTTCTTATGCCAATCCATTTCATGCATTATGGCGGAAGAATAGATGTTTTTTATCAGGTTCGTGTATCTGCTGTCCACTCTACATGCATTAAGAGAATTAAGGACTGCCCAAATTTCTATACTGTCAAAGGCCTTTTGGTAGTCTATAAAGGCTATATAAAGATCTAAATTATACTCATTGCACTTTTCTATTAGGTGTTTAATTGCATGAATATGATCCAGCGTACTGAACCCAGATCTAAATCCAGCTTGTTCACGGGGTTGCTGGAAATCTATTTTTCCCGTTAATCTTTTGGTAATTATTTTGGTGAATAATTTATATAGCTGGGATAAAAGGCTTATTGGTCTATAATTACCAAGGTTTCTTATGTCGCCTTTTTTGTGGAGAAGAATTACTTCAGCCTCAAGCCATGCTTGGGGGACTTGACTTTGATCCAAGCATTTGTTGAACAATATTACCAGTTCTTGTTTTAGGCGAGGACTTCCACATTTGAGCATTTCTGGAATTATGCCATCTGGTCCAGACGCCTTGGAATTTTTAAGATTATTCAGGGCTGAGTTTAATTCATTAACAGTAATTTCGGGAATATCCTCAGAACCGACATTACATATACATATATACAGCTATGTTATACTTATACGGCTTGTTAGGTCTAATTTAATTTCTTTCCAATGAATCTTGTACAAGGATATTATCCTTCAAAAATTCTCTGGGAATTCTGTTTTTGTCGTACATATCTATAAGTTTCACATATTCCTATTTTTCTTTATTTTATTCAATCAATCTAGTATTCAAGTTGAAGAGGAACTGTGTTACTCAACATTAGTGTTATTATTGTTTTGAATAAAGATATTTATTATTTGAGAGCATCGAGTAGAAAATAATGGTGAGCGATTAGAACTACTTGTCTTTGTTATTTGTATTTCGTATTCCGTACAATTAGTTTTGTAGCTCATGAAATTGTTCCATTTAACTTTTTTCTTTGCTTTTATCTTCAATTTCCTCATTTCATCAACGTGTTTGCTATGTTTTTCGTTTGGTGTCATTCAAAATCTATGGTTCATTCGTTTGAACTTAGTGCAAGGCTTCAATATCTTGAAAAGATGATAAAACCGTTATTTGACCAATCATCCCCATTTTAGTTGAGGAATCACCACCTCAGTTAGGTCCTAGTCTAAATCTCTCAACTTATAAGCCTATCCGGTATGTCTTATGAAGGCTATAAGATATTTTACGTCAAGAAGAAATGTTATACATCATGTTTTATTCGCGTGCAAAAGTTTCATCGCAACGTTACACAGAAACTCTAAAATCGTTTGTTTACATTTCAAAAACGAGAATAACCTTCACGGTTTGTGGGTTTAGAAAGAGAATTTCAGTCTACAAGTTAGCTAGGCAGGTGAGACGGTTACGCTAGATAAATTTAATTATTACAATGGTATTTTAATTCCAACCATTACGATTCGGACGTTATGATTACAGTTATTGGTCGGGTACTGACAAGAACTGCTTTTTTCTTTCAATTTCGAGTTAACTGAAGTAGCAATACCAACACTAATGCGGTCAGGTGGGCAAGTCAAGCCTTAAGCGTGAATTTTAGAATGTGCGAATGTTATGATATAATTCAAATTATGATATATATACCCTAGGGCTTCAGTAGTCTGAATAAAATGATTTCAGGTGCTAAAACTAATGATTTTCTTTATATAGGGTCTTACATAATAGTATGTCACAACTTGAGGGGGTGAATCTACGTGCAATTTTAAGAAAAAAAGTTTATATAAACATGGGTCCGCAAAAAAAAATTGGTGTTTTTCTTCAAAACTCTTGCAGTTTTTGAGATATTCAGCCCAAATTTTGAATGCAAGCTATTTTTTACAGCCTCCAACATTAAACGTCTTAGATTTCTTTTGAATTTGGGAGGCTTTTACTTGGTAAAATACCATTATCAATAATAAAAAACAAGTACTGTGTTTAAAGGAATTTTACTTAATAATTGCGATTCGTAACGCGTTTCACTACACCGCAGCTTCTTCAGACTGATCAGCGTACAATTAATTTTCGTAATCTTCGTTCAATTTAAAAACATTTTTGATTCTCGTAATTTTCCGTATCTCCCACCGATCTCGAGCAAAAAATTATTAAACGATTGTATGCATTCGCTGAATTGAAAGCACTTCTAATTAAAATAAATGACTAGTAGGCTTTGATTTCTTTCCTTTATACATTTATTTTAACAGCTGCTAAAGTTGAACCAGTGTCTGCTCGAATTTTTTATAAAATTAACGATTAGTTTTAAGACTTTTGAAGTTATTGCTGTAAGAAAAAATGGCTAATTTTACTAACGCCGAATTGGCTGATACCCATTACATTTACGGACTGGCTGACGGAAACATAACAGAAGCTAGGCGATTATATCAGGTGCACCAAATCGAGTAACACCAGACAGGCGAACATTTTCAAATATCCACAGAAGGTTGAGGGAAACTGGTACTTTTACTGCAAATCATCATTTGAAAGGTGCAACTCAAACTATGAGAACTCCAGATATTGAGGAAGCAGTTTTGAATTGTATTGATTTGAATCTTCATGTGAGTACAAGAAAAATTGTAAATCAGTTGAATATTTCACATGTTCTAGTTTGGAGGATTCTCCCCAACTTTTTATTGTACCCGTTTCATATTCAACGCATCCAAACTCTACTTCCTCGAGATTTTCCTTCAAGACTGAATTTCTGCCGATGGTTCTTAGATAAAATTAGAGAAACTGCTCATTTTGATAATGAAATAATGTTCACAGACGAAGCTCACTTTTCGAGAACTGCTATCACAAATTTTCACAATAATCATTATTGGGCTGAGGAAAACTCCCATTTGATTGAAGAATCTCATTATCAAGAACAATTCTCACTAAATGTCTGGGTCGGAATGATTGAAAATTATTTGATTGGGATATTTTTTTGCCTTACAGACTGAACGGTCCCGCTTATCGTCAATTTCCTGACGAGGAGTTACCTTTATTGCTCAAGGATGTGCCACTTTTGGTGAGAAACATAATGTGGTTCATGCATGACGTGGCATCAGCACATTTTAGTGGAGAAGCTAGGGAATTCTTGAATAATACATTCAACAACCGATGGGTAGGTCGGGGTGGGCCAAAAGCATGGACTCCTAGGTCCCCAGACTTAAATAGTTTAGACTTTTTCTTATGGCGATATGTCAAAAGTTTAGTTTATACCACTCCAGTGAACACTGTAGAAGAATTGAGAAGTCGAATAATAACCTCTTGTGACACGATAAGAACTACCCCAGGAATATTTCAAAGAGTGCGTGATGATATGCGAAGGACAGAGGCCTGTATTCTTGCAGATGAGGACACTTCCAGCAATTTATTTAGTTTTTAATTGTTTCTTTTTTCAGTTTGATATTGAATAAGTATAAGTTGAGTCTCAGAAGACGAGCTATCAAAATAAAACCAAATTTCGGGCAAACCTAATTCAAATAATTCAAATTCAATAATTTTTCACTCGAAACGGTTGGAGATACAAAAAAATTACAAGTCAAAAAAGTTTCTAAATTGAACGAATATGACGAAAATTAATGTTACACTGATCAGTGGCTTACTGCAATAACGTTTGAAAGGGCAAAAGGGGACATAGCCTCGGAAAAGAAAACACCTTGTGAATTTCAGTTGAAATCTAGGACGTGTAATGATGGAGGCTGTAAAAAATAGCTTGCATTCCAAATTTAGGCTGAATATCTCAAAAACTGCAGGAGTTTTAAAGAAAAAACCAATTTTTTTCCGGAAATTTCAACACTCTGTAGCTCCGTAACGAAGCTTTTGCGGAACTATGTTTATATAAACTTTTTTCTTAAAATTGCACGTAGATTTGCCCTCTTGAGTTGTGACATAATATTATGTAACACCATGTATATAGAAAAAATCAGTGTAGGCATTTCAATATGGTATACGAATGAACGCAACTTTTTGCTGTAATAAGCGCATGCTCGTTTTTGCTTCAATATTACAGTAAGTTTTTCATCATCTCATCAATGATAACCCCGTGGCGATGGTGAGTAGCCTTTGTGTCAGTTCGTTGCAGACACTGTGTGTAGTGCTGCGGTAAATAGTCGAACGAGACCCGCATTGTCGACTCAGACAACCCCAAACGCTTGTTCAAACACATCCGAACTAGCCTCAAAAGCAAAGTTACAACTCCTCTTCTGCGTCGAGCTGATGGTAATATCTGCTTGCCAGATGCTGAGTCTGCAGAAACGCCAGCCGCAGCATTTGCTGAGATTTATACAGTTGAACCGACTGACGATCCCCCCTCGCCACAATTGTCGCCCTGTGTTGAAGACACACACATCACATTTACCCCAGAGAAAGTAAAAAAGTACCTTCAAAATCTGAAAAGCTCTTCATTTCCTGGATTAGACGGAATCGCCTAGGCGTTACTCAAAAACAACGCAGATATTTTTTTCTTTCCGTTACCTCGAATTATGACCGCCTCCTTCGAAAAGGGACAACTACCATCCTCTTGGAAGACCACGTCAATTACGCCTGTGTTTAAGAAGGTAGATAACTTGGACCCCCTTAATTATCGACCGATAAGTCTTTTGTCAGTGCCTCGAAAATAATGGAGTCACCATTTTTCTAGACCTGCATCAAGTTATGCCGAAAGAACAACATGGATTCATCAAGGTAAAATCCGCCACTACCAATTTATTGTCGTTCATCAATGACTGGTCTAAAGCGCTTGATTCAAAAATACCCAATGACATCTATTTCGTCTATTTCGACTTCGCACGAGCTTTCGATCACACTAATCTGCGGCGTCTATTCATAAACTGGAGCACTGTGGTATAAGGGGAAAATTGCTGTTATGGCTTGAGAGCTATTTGAGTGACAGAAGGTTCGTGGTGAGTGTTGGTGGCTCGTTCTGTTACCAGCGGTGTGCCGCAGGGTTCTGTGCTTAGTCCTTAGACCCATCACGTCTGATATGAAGTCTATCGGATTCTGGTGCAATGACTGTCTCCTTCCACTCCTCGAAATGTGTAGTTCTGCATTTGGGGAAAAACAATCCTTGTGCAACATACGACCTGTATGGTGCACCGTTAAGACCAGTCTCCTCCTGCGTCGACCTAGGAGTAACTGTCAGCAGTGACCTGTCCTGGTCTGCTCACACAAGTTCTGTGTTCAAACGTGCGAATTCTCTGATCTACTTAATCAGAAAGTCGTTCGTCGAAGTCTCCTTCAGTTCCTCCATAAAACTTTATGAAATTTATCTGCATCCGTTGATGGAGAACGCCGGTCCAGCCTAGTGTCCGGTTTTGGTGCGCGACAAAGAACCTTTTAGAAAAAGTACAACGCAATGCTACACGAATATACTTCGGCAGCGTTAGTCCAAGTTATAATTATCGTCTGCGTGACTCCAACGTTTTGCCTTTATGTCAGCGTAGGCTTCGTGGAGGCCTCATATTCGCCTATCGAATCTTGAAGTTCGACTATGCCAATCTGGCAAGCATGTTCACGCCTAAAACTGATACACGATTGCGCGGTCATGGGCTGAAGCTACGAAAGGAAGTGTTCAGGACAACGCTTCTTCTCAAACAGGATATTTGATTCTTGGAACAGCTTAGGCGCAGAGGTTGTGGACGTCTCATCGTTGAACTTATTTAAGAATGGACTTGACCAAACTCTTTCCGCATAATTCTTCGCATTCTACCTCTACATACTCATCCTATCTTTAAGTTTGTGTCGGCAGAGCTAAACACACTATTTTGTATCGTATTCAATTCATGTGTATATTGTTTGTTTTGGGCTTCTATAGGACCTTGTCCTCTGCCCTTATTTTTGTTTCAATAATAATAATAATAATAACTAGTGTAAGAGCGATAGAACACAGGATCCGTCTCAATACAGGCCAATCACTTGCCTGCCAACACTCTACAAAATACTCACCTCATGCATATCCAATCGAATATACCAACACCTTGACGACAACAATATATTAGCTAAGGAGCAGAAAGGATGCAGAAAGAAACACCACGGGTGCAAGGAACAACTCATCATCGATTCTGTGCTAATGAAACACGTAGGGCATCGGAATGTTCATTCAGCTTTTCTCGATTATCTAAAGGCATTCGATAGTACCGCCCATTCTTGGCTTGTTGAAGTATTGCAGATATACAAAATTCACCCAGCCCTGGTAGAGTTCTTGAAGACAACAATGACACACTGGCGCACGTCTCTGCAGGTCAACATGAACAATAAGTCAATCAAAACCGACGAGATACCCATACGTCGTGGAATTTTTCAAGGAGACTCTTTGGGTCCACTATGGTTCTGTTTGGCAATGAACCCATTGTCCTCAATGCTCAATAGAACAGGATACGGATTTAGGATAAGAGCAGAAAGGAATTATCATACAATCTCCCACCTGCTGTATATGGATGACATCAAATTATATGCTTCGAACAAGAAGCAATTGGATGATTTGCTGAAAACTCTCAGTGAGTTCTCGGCAGATGTTCATATGAAATTCGGGATTGAAAAAAGCAAGACCCAGAACATTCAAAGAGGGAAAGTCATAGATGGTGAAACACAACTTCCAAACGGTGATATTATACAGTGCATGAGAGATGGCGAAACATACAAATATCTGGGATATCAACAAGCCAGATTGCTAGACCAAAAACAATCAAAGGAGAAGATTCGTTCAGAATACAGTCAGCGTCTGAAGACTGTGCTGAAATCAATGTTGAACTCGGGGAATTTAGTCAAGGCAATTAACACCTACGCCATTCCAGTGTTGCTTTACTCATTTGGAATAATCAGATGGACTAAGACAGAACTGGATGATATTCAAAGACAGACCCGAACGATGCTGACAAAGTACAACAATCATCATCCAAAATCGTCTGTGATACGAACAACTTTGAAGCGGAAAGAAGGAGGACGTGGATTAATAGATGTTGTCAATTTACACACCGAACAGATAAAAAATCTCAGAGAATTCTTCTCTGCAAAATCTGTCACTTCTGACCTCCATAGAGTGGTATCGTTGGCTGATAGGGGATATACACCACTAAATCTTGCTACCAGAGATGAACTGCTGAATCTACCGTTCCTATCAGATACTGAAAAACAAGAGCAATGGTAAAGAAAGGAATTGCATGGACGACATCACCATGAGATTAATCAACCACACATCGACAAAGAAGCCTCCAACAAATGGTTGATGAAAGGAGAATTATTCGCAGAAACAGAGGGATTCTTTATGGCCATCCAAGACCAAGTGATCGCTACAAACAATTACAAAAAATTTATAATGAAGGACGGAACATTACAAACAGATAAGTGCAGAAAATGCCATATAAGATCGGAGACTATACAGCATATTACGTCCGGATGCGAACAACTGGCCAATATGGACTATCTTCACAGGCATAATCAAGTGTGCAACATTATCCACCAGAAACTTGCACACAAGTACGGATTTCTGAATACCTTCCAGCAATATTACAAGTATCAGCCGGCACCCGTATTGGAAAATGACTCTATCAGATTACACTATGATAGGCCTGTTATCACTGACAGAATGGTGACGAATAATTTGCCGGACATAGTGGTGTATGATAAGAGAGCCAGAGCAGCAATGCTGGAGGATGTCGCCATACCGAATAATAACAACGTGCTGAACAAGTTCCAGGAGAAAAAGTCCAAATACACAGACCTTGCTATTGAGATCAAGCAGATGTGGCACCTCGATAAAATAGATATTGTTCCTGTCATCATATCCTCGACTGGTTTAATACCCAAAATTTTGCATGATAGCCTTAAGAAATTAGAATTGCATAAGAATACCTATATAGAAATGCAAAAGGCTGTAATTCTTAATACATGTAGGATAGTTAGGAAATTTATGTCAAGTATATTGTAATCGAGTCTATTCCCTTTGATGGCTAAATCTGGGAAAGGTGAATTATATCCAGCTAACAGCTGAGATAGTGCATAAGTCAACGATAATAAATAACTAGTGTGACTTCTTAAGGTTTTATATTTATCTACTCTTTGTTTTCATGGTTTCCCGGTGGCGATGGTTAGTAGCTTCTGTGTCTGTTCGTTGGAAAGCGCAATAACATTTCCATGTTTTGTAGCGCTCCGACGGTATTGAGATGAGTAGCTGACAGTCTGGCCAGACCTACTGACGAGGTCAACTGAAACCGAAACGACAGTCTATTGCTCCTATTCATGACATTCGACCGAGCTGTACCACTGCTGGGTGACCCTGGTTAACGGTGATTATGGAGGTTGGATCAGAAAACAAACCAGCTCCTTCAGGAAAGGATATTTAACTTTTTACGGAAGGTTGAATAATATTCCTTGAATAAAATTCTTCAATAATTTTTCATCTAATATAACGTCGTTTCTCTTAGAGATTTTCAGTTTTGGAATTTTGTATATTGTGGAAATGATTTTGTGTTTTTCTTGGAATTAGATCAGTTCATGGAAATACTGTTTTATAGCTAGGTTCCTGCATTTCTTGGAGAGACATAGATTAGGGGAAGTCAAAATAAATAGATAATTTAGAAAATTTATTCACATCATTCGATATATATTCTCATTCAGAATCAACTAATCAATTCAGTATATGCGATTTAAAATGAGAAGAATAATTTGATTTGAATGTGTTCAAATTTTGACGATGAAAATTTAGCTTTCATCCGCTTTGCTTTTTACAACAGGTCTGTTGATCACCATGTACTTCAAAGTACATTCACAAACTTACATTTCAAAAAGTTATTTCATAGAAATATTTTCAAGGCTTGTACAGAAACACGTTAATACTGAAAACGAGATGATGTGTTAAACAAGAAAGATTGAATCGTATAGAAATGATAATCATATTCGCTTGGGCGTTATAAAATATAAACATAATACATACATCATCCTCGTCAGTTCAGCTCGTCGAAAAAGTAATTGAAATTCTTTTCATACATCAGAAACTAATCGGAAATGCGACATAGTACATGCTGCAGTTGAGTTCATTGATACATAATAAGTATATACCGTGCGTTCCAATAGCATCGAATAAAAATAAGATACTCATTAGATTTGTAGGCTGATAGTTAGATGACGCCATTTTCGAGGAATTCTAACCTTCAAAAGACATGTCGAAATTCAAATCTGATATTAATCCAGATCAGTACTTCAGCATTTTGGTATCATAAGTTTTGTTTGCATTTAGTCTTAGTTTTTTAGTAATCAAATGAAATTATTTTGATTTATATTAGCGTAACACACTGATTCTAATGGCCTATAAAACTGAAAGAAGAACGGACGTAGTGACGATGGACATTTAGGTTAGATTAGATTAGATTAGATATTACATAGTTTAAAGAAAAGTAGTATATTTTACAAATTTCTCTCTTCAACTTAAATATTAAACTTTCTGATCATTCAAAGAAGCTTTATACTTCATAAGATTCCTTTCTCTGATACAACGTGCTATCGAGAAGAAAATATAATTAAAGATGAATTAAGATATGCAAACCAGCTATTTTATGCAGCACACACTGGAAGGTATTTGCCGGAATATATTTATTACTAGCGGTATTCTTTCTTGATTTATTTACAAACAGACCATCTATTTTGGTTTCCAAATAAGATTCAGATGAATCAATAATTTGTTTATGATAAATAACTAAATTCTATTTATTCTTTCAGGAATTTGAAGGAAAGAAATACACTGCGACAAGCAATTTACGCACAAAATCGAAAATTCAAATTTATTCAGAATTTAGATAGGACTGAAGAATTGGAATATTTCTTGAAATTCGAAATTGAAATTTTCTAATGAAATCGACATTGGTAGCTTCGAAATACAATTGCTGGATTTTAAAAACAAGGAGATATGGCGCTGTTATTTGGAGACGAAAAAATGTGACCATAGTGCACAAAAAAAGTGGGGAGAAGGAAGACATGATCATTTTCAATGCTTGGAAAAGTATTCCAGACTCTTACGATCAGATGAAAAAGCTCGCGTTTGCTGTTCTTTCTCTTTTCGGTTCTACATATTCATGCGAACAATCTTTTTTTCAAGCATGAACATCATCGAGAAGGAAATGAGAAGTCATATAATGGATTAGAACTTGGAATCATGCTCAAAATTAGAAACAACATACAAACCTGACTCACTCAAACTTGTCAAGGAGATGCAAGCACATTGTTCGCATTGAAAAAAAGGGTTAAGTATGAAATTTAGTTTTATTTAATGCAAAGAAAGTTTATTAAACAAGCAGATTTCGTCACTGGAAGGGTGTCGGCTTTATAGTGAGAAATGTAAACTCGTCGGTAACAAACTTTATACCCCACCCAGATAGAGTATGTATGCTTCGAGTAAATGGGCCGATGAAAATGAATCTGATACAGGTGTATACACCCACAGCCCGGATGAAGAGGATGTAAGGAGTCTGCGACTTCAACGCGTAAGTTGGTGCCGTAGAAACGCCAATTATCACTGGTAAATATTGTCTGGGTGAGAAGAACGCAAGAGGTGAAAGACTGATTGCATTTGGTCAAGAAGAGGAATTGGTGCTAACAAACACGCTCTTCCAATTACCAAAGAGGCGGCTCTATACCTGGAGATCACCTAGGGACCAGGAAGAACACGTAATAAGAAATCAAATTGATTTCATATCAATCAATGGAAGATTTAAGAATTATGTAGTATCAGTTAAAACGTATCCTGGTGCAGATATTGGCACACATGACTGTCTAATTGCAGCTAAAGTATGTGCGAGACTAAAGAAGGTGAAGAAACACATGAGAAGACCGACCATGGAGGCTCGTCGAGTGTATAAGGAGGTGAGGTTGCGAGGTCGTTCGTTAGGATACAAGAAGTAGAGTGATACGAGATGTCAGTCAGGGCTTAATCAATGTAGGAAGACATGAAAACGAGAAGCTGGAGAGAATGTGGAACAATTTTAATCACATAATCATCTCAACCAACAAGAAACACTTGAAATCAACCGATAAAGTACATAAAGAATGAAGCTGAGACAAAGAAGCCTGAATGACCGAGTGCAGTATCGTGTGTATCACAGAATTATCCAAAGGAAAGTGGGGGAGGCAAAGCAGGAAAGGGAAGAAGAGAAATGAAGGGAGCTGAAACAGCTGCAAGAGCATTACGACTCCTTCCATCTTCACAAGAAAATACGCGCAAATCTTAGGAAAAGACGAAGGAGAGAAATACAAACGCTTCAAGACAATAATGGTAATCCTTCAGCTAATATACAGGACAAGAAGAGATTGTGGGAGGAATATGTCCAGTAGCTGTATCTGGATGTGAAAGATTAAGACCATAGATTGGAGAAAGCAAACACGGGCCCCGATATAATTGAAGATGAGGTACGCTACGCATTCAGATAACTCAACAATGGGCTGCAGGCACAGATGATATTCATGGAGAGGTTCTCAAGCTTTTGGACGACAATGCGGTCATATATCTTAAGAGGCTGTTCAAGAGAGCTCATAAGCTGCCAAAAGATTGGCTTCAGTCGCATCTCATCATCCTACCAAAGAGAAGTTAAATGCAAAGTGCGAAGATCACCGCACTATTAGTCTCATGACCCACGTTCTCAAAGTATATCTAAAAGTGATACTGAGGAGAATTCAATGTGATGAACATGTGTCAAACGAGCAATTTGGATCCCGTCATGGGTGCGGCACAGAGAATGCACTCTTTAGTATGCATGTATTAGTTTAAAGAAGATTGGGACATGAATGTAGACCTGTGTTTGCCTGCTTCATAGACTTTGAAAAGGCATTTGATAAGGTGAGACATGTATCACTCATCGAAATTCTAAGAAATGTCGGGATAGATGCTAGAAATGTGAATACAATTGCAAGTTTGTACTGGAATCAAGTGGTGTCAGTCTTGATTGAGCATGAAGAAACGAAGAATATTCGAATTAAATGCGGGGTGAGGCAGGGCTGTATCCTCTCGCCGACGCTATTCAATCTGTATTCGGAAAGAATGATGCCTGAAGCTTTAGAAGGAGTCGAAGAAGGCATCTTTGTGAATGGGGAACTAATAAATAACCTCCGATACGCGGACGATACGGTGCTCATAACAACAACTGCAATTATTGCAATTACTGGTTGATCGAGTAAACGCGAAAAGTATGGCATTAAAATGAATATTAAGAAGACCAAACTCATGGTAATCAGCAAAAAAGAAGACATTCCTGACGCTCTACAACTGAGGGGCCAGCAAATCGAACGCTGCACGTAATTTAAATACCTCGGCAGCCTAGTCAACAGCAAATGGAAAATGAGATCTGAGACGCAGAGTAGAATTGAACAGGATCTAGAAGTTTTCATTAAGATGCAAAATTTACTAACTAGTAGAAACCTGAGTGTGGATTTAAGGTTGCGAACGGTCCGTTGTTATGTTTTCCCAGTATTACTGTATGGTATAGAATCAGCTGGACGCTGACTCCTCAGTGCATAGAAAATTGAAGCATTCGAAATGTTATTATTTGAAATCCCTTGAAGAGACCACGTATCTAACGTAGAAGTTTTTCGCAAGATCGCGCGGTCCCTGTTCAGAACGAGTCTCCAAGGTTCAAATTGCTACGATGAACACGAATCTTCGTTGACGAAGAGGCACAGAAAGAAGGAGAATTATGTTCTATCGACAATAGGTTTGTCCCCAACCATAGTCCCCAACAAGATCTGACCTGCGAACTTCGCAATTTTGGCATTAAATCACCGATTGAAGATCCCATTGAAAAGCACTACAAGAATGGTGAAAAAAAAGGTATTGCGTCATTTTCATTTTGGTCGCTATAAACATTAAATGAAACAACGATGGGTCGTTTGGTGCGTGAATCAGTTTACTTTACGTTAACTTTCCTGAGTCAATATTTCTTGAACTTCCCTTGTACATAATCTTCAGATGAACCCAGAAAGATACGTAACGTTCAAATATCCATTTCCATTCTTTTATTACGAGCACTTTGAATCAAGATGTAATCGTGCGTCTTCATGATTTCACCAGCGATTATTGTTACATTCTTATCGATCTTTTCGTCTATATAATTAGAATAACCTTCGAAAGTTATAATAATGCAAAATATTGAAAGTGTTTCGTGAATTTCCAATCTGTTGTCCCATTCAGGCTGGAGGTCAGACATTAACTTCAATAACCGTTATAGGCTAATTCCCATTTCTATATTTATCGTGAATTATCGATAGATATAAAGAAACGTTTATTTTTCGTGATAAACTGTTCGAAGAATTAGAAAATATACGTATGGTAATTGCTTTCATCGTTGGTATTGTTCAAGTGTAGGTTATGGGTGGATGTTTGAGTTATTTATTAACATCAAAGACAATAATTTGTTGTGATTGGTAATGCTAAATACAATTTTCGTCATTCACAAAATGGAATAAAAAAATTTGTTTTGGCGCCTAGGGTTTGACAATCGATTCAAGAAATTAACGCACAAAATCGAAAATTCGAAAACGAACCGTTGTCTCAAATAGGTCATGGATCGCCGTTGCTGTTCGAGGTCGTTCTTACCAAAGTCTTCTTTCATGACTACTAGACTCCCTTTACCTGCAGATCCTTCTAGAAACAATTGAATAGAACACCCAAGAGAAAGGCTTATTCTTGTATAGGTCCAACCTAGGCCATCTAACACCACTGCTTCTTCAGCACATTCTGACGGGGATTCAAATTGCAATTCGCATTGCATCATTACCAAAAATTAAAATTTTCAAGAAGAACAGAGGCTACTCACAAAAAACGATCAACAATTGCTGTAATCAATATGTGGTGATTTCTTGAGAAAACTCAATTTATTTCTTTCATTTTCATTCATTCATTCATTCATTTGTTCATTCATTTATTGTTCATCAAGTCTAGAGTACAACAATAATTACATTAATGAACAATTTGACCCATCAAAAATATTACATGAGGAGTCAAAAAACCAATTAATATCATAAAAGAACGGTACACATTTTAACATATTGAATGAATAATAAAAACAAGTACTGTGTTCTAAGGAATATTACTTAATAATTGCGATTCGTAACGCGTTTCACTACACCGTAGCTTCTCAGTATAAATTACACCGCAATGAAAATATATAACAAGCTACCAGAGGAGTATAAAAAATGAAGAGACCACTGATGCAGAAATACCTCAGAAAAAACTGATATCGAAATCCTTCTACAAGCTAGATGAATATTTCAATGACAAACATTTATAGAAAAACTTATTTAATTATTTATTCAATATTTGAATTTGGGAAGCTTTTGCTTGGTAAAATTCCATTATCAATAATAAAAACAAGTACTGTGTTTTAAGGAATTTTACTTAATAATTGCGATTCGTAATGCGTTTCACTACACCGTAGCTTCTTCAGACGAATGAATGTACAGAAAATATAAATGAGAATATAAATATAAATGTTCTTGAGTAATTAAAAGCTTATTGGGTTGCTTCTTCTTTAGTGGTTATTTATGACAGGCATATCCAATAAAATTAAGGAATAGATTGCTACCCGAAGAGATTCAATAGAGGTGAAGGGCTTAAATCGACTTGTTCATTGATGAGTTTACCTGAGTGTTTGTATTTATTGATTTCTAAAGTTTCCCAAAGATCTACCTTCCAATATTTATTATATGTATGCAAAATTTCAAACTGTGGGTCGAAAGAGTGATTATTTTCTAAGAGATTATTCGCGTAATCTGAATCTGATTTTTTATTTGAAAAACTGCGTTTATGTTCCGATATTCTAATATTGAAATTTCTATGTGTTCTACCAATGTAGAAATTATCACAGTCATTGCAATTCAATCTATAAACACCTGATTTATTGTTTTTACCTGATTTGGTTTTATTATTTTTATATATTTGCCTAAATTGTTATTAGTTTGCAAAGCTATGTTGAAATTATTGCTACTCAAGAATGATTTCAGTTTCTCACTTGTAATGCCAACGTAGGTTTAGGTGTTGAATTTTTGTTTCATTTTATCGACAGGGTAAACTTCATTCAATGCGATTCTACTTTGTTTTTATTTAAAATATTATTTATTAATTTGGGATTGTAACCATTATTTTTGGCCATTTGTTTAATCAAATTTAATGCTTTGTTGAAATTTTCTGGTGATAACGGGATGTTAATCAATCTATGAATAAAACTATTGAATGCTGACATTTTATGTTGATACGGATGACACGACTAGTTATGTATTATAATATCTGCATGTGACGGCTTATGGTAAATTGCGAAAACATGTTTTCCATTTTCATTCGAAATTGCTACGTCTAGGAAATTTATCGAATTATTGCTTTCTATTTCGGTTGTGAATCCAATTTTGGATGTAATGAATTTATATGATTTTCGAAAATTTTAAGTGTCTATCTGTTCCTGTGAAGCAAATAATGATATCGTCTACATAGCGATACCTGTATAAACAATATATACTGAGTGGATGATTATGAATTAATTTCTCTAAATTATTCATGAATATTTCTGCTAACAAAGGACTTAACGGATTGCCCATAATCAAGCCGTCTTCAATAGTATAATATTTGTTATTGAAATGGAAATAATTTTGATCTAAACAAATTTGTAATAATGAAAGAATATCTGATTTAATGATAGTATTGACATGATTCTTTTCTAATAATTCTTCAACTAAGTAATACGTATCTTTCGGAGGAATGTTGGGAAATAGATTCTCAACATCGAAAGAAATGAGTTTGGAATTAGGTGGTATAATGGTATCTTTGATATTGGCAATTAGTTCGTATGAATTTTTGACCGAAAATTTAGATTTAAAATTGCAATGTTTTATTAGCAAGTCGTTGAGGAATTTTGAAAGTTTGAAAGAAGGTGCCGCTACATAACAAACAAAAGGCTAATAGGGTAATTAGGTTTATGAAGTTTTATCAACGAATATAATTCGGGGATTGTGGATTGGAGTTAATGAATTTATATTTTCGTGGTCTGTAATTAATGATTTTGCTGTCGAAATTATGTTTTTAACCACTTTCTGAAATTTTGCGGTAGGATCCTTAGTTGATGTTATATAGTTTCCGGCTGTTAAGATTGAATTGCAATGACTGTGATAATTTCTACATTGGTAGAACACATAGAAATTTAAATATTAGAATATCGGAACATAAACGCAGTTTTTCAAATAAAAAATCAGATTCAAATTACGCGAATAATCTCTTAGAAAATAATCACTCTTTCGACCCACAGTTTGAAATTATGCATACAGATAATAAATATTGGAAGGAAACTTTAGAAATCAATAAATACAAACACTCAGGTAAACTCATCAATGAACAAGTCGATTTAAGCCCTTCACCTCTATTGAATCTCTTCGGGAAGCAATCTATTCCTTAATTTTATTGGATATACCTGTCATAAATAACCACTTAAGAAGAAGCAACCCAATAAGCTTTTAATTACTCAACAACACTTATATTTTTATTCTCATTTATATTTTCTGTACATTCATTCGTCTGAAGAAGCTACGGTGTAGTGAAACGCGTTACGAATCGCAATTATTAAGTAAAATTCCTTAAAACACAGTACTTGTTTTTATTATTGATAATGGAATTTTACCAAGTAAAAGCCTCCCAAATTTGAATATTGAATAAATAATTGAATAAGTTTTTCTAGAAATTTTGGTCATTGAAATATTCATCTAGCTTGTAGTAGGATTTCGATATCAGTTTTTTGCTGAGGTTTTTCTGCATCAGTGGTCTCTTCATTTTCTTATACTCCTCTGGTACCTTGTTATATATTTTCATTGCGGTGTATTTTATACTGAGTTGTGACGTATTTATTCTATAGTAAAGGTATTACAAATTTTTCGGCATTTCTAGTGGAGTAGGTGTGATTGAAATTATTTCTTGAAAGGTCAAGCCCGTGATCATGAATGAAAAGTATGCACGTGTGTATGAAAAGAGATGTCATGGTAAGTATTCCTTCTTTTCTGAACAGGTTTTTGCAGCTTTCCCTTCTTCGAACGTTGCACAGTATCCGCAGCGCATATTTTGCTTCGGGAATATTCTGCTGCTATCGTGATGGTCACTCCAGAAAAAGACACCGTAGGAGATCAAACTGTGGAAGCACCCAACGTAAGCGGTTCGTGCAGATATCTCAACAGCAATTTGCTTCATTCTACGGATGATGAAGATGTCACCCGAGAATCTACGCGCTAGGTCTTCAATGTGAAGAGCAAACTTCAGGTCCGGTTCCAGGGTGACTCCTAAAAACCGAAGGTGAGTATTCATTTGTGATTTTGTTTCGAGTATTAGACGTTGGGTTTTTGTTTCATTCATCTTCCGTTTGTTTGTATCGAACCAAAATTTCGCCTCTTCAAGCGTATTTGAGAGAGAGGTTATTCACCCTCATTTATATCAGTGCCCACATTCAAAAAGCTTGTATCATCGGCAAAGAGAACTGAGCTAGTTGATGTCACATTATCTATCGAACCCCTCACATAAATGACAAACAATAGCGGGCCCAAGATGGACCCCTGTGGTACACCTTGGCTGATCGTTCGCCACTGTGACTTTCCACTCTGGAATCACACTTGCTGGGCTCAAATAGCTTTTTTATGAGTTCTAGAGCTACGCTTATTATACCGTATTAGTTCAGTTTCCTCTGCATAATTTGATGGACTATGCTGTCGAAGACTTTGCATAGATCGCAGGATGACACATGCATTTTTCATCATCATCAAAGGCCTTAGCTATCTCGCCGAATATATGGATTGGTGCCGTTGTTATCGATTTCTTTCTCAGAAAACCGTGTTGCTGCTTGCATAAAACACTAAATCGCTCGAAGAAATCTTTCTTTTATTACCGATTCAAAAATCTTTGATACTGCAGGTAGAATCGATATTGGTCGATAGTTATCCGATGAATTTGGGTCTCCTGCCTTGAATATAGGAACTACTTTCGCTCTTTTCAGTTGCTTTGGAAAATATGTATTATGTATAATGAGAGGAACATGTACGCCAAGATAAAACATCGAATGTTTTTGGCATATGTCCGCTTTTTTCAATTTTTTTTTCCGACAGTTGGGTCTGTCGCGACGCTTAGAATGATTTGAGAGAGGGGGAAATTAGAGAAGACCTTGAAAAAAGAAGGCGCGCAAGAAAAACTGGGTCTCTGCGCATGCTTATGGTCCCGCGATACTCATTCATAGAGCCAATTGGAAATGCCAAAGATAGATAAGATTATTTTGTAAGTTTTCTCCCTGGAAGATACTTTGCTCACCATCCATTACACAGGGTGTCCGTGAAATGCGTGCGGAACATTATACCACAGATTCTTCAGCTCGAAATAAGTCAATTTAGGCCAACTTATCTATATGCAAAAATTCTTCGTTTGGCCGCTAGAGGTCGCAAAATTCAAATTTTTATTTTCTTATTTTTCAAATAATTCAAGATCGACTCAATCGATAGAAACCATATTTCGTATGCGTAATCGGGTGCGCTATTCACGAGTTTCAGTGATCCACTCAATGACCTTGACGTTTTACAAGTGTGCCTAAAAACTCGAACGTGTTTTTAACCAACCATAATTTTTCAACTGTCTACGTTTGAGCAAAACTGTTTGAGACATTGAGTAGCTAGGCTACTCAATGTATCTTGAGACATTTTGATATGATGACCGGTTCAATTACAAAAATCAGTTTTTTAATTTAATGATTTCTTTCTTCAACCACCTAGCAAGTCAAAAACATCACATATTGACCATGTTGGCTTTGGATTTGTTTCTGTGGTCTGGCAGATTGTCATTTTGATCTTTTTTGAGATATTTCGATTGAAATAAGGTTTATTTCAAGAAAGAAACAAATGAAAGAAAATAAGAGACTCTTTCCGCATGTACTAAGAAAATGAAGATTGTTTTCTCACGGAGTAGGTGTTCTTGTCTCGAACTCAGTAGCTTGTATTACCTACTCTTGCCCTGATACAAGCCTGAATCCGTCTAGGCTTTGGATAAGATTTTCGACCTCCTCTGGGTAGATATTCTGCCACTCTTCTGTGGCGGCTTGGTTGAGCTGTTGTTGGGTTTTTGGATTATCCTGGTGCAATATAATTTCCTTTTTGAGATTATCCCATGAATGTTCAATAGGATTTAGGTCTGGAAATTAAGCCAGTCCAAAATAGCGATTCTCTCTGTTTCAAGATAATGTTGAGTGAGGTTGCTGGTATGCGGAGGCGCATTATCTTGCATAAAAGTGAAATTCTCACCGTGGGCACCTTGCCAAAGCATCACTATGGGTCACGTAATTTCTAGTCGTTGAAATCGCCGAAAAAAAATCAAATCTGTTTTGCCTCCCAGCATAATGCCACCCTAAAACATCACATCCCCTCCTTGGTCTAGCTTGTCTTCCACGACCCCTTAAAACCCGAATCCGGCGGTCATCTGATCGAACACAAACTCTGGTCTCATCTGTTCTCAATCTTCCAATTTTGGTGCTCGATACACCTATTAAATCTGTTTATTTTTATTGTCTGGTTAGCTCTGGAACTCTTAAGGGCTTTCTGATGTATAAACCCCTTGAAAGAAGTCTTGACGTATCGTTTCGACTGATACTCTGATGCCTGTTGCTTCCAGAAATGCCTTTGGAGTATGGAGTACGATGAACTAGGGTCTCTTCTTGCAATTTGGCACAAAAAGCGGTCTTGTTAGGCCTATTTTGCAGAGATTGTAGCTCCACGGTATCGGGCGTAGGTTTTTGAAATCACCCCCTGTGATACACCCATTGTGGCCGCTATATCTGTCTGTGTCACCCTTTCTTCAACGAGAGCAATTATTCGGACAATCCAACGTACGGCATTTTCAATTATGATTATAGGCTTTTTTAAATTTTGAAATTCACAGTTTCAAATCTCAGTGACGACTGAGTACAATATCCTGAACATGTGATTCTAATTCAACATTTCTCATTATACTATCCAGTTTTTTTTGCAACAAAAACTTCATTCTTCACAAGTAGTCAAAGATCCATGGTTAAAAACAATCAATGATGTGAATTACGCCGGCTCGGTGGCGTAGTGGATGTGATGCTCGTCTCCTGCGCTGCGTTACTAGGGTTCAATCCCCACAAAGTTTGTGCGATTTTTCGGATTATGGGAATCGATTGAGTACCCATCTTTCGGAGGAGATGTAAAGCTCTCGGTTCTGCCTAACAGAGATGTGTTGAACATTAAAGATCCCTTCCCTCGACACGAGAGGGGTTAGGCAAAATTTCCGGGTTAGTGAGGAGACAGAATTCCCTGGCGTGTCATTAGCCGAAATGCAGAAATAGATCACGTTAAAGGAAAAACAAACAATGTGAAATACGGAGTGATCCCATATAAATTTGGTTGTGTGTAAGTCTGTCTTCGAAACTATGCATTTCTGATAGAACACAATAACCTCTCAACCAAATCTCTTTCGTTTGAGCATCTCGGTTTCCGTTTGACCCCAATTTTTTTAATGTGTTCATTAGGTGTAAACGATATTATATTTTAATTTTCTCTTAGTGTTTGAAATCGAGATACAACCTGAAATATATGTCAAAAATTTTCTTACTCTTTATATTTTGTGAAAAATTAGCCTATTGTTTCTTCAATTATTCAATCATTTAATGTTCTTAGTAGTATTAATGAATTTATTATTTTCATCAAATGTCAACGGAAATTACCATTTGAATAAGAATAAAGGTTTAAGTTCAAATACCATAAATCCACATTTCTGACTAGTTTTTTTATTATAAATATGGAAATCATCGTCCAGATGATCACCATTTCCGATGTAACTAAAGATTTGATATGATTTGAATTGTAGATATTACACTCAGCTGGTTTATATTAAAATATATTCGGAAATATTTCCGTTATAATTATTTCTTGAAACTCGGATTCGAAACGTTTCGGAAACACACAGTTTCTCGGATTCCGTTAATTACCGAGAAACTGTGTATTTCCGAAATGTTTCGAATCTATTAAAAATACGCGCAGAATCGAAAATTCAAATTTATTCAGAAGAAGTTTAGGTATGTTTAAGAATTATTTCAGCAGTAATCCACTGGTAGTGAAGAAGCTCGAGAATAATCGAAATGAAAATGGTACTCAGAAAAATTGAAATAAAACTAATAATGAAAAATGTGACACTTTTCGGAAGAAACGAACGCCTCAAAAGCTTGTTAATATCGGATATTTCCATCCCTAGTGAGAATTACTGCATGACATCTACGTTTCATACTGAAAATCAATGACCAGAGCCATTTCGATCCAAATTGGTCGACCGGATGGTTTTGCTGGCTTCTCAATTATCTGTTGAGAATATACCAGACATGTTCGATGAAAGTGAGGTCTAGACTTCTTGCAGGCCACTCCATTGAAGTGGTTTCGTGATTTTAGAGGTAATTCCCAAGGATATGAGCTTGAGGAGGTCTGGCGTTATCAAGCATACACAAGAAGTTTTCATCCATGTTGCTGAAAATGGTACAACATGTTCTTCTAAGATGTCTGTAACGTACTTCTGAGCATTCAAGGATTTATTATTTACGATGATCAGTTTCAGTGCGGTCGTTTAAAGAATTTCATCTCTATGCCATTATTCAATATCCACCAACACTATTTGTAGCTGAAAAGTTGCATTTGGTATATTTCTCATTTCGACGTTTGTACACTAGAGAACGTCAATCGCAATGAAGTGTCAACTCATCTGTAAACAAAACTTTCTCCCAGTCAGATGCTACCAATTGACATGTTCCCTGGTAAAATTCAATCGAGTTTTCGATGTTCTGCGGTTAGAGCTGGACCTCGAAGTACAACAAGAAGCTTCGAACCAAGTTTTACCAAACATTCAGGTTCAGTGATGATTCGCACTCCTTCGTTCTGTCGAAGTTGCATTTAAAGGTGCCCAGCAGTAGAGAACCATTGTCTGAACGAGGAAATTCTCAGAAAACGGTCATGAATCGCCGTTGTTGATCGAGCTCGTCCTTACCCCAGTTTCCTTCTATGACTACCAGTCTCCCTGTACCTGTGGATCATTCTGGAAATGGTTTATTCAAGCTTTTGGTCTATACTTGTATAAGTCCAATACCACTGCTTCTTCAGCTCATTGTGCTATTATCAATATGTGATAGTTACTTGCAAAATATCAATTCATTCCTTTAATTCTTTGTCTTATAACAGGAAGATGTGCGCAATAATAATCATAAGATTAACTGACATACGTCTGGACTAGGGAATGCAATCTCGGTATACCAAGATCTTGCAATACCGAGATCTCGCACCAATTCTGCAAGATCAATCTCGCACCCAAAACCATGCGCGATCTCGCAAGATTAGCAAGATTGGTATTATGTCAATTTTGGCTATCTTTCAGTGCTTCACATTTTGTTGACTCACGAAAACAATGTACCTATTCTTGGCGGCAATACGTGGCGCTAGGGCCACAGGGCGATAGGGATGTGTAAGGCGAGACGTTTTCTGGTTGTCGTAAATTGGTCATTGTTTTTCAAGTCTGGAGGTGTCAGAGTGCATGGCAATCTGCAGATTTGTAAACTATTTCAATAACAGTTGAAAATAGTTCCTTGTGTGTTTAAGTTCTCTCGGTCTATTCGTTTTGTGTTAAATGACAACAAAGGTAGTTTATAAAGTGTTTCAAAGTGGGTTAGGTTAGATTCTCTCGGTCTATTCGTTTTGTGTTAAAATGACAACAAAGGTAGTTTATAAAGTGTTTCAAAGTGGGTTAGAGGTATGGAAATACTTTTCGAAGGCAGATGATGGTCTATTCTGAAAACAACTGCACGATCACCCAAAGGCTTACATGTAAAATTATTGTCCAAGCACAAAATTGATACTTCTCATAAAAAAGTGACAGAAAACATGACTCTGAGAGGCATGAGTACATGAGTACGAAGAGGCAAAAATATCTGTTCACTTTTTGTCCCTACAAAAAGTTTCTTTGGTGCAAAGAATTTCAAGGAGGATTTCTGAAGATGGCGTGACTTTTAGATCTTTTTGCACGTCGAAAGACTTGAGAGAATTATTTGCAACTAGTGACTACAAATTATCTCCATCGCCTAACTCCATAAAACAGATTGTTATGGATTATGGCATGAGTTTGAAAATGAAAGTTTCGCAGGATCTTATGAATCTAAGGAAGAGTAACCATAGATTCAGCCTTACTTTCGATGAATGGACTTCATGCAAAACAGGCGCTTCGTGAATGTGAAGGTTCATACATTTTCAGAGAATAAAAATATGTTCTAGAATTTGGGTCTGTGAGCATAGTAGGAAGCATGCCTACATATAGTTGCATAACTATTTTGAAGAAGAAATTATCAGAATATGGCTTGTCATTAGATGATGATATAGATGGGGCCAGTGTAATGGTGAAGGTTGGGCGACTTACGAATCCTCTTCACGGCATTCAATTGGGAGTTATAGATGTGATTTACAAATCAAAACGTGGAACCGAAACGCAAAAAGAAAGTACAAAACACACAGTTGTAGCTCAGTCAGATGTGGAGGAGTCTGACCATGAAGAATTTGATGACATTATTGGTAATGAAGGATTTGACTGCACATTACCTACTGTAGATGAAGTTGATTGAGGTCAGAATTTGATCACCTAAACAAAAAAGTAAAACGAGTCTTTCAAAAATTACCAGGGAAGAATGACATTCTTCAGAACTATATGAAGGACGAATTCAGCAAAAATGTGCAACTCGTTCTGGACTGCAAAACACGCTGGTTTAGTCTTACAGATATGATTTTCACATTCAATAAGGTGAAGCAATGTGTGAGCAAAGCCTTGATTGATTGCAATCTTGGATCGAATACAAATCATAGCTTCTCAGACGAAGAATATCGTGCATTATCAGATTTAGAACTCTTATCTCAGCCTATAAAACTGCAGTGGAAGTACTATGTCGTCGAAATTCAGATTTGTTAACTGCCGACACTACTCTGCAATTTATGGTGAAAAAGTAAGAAGAACTCGGAACACCAGTAGCTCAAAAACTTGCTGAATCCATATGAGGGTTCGGATTAATGAACGACGTATATTTTAATCAATTTGCTAGTGATCAAACTTTCAAAGTGCCTCCAAAATCGTCCATCAAAAAAAAATAATTAATTCAATCGGAAGATTACACTAGAACAGTACCAAAGATGACAATATTACGTCAATATACAAAACAAACCCTTTACATCTTTAGTTGCAGATGAAGCCATGAATGAGAGTGATGATGACGATTCAATTCCATTTGCTACAGAGAAGAAAAATTTAGAGCCTGAAATGGCGAACGCTTCTCTTAGTCTTGATGAGGAATTGGAAATGGCATTGAAAGAGCATTCGCAAAAACGTGTGGTACCTTTGTCATCGTCACTTGATATGATTTTGAAAAAGAAATCAATTTGTACGAGTCAGGAGGGTCGAAAGGACAAAATCTATAGTTCGCACACCAATGTCTTTTATCTGTAGTACCAACCAAGTGTTGAGGCAGAACGGGCGTTTTCCTTAGCTGGTTATCTGGCATGCAGCATTCGGAGTATGCTGGCAGACGAAACCCTAGGTACTTTATGCTTTTTGAGGAGTTATTTTCAAGTTTTAGAATAATATGTTACTTTTCGAATAAATTACTGATTAGCTTGAGAATTTAGTTCTCTATTTTGAAAAACAATTAGAGCCAATAGAAATATAAATTACAGGAATTTTCGTACATTTCTTTACAATGCGAGATCTTGCACAATACCGAGATTTCACAAGATTAGAATTCTTGAATCTCGAGAATACCGAGGTAGCATTCCCTAGTCTGGACATATCCGAAAAAATATATGTATTAACAATTAATTGCCTACCGAAAAAAATTTGAAATATTGAAATTGTGGATTTATTTCTTGATACTGTGTAGATACGAGAAAAGAACTGAAGATTTCTTAGAAATGAAGCTTTCTTAAATTTTTGAACTCTCCTTCTGACACCTGGGTCTGTCGCGACGTTCAAACGATTTGAGTGGCGGAAAAATTAGAAAATTCCTTGAAAATTAAGATGCGCAAGCAAAACTGGGTCTCTGCATATGCTTGTGTCTTCGCATGTTTATGGCCCCACGACTCTCATCTATTGCACCAATTGAAAATGCCAAACAGAAATTAGATTAGTTGGTAAGATCTCCGTGGAATATACATGTTGCTGGTGAGTTTTTAAAAAGTTAGCTTATAATGTGTGTTGTAAAATGTTTAACTTGTGTTATTGAATAGAACTTCAATGATTTCAAGTCGAGGAAGTAGTGTAAATCATCTTCATGATAATGGTAATGGTAATAGTAATTTATTAGCCTTCAAAAAGATTAATAAGGCACGTCAACATATAAGTAGGTAACTAAGAAAATATATAACAGATCACATATTAACAGAAGGAACAAACAAAATTATAATATGAGATCAATCGGGTTAAGTAGAAATATCGAGATCAAAATATTTTTCAATATCATCAATTGATTTTTGCAGTAAAATTTTTAAGTTTTGATTTGAAAAGTTGCCCAGTAGGTACTTGCAAAACATTCTGCAACAAGAGATTCTGCCCAACCACAGATCGTTTGGTTGAACAAGGTTATCGCAATTCCTGGATGGATAATTGTGATAATTTGAGTGTTTTAAGTATGAATCCTTTGTTTTATAGATGTAGCATAAGCAGGTGAGTATGTAAACAGCTGGTAATGTAAGTATTTTCAGATCCCTCAAAAGTGGTCTACAACAAGTGGTCGAAGACACCCCCATATGGCCCCTATTAGCCTCTATTGTTGCAGGAATACTTGTGTGTGAGGAGAAGAACGCCGTATATTGCCAAACTGTGGAAATTCGCAAAATATGTGAGTATAGCAGCATCTTTACTCACTAAAAATTTGATTTTTCGGATCGAGTGAATGGCCGAAGATAATTTTCTAGATAAATTTTCAGTGTGTTCTGTCCAGATGAAATCCTAGTAGTTTGATTGTTCCTGGCTCTGATGGTTTTTTAGTTGTGAAGATCAACTGTTGTATTTTATTTTTGTTCTGCTCAAGACCGTTGGTTTCGAACCATTCAGCGGTCATGTTAAGTCTTTCATTCCCTTTTTCCGTCATACTGAACCTATCCTCGTTTATGCTTATTTTTTGTGTAATCGTCAGCGTACATGCACAACTTATTGGGCCCCAGATGCCATTCATTAAATTCATTCATATGATATTTTGTCATATTTTTAGAACGACTGTCAAAATTTTTTCGCAAAATTTTCTGTAAATTAAACAAGATCCACGAAGGAATAATATATGGACGATGTCGACCCAAATTTTTGGGTCCATAAGGAATCTAGAACATCTATGGTTCATAATCGGCATCACTTAGAGGACCGAACCTGATCATCGGGGCTCTCGCGGTAAAACAGAGAGGGAATTGTTTTGTTGAGTTTAAATATTGAAGGGATTGCCAAGGATGAATGCTATTATTGTTCAAAATTGGCAAGCAAGAACAAAGTGGAAATGATTATGCTTTAGGAGACGGAAGAACATCTCCGCGAAAGAGGAAATATCGCAGGTTATGTATTTTTTGATTATCTCCTTAGTCCTTTTTATGGCCTTGCTTGCTATGAAAAATATTTTCTTAGATTTGTTTAGACATATAAGAGGTAAGATTGTTGAAATATTTTCTGCTGGTTTTCTTTTTCCATTGTTACAGATTTCTGTCCCAAACCCCCTTCCTTTCACCCTTGTCTCTGGAAATCATGAAGTGCAGAAGATAATGAAGCGGCTAAGCAGAAAAATCTTCGGTACTCCATATGTATAAACGACACTAACACAACATAAACAGATAAGCTATTGCTTGTGCAGTAGCGACAGGGAAACGAGTTTTTTCACCCGTTCATTGAATCATATTCAAAATAGTAAGGTTCCCCTGTTACATTTCCTGAGATCACACTTGTGTTGTTTTTCTGACACACACCAAAATTATAGATACAAGCATTTATTGTAAATACAATTGTTCGAATTTTTGTAAATCCTCTCTTTTCAAAAGATATATATATATATATATATATATATATATATATATATATATATATATATATATATATATATATATATATATATATACAGAATAACAGGGGCCAAGAATTGACCCTTGTGGTACACCAATTGACACCTCTCGCTCGCTAGATCTATGGTTCTTCGCCGGCGATCTTCAAGGATTGATATAAAATTTCTCTCACTCCACAGAAGTCCATGTTGTAAAAGTATGTTATGGGTGGCACAGTCGAAAGCCTTGCTCATGTCAAGACATGATAATGAAAAGTCGGTTTTATTTTCAAAGGGCTCAAGAATACTTTGATATACTAGGTGTTTAAAAAAGACATGGCACTATTTAAAGAGGTGATTGCTTTTTTGATGAAATTACTTCATTAAAAAAATTCATAAAAAAGATTCGACCACGAATGCTTCGTTACCGATTTATAGGGTTTTAAAGCTCAATCGAAAGATGCAGTTGAATTTGAATTTTTCGTAAACCGCTTGAGATATTGAGGGAAAATTTTGGGAATGTCGAAAATTTTCAAAGACGTATAATTTTAAAGTTAAATATAGTTTAATTTCTTATTATCATCGTATCTTAAACACAGTCTAAAATGATCTCTTTGTTTATGTTGACTTGACGAGGTAGTTCATGTTTTAGCGCAAGTGTGTCTGTGTTTCTCTGAGTCATCTAAATACCTGAGTAAAAACTATAAAAAAGGAAGATATCTTTGAGGAAATCTTCGGTGGTAATCTCTAGCAGCGTTTCGTGTGTTTCCATCGCAAAACCATAAACGTTGATCATACCTGCATATTCTTCATTAACGAAGGAATGCTTTTAAATTTAAGATTTCAAAACAATAATTATCTATCGAAAAACAGTCTGAAAATTGTTTATCAATATATTAAACATAACTCTACACTCTTGATAATCAATCGACTACAGTTACGAATGTTACCTGTATAACAGATATGTATTTCATTTCATAGATATTAACACCACAAAATTACTTTCGTATGTTGAAAACTGCTACTTCAGGACTCGGAAGGAAGAAATTTTTGAAGCTGAAAATCTCCGAATTTGAAAAGATTCAGACCATGAAGTTCCCATTAAGAATTTCTTCTCTACCTATCACAGATTGTTTTAGAGTTTGGGGAAATTCTGTATATTGATTTTTCCAGATTTGGTTACCTAAAGAACTGTTTCGAGTTCAAAGATGAATCTTTCGAAATATAGAACCATTGGAATCAATTAATCAATATTGAATAAAATTGAAATTTGTTTAAATGTTTTGGTTTTGTTAGTCACCCCAAAAACTCATTGTGTAATGTGTCAAAATCTTTAATACCTTGTTACAGCTATTTCACAACGATAGCAGTATGAACTTTCAACAGTATGGAAGACAAAATAATTAAAGTAGGATCGTTCAAATCACCTGTATCACAATGACCTTGACAGCTCCTTACACACAGATTGCAAATCTACTTTGGGTTAACTCCCTCAACCTCGTATACATTTTTATCAATTAGATTGTTCCCAACAATCTTTTTTTCTTCAGATCATCTGAATATGATTTATCTTCATCAAATCAGGGGTGGATAGATAAACTGTGTATCAACAATTCAAACAATATCGGTCGAATAATTTTGTATGAACGAATCAAATAGTATTCTTCTTATTTTTCTTAAAAATTAAGGAGAAAAGAGAACCTCCAAACTATCAGTAGCCAAGCCAACCTTCAACTAACCTTTTCAGTTTCTTTAAAAAATGGATAATGAAAAATTACTCAACAATGTCATGAAAAATCCCAACATTACCTTTCAAAAATTTTATTCCACCATTGAAATTATTTCCTTGAAAATCACTTAGTCACCAATTATGTCATTCAGCACCAAAGAGCACACAGTTCACATTCAAATCTTAAAATTTCCCACTTTCATTAGTCACGTATTGATCGATGAAAATCCACCTTCTTCATCGTCTTTCAGTGATATTGCAGAAGACTTTCTGATATCTTCTGTTGGCCATTTGCCGGCAGTGAGCGGTTGTTTGACGGGTGCCCCCCGCCCTACTATCTACGTTGCCCCCCTGTTTGCTCGTTCGTAGAGTTCACGAGTGTATGTGTGTGTTGTGCGACTAGAGATCGAGAGGTTTTACGATCTTAAAATGAAACGCATCAAATGTTCCAGGTTTTATGTCCTGCAAAGACAAAGGGTAACGGTGCAGATTATGAGCACAGATTCAAGTGTGAATGTTTACGTGAATTGCAACAGATATAGCTCAGCTAAAAAAAGGTCTAATATTCTTGATAACCTAGTCGATGAGTCTCAACACGAAAATAAATCCTATGGACCTACGTACATTGCAATATTTCTTCTATACTTGAGGTTAAAACTGAAAGTAGTTTCAATACTGGTCCCACCTGTCTTCATTACTAAGATTGTGAACATTGTTTATGATCTAACCCACATTGAATGCAATGAAAATGAAGTTATATACAACAATGTGTTATCTATCATGTCAGGAAAGACAGCAAGGATAAATAACAAAGACCTCTCCTATATTTTTCGCATTATTCCACAAGAATTCCAATCAATTACAATCTTTTACTCAACTTGTACGATAAAAGAAATCTAGGTTGAAGATTTGAATATTAAGTGTTATTCTCATTGTTTCACCCTTTATAACTATTAGAACTACAGGGATGTTTCCTTTTTGTAACATAGGTTTATTAGTTGAGAAAACTCGATGACGATTTTCTGTTTTTAACAGAGATACAGGGTATTCAAATATATTCATTGTTTGTATATTACTGTTTTCAGTATCCAGTATTGAGGAGATTTTTTTTATTGACGGATCTAATCGGTACATCGGTATACAGGGTTAGGCAAAAGTACCGAAACGGTTAATTATCTCAGTTATTCACCGAGCGATTTTTTGGAAAATATTTATTTTTCTAGATTCAGAGAAAAAAGTTTTTTTAGAAACAATCAACAAAAAACATTTCCTTTCAATGTCGAGTTCATGAAAAATTAAAATAATAAAAATTAATAATTAATAGTCAACGGGATATGTTGACAAATTATGTTAAGTATTTGTTGAAGTTTAGATTTTTGCACATCAATTCCTAATAATGGTATTCAAGCTCTGTGAAGCAGAACGGATCGAGGATTTGATGATGCGCGTATATGGTGACAGACAAGATCTCACCAAGAAGTTCGTAGTCTGTTCAATACTGTTCACCAAGATCATCAAATTAATAAATCTACAGTATGCAGAACTATTCAGCGATATGAAGTGAGTCGGCACTTTACTGGCAATTGAGGAAAATCCTCAGGTCTCTACAAATAAACTAGCCTTGAATCTTGATATTCCTCAGAGGTCAGTTTATAGGATACTGAAAACAGAAAAAATGAAACCATATAAAATACATTTCGTCCATGGCCTTACTGAAAACGATCCTGACCGTAGAGTATAATTTTTAGAGACCATCATAGAAATGATTTTGGCGAATCCAAATTTTTTTAGTAGAATCGTATTCTCGGATGAAGCTACGTTCTGCCTCAACGGTACAGTAAAAGTCATAATTGCCGGGTTTGGTCGAGAGACCCCACATTGGATCAGAGACACAACATCCACAAAAATTTTTGGGTCGGTTTTATCGGTGACCACATAATTGGTCCTTTTTTTATAGAAGCCATAACATCTTTATTTCCAAATTTAAATAATCTGTTAATCCCAGCTGATATTGTATTGTTTCAACAAGATGGAGCTACCTCACATGTGCGGTAGATGTTCGAAATTATCTGAATGAAGTTTTTCCAGTAAGATGGATCAGTAGAAGAGGTCCTATCGAGTGGCCCCCGCGGTCACCTGATCTATCGCCTCTGGACTTCTTTTTATGGAGCCGCTTGAAATGCCGAGTTTATAGAGAACCACCTGTCACTCTAGATGAGTTAAGGCGTCGCATAACAAAAGGAATCAATTTGATACCCCCACAATTTCAGCAAAATTCCCTTAGAAATTTCAGTGATCGATTAGGTTATTAAAAAACTTCTCTCGTTCTCTCTCTAGTGGGGAGTATTCACTTTCCCCGGCTATTCACTTTGCCCGGTTTACCCCTAAGTGATTCTGTTCAGACTAGCCCCAATAGACTCGAAGTAATTTTTTATTTTCATTTGCATATGTATGACATTCCTTTGATGCTATAAAATTGAAGATTAGAATATTAGAGAGTTAGAAGACTGGAATGTAACTATGGCGTAAAAATCTGCATTTTGCATGGAGATGACGAATGGCGGACTCATACCCAACTTTATGTTTTCAGAAACTATAAAAGAAAAACTAATAGGAAACCTATCATCGAGAAATGCTCCAAGAAACCCTAAGAAAAAGAGATGCTGCAAGTTCTATTCGTAGCATCGAACGAGATTTGGAGATAGATGAAATCCAGTATTTACTGTACATTGCAAAGAGATGTATCAAACATTCTACGGTCTGACGAGAAAAGTGTTTAAAAAATTGCGTATGAGTTTGCGCAAAAGAACGGCATTTCGAATGAGTTCCATGTCTATTCGAAAATGAATGGGAGATAAATTTTTTCAAGAATTATAATGTCCTTGTCGTCACTGTCCAATATAACCTGTAGTAGCACCGCTTTGATTGCAAATTGTAGATCAGTATTAATTAACTCTAATGCGAAAATTTGAAATTGATCAATAGATACTTCCAATAGAATCTTTAGCGTGGTACAGTTTAATGATGAACGAGAGTTAAAAACCGCAGTAATAATTCAACTTATTTGTTGTGAATAAAAATAGTAAAAAACTCTATTCGTGTTTTAATTTTTGAACTATGATATAATTTATCATTAAACTATAGTTTCTTCAGTTTTCCATGATGAAATCAAATGAATCATACGGTTATATCATCTATCACCTCCAAGCAAACAAACAAAGCTTTCATTGTCTCCAGTAATTATGAATACCAACTCGTTAAGACGCCTCAAGTTAAGTACTGATTCTCTATGATGTATTGGGTCGTTTGGAGATGATTGATAGTATGGGAGGTGATCAGAGCAAATGCAAGATAGATGCATAATTGGGTTGAATTAGTACCAGTGCCGTTGGGATTAACCACTGGTAGTTTATTTTTAGCAATGTTGCATAGACGACATCGGGAGGTCTTGCGAGGAATAAGTAGTTTAAATTGACTATCAGTTGAAACGTATTTTTGAAGAATAGTGTAATTGGTGGTGGAACAGGTTATTGCAAGAAATAATTGAATTCCGACGTTAATGTTAATGGTATTAGATTATAGAAGAGCACACTATCCATTCTTATTGCGGACGAACAAATTTTTGTTTATTTGAATTATTTTTATGCGTTTAAAACTCGCGCATTAAATAGCTTTTCTTGCTACTGGGAGTCAAGTAAAAATACGAAGAATTTATTTTCAATGAAATAGAACTATGGTATTTAGATTTTCACTATATTAACAAAACTATGACCGGTTTCACCACACTGTGGCTTCATCAGATAGATACAAACTAACGAACAGAGTTATTCTATGTAAATTATTCGTATTTTATTATATAATATTACAATAGGTACAAGTACAAGGGATATGTTGGAAAACCCATCGGAGTTGCTTACTTTATGAATTGAAAAGATTGAGTAAACGAGGATTCAGATCTAATTGACTATTAAGTAACCAAACTGAATTCTTTTCGTTGTTAATCTCTAAAATTTTTCATAGATTGAGTTTTTATCTATTATTTTCATTGTGTAAAATATATGATATTTGTCATATTTTTCGAACGACTGTCAGAGTTTTTTTCGCAAATTTTTCTTTATGTTAAACAAGTTCCACGAAGAAATAATATATGGGCGATGTCAAGCCAGATTATTGGGTCCATAATGATTCTAAAACATCTATAGATCTTAATCGGCATTACTTGGAAGACTGAAACTGGCCATCGGGGCTCTCTTGGTCAAACAGAGATGAAATTTGAGGAAATATCGCAGGTTATGTATTTTTTTATTATCTCCTTAGTCCCTTACATGACCTTGCTTGCTATGTAAAATCTTTTCTTTGATTTGTTTAGACATATAAGAAGTTTGATTGTTGAAATATTTTTTTGCTGGTTTTCTTTTTCCATTGTTACAGATTCCTGTCCCAAACCCCCTTCACTTCACCCTTGTTTTTGGAAATCATGGAATGCAAGAAAGAATGAAGCGGCTAAGCAGTAAAATCTTTGGTACTCTTTATGTACACACGACACTAACATATCATAAACAGACAAGCTATTGCTAGTGCAATAGCGACAAGGAAACAAGTTTTTTCTTCAGGTTTTTTCACTTGTTTATTGAATCATATACAAGATAGTATGGTTCCCCTGTTACATTTCTTAAGCTCACACTTGTGTTTTTTCTGACACACACCAAAATTAAAGATATAAGCACTTATTGTAAATAGAATTATTCAAATTTTTGTAAATCCTCTCTTTTCAAAAGAATATATATATATTGTGTAAAATTTTGAAATTGTCATTAAAGTTATAGTTTTCTTCGATTAAGTGATTAGAACAATGGGAATCTGAGTTATGATAATTAAAACTACGTTTGTACTCGGATAATCTAACTTTGAAATTTCTGAAAGTTCTAACAATATAAATTTTACTATAATTCAGTAATATGAACACCGGATTTATTACCTTTATCAATTTTAGATTTGCAGTTTTTGATATTTTTGATATAGCGGCCTGTAGAATTATCAGTTCGGAATGCTATATTGAAATTATAATGCGAGAGAAATGATTTTAATTTTAGACTAGGATTACCAATATAAGTTAAGCTGTTGTATTTTGTGTTAGAACTTTTATACTGGGAAATACTTCCTGGATTGCTTTTTGAATTTTTTGCGTGATATCATGTTCTCAATCATACTACGACTGTAACCGTTATTGACTGCAGTTTGTTTAATTATATTTTACTCTTTTATAAAATTATTTTGGGACATTAATGAATATATGTACCATACTATTGTAAGCAGCTAATTTATGTGGATGAGGATGTGTAGATGAGCTGTGAATACTAATATCTGTATGCGGTTGCTTATGAAAATAGAAAAATCATGTTTGCCTTAATTTTACCAATAGTTAAATCCAGAAAGTTAATAGAGTTTTCTGTTTCTGTATCTAACGTGAATTTAATATTATCGTGCAGTTTGTTAATGAATGTTTTGATTGACTCTAATTGTCTGTTGGTTCCAGTGAAAGAACAAATGATATCGTCAACATATCTAAAACATATCTAAAATGAAATATAATATAGGAAATTTTAGAGATTAACAATGAAAAGAATTCAGGTAGGTTACTTAATAGTCAGCAACTCCGATGGGTTTTCCAACATACCCCTTGTACTTGTACCGATTGTAATATTAAGTTGGAAATAAGAATAATATATAAGAATAACTCTGTTCATTAGTTTGTATCTATCTGATGAAGCTACAGTGTGGTGAAACCGATCACAGTTTTTTAATATAGTGAAAATCTAAATACCATAGTTTTATTTTATTGAAAATATGTATATCGATTTTCATCCAGTAACGACCTCCTCAATCAAATTATACGAAGAATGCTTTATTGTAAAGTCGAAACAGTTTCATTATCCAAATTCAATTCAGTGGAATTTCGTTTTTGTCGATATTTTTTGAGATATTTTATGAATCTTACCTAAAATTTGACGCGTGGATTACTTTTGACTGATAACGATTTGACATTCGAATTTCGAAGACCCGTTGATAAGATATATATGACGTTTTCTTCAATCATATAAAAACTACAAGCTACCAATATATAAATTAGCGTGCATTACAACCGATGGAGCAACAGCAATGACTGGAAATAAAAACGGTTTTGTGGCATTGTGTCGAGCTAATGAAGATTTCCCTTCAGTTTTTTTATTCCATTACATTATATATCAACAAGTTTTGTGTTCAAAAGTTTCAAACATTGAGAAAATTATGGGCATTGCAACAAAAATTGTGAATTCCATCCGTGTATGTAGCTTGCAACGGCGGCTCTTTAAGTTGCACATGCACGTCCGGTAATTGAGTCGCGGAAAATTCCTAGAAAGGATTCAAGAATTATTGTCCGAAATAACAGCTTTTCTAGACGAATGAGGTGATGACACTCAAATGTTGAAAAACGAAAAATGGCTGACTGATTTGCCATTTTTACTGACATCATAATGCACTCAAACACCATTAACTTGGAGCTTCAAGGTAGAGGAAAAACTATTATTGAGATGATTAGCGAAGTAAACGTATTCAAAAGTAGATTGCAACTTATGATAGATCAACTGAAAAAAAGGATCTGAAACATTTTCCGTCTTTGAGAGCAAGGGTTCCACAGTTGAATTATGATACTTATGAGGCTGAATTATCAAATATTTTGGGACAATTCGAAATGCGTTTTTATGATTGCAGTAGTAGAGTTATCCTTTGTCATGTAAAAACATTGAAGAATTAGCTACTGAAATAGCAAGCCAGTTAAATATGAACTCATGTTATTTTCAAAATGAGTAGGTGCATATTATATCAGATATACATTTCAAAGGTACAGCATCTGATATAAATTTATGGTATTTTATATATGAAAATAAATATCCGAATCATGCTTGCGATTAGCACTCAGTGGTTACGTACTATCTTTTGAAAAGTATGCTGAGGACATGCAGTGCCACGCTTCAACATCCAAAGTCACTCCTTAGTACAGTTTAACATATGTAACTCTTTAGTTTTGTAACAACCAATAAACTCGCTATTTTGAATAACTACGAGTTTTTTCTTTGATATTATAGAGAAGAACCTAACTAAACCTAACCCAAACCTTGACTAAAAAAATGTATATTGTGCGAAAAGCTAATATCTATATATGCTACAGTACACCCTACCTAGGTAGGTAGGTAGGTAGGGTGTATCGTGTATGTACGACAACTCTGCATCACATATACTTGCAGCCTCTCAGAGGCGATCGTAAGTATTGAGGTAGATCACCAGCAGTTCAAATTCGAGCACCTCCGACGTAGATTATACTTGTACAAAAATAGACCAAAGGCTTGGTGCGTCCCATTCATTTTTTCCAGAATGATCCTCAGGTACAGGGAGACTGTAAGTTATGAAAGGAGACCTGGGCATAGCCGACCTCAAACAACGACGATTCATGACCGTTATTTGAAAATTTCCTCGTTGAGACAACAGTTTTATTTACCTCGGCACTTTTAAATGCAGCTTCGACAGATAGTGGAGTGCGAATTAGAATTGAAATCATATGACAATGTTTCAAGGACTTTGTTTCAGGGTCTAGTGTCGTAGCTCGAGGCATAACTGTAGCCGCAGTACGTAGAAGAGCCCGATTAAATTTGCCAGGAATAGTGTAAGTTTTTATCTTTATATGCCCCTCTGTGGAGATTCAATAATAGCGAGGGGATGAATTCCAAGAAGTTTGAATTGTTCATCATTAGTTTTATTTCAATTTCTATGAGAATGGTCATTTTGATTGTTATCAAGTATTCCTTAGTGCTGGTAGATTATATTCTTCAACATATCTTGACTCCTTCTGAATGATTTTTAATTTTGGATTAAGAGTGTGTCTCTCTTGGCGCAATGTAGAGGAAAATTCTGATAATTATTGGGATATTGCTTGATTTTCCTAATATTATCTTGTAGAATATCAACATATATTATTTTAGTAAAATATATTCTACAATCACAAATCATTGTGAAGCACTTCTTCGAACGCCTCTGCTGTCATAGCAAAAATTCTGCATACCCATTGAACATGGGTAAAGATAAACTCACGTTTACATTCCTGATAGGTCAGCAGACTTCAGTCGGTTACGAAACTACGTCGATCCCGATGCTCACGATCTGTTCTTTCTATGGTTAACTCTCGATGTTTCCATTTATAACATTGTTACGAGAACAATTTCACGTTCAATTAATGATTGTTGTGCCCACACTATTGAGGAAGGTACAAGCATATGACCAACCGAGTAATTTCCACGTTTTCAATGACGCCATATCGAATACAGGGTAGTCCAGATGATAATGGAACTGTTTGCTAAATTGATTTGAAAGAAAAAGATTTATTACCTTATTCTGAAAGAAAGTGTTATTTAGGCTTTCTTAAAAACGGTTTATTGTATCTTTTACATCCAATGAAATACTCAAACTTGCATTATAACTTTAAACGTATATCAAATATCACGTAAAATTTGAATTTGCAATTTATGCAAATTGTCAGCTTAATATCAACAAAAATGATTCTATGAAACGAGGATTTTGATTGTTACTTTATGTATGTATTGTATTAAGTCTAGCCATACAGATTGTTCCCCAAACTCAATGACAAACTTCGTGAAGTAGTTCTTGAAGAAATTCTAAGACGAAGTATTGAATTCAGAGGTATTCTGCTCTGAAAATTTGATCCTTTAGAGTCATGAGTCACACTTTTCAATATACGAGTGCCAATGTGTGGTATTACCCTTGTAGGAATGAATTACACCCTCTATTCCAAAAGTAACCGAACTGTTCAAAAAAAACAGTACTACTAGCGACATCTGTTGTAATATTGCACTCGCCGATAACTTGGTACTTCATTGACAGCTGTTAAACAAAGAGCTGCAATTGAGTTTTGTGTTAAACTTGGTAAACCTTTCACCGAAACGCACCAAATTCTATAAACTGCTTATATATATATATATATATATATATATATATATATATATATATATATATATATATATATATATATATATATATATATTAGAATTTTATTTTATATTATAACAGACTTAGAATTATTATCACGAGTCATTTACCTTGTAAAAACCAATCAAGTCCTATGCAGTTCCTATTCTTACATCTTCTTTCAGAATTATTAAATGGTCTAAAACTGATCTAAATCAATTACAATGTAAAACGAGGAAAATGCTTTGTAAATATCATAAGCACCATCCAAAGTCAGCAATTCAAAGAGTTACACTACCTAGACATCTTGGAGGTCGTGAATTACTGATTTGAGCAATCTTCATAGTTAACAGATTTTTCTTCTTCGTTCTCATTTCGTATATGATGAACAGAGAACGTCTATATTACATGATATAGTTGTTACTTCAGATTATAATCTTACATATCTAAACTTGACAATGCAGAAGGTAGATTTTGATATATTTGATCATAATTCCAAAAGAGAAAGATGGATACAGAAGGAATTACACGGAAAGCACCCTAAAGAATTGAAAAATGATTATATTGAAGAAATCGCTTCAAATAGATGGTTAGTATCTGGAGAATTGGTGCTGAAATAGAAGGCTTGGTAATAACGATCCAAGATTAGGCTGATCTCACAAGAAACTATAGAAAACATCATCAAGCAAAATATGATTGCCGTAGATATTTTTGTTCTTCAGAAACAGTTTTTCATATATTATCATCTTGTTCAGTACTCGCCTCAACAGAATATTTAGAAAGACAAAATGCCGTCCTTAATATTATACATTTTGATTTAGGAATAAAACATGACCTCATTCCCAAGGAAAAGAATGTTACAAATATGAACCTGAGATTATTTGTGAAAACGACAAATATAAACTGCAATTGAGTTGTGTATATATATATATATATATATATATATATATATATATATATATATATATATATATATATAAGAAAATATTAGAATTTTATATTATATTATAACAGACTTAGAATTATTATCACGAGTCATTTACCTTGTAAAAACCTTTTCAGAGCTATCAACTCCTATGCAGTTCCTATTCTTACATCTTCTTTCAGAATTATTAAATGGTCTAAAACTGATCTAAATGAATTACAATGTAAAACGAGGAAAATGCTTTGTAAATATCATAAGCTATTCAAAGAGTTACACTACCTAGACATCTTGGAGGTCGTGGACTAACTGATTTGAGCAATCTTCATAGTGAACCGATTTTTCTTCTTCGTTCTCATTTCGTATATAATGAACAGAGAACGTCTATATTACATGATATAGTTGTTACTTCAGATTATAATCTTACACATCTAAACTTGACAAAGCAGAAGGTAGATTTTGATATATTTGATCATAATTCCAAAAGAGAAAGATGGATACAGAAGGAATTACACGGAAAGCACCCTAAAGAATTGAAAAATGATTATATTGAAGAAATCGCTTCAAATAGATGGTTAGTATCTGAAGAATTGGTCGCTGAAATAGAAGGCTTGGCAATAGCGATCCAAGATTAGGCTGTTCTCACAAGAAATTATAGAAAACATCATCAAGCAAAATATGATTGCCGTAGATGTTTTTGTTCTTCAGAAACAGTTTTTCATATATTATCATCTTGTTCAGTACTCGCCTCAACAGAATATTTAGAAAGACATAATGCCGTCGTTAATATTATACATTTTAATTTAGGAATAAAACATGACCTCATTCCCAAGGAAAAGAATGTTACAAATATGAACCTGAGATTATTTGTGAAAACGACAAATATAAACTTTATTTTGATGAAAACAATTCTTTACAACAGAGCTGTGAATCACAATAGGATAGATATCATTCTTACGGATAACGAATCGAATAACATACATAATTGATATAGTTATACCCGACACACATAACATAAAAAATAAATACAATGAAAAATTGAAAAATATATGATGCTTGCTGACGAAATTAAAAAATGTGGAAAATGAAAAAAATATTTATTCTACCGATTATTATTTTTACAACAGGTGTTCTTCCTAGGAATCTTCACAAAAATATTGAGATTTTAGGCCTGAAGAAAATTTATTTGAACAATTACAGAAGATAACAGTCATCAAATATTGTAATATTCTTCGTAGGTTTTTTCCGATAAAAATAATGAGGTAGAGTCATAGGTTTTCTCTTTAGTTTATACTGTCCAGAATTTTATTTCATATTTTTTTTATTTGTATATATAAATGTAATATAATTAGGTGATAATTCTATCATTTATATTCAAAGCAGTATTCTATTCGATCGTTCATCACTTCACACAGAGAAAACTATGAATAACCATTCAGTGTACGTGACTGAGGTCAGTACACTAGATTTTTTCAGGGAGAAATCCTCTGACATTACTCGTTGGTACATTGATGTCATTGGCTGAGGATGCTACAGTTTGTATATATTCTGGTAGATTGATATAGTTTCATAACATTTAACGTTATCCTAATCTTTAACCATTCCAGGATATGTTTTGAATTTAATCATTGCCTGGAAGTGAAATTAATTACCGAGTGGTGGATTGAGATATATGGGAAACTCGTCGGGTTAAACCCTTTTATATATATATATATATATATATATATATATATATATATATATATATATATATATATATATATATATATATATATATATACCGGGTGTAACTGGAAAGAGGCTCGCCCTAAAAGTTTTTTCCTATCCAATATTTTTCAATGAAATTTTTGGAATTGATTAAAAATTTACTTCAAGTTGAATGGCACTGACAGTTTATTTGAAACGCTTCCGGTTTCACCGGAAATGAGCCAAAGTTTCAGTTTTCAAATGGCTCACCCTGTATATTTGTTGGGAAATCGAATGAAACTCTCTTTGTCTCTACATTCAGTATATTTAAAGATGTATTTGACGAATTTTTAAATCATTATTGATAAATTTGTTCTCAAGTCTAGGGGGCTATGACGACTCAGCTGGTTCTAAAATTGTAATGCACACAAAGCATAAACGCAAAACCTAAGCTTCATTTTGGCATGGCGCACATACTCATCATCGTACATTCCAGATGAATAAAAATTTAACAAAACACATGAATAACGCAAAATACACAAATGGACCATAGATGGAATGTCATCAAATCAATTGAGCATAACTTCACAACAGGTTTTCGAAGAGACCCCCATTCTGTGCCTGACACAGCCTATTGCGGCGAATGGTAGCCCGTATTACATTATCCATTTGATTTGGAAAAATTTCATTTATTGCTCACCGAACTCTATTCTCGAAATCCTCTCGATTTTCTGAAGCAGTTCTATAAACACGATTTTTCACATGGGCCCACAAAAAAAAATCTAATGGGGACAAGTCGGGCGATCGAGCTGGCCATCTTGTTGGGCCGTTGGTGCCTATCCACCTTTCATTTAAATTTTTATTTAGGTATTGAACAAATTCCCTGCAGTTGTGCGCTGGTGCTCCATCTTGTTGAAAAACTAAGTTATTAGCAACAGCCAGTGGTAAACCATCAGATCGCTTATTTCGTTTTGTAAAAATCCTGAATATCTTTCCCCTGTTAATGGTCCATCAAAAATGATTGGCCTATGAGATGTCGCCCTACCATTGCCATCCATACATTAAATCCAAAACGCTCCTTGAAATTACCCTTACGTACTAAATGCTCGTTTTCGTGGGCCCAATAGCGCGTATTGATTCTATTGAACATTCTGTTGTTAGTAAATCAGGATTCATCTGAATATAAAACTTTATAAGGAAACCTTGGATCCATTTCCATCTTTTGAAGAAACTGGTTGCAATATTCTAATCTTCGGCCATTATCATTTTCATAAAGGTGTTGATGAAGATTGTATATGAACGAGCGAAATTTATGCTTCTTAAGAATTCTCCAAACACTCTGATGACTTATCCCTATTTCTTGTGCGATTTCTCTGGTAGATGCCGTACAATTCAAATTAATGTACGCTAATACATCAATTTCAGAATTTTCGCTTACTATGAAATTTTGATTATCTGCAACAACCGGTTGCTGACGAAACTCCACTTTCAGTTTTGGAAAAAGTGCCTTGAAGGATGTTGCCATTCTGGATAGCGTTCAGCGTATAAAATTGCTGATGCTGTAGAGTTATTTCGGCATTCGCCATAAATGAGTAGCATATCTACTTTTTCATTCTGTGCGTACAGCATTTCGTCTGTTTTTCTGCCGTGAAAATTCAAAAACTCTGAACAATTTATACCAACTCACCGATTCAGATGCAACTTAATCTTATCTTATGACATTTAAAATTGAATACAAAAAATTCTATGATCTGTGATCTATCTGTGATAGGATTTCAATGCATTTCCAAAGCACTTCAGATAATGAGTTGAAGAACGAGTATTATACTATGTCCAGGATTTCGAATGGAAATTTTTAACGAAAAATTATCAATTTGGTATCAAAATATTCGTAAAAATATTCTGCATATTATAGGGCTAATGAGCCTCTTTTATACTTTGCGGAAATACATTTTTTTTTTAAGAAACAATGTTTGGAATGTTACGAAGCCAATAACAGAAGGAATTCTACAGTTTCAGTGATGAATCCAAATGTACTCGATTTCGGTCGATAAATCACGCAGTTTTTTTGTCGTCATAGCCACCTTGACTTGAGAACAAATTTATCAAAAAAAAATTAAAAATTCGGCAAATTCATCTTAAAATATGCTGAATGTATAGACAAAGAGAGTTTGATTCGATTTCTCAAAAAATATACAGGATGAGCCATTTGAAAATCGAAACTTTGGCTAATTTCCTTTGAAAACGGAAACGTATCAGATAAACTGTCAGTGCCATTCAAGTTGAAATAAATTTTTAATTAAGTTCAGAAAATTTCATTGAAAAATATTGGACAGGAAAAAAGTTATAGGGCGAGCCTGTTTCAGTACACCTGGTATATATATATATATATATATATATATATATATATATATATATATATATATATATATATATATATATATATATATATATATATATATATATATATATATATATATATATATATATATATATATATATATATATATATATATATATATATATATATATATATGGAGTATTTTATTGAAAATTTCCAAATTTCCTCCTCGTTTAGAAACCTTTTAGTTCCTTTAGTGTGAATGTTTTCTGAGATATTGGCAAGAAAACAAAATACCTTTTTATAAACTTCAATTTTTTATATGTACGTAGGGTGCCTTTCAAATTTTGCGCCTCTGGCACTTTTACTGTTGACAGCTCCTATCCGACAACTGCGTCGTGTATTTTAACATTCTTTAAACTTAAAGTACTTACAACACTTGAAAAATTCAAATTAGACAAGAAATGGAATTAACACGAGAACATTTTCGTTCGATGATTTCTTACAGAACTGCAATCAACTTGCTTCAACATTTGGTGATGAAGCTCCACATTTGGTCACTATGGTGCTTCTCTCAGTGACGAACTCTGTGAAGGTCAAAAAGATTTGTTCGCGTTGGATCCCACACAACGTAACAATTGCTCAAAAAAGGGTCGTGTCGTTTGCTGCAAAGAAATGTTGAAACACTTCGACCACAGTGCTTCGACATACGTTTAAAAAATCGTTATAAGCGATTAATCTTGGATTTATGAGTAGGAGTAGGAAAATAAACAGCAATCGACTGTATAGGTCTTTCGAGACGAGCTAAAAGCAACATAAGTTGTTCGTGCACGAAGCACTTCGAATCAAATGGTCGCCTGTATTTTCGGAAAAACCGGACTTGTCGCCATCATAGCACGTAGAACGGTCCATTCTGAATGGTATAGAACCATTTGATTGCCGCAAGATCAAGAAAAAACAGCGTGGGCAACGATTCTTGACGACAGAGGAGGAAGTTGAAGCCTTCGAAAACCATATTTTGGAGGTATCTCTTTCGGAGTGGCAAGTGTTTCGAAAATTGGTTTAAACGCATGCAAAAGTGTATCAATCTTCATGGAGAATACTATGAGAAGCAATAAAGATATTTAGTCCTTAAGTTACTGTCAGGCGAAGAATTTAAACTTAACCATTTTTTGAATAGGATTAAAAATAGAGTTGTTACGATTGGCGTTTTTTAAAAAATCCCTGTATGTTCTACTTTGAGAAATATATTTTATATTCATAAATTGTTGATTACTGATTATCCTCTTCAATAACTTGACAATTTCCAACATTTGCCTTCAATTGCATTGATTTACATGAACTTGATTACTATGAAAAATAAAATGTAAAACAGTGTAGTCAACCAAGTTTATCCAACAGTAGCAATAGCGAATCTTGCTTTACTGTTTTATACGATAAAATCTAATATAAAGTTAACTAGACTCGATTTCATGAGGGCAAACTGGTTACTTACAATGTTTTTTATCATTTTAACTCAACCTCTGGGATTAAGGTAAATATATAGCAACCTCAATTATTTTATTTATACGATAAGTCAAGGATACATTACTTTAGATTCATCGTAACAATCAAACAACAATTGATTTATTTATGGTTAAATCATAAAAACAGCAACGTCCATGAAATGCTAAAAAATATCGCACTTTTCTTTTCATCATTACGTCATAAGCCAAGCCGTATTTCATAGGAATGTAAATTTCAAGAGTAATAGTAAAGAAGGCACGTAATCAACATTAACCTGAAGATTACGACCTTCGAAAAAGTAAAGTGAATTTACTCGTGAAATTCATGAAGGTATTCAGGTGAATAATCTAACCACAAGTATTCAGGTTATCGAGACTTGAAATCTGATTCTAAATGTAACATCTATCGCCATCTGGTGGGTAATGTCTGAAGTAGGCATTGGTGAATTCTAGTATAGAAGTAAAGTGCGATTCCTTTTCAACTTTCCACTTTCGTTGTTCTTGACGGTCGTTAGTTGGTCGTACCAACTAAATGCTTAGTACCAATTTGGTACTCGATTCTCAACGGAATGTATTAGTCCATTGAAATGTTACAGAAGCTTTGCATTTTCTAGAGGATGCAATTTTATTTTTCGGATATATGGAGGGGGTCAAGTTCAACCCCAAGTTTGTGGGGTTGCCGCCCTTTTCCCCGGCCGCCATCTTCGAAAAGAGGTGCAAATACATTTTTCACGATATCTCGGAAACTATACGTCCTAGATAAAATTAATGACGACATAATTTGTAGCAATTCGCTTTGCCTATAAAAATGCTTATATAACTTTTTGCCCTAAATTTAAATATAAAGAAGTTACATGCAAAAAAGTGAGAAAATTTCTATGAAAATTTTCGTTTTTGCTCTATAACTTTTTTTTATAGATTTTACAAATAAATTACTTTAGACCAATCTAGTAGATGGTCTTTTAAGGAAAATTTTTCTTTAATTTTTTGAATTTTTATTCATTTAAAACGCTGACACAGCGCTCCAAAGTTGACCGGGTTCGTCAAAATTCATGAGAATCAGGTCAAAACAAAATGTTTAACTTAGTTTTATGATCTTTTTTTATAGTAAATACATTCTCACAAATTCTTGTTAAATCCCTACCTACAACTTTACTTATTCATTGCCAACTCTTTTCCCGTCACCTTTGAGGTAGAGTCTGTAGGCGCGTTTTTTTAAGTGGTATCCGCAGTAGCCCTACTCCACAGGCATCTTGTCGATGAAATAATCATATTTTCAATCAGTTATTAGCTAGCTGTTTTATTCTGTGGCTCAGAATGTAATCCAACGTGAAGGTTTGGGGAATGACAGGAGTTAAAATTGGAGTCATAGTTGGAAGTTCATCTTTGAATTAATTTTCTTTCATTAACTATGATATATCCATGATGATGCTGTATGTTTAGCCAGAACAATGGATGCTTACTGCAAAGCATTTGAGGCCGGCTTTTTTGCAACCACACATGCTTCCACAATTTCCTTGCATCTGCAGAAAATTAATTTCATGAGATCGAGGGGTGCTGGAGGCTTTAAAGCTCCTATTGGTATCCAAATGTTTGCATAGTTTTCCTAGCCCCAATCTTCAGGATTTTGATGTTTTCCGAGCCACGACTGGACCTGGTGATATATTCGGAGACTGTGAAAACGAGCTGCATCTTGTGTGGGAGGCAGCGATCATAAACTAAATGTATGAACACTCGGAGGCAAAATTAGCGGAACACTCGAAAATTTAACCAAATTCGAAGTCCGATATTTTTCCTAATTCTCAACCGATTTAGATGGCAAGTTATAGATCAACTCTTCCGCTTTGTAGAAATTATAAGAGAAAACAAAAAAATTTGAAAAAAATTTTATACGGGGGCAAAACTAAAACTGTTTTTTTTGTCAAAAATTCGTAACACCCTGTGGAATTTCGTGGTCCGAGTTGAAACGTACAATATCATGGTCTGTCAAGACACATCTTCTTACAGTAACGCCCTTCTTGTTTTATGCATTTATCTCTATTTTTACAAGAGATATCCAATTTGAAGCGAAAAGTCACAAATTTCAAGAATTTATTTTTAATCTTGCGTAGGTGCATAACATCGGAGGTTAGCCAAAAAATAAAATCAAAATTAGAGAAGCGGAAATCTAACGAAATGAAAATTTTTGAAATTCACTGGCCAATTTCACGCTCCGAAAGAACTCGAAGTACACTGGAAAAATCGTTGATTTTGCACATTTATTTTTGAATTTTTTTGTGTGACACTCTATAATAATTATCATTCCTGTCCAAACTTGAGAGCAGGTGTGTATCCTGGCGATACACTCGTGAAATGAAATGAACATGTTGAGAAAAATGTTCATGATGACCCACAAAAAAACATTTGATTTTAGTAGCGAGTATGACCCCCCCGAGCTCTTATTACAGCGCGCATACGATTTCGCATACTCCCAATGATGTTGTCTATCATCTGTTGAGGTATATTGTCCCACTCTTCCACCAAAGCCAATGTCAACTTTTCAACGTTGCCTGGATTCCGTTGTCGAACCCTTCTTCCAAGAATGTCCCAAACGTGTTCGATCGAGTTTAAATCCGGTGACCGCGACGGCCAGTCTATTCGTGTGATCCCAACTTCATTGAGATACTGTCCTCACACTGACGTTAATGTTATCCACTGCTTGTAAAACGTTACGTGCCTGAACAGCAGTAAGACGAGGATTTCTTATAGTTTGATTGATGATGTCATGTATAGCGCGGGTTGCCCGATTTCTTCCTTGTCCTCGCCTCCTCACGTACAATCCAGTTTCCCTGTAACGTCGGTAGATTCGATGGATAACCGACGTCGAGACACCCAACATGGTACCGACTGAGCGGTAGGTGCGCCCTTCCTCGATCAAAGTAACTGCCCTTGCTACTGAGGTTGGTGGTAAATCTCTCATTCTGAATGAGAAATACCGTTTCGAATCGTAAACAGTAAAAGAATCACAAAACACCGCAACCGATCGAATTTTTATCAAATCAAAGAATGGAAAACTCTCATTCTTTAAACAAGTGCAAATGTGGTTATATACAAAAAAACGTGTGTTGTATTTCATATTTGATAGAAAAAGATGTGCACATGTGTAAATGAAAAGTTTTATCAATGGTCCCAGAATTCGGTTGTGTATTTTAATACCTACCGACTGTTATCTCCTATGAATTCCTAATTTTCACCAAATTAACCAAATTGTCATCAATAACTAATGCAATTCGAACATAAAAATCGCAAACGACAATTTCGACACGTCTGAGTGATAATAAGAAAATTCCAAATTGATAGACGAATTTTAATGACAGTTTCTTGATTCAATGGAATTTCTCCAAAATGGTGATTTTCCACTTGAAATTAAATATATTTTGCAAAAATAGAGATAAACGCATGAAACAAGAAGGGCGTTACTGTAGGAAGATGTGTCTTGACAGACCATGATATTGTACGTTTCAACTCGGACCACGAAATTCCACAGGGTGTTACGAATTTCTGACAAAAAAAACACTTTTAGTTTTGCCCCCGTATAAAGTTTTTTTGTTTTCTCTTATAATTTCTACAAAGCAGAAGAGTTGATCTATAACTTGCCGAACAAATCATCTAAATCGGTTGAGAATTAGGAAAAATATCGAACTTCGAATTTGGTTAAATGTTCGAGTGTTCCGCTAATTTTGCCTCCGAGTGTATGTATATATGACGAGGCACCCCCCGTCATGCAAATTTCAGTAGAGAAAATAGGGAATTCCGATGGATAGGTCGGGGAGGGGCAGAACCATGGTCTCCTAGGTCCCCAGACTTAAATAGTTTAGATTTTTTCTTATGGGGATATCTCAAAAGTTTAATTTATACCTTTCCAGTGAACACTGTAGAAGAATTGAGAAATCGAATAATAACCTCTTGTGACACGATAAGAAATACTCCAGGAATATTTCACAGAGTGCGCTATAATATGAGAAGAAGGACAGTGGCCTGTTTTCTTGCAGGTGGAGGACACAGCCATTTATTTAGTTTCTAATTGTTATTTTTTTCAGTTTGATATTGAATAAGTATAAGTTGAGTCTCAGAAGACGAGCTATCAACATAAAAGCAAATTTTGGGCATACATATGGAGTATTTCTATCATTTTTCTTATTAAGCGAATAACAAACAATTCAAATAATTCAAATTCAATAATTTTTCATTCGAAAACGGTTGGAGATACGGAAAAATTACAGTTGTCAAAAAAGTTTCCAAATTGAACGAAGACGACGAAAATTGATTGTACGCTGATCAGTGGCGTACTGCAAAAAAGTTTGAAAGAGGAAGAGCAGACATGGCCTCGGAAAAGAAAACACCTTGTGAATTTCAGTTAAAATCTAGGACGTGTAATGATGGAGGCTGTAAAAAAAACCTTGCATTCCAATTCTGTTCTGAAGAAAAAACCAATTTTTTCCGGAAATTTCAACACCCTGTAGCTACGAAACAAAGCTTTTGCGGACCTATGTGTATATATCTAACCTACCATTCTATAGAAAACTAAAATTGCTCCAAGAACTGTTACAACAGCCTCGGATGACGGACGGATTAACGATAACAACATGGCAAGAAAACGGTATACACGATTATCAAAAAAGAAAAACGTCATAAGACTAGCATGCTGGAACACTACATCGTGGAACACAAAAGACCAGAAAGTAATATTGGAAATAGAGAAACACAAAATAGACGTATGTACAATTGCAGAGACAAAGAAAAAGGGCAAAGGCAGCATGAGATACCAAAACTACACACTATTCTACAGTGGAGTAGACAAGGACCTAAGAGCTCAAGCGGGTGTTGGTATACTAATGCATAGGAAATTTGAAAACGCAGTCAACGAGGTAAACTACATCAATCAAAATATACTTCACCTATCCATGAAGCTAGCGGAAAAAAAACCATGTTATCAGCATTTACACGCCAGATATAAGTAAACCAAAGAATGAAAGGGAAGAATTTCTCGAAACACTTCAAGACACACTAGACAGAATACCACAAACAGAAAACATATTCATAATGGGAGATTTTAACTCGAGAATAGGGAATACTCCCCTCCCGGGAATTATGCAGAAGTTTAATGAAGCGGCGACAAACGAAAATGGAGACATACTTCTCGAGATATGTGCACATATTGAACTCCGAATAAATAACACGTACTTTGACCACTAAGAACAACACAAATACACATTCACCAACACAAGAGGACAAAAGTCTATGATTGACTTTGCGATCACCAATGATCACCAATAGGGAAATCCACCCACGAGAAATACTTGACGTACGGACACTGACATCAGCGAATGTTGGAACACAGCACGGAATGGTTATTTGCAAGTACCGCCTGTCATATAGAATAGAGAAAAAAAACCGCCTAACTACATCACTAAATTCAACATTGAATCTTTACAAAACGAAAGTACTAAGAATCTATACCAAACACGACTCGAGGAAAAGATCAACCTTAACCCTATAGTAGACACAGACAACATAAACGTCGCATGGAATAAAGTGAAAAACAACATAATTAACAGCGCAAAAGAAGCCATTGGGGAACGAAGAATCAATATAAACAGTCATAGAAAAGATAAACCATGGTTCACACAGGAAATCAAAGATTTAGCAAAAGAAACGAAGAACGCATATATCAGATATGTCAATCACAGAACACCAGAAGAGTACCAAAGATATAAAACAGAAAGAAACAGAAAGAAATAGAACCACGAACAAAATTAAAGAATTAAAAAAAATATATTGGGAAAGATTTACAAATGACATGGAACACGACTTGCGGGGAGCACAGAAAAAGGTATGGAACATGTTGAGAAACAGGAAAAAACCAATCACTGAAGAACTGCAGATCAATGTAATAAAACCAGAAGAGTGGGTGAAATATTTCCAGAACTTATACCTGGGAGATAATGATAACGGTAACAATGAGGAACGAGAAATCGAACAACAAAACACACTCTACGAAGAAACAGAAAATGACATTATCAGCCTAGAAGAAGTACAACAAGTAATCCATAAATTAAAAGATAGAAAATCACCCGGTCCGGACAACATAAATAACGAACTAATTAAATATGGGGGAGCAGAAATAACAAAAGAAATAACAAAACTATTCCAAAAAATTGAAAACAACAAGGAGATACCAGAAGAATGGAGAGAGAGCATAACAATACCCATATACAAAAAAGGCGTGAAGACAAACCCAGCAAATTATAGAGGCATCACACTCCTTAACTCTGCATCGAAACTACTCACTAAAATTCTATCGCAAAAGATAAATGACAAAGTAGGTGTGTCTGAAGAATAACAGGGATTCCGACCAGATAGATCAACAACGGATGCAATTTTTATATTGCGGCAACTGGTGGAGAAGTCCATAGAGTTTGACAAACCGATGTTTATATGTTTTATAGATTTGGAAAAGGCATTCGACAGAATTCGAATGAACGATGTGATCACTATCCTTAGAAATAAAAACTTAAGCAATAAATACATAAACATAATCAAAGAACCTAATAACTTTAATAAGACGAAAGTAAAAACTACACAGGGACTTACAAGCGAGATCAAAATTAACGCAGGCATTAGACAAGGTGACAGCCTCAGCCCATGTCTATTTAATTTAATCATGGATGAAATAATAGCAGGTGTTAACCAAATGAACCAAGGCTATAGGATGGGTAACAAAACTATGAGAATACTGTGCTACGCAGATGATGCTTTACTAATAGCCGAGAATGATGACGACCTACAACGCCTACTACAAAAGTTCAAAGTAACAGCAGAAAAATATAACATGGTAATATCAACACAGAAACCCAATCGATGATAATAGCGAAAGATCCAATTAGATGCAAACTAGTAGTGAACGACCATATAATAGAGCAAGTTCCACACTTTAAATACCTAGGAGTAGAAGTATCGAGCGATAGGCAACTATTACAAGAAGCAAAACAGCAGACAATGAAAGCATCGAGAATATCTGGCTTCCTGAGAGATGTAATCTGGCGGAATAAGTACATAAGCACAGAAAGCAAAGTCCGAATCTATAAAACCTGTGTGAGACCCGTGATGACATATGCGGTTGAGACAAGAGCTGAGACAACAAAAACAAAACAACTAAGAGGACAACAGAGATGAGAACACTAAGAGCTATAAGAGGTATTACAAGCAGAGATAGAATAAGGAATGAGGATACGCTAAGGGAGCTAGGTGTCCAGGATGTGGTGAGGTGGACAAGAGCACGTCGACGCCTATGGAGAGATCACGTAGACAGAATGGGCCCCGAACGTATGGCGAAGTGGGCAAAAACACAAAAACCCAACACTAGAAGACCCATAGGAAGGCCGAAAAAGCGATGGCATGAGTGCTGGAGCTCCGGTTCGCAGAAGGGGCTCTAACAGAAAAACAGGACATCGTCCTATTTAAAGAAGAAGAAGAAGAAGAAGAAGAAGAAGATGTTTATATAAACTTTTTTTTCTTGAATTTGCACGTAGATTTACCCACTCAAGTTGTGACATACTATTATGTAACACCCTTTATAGGACTGTATGTTTCATTAGAATTTTGTACTATTTTTGTTATTTTCTATAAACTTGTACTGGCTTTGAGCCAAAATATATGATTTTTCTAAAAATTCTACCGATATTTGAGAAAAACTAGTTCAGGCATAAGTGGGTTAATCGAATTATTACTCACTTCATCTGTTATATCTCCAAAATGTTGAACATCCTCCGTCTCCTTGACTTCTTCTGTCTCTTCTCGCGATAGCACCCTTTTCTCCTTGATTTCACGTACGATTCCGTCTGGGTTCGCGGTGACCACCCAGTTTCTCTTACTGACAGCATTTTCGGTATTGTCATCTCCGATTGCCAACTTTCCATCAATTTCGTCTTCGCCAAGTTTACGTAGCTGAAAAATTATTAATTAGATTATTCATTATCAACGATGCAAGAGAGTCTTGATTTTCAGCAAATGATATTCAAGGAGATACTCAATTTTTCCCTTTTTACTAAGACAGTTATACAGGGTGTTCCAATTATGATGTCATCAATATTTACAGGAGATTCCTCATAAACTGAAAATAATGCCTATAAACATATGTCTGAAAGTCCTTCGTTCTCGACATATAGCATATCTGATAAAGATGGTCGCAACTTTAGTTTCAAAAATAAATCATATAGCAACAATTTCTTCAGAAGATCAAAGAACAGTTACTTCCGATCGGTACGCAATAATATATTTAGTGTAAGAGGTTAGTAGGTTTCAAGAAACCAACCACGAACAGCGATTCTTCACCAAGATAATGCAAGTTCTTTCACAGCCTAGAAAACATCTGAAGAATTAACGCAAGAGAACATTGAATTTTTGCATTATCCTGCATATAGTCCGGACCTAAGTCCCAACGATTTTCTTATTTTTTCCAAAAACGCAGTTGATGTCTTCCAAAAAAACAATTTTGAATGTAGCAGCAAACGATTGGAATAATAGCTCCCAGAATTAATTCGAACAAATGCAGAGGTATATTAATCTTCGCAGAAAATACTTCGAAAAACAATAAAGTCTTCAGAAACTCTAAATTGTTTCATACTATTTCTACATAATATTATTCACAACTTGATAGGGTAAATCTACGTGCAATTTTAAGAAAAAAAGTTCATATAAACATAGGTCCGCAAAAGCATCGTTACGGAGCTACAGGGTGTTGAAATTTCCGGAAAAATTGGTTTTTTCTTCAAAACTCTTGTAGTTTTTGAGATATTCAGCCCAAATTTGTAATGCAAGCTATTTTTCACAGCCTCCATCATTACATGTCCTAAATTTTAACTTGAATCTACAAGGTGCTTTCTTTTCCTGAACCATGTCTTCTTCTGCCCTTTCAAACTTTTTGAAGTACACCACTGATCACCGTACAATCAATTTTCGTCATCTACGTTCAATTTAGAAACTTTTTTGACACCTGTAATTTTTTCGTATCTCTGACCGTTCTCGAGCAAAAAATTATTAAACGATTGTATGCATTCGCTGAATGAAAGCAGTTCTAATTAAAAAAATGACTAGTAGGCTTTGATTTTTTTCATTCATTTATTTATTTTGACAGTTACTCATGTTTAACCAGTGTCTGCTCGATGTATTTATTAAATTAACGATTAGTTTTGAGACTTTTGAAGTTATTGCTGTAAGAAACACAACAGAAGCTAGGCGATTATATCAGGTGCGCTTTCCAAATCGAGTAACGCCAGACAGGTGAACATTTTCATATATCCACAGAAGGTTGAGGGAAAATGGAACTTTTACTGCAAATAATAATTTAAATGCCGCAACTCAAACTATGAGAACTCAAGATATTGAGGAAGCAGTTTTGAATTATATTGATTTGAATCCTCATGTGAGTACAAGAAAACTTGGAAAACAGTTGAATATTTCACATGTTCTAGTTTGGAGGATTCTCCACTATTTTATTGTATCCGTTTCATATTCAACGCGTTCAAAGTCTACTTCCTCGAGATTTTCATTCGAGGCTGAATTTCTGCCGATGGTTCTTAGATAAAATTAGAGAAAATGCTCTTTTTGATTGTGAAATAATGTTTTTAGACGAAGCTAACTGCTTTGAAGAAAAACCCAAATTTTTCCGGAAATTTGAACACCCTGTAGCTTCGTAACAAAGCTTTTGAGGGCCTATATTTATATGAACTTTTTTCCTTAAAATTGTTTCTCAAGTTGTGACATACTACACCCTGTATATGCAAAGCTTAAAATGCATCCCGTGTATGTGATATCAAACTAAATATTCGTGCTATAATTTCTTGAATAATTAATGTAATATTCTGAATAGTATTTCTTGAAAAATATTCATCATGAAGCAGAACAAGAGTTTTTCATGCATTGATATAATGTAAATTCATTTTCAAGCAACTGAAAGTATTATTTTACGCATTACTTATATTCATATAATCATTAATAATTCCTATGAATTGAGAATTTACTTTATGAAGTCATACTTATAGAATGAATGTATGTTATACCCTTAGGGAGACAAACACCTTTGCGTGTTTGATTAATCGTAAGACGATTTAAGTTCAGTTTATCACGTCTATAACAAACGCTCCGTAAATCATATCGCTCGAATCCTAATTGCGTTAGAATTCTCATTCTATGCGCTGTGTGCGCTATATCTATACTCATTCAAGGAATTTACAGATTCAGTTCTTACTTCCGTCTGATGATGTTCTTGCGTTTCGCTGTCTTCCGTGGTATTTGTTGTGACCATTGGTCCGGAATCTTCCACAACTTTGCCATCTTCCAAAACCACTTGCCGTTTGACTCTCGTTTCTATCTGCTTGGTGTTAACTACTTCTGTTTTCTTTTTACTGATCCATTCCTCTGGAAGAAAAGAATATTTTGTGAGAAATAGCCATCCTCAATTATTTCTAGTATACAGGCTGTCCGCGGTAAAGGAGGTATCTGGGGAACGTGTTTATCGATTTCAAATTTTGGTATTGGAGTAAATGGATACTGATCGACAATTAATGATAAAAAAAACAAGTACTGTGTTTTAAGGAATTTTACTTAATAGTTGCGATTCGTAACGCGTTTCACTATACCGTAGCTTCTTCAGACGAATGAATGTACAGAAAATATAAATATAAATGTTCTTGAGTAATTAAAAGCTTATTGGGTTGCTTCTTCTTAAGTGGTTATTTATGACAGGTATATCCAATTAATGTAAGGAATAGATTGCTCCCCGAAGAGATTCAATAGAGGTGAAGGGCTTAAATCGACTTGTTCATTGATGAGTCTACCTGAGTGTTTGTGTTTGTTAATTTCTAAAGTTTCCCAATGATCTACATTCCAATATTTATTATCTGTATGCAAAATTTCAAACTGTGGGTCGAAAGAGTGATTATTTTCTAAGAGATGATTCGCGTAATTTGAATCTGATTTTTTATTTGAAAAACTGCGTTTATGTTCCGATATTCTAATATTGAAATTTCTATGAGTTCTACCAATGTAGAAATTATCACAGTCATTGCAATTCAATCTATAAACACCTGATTTATTGTTCTTACCTGGTTTGGTTTTATTATTTTTATATATTGGCCTAAATTATTATTAGTTTGGAAAGCTATGTTGAAATTATTGCTACTCAAGAATGATTTCAGTTTCTCACTTGTAATGCCAACGTAGGTTAAGCTGTTGAATTTTGTTTCAATTTATCGACAGGGTAAACTTCATTCAATGCGATTCTACTTTGTTTTTTATTTAAAACATTATTTATTAGTTTGGGATTGTAACCATTACTTTTGGCTATTTGTTTAATCAAATTTAATTCTTTGTTGAAATTTTCTGGTGATAATGTTAATCAATCTATGAATAAAACTATGGAATGCTGACATTTTATGTTGATAGGGATGACACGAAGAGTTATGTATTATAATATCTGTATGTGACGGCTTATGGTAAATTGCGAAAACATGTTTTCCATTTTCATTCGAAATTGTTACGTCTAAGAAATTTATCGAATTATTGCTTTCTATTTCGGTTGTGAATCCAATTTTCGGATGTAATGAATTTATATGATTTTCGAAAATTTTTAACTGTCTATCTGTTCCTGTGAAGCAAATAATGATATCGTCTACATAGCGATACCAGTATAAACAATATTTACTGAGTGGATGATTATGAATTAATTTCTCTAAGTTATTCATGAATATTTCTGCTAAAATGGACTTAACGGATTGCCCATAATCAATCCGTCTTCGATAGTATAATATTTGTTATTGAAATGGAAATAATTTTGATCTAAACAAATTTGTAATAATGAAAGAATATCTGATTTAATGATAGTATTGACATGATTCTTTTCTAATAATTCTTCAACTAAGTAATACGTATCTTTCGGAGGTACGCTGGGAAATAGATTCTTAACATCGAAAGAAATGAGTTTGGAATTAGGTGGTATAATTGTATCTTTGATATTGGCAATCAGTTGGTATGAATTTTTGACCGAAAATTTAGATTTAAAATCGCAATGTTTTATTAGCAAGTCGATGAGGAATCTTGAAAGTTTGAAAGAAGGTGCCGTTACATAAGAAACAACAGGTCTAATAGGTTAATTAGGATTATGACGTTTTATCAACGAATATAATTCGGGGGATTGTGGATTGGAGTTAATGAATTTATATTTTTCGTGGTCTGTAATTAATGATTTTGCTGTCGAAATTATGTTTTTAACCACTTTCTGGAATTTTGCGGTAGGATCCTTAGTTGATGTTATATAGTTTCCGGCTGAAGAATTCTCAGTAGCCGGAAACAAAATCATAGGTCCATATTTAAATCAAATGTTCATTCTTTCTGCTTAGAATGCTTCAGAATTTTGATATGCTTTCCATAATTATGACCGACCCTGATTAATCAGTCTTATTATATACGTTTAAATATTCTTTTATCTACTCAATCATCTTAACATAATAATCATTTATTCAGTAATTCAGTAGGTTATGATGATAAAAGCTTGATGTTTGATACTTCTGATAGATCTAACTGTTTTTACCATTTGTTGAGTATGTACACTCGACTATGAATAAAGGTCGAGGTCGGTATGGTGTAATTTGAACCGGAATAGGAAATCAATCCATGCGCATATAATAGTCACGGATTTTATTCACGTCAGTTAAAATGTGCATTTCCGGACTACAAATAGAAATAATAATATACCTGTTTTATACAAAACAAGCTCACACTGCTGAAATTGTTCTATCGAAATTTCAGTAAATTTTAATATTTTCTTCAAATCTTTTGGATTTTAATATCAATTAAAGAAGCTTTTTTCACGGGCTGGATTAATCTCGTCCCCAACACGACTATCTCGGAAACTAACCTATTTTAATGACTCTTGGAAAATACTCATCTGGGCCTAGATTCCACACGTAAAGGGTAGGCATAATCTCCAACCCCATTATATTCTCACTATTTCACGGTTCATTGGTAGTTTATAAATATATCAGAAAATGAAAAAAAAAATCATATTTCGAAGTTATTGAATAAGTCACGTGAAAAAAGAGAAAGACAATTTTATCAGTGGTACTTTAAGTTAAATTCTAATGACGTATCACATCACCTATATTACTAAAAAAAACGCCTTCTTGGAGGAATGAAAAAAAGTGACCTATTTGTGCGATTTTCATAACAACGGACTGCCCATTTATTTTTCAGAATTTACATTCTAAATTTGAGACAAGAAGAATTATCCAAAAATCCGTAGATCAATGAATAATCCTTTCTGACAAGAGCTAGTTCCCAAATCTGCTCGCCATGCACGCAGCCCCCAAGAGCCACAATAGTGCAACTAAGCAGGATGCCGAGGAACGAAGCAGCAGACCGCAGTTTCGTCCTTATTGGGAGCTCATCAGTGTGGCATATCGTTTCTCAGCATCCTAACAAGCTACATCGGGGTACCCTATCGATTCCAGAAAGGACGCATCTCGTACATACGTAAGAAAGTCGCCCTCTATGGATTGAGACGGTGAACCCGCTACCGGACTTCGACAAAGATACGAACAATAACAAACAGATGTGAGAATGTTAAAAAATCCAAAATTTTTTTTGTACCGTTGATATGATTCACGGACTGCCGAAAGATGTTTCCTCTTTCGAATTTAAATGACGATTTTCAATGACCATTTCCGTCGCTTTATAGATGTTAACGAAAGTTGAAGGTGTTGATGGCCGACCAGAGCGAGGCGAATCTTTCACCTCTCGGTCGCTGTTGAATGCACTGCACTATTTATATGCACATGTTTTTGATGAAGTCGATTCACCATAAGCCTTCCGTAATATCTTCAGCGAGGCAACACACAAAATTCCATTTGTAATACAAAATTTGAAGCAAATTCTTCGTTCTATATTTTTATCCATTGTAAAAATCAGAAAACGCACTTGTGAGAACTGACAAAATCGATCACTGTAATCAAACTAAATGAAAGATCACGTGCAAACTCCGAGTCAGTATGTAAAACAATTTTACCAACTAAGCAACAACAAAAATGTTGATAATCGTTTCAAGCAAATTCTTTAAATAATGAATTCCGGGTACTTTGCCGACAGAACGTATAAAAGAGTAAGAGATATTTTAGATTGTTGGCTTCTGACCTGACTGCTTATCGCAGTCTCTCCATACACCGAACAAAACCACTAAATAAGATCGAGAATAATGATAAAATAACACTTTTAAGCAAATAAGAAAAATGTTTGTTCAAGCAGTATGCATAACAACTGACTACCAATTCATAAGGTTAGATATTATAAGGCTTATTTCTCCAGAATGTATAATAGAATACGAGAAAATTTGAAATGAGGTTTCTGTTCTATCTGCTCATTGCAGTCTCCTCTTATACTATACTGTAGGTGTTTATTTTTGATGCTGTAGTTCAGCGGCTATGTGAAATACTGCAAATAGAGATAAATCAACATCCTTCTCGTCGATTAATTTCTACGAAAATTCATTGGTGACAGGAATGCTCAACAATCTTCTTTTGATTTCGAGTTATTCCGGATTTCCTGATTTATCGGGATTAAGGCATAAGCCAATATCTCAGTTGATATCGAAGTTATGGTCGATTTGGTAAGGCCGTTATAAATCTTCAGGTGACAGGATGGTCATAGGTGTGCCATTAATTTATCATTTCTATGCATCCGTTAGTAGTTGGTGAAAGTGTTTTGTTCATTTCACAAAAAAGAAAAAATTTTTCAATTTTAGCTCTGTTAAGCGTGATAAAAATATACCACTTTCCCTAAGTAAAAAATTGAATATATTCGATGCTTTTAGGCATCTCGAGGAGAGAAAATTTGAAAAAAAAGAACATTTTCGTCATTTTGTTCTGAGTTATATGGAACGCCGTAAATTTGTCCTGCTTGGCACACGGACTACATGCCTCTTATAATTGTTAGAATGTGTACTTATTCCGACAGAAGCAGATGAAGCTCTTCAGCCAAGGGGGCGGTCTAGTTTCAAACTCAAAATTGAGATGAAATATCAGTAATATAAATAAATGATTGCTATCGTTTTCTTTCTGTGGTATCAAGGAAGAGAAGGGGGATGGGTCACTCGTCCCATATATCACCTACTGAACTGCAGAGCTCGTTTGAGGAATGAAATGTTATATCATAATAAACAATTCCTGGAAGAACCATCCGATGATGTATGAAAGTATTTTTCCATTTATAGAACAATTAACTAGACTGGGATTAATACGCAACCCTGTATGATAATGAATGATGGAAAGAAGAAGGTTACTCCAAAAACTTCAAACCAGGGGTGCTGAAATGGTCGATCGCGAGTGCTTTTTGAGTAGATCTCGAGACGAAAAAAATGTTTAATCATTAGGTAACTAAACTACAAAATTTCATTATGTAATAAAGTAACACTCTGCTAGCGGCAAAATACGGCTTTATCAAAGGAAAGCGCGATACTTGTCAAAGGATAGCTGCGTTTTATATTCTTGCACTTTTTTATAAATTTCGGGCGGCGCGTTTGACGGGAACATTCGAGACTTTCGTTCACGCCGATATAAATGTTGCACCTGAAGGAATTGAAGTCATTCTGAATTGTAACTTGAAGTCGATACAAAGTTTATTATTGAATAGTACAAAATAAATCCAGCGAAGAAATCTAAAACGTATCATTTTAATAACGATTGGGAGGAAGAATTTTTCTTGTGTATAGTGCATTTGTCTTATTTGTCGTGCATCAGTTGCAATACCTAAGCGTGGTAACTTAGAGAGGCATCATAAAACGGTTCATAAAAACTATTAAAAAAATTAAGAAAACGAAAAGTACGTGATTTGATATCTTATTTGAAAAAAGAACAAGCCATATTCAAAAGACCAGCCAAACAATCAAAGGCTGTTACATTTAAAATATCTCGTATATTGGCGAAACACAAGAAACCATTCGAAGATGAATCGGTTGTGAAGGAAGCATTTATTGAAGCGGGTGAGACTTTATTTGGAGATTCTGAAAATAAAACAGAAATCATGTCTGCTATTAGAGAACTTCACTTATCTTGTGCGACTGTCACATGGACTATTGAAGTCACGAGTCAGAACATGGCAGATGAACTAAAAAATGATATCATGAAATATACATAATTTGATTGAGGAGGTCGTTACATGATGAAAAGCGATATACATATTTTCAATGAAATAAAACTATGGTGTTTAGATTTTCACTATATTAACAAAACTATGACCGGTTTAGATACAGATTGTATCTATCTGATGAAGTGTGATGAAACCGGTCATAGTTTTGTTAATAAAGTGAAAATCTAAATACCATAGTTTTATTTCATTGAAATTATGAAATTTACATACTTTTTTTTTTACATATCGACGAATCCACCGATATGACAGACACTGCCCAGCTGTGTATTTTTATTCGGATGGTATTCAATGACATGTTGGTTAAGAAAGAATGATTGAAAATCATGCCTCTGAAGGAGAAGACCCGTGACGTTTTCTTCAATTTTGTAAAAAACTACAAGCTCGGTAGCTTGTAGTTTTTAACATATAAATTAGTGTGCACTTAAACCGATAGAGCACCTGCAATGACTGGAAACAAAAACGGTTTTGTGGCATTGTATCGAGGTAATGAAGATATTCCTTAATTTGTTTCATTCCATTGCATTATGTATCAACAAGTTTTGGGTTCAAAAGTTTTAAACACGGAGGAAATTATGGGTATTGCAACAAAAATGGCAAATTCCATCCGTGCACATAGCTTGCAACGGCGACTCTTTAGGGGAGTCAACTGAACACAGAGATTTAGTTCTTCACACGGACGTCAGGGGATTGAGTCGCGGTTTCGAGAATTATTGCCCGAAATAACAGCTTTTTTAGACAAAACAGGTGATGACACTCAGATGTTGCAAAACGAAAAATGACTGACTGATTTGGCATTTTTGACTAACATCACAATGAACTTAAACACCATTAACTTGGAGCTTCAAGGTAAAGGTAAATCTATCATTGAGATGATTAGCGCAGTAAACGCATTCAAAAGTAAACTGCAACTTATGATTGATCAACTGAAAAGAAAGGATCTGAAACATTTTTCGTCTTTGAAAGCAAGGATTCCTGAGTTGAATTATGATACGTATGAGGCTGAATTATTAAATATTGTGGACAATTCGAAATGCGTTTTTATGATTGCAGTAAATTGGCAGATATAGCATCATTTATGAGTTATCCTTTTTCATGTAAAAACATTGAGGAATTAGCTACTGAAATAGCAAGTCAGTTGAATATGAACTTATGTTCTGTTGAAAATGAGTTGATGCAGATTTTATCAGATATTCATCGAATTCAACAGCATCTGATACAAATTTCTTGTGTTTTATATCTGAAGATTAATATCTGAATCTGAGGCAAATCGCCCTTCAACTGACGACAATGTTTGGGTCAACTTACTTGTGCGAGTCTGCTTTTTCTGAAATTAAGATAATTGAGTCAAAATATCGCAATCGGCTAATTGACGATCATATGTCATCATGCTTGCGATTGTTTGTACGACAACCCTGCATCACACATACTTGCAGCCTCTCAGAGTCCATCGTCAGTAATTTAAAAATATTGAGGTAGATCGCCAGCACGATTCAAAGACGATCTCTGCATTTCTTTCGTTCGGTTACATAAGTCGCAGAATGGTCCCAATTGTCTTTCCTATAAATTCTATAACAAATATCCCGTCGATTATAGGTCTTTCCTATTAAGAAATTTAAAAAAGTGATAAAAACTGTTTTTTTCAATAATGTTTTTTATAATATCAAAGAATATTTTAATTTCGATGTCACTAGTTTGAAAGATAAAAGGAAGGATGACTAGTTACTAGTTATTTTATGCTATTTATTTATCTGTTTTTATACATACAATTGTTTTTTCTCATTTGTGTTGACCATGTATATGTTTTCGTTATATTATTATTGCATTTTTCATTTGACAACATATCTATATATTTTGACCTGTGCATACACTGGGATACTTTGTATAAAGCATTAATAAATTTGAATTTTGAATCTTGAAGTTTGAGCACCCCTGACTTATACCATACCATACGTCCCTGCACTCTACCCAAAACAGAACACGTATAATATCAAAATAGTTTTCAGTTAACTCTGACAGCAACTAAGATATTAATTTTAAAATAAAAGAAGATGGGTACGATCTACTTTCTTTCACCAATGAATTCTCCTCGAAAGTCGTGGATGGAGGTGGGTTTTTTTTTATCTCTTTGCAGTATTTGGTATAGTTGTCGCATTAAGATATCGAAGATGAGATACTCTGCACATGTGATGAACCTTACATCCAACTTTTTTCAGAGAGATTTAAGTCTATTCTACAGCATCGAACGATATACTCCAATTTATTGTTTATTCTAGACTCATCAAGTCATACATCAAATTCCTCGAATCGCTGACACATAGGTATATATTTTCGTATAGAAATGTGACCCCTACAAGCATTGAAAACATAAAATAAGCCATCGCAACAGAGGAATGCAACATCACACAAAACCGACATAAGAATCCGAATATATGGTCAGAGGATTTGCATATTTGATAAGCTTTCATTGGTCTACACCTTTTCTGAATATACTGTAGGCAATGGAACTTATATGATGTACGTGGTACTATCCGCAATGGCCTATGAGTTGAAAACATTTTTTATCTACGAGTGAACATGGGGAACGAGCAATGCATTCTAGGGTTTTCAGGGACGCTGGGTACAATGAGAGGATCAGTTAAGGTTTATCTGGTCAGGTCCGAGGTCCTTTAAGGGTTTAATCCAAAAATCGCGAGTAAATAATCTCATAATTTTCACATATAAGTTTTTGAGATCGCCCAGTACGAATGTGTGTAAAGTTTTACGAGGTGAACATTTTAGAACTGTTGGAAAAATCTGAAAAAATTCACTTGAACGTTTTTGATGTCGTTGAATCCGAATGCATGACCTAATTACTTCCATGACGTCCGTTCCAAGATCATTTGAACGTTGAATCAAGAGAATGATCACCAAAAATTCTGGAAATGTCATATGTATGTTTTTAAGACCGCAAAGTACAGAACCGAGCTCAGTTATTTAAGCTAACTAACTTAAGTATCGCTCAAGATAATTTAAAGGTCATTTGAAGGTCGAGAGCAGTTGAACAAATTGAAAAAATGTACAGATTTGAGACATCTTAGTACGAATTAAGCGTTAGTTCATTTGTGTAACGTTTCCTACTTGTTATGTAAGATTATTTCAAAAGTTATTCTCAAGTTCTTTGGATAGGAAAAGTTCGAAATTTCTGAATGTATCCATAGATACTGAATCAATAATGAACTAAACACAGATTTGTACCCAGCGATATCCAAAACGTATGCGTGAATTTTTTTCAAATTTTTTGACACGATTTCTCTATTTGACCTCCAAATGACTTTGAACCTAATCATGGGTGTTAACTGACCCCATCATTGTAATCAGAGACCTCGGAAATCCTAGAATCCAATGACCGTTTCCCATGTTTACCCGAAGACAAAATATTAACCAGTAGAAGCATTTTGGATTGAACCAATGTTATTTAATCATAAATTAATAAAGATTAACTTACCTTCCTTGGTGAGAGCGATGGATTCTCCTGGTTCCACCTGCGAGAAAACATGAGATGGTTTAATAAATATCCTGGTATGGTAGGTTACTTGACGGGTACTCTCCGGATAGTGACCTCTAGGGTCAGTAAGAAACACTATTACCACCATTCAACATAGCACAGATTTTGTTTTTAAGTTAGAATGTACTCACACCAATTCAACAAGTTAGGCACAACGTCAACGAAAACTTTTCTCACCACATCACAAATTTATAGTTATATAGAAAAATTCATATTTTTTTCCGAAAACGATACGTATTTATAGTGGGAAAGTTCATCTTGAACTCTTCTATCAATAATCATAGGCTGTGAATATATTTTCATTTGAAACCATATGAGAAATACAATACTTTATAATCAAACCTTTATAAAGCTATTCTTCAAGAGGAATTAGGTAAATTTAGACTTTTTAAATTAGTGCAGTGACAAATGCAGATATCTATATCAGTATATTTTATCCCAACAAAATTCTAGACAAAAATCTAGACAAAGTCGTGCCAACTCTAAGGTTCCTTATTTAGATTTCTTTATTATTATAGGTAATGTTATAAATGAGATAAAAAACACAAGGTTTAACTTTAATCTACACTTTATTTGAAAAAATTCGACGACGTTTCGCTGACACAGCAGAAAGGAAGAATGTTAAACAGAATGAAACTGTTTATATCATAGTTATAGTTATAGTCATAAAGACTATAAAATATTCAACAGTTTAACATTCTGCGGTTCTGCAAGTACAAATATTAAATCCTTTCTCGTCAAACAAAATCTTAATATAACTTTCAAAACTTCTAATAACTTAGGTAAACATAAAAAATAATAAATCTCGTGTTGAAAAATCAAGTAAATCAGAATCTATAAACTCAATTGCGGTTCTTGTGATAAAATTTATATCGGTAGGACCTATAGGAGTTTTGGCATAAGAACATCTGAACATAAACGTAGCTTCGATAAAAATAAATCTGATTCAAATTATTCAAACCACCTAATAAAAGAAAACCATTAATTCAATAAAACTTTAACATATTACATATAAAATCAAAAAGTTCAAAATTAGATCTCCTAGAAGCATTAGAAATAAATAGATACAAATATTCGGACAAGCTTTTGAATGAACAGGTAGATGTGAATTATTGACCTTACTTAACTTGTTTAATTAGTTTTATTACCTTTCATTCTAACTGTACAATGGCTCGGTGTGATTTTCCTGTTATTCATCCAACTTGTTCTACGATTTGTTTATAATACCATACTCTTCATTCTATTTTTCATTCTTGATAAAGCTGCTGTGTCAGCGAAACGTCGTCGAATTTTTTCAAATAAAGTGTAGATTAAAGTTAAACCTTGTGTTTTTTATCTCATTTATATAATGGATCTACATCAAGTAACGGCCTCCACAATTCAAATAGTTAATGTTGTGTGATTTGGACGTTGAACATTCTTTATACATTAGTGGGTAGTTGCAAGTCAATTTTGTTTACAGGTAATGTTATATCTGTTGTAACTACCTATGTTTGTTAAGCGAGATAATAGCCCATACTGGTATTGGTAAATAGACGCAAGTGTCTTATTTTAGGCTGTTGTTGAGTGTGCAACACATGCATTCAGCATTGACAATGCTGACTTCTGCTCTCTTCTTTTTGGAGCGTCAAATCAGCCACCGATCTAACATAAAATAGACGTACGGACGGACTTCTATCAATGATTAGAAGTCCGTCTGTACTGAAAAATTTTTTTTATACTGTTTGTTTCAGGCTCCCTATACATAAGTATTATTCAAATACGCAGTTTTATCAAGCTTACAATTGACTGGTTATTCAATCAACGTTTTCCGAGTGGCAATTTTCCATTCTATCGTTAATAGGTAGCGGTTCTGGGGACAGATTGGTGAAATGGTGTTATGGAGCACCTGGTTTTGTACCTTTGTGTACTTTCCAAGTCACACAACATTAACTATAATAATAAAGAAATCACAGTAAGGAAACTTAGATTTGGCGCAACTTTGTCTAGATTTCATTACTTTTCAGAGATAAACAAGCAGCTCCATCGAGACTTGCCTAGTTTTTTACAGAATGTTTTTGGTGGGAATTCACTTTTTTTTGTAGAAACGTAGGCATATCGATTTATTTCATTAGATTTTCTGATTCGACAATTTCGTTTTCTTTTTAGGAGTAGTTTTTTCATTATTACAAATCTTTCTTTTCTTTTTTCTGGTACTGATTCTTGTACATTAGCAACAGTTTTCCACTATTTATTTTTGTAAACTTGTAAGTATAAGTATAAGAGCCAGTCTAGTCTTATCCAGAGTTTTCGTTTAATTTTATTCATATGTGTATTAAGAGCAGAAGGGGAGGCATTCGACCAGCAGAGACTGTCGGACGCTATAGGCTAGATTAAATTAAAAGATGAGTCCCACTTCACTGGATTTTTGCAATGATAGTCCATTTTCTTCAACCGAGACCAGCTGAGGGTTCTTCATCAGATACTTCAGACATCAAATGAAGCGGCCCCCCGAGTTGAATATTTTTTGAAAAGGCGGTATGGTTTTTGTAGTTTTCCCTTTATGTTGTCCTTAAACCCTAATTCTGTACCAAATTTCAGCTCTCTGAGTTTATGGGAAGTACTAGTTCTATTCTGATGATCATGAGTGAGTGAGTGAGTGTCATAAATGTGAAACTTTCTATCGCTTAACTTCGTAACTAAATGACCTACATACTTGAAATTTTGGATTTTAAGTATGTGATTATACCTTACTGGACGATGGAAATTTCTGCGTTCTGTTCGTATCTAGAGGTTCTCAAATATGTTACGTGTCAAAGCCCGTAACGATTCTTTTCTATTATCACCTCGCCCCAATTAGCGCGCCGCCTCTGGTAATGAACCGTGATTCTGAAATTAATCCATCCTAGTAGTCGAATATATTGATTTATTGAATAATAATACCGTTCCACACAAAGGAGGGAAAAGATCTGATAAGAAAATCGTTCTTAGGGGCTGAAGCGGAAATCTAACTCGTTCCTTTCTTCTTCACCGTGATCAAAAGTGACTTGGTTGAAAATCTCAACTGTGATATTTTTTCGTATGTAAGTAACTGTGGAAGTTAAACACATTGTTCTCTTCGCCTCTAATAAGAAGGAGGGTAAGTTTCATGATAATTTCAACACGCTTATTTTCTGGTATTACGTATATTTTTTCCTTTTAGCGTTAGTATTGGAGGTTTTTATTCTTTTCTTGTCACACACACCTTTATGATTAACACCTTGCTTAATGCTATTTCATACTCAAATTTTACACATGTTTGATTGATATAAGAGGAAACCATCATTTCTACGTCATACATAGTTTTTTTTTCTAACACGGCGTTCAGGTTTCTCTGAATATATTAATTTTATCTATGAATGACGGTGGATATAGATGGATGATAGATGGAAATTTGATAATTTATTTTCAAGAAACACTCCTTCGGAATATTTTGCGTTATAGCTAAGTAGGTATTTGTTAGACATTGTTTTTTTTTTGCAGACTTCATTTTTATATAGTTTTTTTTGGTTCTGCGCATGTAATCTAACTTTCATCCATCATTCATTCACATATATTTTTTTAAATGTGTCTCAGAGCATAGGCAACACTTTGTTACAAGTTTAAGTATCTCATGTTTTTATTACTTAGTTTTTTCAACGTATTTTCATACAACTACGTAGTTTATTTGATCATTTAAGTGCGAACTATTCGCTGAGACATAATGTAAGCTTAGAGGCAAAATATTGACATCTTATCTTTAGCCCGTAGGTCTGGCTGAAATCCCTTGAGATTTGAGGAAACATTTTGCCCTTTGACTTGGATACCTTCTCCTTTATTGAAGGAGTGTAACTTTCGGAACAACTGGAGTTGATGTTTTTCTCGATATATGACAACCTACCATTCCTCAAGATTTATAGCTATTTCCAGTAGTTAAAGTATGATGATGGAGTGAAAGTGCAGTTTGGCAATAACCAGGGATTCACTTAGTCATACTCTAACTAAAGCAAAAAGTCTCAAATTTTCTCAACTGTTCATAATTCTATGTCGACATAAAGCCATCTTTTTTTTGTTCGTGATTGAAATCAAAATTTTTCTTGTTTCTGACTACATAAAGCCATTCTATCTTATTATTTGTGTTTATATCACCTATTATCTTTCTTATTGCATTTTGCATACTTGTATTCCTAATATTTCTGTAGAACATAATTTTTCTCATTTCTGACTATGAATGTTCAGCCTGTAAATTAATTTTGAATACAGAATGTGTCTATAATTCAATGATATTTGCATAGATCTTGTTGTCGAATTTACTTACATCTATTATATTTCCAGTTAAACTTTCTTGCTTGTTTTACTTGCCCTTATACTCCAACAGTGTGATAGATGATAGAATTTTAGGGTCTCATGCCACTTTAATTTTACACCTTTTTCAACTAGGGCTAGTGAGGGTAAAGCACCTTAATTCCAGAGGGTTTTGGAGTTACAAGTAGAGGCCTGAAAATGCTGCGAAATGGTTCCAGTAAAGAATGCGCTCGACTTGACGGGGGCACTGCGGTGACTCCTGATTTCTCAGGAAATTAATCAACCATGTTATATACAGGGTGCTTCAACGAAAACAAAACAGAGGCTTTATCTACCAAGATATTCATTTCTGATCAAAACGCAATAACAGGTCAATTTTTGTTTCAAGGGGACTTCTTTTGGAGTACAATACTTGCCTGAAATATCAACCCCCTAAGCGGGGGTTGCAATCCCTGAACATTTTGAATAGGGAAGATGGATCGAGTGATGACTCAAAAGAAAAGTGGTATCTTTGTCTAAATTGCCTTGAAACAATTTCCATTTTTAATTGAAAACTGTAAAAGATACAGGGTGAGCCACTGAAAGATAGGAAAGACTATTTCCCTGAGACTATTCAAGTGTCAGTGAGGTAAAATGGAACAGATCCATGCTGATCAATGGCAGTCATCATCAAGTACCATCCTCATATCGAATTTCAACCCCTGGAGCAGGGGTGACAACCCTTGAAAATTTGGAAGAGGGTAGATGGGTTAGGTTAGATTATCTTCGTCTGCATTCCTGTGAAAGAATTTTTATTTTTGATTGAAAACTGTAGAAGATACAGAGTGAGCCACTGAAAATATAGAAGACTATCGCCCCAAGACTATTGGAGTATTAGTGCGAAAAACTGGAATAGATTCATTTAGATCAAAGATGACAGCCTTTGATCTGGAATGAATCTGATCCATTTTTTGCACTAATACTTGAATAGCTCCAGGGCGATAGATAGTCTCCTCTATTTTTCAGTAGCTCACTCTGTATCTTCTACAGTTTTCAATCAAAAATGAAAATTCGTTCACGGGGATGCAGACAAAGATAATGCTTTTCTTTCGATGTATCACTCGACACATCTACCCTCTTCCAAATTTTGAAGGGTGGTAACCCCTGCTCTAGGGGTTGAAATTCGAGATGAGGATGGTACTTGATGATGACTGCCATTGATCAGCATGGATCTGTTACATTCTACTTCACTGAAACTTGAATAGTCTCAGGGAAATAGTCTTCCCTATCTTTCAGTTGCTCACCCTGTATCTTTTACAGTTTTCAATTGAAAATGGAAATGAGTTCAAGGAAATGTAGACAAAGATACTATCCTTCTTTTGAGTCATCACTCGACCCATCTTCCATATTCAAAATGTTCAAGGATTGCAACCCCCGCTTAGGGGCTTGATATTTCAGGCAAGTTTTGTACCTCAAAAGATGTCTCCCTTGAAACAAAAAATGACCTGTTTTTGCGTTTTGATTAGAAATGAATATCTTGGTAGATATAGCCTCTGTTTAGTTTTCGTTGAAGCACCCTGTATATTAGGAAAGACGAATAGTACTCTCCCTGATTTATCCAAAGTGGCGAATAGTTTACATTCAAAAAATTCACAAGTTTTTATTATAATTCCAGAAGCATTCAACCAAAACTATATAGAATACGTCCCTGCACTTTACTAAAGAAGTGCCCATTGAATGTCAAAATAGTTTTCACACATAGTTTATATTTGGTGAAGACGTAGAGTAATAAATCTAACCTAACCTAATGATAAAATGAATATTTGTATACTGTGTGATTCAACGAAAATTTTTTCCATTTCTAAGTGTGATTTAAATTAATGCAAATTGCTTAATGAATTCAACATCTTACTGTTCTTAGCATTCATCAATTCAAAATTGGATAAACTGTGAGATAGTAGTTTTCATTGATTGTTTGGTTGTATGGTTTGGATGATAAAACTGAATTGTAGCTCAAATTATAAAGTCTTTTGAATCATACAGTGTATATTATTTCAATTCAAAAGTACTTTCCATTCTTTAATAACAAAACTATAATTTCGAAGAACGAGAAGACACAAAGTTCAATTTCATAACAGCTATCAACTTATAAACATTCGAATAAACTCTATTAGACACTCATTTATTCATTCAACTTCTTTTTTTTACATAATTTCCTATTTTCAATCCAATGTTATTATCAATCATTTCTCTCTTCTAATTATCCTTAATTAGTCCGTTTCGTAATAGAATGTAATGACAATCAGTCCGTAAGATTGCCTAATCATTTTAACTCAACCTTTAAATATTTCACGAGGTAGCAATTATTTCAAACACAAGATTCGAAACGAATTTTTTCTAATACGAAATCTTGTTTCCGTAGATCATATTTCTGTGATGGAAAAGGGGACAAATATAGACATATATATTGAGAAATATTTTGGGAATCGAATTACAAGTTTCACAAATGTGGAGAGAAAGGAACGCTGAAGTCAGAATGATTTTTTCTTCTTGATAAGGTTCGCATTTCTCAATATTTCATTCACAGAAGGATTTTTTTGTTGAAAGCAATTCATTTATTTCAATTTTGAAGTTTGTAGGTGACACGGAAATGGAAGAGCCCTAATGGGTCATTGAATTGATTAGTCGATTTTGTGAGGTGAGATCTACAAACTTTATTGAGTTATCTTTAGACCTGATAATAACAAAATCGACTTATAATTCCATTTATAACATCTACATGAAAGAAACCTTCACAGACTCAACTATTCCTATTATTTGATATTTTTCGAACGACTGTCAAAATTTTTTCGCAAATTTTTCTTTATATTAAACAAGTTCCACGAAGATATAATGTATGGACGATGTCAACCCAGATTATTGGGTCCATAATGATTCTAAAACATCTTTAGCTCATAATCGGCATCACTTGGAAGACTGAACCTGGCCATCGAGGCTCTCTCGGTCAAACAGAGATGAAATTTGAGGAAATAACGCAGGTTATGTATTTTTTTATTATCTCCTTAGTCCCTTTCATGACCTTGCTTGCTATGTAAAATCTTTTCTTAGATTTGTTTAGACATATAAGAAGTTTGATTGTTGAAATATTCTTCTGCTGGTTTTCTTTTTCCATTGTTACAACTTCCTGTCCCAAACTCCCTCCCTTCCTTTTACCCTTGTTTTTGGAAATCATGGAATGCAAGAGAGAATGAAGCGGCTAAGCAGAAAAATCTTTGGTACTCTTTATGTACACGCGACACTAACACAATATAAACAGACAAGCTATTGTTAGTGCAATAGCGACAAGGAAACGAATTTTTTCCTCAGGTTTTTTTCACTCGTTTATTGAATCATATACAAGATAGTATGGTTCTCCTGTTACATTTCCTGAGCTCACACTTGTGTTTTTTCTGACACACGCCAAAATTAAAGATATAAGCACTTATTGTAAATACAATTATTCAAATTTTGTAAATCCTCTCTTCTCAACAGAATATATATATATATATATATATATATATATATATATATATATATATATATATATATATATATATATATATATATATATATATATATATATATATATATATATATATATATATATATACTTTGTGAGTTCCAATTACAATATCAAGCTGAAATTTATACGCGGCCATAACTAGCGATTTCCAATTGAAAGAAATATTTTCGAAGTGATACCATTTCCGGTTATACCGGAAGTGGGTCATCACTTTGTTATTTCAAATGACAATCTACCTTTTTTATTATACATCTAGAACTGACATTTGAGCAAAGCATAAAATACCCAAGTTGTTGGCACTTATCTGTCAAATCTTTTGACAGATTTGATTATTTTTGTTATAAATTCGATTTTTGTGGAACATTTAAAAAAATTGTAGCTCGTAGATCTTTTGCACTACAGACACAATTGTCACTTGGGTGGATAGAAGAAGGATCAAGGAATTTTTTTAGCAGTATACACATGTCAAATGTTTATTGTGTTATTTTGTATGATTTTTTCAATTTGGCCTTGTTTAAACAGCAATAACTCAATTTTTTCAAATGGCACGTGCCAATTTTTATATCGCCATCAGATGAAGCGTCAAATTTCAGATGGAATTGTATCAGCATGTACTATACCCATCTCTTATAGTTCCGAAATAATTTGGGAATATATTGAATTTTGATGATTTTGCAAGAACTAACAGAGAATGCTTTGAAATATTTGATTCAAGTAGCTGACCTGGCTACGCTCACCTGGCAGGTGGCTAAAATTAATGTACTTGTCTCTTCGTTCATTCGAATTTGATATTTCAACAAGAATTGTTGGTAATTTGAAGTGAAAATTTTTGAAAAACACAAGATTGATAATTAAATGGCTGATTATTCAAACGGGGATTTGTTTGATCTCTTTTTAATTCATGGCGAATGTTAAAAAGTGGTTGATAGAATTTGAAGGCAATTCAATAACCAATTTCCAAATCTGGCGTCTATGAGTAAAACAAAATTTCATTTCGAAGGATTAGAAGCAATTTTCTGCAATTTGGAGAAACAAAATACATAGAAACTAGAAGAAAACCAATTCTCGAGGACGACGACCATCAAATTAACACGCTAGCGTATTTTCGTGCGTCCATTAAGTCAGCATCAATGGATATTGGATTGAGTTATACTTCCATTCAAAGGATCCTTAAGAAACATAACATGCACCCTTATTCTTTTATCAGACTATAAAAGATGAAACCAACTGACCTTCCCAAGCGGCTAAATTTCTGTGAAAATTTATTAATTCGGCTTCAAGAAGACGAGACAATTCTGCAAAAAATCATATGGTCTGATGAAGCCAAGTTCAATGAAAGTGGAATAACCAACAGGAGAAATCGACAGTTTTGGGCCACAGAAAATCCACATTTCATTGAGGTTCTTGATTTCCAAAATAAATTCAGCGTGAACGTTTTTGCAATTTTAACGAATGATTTGTTGGCTTATCACATGTATGAGGAAAATCTTAATGGACAAAAATACCTGGAAATTTTGGGAGGAACATTAGCAAATTTTTTAGATGGATTACCCCTTAATATTCTAAGGGATTGCTATTACCAAATGGATGGTGCACCAGCACATAAAACACGAGCTGTAGATCGGCAGCTAACAGAGATGTTCGAGGATAGATGGTGGGGTAATTAAGGACCAAATTTATGGCTTCCGCGTTCTCCGGACCTGACGCCCCTTGATTTTTATTTATGGGGCAAAATCAAGAGTGAAGTGTATCTTATTCCTGTAAGAAGAAAAGAAGAATTACTAGAGCGCATTCATATTGCTTTTCGTAAAATTGATCCTGAGGAAACTAGGGGGGCAACTCATCATGTTCTTATACGAGCTGTCAAGTGAATCGAGCAAATTGAGGCCCATATAGAACATTCATTCAGATCGTAAATTAGTTTTCTCCTATGATGTTTGCTATCATTTATTCGTGTTAATGTAATTATCTTCGATGATTGGTTTTCGCTTAGTTCCTACAATTTATATTCATCCGAATTGTATAAAATTGCTTCTAATGCTTCGAAATTTTATTTTACTCATATTCGGTAAATTTGAAATTGGTTATTGAATTGCCTGCAATTCAATATATTTTCGTTTGAAAAACCAGTGGGTTTATTCCAAATGTGTTGTATTTTTTGGATATTTTCAATCTGAAATAACGACAATTTTTGTTGAAATATCAAATTCGAATGAACGAAGTGACAAGTACAATAATTTTAGTCAGGTGAGCGTAGCCAGTTCAGCTACTAGATTCAAATATTTCAAAGCATTCTCTGTTAGTTCTTGCAAAATCATCAAAATTCAATATATTCCCAAATTATTTCGGAACTATAAGAGATGGGTATAGTACATGTTTATACAATTCCATCTGAAATTTGACGCTTCATCTGATGGCGATATAAAAATTGGCACGTGCAATTTCATCTTCGTTGAAAAAGAATGAAAATGAATGAAGAAATGAAGCATCAATATTACCCATTAGTAATTGAAAATCTACTGTTCAGAAATCAGAACAGATAAATTTAAAGAGTAATAACATTTACCCTGTATCTCAGGACATTGCATAATTCAGAATACTAAGTACCACATTATATCATTGTTTTTATATAATTGAAACATGTCTTCACACGTACTAAAACTCTGGAATACCGTGAAAACTACTTCGTTATTCCGAAATTATTATATCCTCAAACAATAACAATTTTCTACTCTAAAATCATTAAATTCAATTACGGATTCAAAATGGGTGCCAAGAACGTTTATTATTATATCATACTGTTTAGACGCGGTAATTAAATTTATTTTATAATGACACGTTCTGTACTTTCTACCAGGTTATTTGTCGCTCAATTTCTAATATTTAACGTGTTAGTTTCGTTGTGAAAATATATTATTTACGTCTTTTTAGATCACGAAGTCGATAAATATCCTCGTTGAAAGGGACAAAAATGAAATATGTCTTGTTGTAGCTGGGTCACATGGTAATGTTTTTCGTTCATCAGCACGACCAACTTCACATGATAGGTCAATGATATGAAATCATTTTGAGGCAATGAAATGTCTGAAAATCTACGTTGATGATATTTTAAATTAAGAGAGCGACAGAAATACGGTTAATTCATTTTTCGGGGCTGATCGTTTGTGGTTATTCCAAGAATCTTTCATTTTGAGCGAATTGAAACACTTACTTTCTCAGGAGTCGCCGAAAACCGAGGCCGGACGCTTATATGAGGGTGGTCGGAAAAGTTTCCGACCTAACAGTGATACAAGACTTTTTTCTGAATATTTTTCCTCATTTTTCAACACTGTAACTCTACACACTTTTCCCAGCGCGATATTTTCCTTTGTGTAACCCGTCATGATAGTACTCGGCATTTTGTTCTGCAGAATAGTGCACGAACTCATAGGTTTCATTATTTTTGAATATCTTGCTCTGGAATTTTCTGTCTGAATTTATTTCATATTCACTCAGTCTAAGGGAATATAATGAGAGAAATACCCTGTATATCGTGAAGCCTCTAAATGCAAATGAATTCAGCTGAATAAGACTCTTTTCTTCTTGAGCTAGAAATAACCGATATTGAATGACCTTTAGTATTTTGGTGATGCCTTCTAAGAGACAACCAAAAGTCATATCTTCCTTTCGGTTGATTTCAGGTGGCAATTATAGGAAAAAATTGTTCAGAATTTAATTTTGTATGATAAAAGAATAAAAAATACATTATGTCATTTGAAATTACAAAGATGGTGTAAATTTCCGGTACATTGAAATTTTGTTCGAAATTTAGTACGAATGACAACACTAAAAAAGTCTCCAATCGGTCATTCCTTTCTCCATATACCTCCATCTTGCGTGGACACCCAGTAGACATATTATATTATATATATTATACAAAAATATTGAGATTTTAGTTCTGAAGAAAAATTTATTTGAACAGTTACAGTAACAGAAGATAACAGTCATCAGATCTTGCAATATTTTTCGTGGGTTTCTTTCCTAAAGAAATAATGAGGTAAGGTCATAGGTTTTCTCTTCAGTTTATATCGCTCAGTATCTTATTTCATATTTTATTTATTTGTATATACTGGGTGATTCACCAGTGGCGCGGTGCTCTGTAGCTCATACACTCTTGAAGATTTCATTTTTGTTCGAACGGTATTGTATTTAAAAAATAAGAATCTACTTCAGCAATTTATTTAGCAGTAAACAGGGTGTCCCAATGTTCTATGAAAAAAATCTTGGGTGATTTTTCCAGATTGGAAGACCACTTTTTTATTCAAGATTCAGAAGTGGCCTAAACTCTGCTATAACGTCTTTACGTAATAAGTTTCTTTAGTGCGTAGTTTCGTCACAATATTTTTTTCCGTAAAAATTCATGAAAATAGCCTCTCACATCCTCGCATGCTCCTTCGAATGTAGAGGATGAATACTTTTTTCTTTCGTTTTCTTATTGCCCAAGGATAGCTTTATTGATGAATTGAAATAGATTATCCTCATTCTATACAGGAGTGACTCAAAAAAGTTATTGAATATTGCAATTTTAAAATATCTCATCTTGATTTTTTCAAATGGAACAACCTGTATTTTATTATTCATGTCAACGCATGAATTATTGTGCCATATTTCTGCAGAAGTAACCTTATCTTTATCTTCCACCATTTTCGAAATAAAAAAAATTAACTGAAATAATAAAATCAGAGGTTGAGAAAGAAGAGTTTATTAGTACATATCATTATTCTTGATCAAATAAATGGAGATATTTTAAGGTAGTCGTGTATGAAATACGTAAAAGATTGATTTTTCTGTGAGATGATATACAAGGTGTTGAACTATTTCAATAAGTATCTGAAATGTTGCCCGTTTCTTTGTAGACACAACTCAATCCTTCTGAGGAAAGACCGTTGAACTCCCGACAACATTTGAGGATTAACTGACTGAAAGGCGTCGACTATTCTCTGTATCATATCCAACTGTGTTGTAGAAGGAATCTGGTAAACGATGCCCTTAATATAACCCCACAAGAAAAAATCTAGACTGGTGGAGTCCAGAGACCTAGACTGGACCACCACGTCCTATACATTGGTTGTTTGTAAATACATGATTTCAATGCTCCCTAACCTGATGTGAGTAGTGTGCCGGTGCTCCATCCTGTTGAAACCACAAACGCTCTGGTACATCGGCAAGTAACATTGGTAGATGATTTTGCAGAAAATCTAAATACATTTCACTATTGAGATGCCCGTCGGAAAAGTGCGGCCAAATTAGATATCCATCTACTGTAGCGGCCCATACATTCAAGGACCAACGATGCTGGTGATTTATGTGTCTTATGAGGTGTGGATTTTCCGCGGCGTCATAATGAAAGTTGTGCTTGTTAACAAGCCCATTCTTGTGGAAAGTTTCCTCATCCGAGAAAAGAACTCTGCTGAACATATTTGGATTTTCCGCTACTTTGTCACATGCTCAATTGCAGAAATTGATTCGATTTTCATAGTCTTGATTGTTCAGTTCCTGGTGCAGCTGCACGCATGCATGAAATTTATTCACTCTCCAGATTCTCTGGACGGAAGTTTGACTTATATCTGTTAACTGAGAAATCTCTCTTTGGCTTTTATGTGGATCCTCTATCACTGTCAACAAAACTGATAAATGGTTGTCTTCAGCTGTAGCAGTTTTTGGTGTTTCATGTTTTTTGTGAGCGATATTACCCGGTTCGATAAATCTAATGAGAAGTTTTTCGAAGCATCTTGCATCAGGATGCCTCTTATCAGGAAACCTTTGTGCATAAACTTTACTTGCCAACAAAGAACTTCTATCACACTCTGCCAACAAAGAACTTCTATCACACTCACCCAGAATAAAAATCATATCAACCATTTCTTCTTTGGAGAACTTAATGCGGTCCATTGAGAAAATTGAGTTCAAACCTCACTTTAATAATGTTTAGTAATGAAACCCTGATAAGTTCAGCGGTAAAATGCAGAATATGATATGTCCGGAAACCTGACAAAAGGCACAAATAAAGAAAAATGTCAACACGTACCTCGATTTACGTTTTGATCATCTTGATTTTATCATTCGTTACAAGAGTTATCTTGTTTAGGTTCCATTTTTTGCTACTTGAATCATTACAAAAAAAAAAGGACTTCTGTGCCAATAATGATGCATGTTGATGAGTTTGATACGGTTTGTAGAATTTTCATCAAAATTTTACAAATGTTCGACTATTTCGAAAGTGATCGAAGATAAAGATAAGGTTACTTCTGCAAAAATATAGCACAATATTTATGCGTTGATATGAATAATAAAATACAGAGTATTCCATTTGAAAAATTCAAGATATGATATTTGTGAAATTACAATATTCAATAATTTTTTGAGTTACTCCTGTATAGAATGAGGATAATCTATTTCAATTCATCAATAAAGCTATCCTTGGGCAATAAAAAAACGAAAGGAAAAAGTATTCATCCTCTCTAACCGAAGGAGCATGTGATGATGTGAGAGGCTATTTTCATGAATTTTTACGGAAAAAAAATATTGTGATGAAACTACTCACCAAAAAAACTTATTACTCAAAGACATTATAGCAGAGTTTAGGCCGCTCCTGAGTCTTGAACAAAAAAGTGGTCTTCCAATCTGAAAAAATCACCCAAGATTTTCTTTGTAGAACATTGGGACACCCTGGTTACTGCAATATAAATTGCTGAAGTAGATTCTTATTTTCTAAATACAATACCGTTCGAACAAAAATGAAATCTTCAAGAGTGTACGACCTACAGAGCACCGCACCACTGGTGAATCACCCAGTACAAATGTAATATAATTAGCTGACAGTTTTATCTTTTATATTCAAAGTAGTATTCGGTTGAACCATTCATCACTTCACACAAAGAAAACTATGAATGAATAGGATTCAGTGTTACTTGACTAAGGTCCCTCCCTACACTGGATTTATGATAATTTTTGAAGTTGTCAAGAAGACTAAAATTTCAGTAGCAGATTTCTAATTGCAAAACAAAAGAGAGGAATACATCTCGTCTTCTCATAAGTAACTTAAAACATTCACATAATTTTATTACAGTAATCAAAAACTATTACTGTGCAAATTGAATGAACACAACAATGAAAACATCTAAATTTACCCAAATCCCAACATATTTGTAATTCGTCCACGAAGGCTATGTAGTATTTTCATCCTTAATCCATTCATAATTATAGAAATAAAATTTTTATTCTAGCTTGAAAGAGATTCTGACCTTGTCCACTCTATTTCTCACGTTTTCAACCAGTTTGAATTTATTTACAAAGATCAAACATAATGATTGCGTATCAGATACTAGAAAACATTGAATTATTATTTTTATCACGTAAGAAGTCGTTTCGACTCAAGTTAAATATATTTCTCCTGAATTACACAATTCTGGAAAAAATTAATTTCCATGATTCAAAATTTTGGAATGTTGACAATAGTACAAAGCCTTCACGATTGGATGATTGATTTTATTTTTGTGGAAAAGCTTAACCGAACTTTTGTGTTTTCAAAATTGATATTGCCTCAACACATTTTAAGTATTCGACATCCTAAAACTAATATAAATGTTAGCGAAGGATTACACTGAACAAAAAAAATTGCACTTTTCGTAAGATGAATGACTTATGTCACTTGCTATAATTTAATATGGTATCGTTAAAAAGAGTTTTTGTGAATGATTTCAATCATTTTTGTTTCATCTGCGGGGAGTATACAGGGTGTCCCTGAATTGTGTGTAGGTACAACAGATTCTTCAGCTCGAAATAAGTCGATTTAGGCCAACTTACCTATATGAAAAGTTTCTTCGTTTAGCCGCTAGAGGTCGCCAAATCCAAAGATTTTTTTCTTATTTTTCAAATCATTCGAGAATGGCTCGATCGATAGAAACCATATTTGGTATGCGTAGTCGGGTGCGTTATTCACGTTATTTAGTGATCCAATCAATGACCTTGACGTTTTACAAGTGTCCCTTAAGACTCGAACGTGTTTTCAATCAACCATAAATTTTCAACTGTCTGCGTTTGAGCAAAACTATTTCAGACATCGAGTATCTAGATTAATTATCAAACTTTTTTGTTTCTTGAGAAATTTCGATATCATGAGCGGTTCAATCGCAAAAAAATAGTTTTTCAGTTTCATGATTTCATTTCTTCAACCACCTAGCGAGTCAAAAATATTACATATTGACCATGTTGGCTTTGGATTTGTTTCTGTGGTCTGGCAGATTGTCATTTTATTATGCGTGACAACCTTTTGTTGAAAAAATGATTGCTAAATCGGATCAAGCAAATAGTTCAGTAGAATAAAAATCGAAAATTCGAAGAAAAAAAATTTTTTCACAATGACTATTTGAAAATCTGCCAGACCACAGAAATGAATCCAAAGCCAACATGGTCAAATGTGATATTTTTGACTTGCTAGGTGGTTGAAGAAATGAAATAATGAAATTAAAAAACTGTTTTCTATGATTGAACCACTCATCATATCAAAATTTCTAAGGAGACAAAAAAGTTTGATAATTAGCACAGCTACTCAATGTCTAAAACAGTTTTGCTCAAACGCAGACAGTTGAAAGATTATGGTTGATTAAAAACACGTTCGAGTTTTTAGAGACACTTGTAAAACGTCAAGGTCATTGAACGGATCACCAAAAAACGTGAATAACGCACCCGATTACACATACCCAATATGGTTTCTATCGATCGAGTCACTCTCGAATGATTTGAAAATTAAGAAAAAAAAATCTTTGGATTTGACGACCTCTAGCGGCCAAACGAAGAAACTTTTCATATAGGTAAGTTGGCCTAAATCGACTCATTTCGAGATGAAGAATCTGTTGTACCTACACACAATTCTGGGACACCCTGTATACTCCCCGCAGATGAAATAAAAATGATTTAAATCATTCACACAAACTCTTCTTTACGATACCATATTAATTTATAGCAAGTGACATAAGTCATTCATCTTACGAAAAGTGCAATTTTATTTGTTCAGTGTAATCCTTCGCTGACATTTACGTTAGTTAAGGATGTCGAATACTTAAAATGTGTTAAGGCAATATCATTTTTGAAAACACAACAGTTCGGTTAAGCTTTTCCATAAAAATGAAATCATCATCCAATCGTGAAGGCGATCGAGACGTTCTCGAATTATTTGAAAAATAGGAAAGAAAATCTTTGGATTTGGCGACCTCTAGCGGCCAAACGAAGAAACTTTTCAGATAGGTTAGAGTAGTTATTTGTATCAGCTCCACGTATCATTAATAACTGTCGATAATACAAGCACCAGACATGAATTCTTTCAATTTTATTGTATTTTTTGTATTGTGGATATTTATGGTTTTGGTTTTTTGCCACCCATGCTTCCGTTTTTGACATAAGTATATTTCTGGATAATGCATATAATGATTGTCTATCTTCTTTTTTGATTTCATTTTTAGCGAGCTGAAACCATTTCCATACGGCTTTCAAAACATGAAAACTGCATAGAAGTAAAGTGGATCTAGGCCAATATTTTTGTGAAATATGTCATTCTACTAAATCATCATCTGTCATAATGACTGATGGTGAAAGTTTTAAAGGCATTGTTTCGATCGAGTCTTTCAGAGCATAATCGAAAATAGTGGCTTTCCCCAGCAGGAGATTGAGTTGCAAAGAAATACAACTTATGATTTTGCACATCGCAATTACTTGTAGCATCTACGAATAATATTTCTGATGACCGAATTAGGTGTCATGCAGCACGTTGCATAATTGGAGTGCATAATGCAACAGCATAGTCGTCTTCATTATGGGTTATCTTATAAACTGTATTGATGGATTGTTAAGATTCTCTTCTATCCTAAAAAACATATTTTCACTTGACCTATCTCCATATTGGCGTTTGAAGTGAGATTTCCACATGTTTTAAAAATCTTCTTCACATGGAAAATAGAATCTATCGCATACAACTTCATCATGTTTGTCACCTAGCTCTTTCATTTTACTAAAGCAGAAACTATTATAAGCTGATGCCACAGAATGTCCCTTTTCAAACAATTGAAGAATTTCTCTCTTCCCCAATTCGTCTTTTTGTTAAAGCGGCTAGACTATCTATTGTATGGTTGTGATTATTATTCAAAGTGATTATGCATGGCCATTCTTTTAATAGAGTTTCAGAGTTTCAACATGCTTAAGTCTTGTTCTCGAATGAAATTCTGGTTTCTTTTAGCTTTCTCGATTGGTGTAATTGTGGTCCTAGTGATATACCATGTATGTTTTGATTTTAGTTCCAGATCAGTAACCCATTGCTGAAAGACATGCATTATTTTAGGAATTAATGTCAAATTCCCGATTTTATGGAGAAACCCTCATAACTCCAAATGGCTTTAGGTATTCAAGAATTCAAGAATTAACCTCGACGTAGTTAAGTTATTTTACATGAAAACTGTCAACACATTTCAAATTTCTCATGAACATGGTAGGTGTCCAATGGAAATACATTCTGTTTGTGTCAATGATTTTGAATGGTCTCGAGTTGAAGAAAAAATATAGATATTCACATTTCTATGAAGGTAATTAATTTGTCAAAAATACAGTTTGCGTTATATTTCATGTGATGATCAAAAAGCTAGATAGAAATGTGAGATTCATTCGCTTCCTCAAGTTTATACGAGAAAGCACTTGGACCCAGCAAAGCTAAAACGAAGCATCTATGGAACTTTCAACCAACGCAGACTAAATTGAGCTGAACGTTTGTTGTTTGTTTCAAAGGTTATGTAGATGATTGAATTTTGCACTCTTACTCACCTCAACTTCGTTCTTATTTCGCTCGAATTGACCACGTGGTACGTATAATTTTCTGGCCACTTCATTTTATCTTCTATTAAATTTGAATAACTGAATTGAAATCGAAAATGGAATGCAGAACTGAAAACTTTCGAAGGGTTTTTATCGAGCCTACGTTAGACCGACGATGGATCGGTATATCGACCGCTCGCTTTGAGTAGGTTTTTGAGTTTTGAGGCAGACAACTCGGCGATTGCAAATTCACTCGAATGCGGTTTACTGTACGCTCGATACAAATATGCTACCGGGAATGAGGTTCGGAACAGATTAATCAAAATGTGGAACGAAATGGAACAGAATGCTACAAGATCATTGATTTGGAGTATGAATCGAAGATGTGATGCAGTTGTTCTCGCCTGGGGTTGAAACTTTCGGTTGATTTTTTCCAAAAGTTTTTATTTTTTTAATAATCTATTTCAATATATAAGAAAACCATTTTCATCTCTATTTTCAGGCTTTCCTTAGTGCTGGGAGAGCCAGAGGAGTACCAAATATTATTGCGGAATGGATTAGTACTATGCTAAATGCCAGAGTGATCAACACTTCACTGAAAAGAGAAGTAGTCACTGTTATGGCAGGCAGGAGCTACCCACAGGGAGGAGTACTATCTCCTCTGCTGTGGGCTTTTCTAGTTGATGACCTTCTGGCAATAATTGGCGCATTGGATGCTTATGTACAAGCATACGCTGATGATATAGTAATTCAGGCTGTCGGAGATGATAGCGATGTTTCCGACAGACTACAGAAGGCTATGTCTGCAATTCAGGGGTGGTGTGAAGGAGAGAAACTTACCATAAACCCCTACAAAACCCTAATGGTACCGTTTACCAGGAAGAGGAGGATATTCGTTTCCCCTCCGACCCTGGGTGGGGTGTTTATTCCTTGTAGAAGAAGCGAAATATCTAGGGATGACCCTGGATAGTAAACTCACGTGGAATTCGCACCTGAAAACACAATACACAAGGCTTGACATTCCATATGCGCATGTCAAAGTACCTGTGGAAAAAGGTGGAGTCTTGCCCCAAAGCAACTCCAGTGGCTATATGTGATGGTGGTTAGACCCTGTATTACGTACGGCTGCATTGCTTGGTGGGAGTGCAGTCTTAATAAGCAATGTCAACTCAAGCGCTCTAAATTACAGAGAACAGCCTGCATGATGATTACAGGAGCCTTTCGCTCTACACCCACTGCGGCCATGGAACTGATATTGGGCCTTGCCCCTCTTCATCTTGTGATAAGAGGAGTGGCTTAAATGGCTTTCTACAGATTCCATCATCTTTCCCGTAATAAAGCGGGTAACTTCGGCTTTGTGCCTGGCGCCCTACAGTCTGAAATTGAGGGGAATGAAGTGCTGAATATGAGGTCGGACATAGCAACACCTAAAACCAACATGGAGAGGCCATTCCCGATCATCATTCCCGATAGACAAGAATGGATTAGCTCCAAGGACCGTCTATTGAGGGTCCCTGTTGGTATATGGATGGCTCAAAGACTACGAAAGGTGTCGAGGTGCCGCCAAGGAACAGTCGATCTGTCTTGGTGGGCATGCGACTGTCTTTCAAGCAGAAATATTCGCCATTGACCACTGTGCTAACCCCTTGCTTGCGGGAGGATTAACAAATAGGTCAATTAAAATCCTCACCGATAGCCAAGCTGCACTGAAAGCATTGGCATCCGATACCTGTACTTCACTTATGGTGCAGTAATGTAGCTCCACCCTTGCCAAATTGGGATAGCGGAGCAGGCTCCGTCTAATATGGGTTCCTGGCCACTCGGGCATTGAAGGGAATAAGAAGGCGGACTCATTGGCCGCTCGAAGAACTAACCTGGAGTTCATAGGACCGGAGCCTAAGCTCGGAATTCCCCTGGAAACTGAAAGAATGAAAAACAACAGATGGCTGGACTTGAGGGTACGTGAGTATTGGATGAGCCTCCCAGGACTCAGACGCGTTCGACGTGCCATCAGTGGACCTTCCACTACAAAAGCCAAGGCCTGGCTTAAACTCTCTAGGTTGGAACTGAGAGTTTTAACAGCCACATTAACGGGGCACTGTCGCCTCAGGAAACACCTAAATAAATTAGGATTGGTTGAGGATCCTTTATGTACGCTATGTGAAGAAGGTACAGAATCAATGGAACATGCTATGTGCGAGTGCCCAGTAGGGGACAGGGTCAGGATGGAAGAACTTGGATCTTGCAAACTGAAGCTGACTGAGCTTATTAAGCTCTCACCTACGAAACTCGTATCCTTTACGAGAAGGATGGAGCTCGTGGGTAAAATTTAGGACAGAGTGTGCCACAATAGACCACTGGGTCGCAGTGGAATCAAAGATAATATCTATCTATCTATCTAGTGCTGGTGGATTAGTGAAAAAAATAGTTTTCCAACATATCTAAACTTCTTCTGAATAAATTTGAATTTTCACTTTTGTGCGTTAATTTGTCGGCGCAACTAGATGTAAATTCCAATCACGAAGTTTCGAACAATAAAATTCAGTCATTGCTTTCCTAATTATCTTTCTTCATCTATCTAAATTACATCTGTTTTGACGTAATAACTATGGACACAAAAGAAAGAGTGAGTTTTCTGTGAAATTATTTTAATAACTCGGAATTCGTTCCCGTTCTAGCGGAAATTCTTAGAGGCGCCTAAGATGGAAACATAAACATTTATTGCACAAATTTTTCGAATTTAAAATACATAAATTTAATTGCTCGATTGCAGTCTCCTGCCGATAATTCTTATACTGCAATAACAGTTAAAATCGCACGAGGTCATGCGATTAACTCGATAGTTTCTAATAGAAAAAGATTCAAATTACAGATTGAATATTTAATTGACCTCTCAGAAATAAACTTATCTGTTTTAATCGCCTATTTTGCGTTTAAAGTATTGTTCTAATCGATAATGATGAAAATTGTTTTTTACTCAATTCAAGGCAAATGAAATCGATACGAAATATGAGAATGTAAGAGATATCAAGTTTTGTAAAGTAGATTTTCCATCGCAAAAATCTCATTCAAAACCAAGCCAGTTATTTTGGTCTTCATCTATAGAAGTACTTATTCAACAACTTCATCATAAATTGTTATCAATTTAGATATCTGCTAACATTTATACGTTGCGCCAATAAACGCACAAAATTATTAATTCAAATTTAAATGAGATAAAAAACACAAGGTTTAACTTTAATCTACACTTTATTTGAAAAAATTCGACGACGTTTCGCTGACACAGCAGCTTTATCAAGAATAAAAACAGAATGAAGAGTATGGTATTATAAATAAACCGTAGAACAAGTTGCATGAATAACAGGAAAATCCACACCGAGCCATTGTACAGTTAGTATGAAAGGTAATAAAAACTAATTAAACAAGTTAAGTAGGGGTGAGTAATTCACATCTACCTGTTCATTCAAAAGCTTGTCCGAATGTTTGTATCTATTTATTTCTAATGCTTCTAGGAGATCTAATTTTGAACTTTTTGATTTTATATGTAATATGTCAAAGTTTTTATTGAATGAATGGTTTTCTTTTATTAGGTGATTTGAATAATTTGAATCAGATTTATTTTTATCGAAGCTACGTTGTAGAAAGAACAATAATTTTAATGATATCTATACCTTATAGATATCATCAAAATTATCGTTCATTCAAACCAAAACTTTCTATAAAAATTCTTTCGAATTGATAAATAACATAAAAACGTTAACCTACCACCTAACGCAAAACTTATTTCGTTTGATGTTGAGAATTTATACCCAAGTGTTCCTCCAGGTGATGTCAAAATATTAATCGAAAACATGTTGAATTCCAATGATGTTAACCACATAATTAAATCAGAAATATTGAATCTGTTGGAAGTTTGCATTGAACAAAATTATTTTTCTATTACAGTAGTGAAAATGGTTTGATCATGGGAAATCCTTTGAGTCCACTTTTAGCAGAGATTTTTATGAATAATATTGAACAGAAAATTCATACACATCCACTCATTTCCAAATTTCTTTATTGGTATAGATATGTTGACGACATCTTAGTATGTTTCATTGGAACTACTCGTCAATTAGACTTATTTCTTTAATTTCATTAATTCTATCCATTTGAACATTAAATTCACGATAGAAATTGAACAGAACGATTCCATCAATTTTTGGGCTTGAATATCACTAAACAAAATAATAATCATGTTTTTCCGTCTTTCGTAAACCAACACATACTGATACAATTATACATAACTACTCATTACATCCAATTCAACACAAAGTTGCAGCTTTAAACAACATGGTACATCGGTTACTCAATTTACCTTTATCAGTAGAAGATTATAATAAAGAGTTCATCAAACAGATAGCATTAATAATTCATAACCGGATGATAGATCTAATCATTCGAAAGCAATAAATGAAGTATATCCTATTCATAAAGACTATAAAATATTCAACAGTTTAACATTCTGCGGTTCTGCAAGTACAAATATTAAATCCTTTCTCGTCAAACAAAATCTTGATATAACTTTCAAAACTCCCAATAACTTAGGTAAACATTTTAAAAATAATAAATCTCGTGTTGAAAAATCAAGTAAATCAGGAATCTATAAACTCAATTGCGGTTCTTGTGATAAAATTTATATCGGTAGGACCTATAGGAGTTTTGGCATAAGAACATCTGAACATAAACGTAGCTTCGATAAAAATAAATCTGATTCAAATTATTCAAACCACCTAATAAAAGAAAACCATTCATTCAATAAAAACTTTGACATATTACATATAAAATCAAAAAGTTCAAAATTAGATCTCCTAGAAGCATTAGAAATAAATAGATACAAACATTCGGACAAGCTTTTGAATGAACAGGTAGATGTGAATTACTCACCCCTACTTAACTTGTTTAATTAGTTTTTATTACCTTTCATACTATCTGTACAATGGCTCGGTGTGGATTTTCCTGTTATTCATCCAACTTGTTCTACGATTTGTTTATAATACCATACTCTTCATTCTGTTTTTCATTCTTGATAAAGCTGCTGTCAGCGAAACGTCGTCGAAATTTTTCAAATAAAGTGTAGATTAAAGTTAAACCTTGTGTTTTTTATCTCATTTAAATCATGGATCTACATCAAGTAACGACCTCTACAATTCAAAAATTCAAATTTACTCAAAAAGAGATGAGATCTATTGAAGCACCGTATTTTTTAATAATCCACTAGCATTAAGGAATGTTTGAACAACTGTCCTTAAAATTATGATAATACCGGATATTTTCATCTCTGGCGAGAATTACTGCATGACATCTACGATTTTTGGCCAGTGTAAGTTGAACAATAATGGTGCAAGGAGAGATCTTTGTGGGAGACCATAATTTAGAGTACAGAAACGACTACTTTTTTCCACCTGAAACACGAAACTTTCTGTCAGAGCGCAATTTTTTACAGCCTCCTAGATGAAATTCACAGGTGTTTTATTTTCCGAGGCCATGTCTCATTTTGCCCTTCCAAATTTTTTTGCAGTACGCCACTGATCAGCGTACAATCAATTTTCGTCATCTTCGTTCAATTTCGAAAATTTTAACACATGTAATTTTTTCCGTATCTCCAACCGTTTTCGAGTGAAAAATTATTGAATTTGGATTATTTGAATTGTATGTCAATCGCTAAATAAAGAAAAATAATAGAAATTCGCGATAGGTATGCCCAAAATTTGCTTTTATTTTGATAGCTCATCTTCTGAGACTCAACTTATACTTATTCCTGTAGTCCTCCACTTGCAGGAATACAGGTCTCTGTCCTTCGCATATTATCATTACTCTTTGAAATATTCCTGGGTTATTTCATATCGTGTCATAAGAGGTAATTATTCGTATTCTCAATTCTTCTACAATGTTCACTGGAGTGGTATAAAATAAACTTTTAAGATATCCCCATGAGAAAAAGTCTAAACTATTTAAGTCTGGGGACCTAGACGGCCATGTTCTGGCCCACTACGACCTATCCATCGGTTATTCAATGTATTATTCAAGAATTTCCTAGCTTCTCCACTACAATATGCTAGTGCATGAACATTATGCTTCGCACCAAAAGTGGCACATCCTCGAGCAATAAAGGCAATAACTACTCCTCAAGAAGTTGCCGATAAGCGGGACCGTTTAGTCTGTTAGGCAAAACAAATGGCCCAATCAAATAATTTCCAATTATTCCGACCCAGACATTAAGTGAGAATTGTTCTTGATAATGAGATTCTTCAATCAAATGGGGGTTGCCCAATAATGATTATTGTGAAAATTTGTGATAGCAGTTCTCGAAAAATTTACTTCGTCTGTGAACATTATTTCACTAACAAAATGAGCATATTCTCTGATTTTATCTAAGAACCATCGGCAGAAATTCAGTCTTGAAGGAGTATCTCGAGGAAGTAGAGTTTGGACGAGTTGATTATGAAACGGGTAGAATATAAAGTCTTGGAGAATCCTCCAAACTAAAATATCTGAAATATTCAACTGATTTCCAATTTTTCTTGTACTCACATGAGGATTCAACTCAATACAATCCAAAACTGCTTCTTCAATATCTGGAGTTCTCATAGTTTGAGTTGCACTTTTTAAATGATTATTTGCAGTAAAAGTGCCAGTTTCCTCAACCTTCTGAGAATATTTGAAAATGTTCGTCAGTCTGGAGTTACTCGATTTGGAAAGCGCACCTGATATAATCGCCTAGCTTCTTTTGTGTTTCTGTCAGCCAGACCGTACATGTAATGGATATCAGCCAATTCGGTGTTAGTAAAATTAGCCATGTTTTCTTACAGCAATAACTTCAAAAGTCTCAAAACTAATCGTTAATTCAATAAACAATTCGAGCAGACACTGGTTCAACTTTAACAACTGTCAAAATTAATAAATAAATGAAAAAAATCAAAGTTTTTAAATTGAACGAAGATGACCCAAATCGATTGTACGCTGATCAGTGGCGTACTGCAAAAAAGTTTGAAAGGGCAAAAAAAGACATGGCTCCGGAAAAGAAAACACCTTGTAGACTCTAGTTAAAATTTAGGACGTCTAATAATGGAAGCTGTAAAAAATAGCTTGCATTCCAAATTTGGGTTGAACATCTCAAAAATTGCAGCAGTTTTGAAGAAAAACCCAATTTTTTCCGGAAATTTCAACACCCTATAGCTCCGTAACGAAGCTTTTGCGGACCTATGTTTATATAAACTTTTTTTTAAATTGCACGTAGATTTTCCCTCCTAAAGTTATGACATACTATTATGTAAAACCCTGTATACATATATTGAACTCACTACACTTATATGATGAGATATATACATGGAACTAAGTATGCTGTTGTATGTTTGATTATTGGACAGTTCGTTACTACGATATTGGTTGGATGAGATGTTACTGTGCTAAGTGAGTGCTGAGATATAATACTAGTTTTCTCGGTCATTCTGTCTGAGATAGGATTTTATGACCTGTTCACATCTGGTCAGGGCGTATTAAACCAGCTCCGATATGAAACAGGATGAAAACCAGAGTTTTTGGTAACAACCACTGCGAATTGAATCCGATTGAACGCACAAGTAATGGGTGAAGTGGCTAGAAAGAACACCAGTTTTAAGATAAAAGACGACGAACATCATTTCAACAAGACTGGAAAAATTGTATATATCACGTCATTAAAGAAGAAAATAAAATATAGGAACTGGATCATATTATGGATACCATGATAGATCATGTTATAGTGGATTTAGGTAATGAAGATGAACTGTGAATATTTTATGAAAATATTGCATCTTAAAATGTATACGAGCATTTTAACAAGCGTTATTTTAATTTTTATGATTTTAAAGTGTAGAAAGAAATTGAATTCAGAACTAGAAGTCATGAAATTATTTATAAACATTGTTTAACATTCAGTTAGGTAATGTCGAAACTCATGTAGAAAATTTAGCTTAAGTCTACTATAATATAAAATAAATGTTCATTTCCATGATTCACTGAAATTATTGAGTTATCTGAAATATCATAAACATTATAATTGTTATATATTTTTATGTATAGAATCAAGTGTAAGTTGAGTATACATGAAATTCATGAAATAATAATTTTGGTAAACGTAACATTTTCATTAGCTTGTTGTTGATAATGGACGTATGTCCGAAACCGGTCCAACCAATGTAAAAATTTTGTCATTCTTTACATCAATAAATTAGTGATAGTTAAAACATAGTAACTTGTTTTATTTTATTATTCATTATGAATATCAAGTGTCACGTAGTTTAGGCTTCATCGATCAATTATTTAAACGTAACTATCTAGATATTCACATTAAATTATTATCGTTTATGTATACATTAGTGTTTGATTGATCCAATTTAATTTTCGAAGAGAACCCTTGAACGTATTCTCGTCTACGTTACTGACTACAAATTTTAGACGTCTGAAGTAAACATGGTATTTAAAACGGGGACAGCAATACTCGAAAGCAACAATAAAGACAGAGAAGACCGTAGTCAGGTTGTTGGGTTCCTCCTGGAGATTTGAACTAGGGTTTCTATCAAAGATCCAGGAATAAATTCGAACCTGTTCCAAGACAAAATCATAGAAACTACATTCATTTTTGAATTTGGCCCCGTACCACAATTCTAAGGGATTTGCATACGTATTGAGCTTCATTACTTTACGTCTTTACCAATTAAACTACAGCTATTAATTCGTTTTATAATAGAGAATAGAAAAATCCTAAACTTGATGAATACATACTTAGCTAAGATACCCCTTCAAATGATATTCATACTGTACATAACTTTCAAAATTTTCTACATATTTTCGAAGAATCATTACATATATGTACGTATTTTCACATGTAATCCGCTCTCTACTTATGAATATACGAATCAAAAAATCCGATGCTGAAATCGCTCCACTTCGTTGTTGCTCTCGTCAATTCAAAACAACGAAGCTTTCGTTCAACATAAAATTCTTTAGGTTAAATATAAGCTCTTCTGGTATTTCAAAATTCAAATGATTCAGTGCATGAATACTAATGAAAATTCAGTGGAAAAAACAGAAGTCAAAGATGCTTGAAAAAATACTCAACAGCAAAAGTTATCCGTAGAAACTTTAAGTTTCCGAATTCAAGTCATTCGTACTATTTTGAAATATTTCTTGTCACCGGCATCAAGATGCAACGTTGAAAAATTAATCATCAACAAAACGCACTTATCACTAAGTCACTTCAACAACGAAACATCTTTCAAGTTTCCCACAAAAACAAAAATCTTTTCTTGCCAAGACAACCTCATTTCTAAGACGCGATAATTCTCGAACATCAATTTTCCGAACGTCACCGCATACAGTTTTCCGGAGGCATCGAATGAAACTAAAGGCAAACCGCGTTATTTACTTTTTGCGCGGTGAACAGAATTAGACGACTACGTCGTCGTCGTCGGTATCAAGCTATGGGCGAAGCGGAAAGCGGTTACATCAGAGTACATTGTTCCACCTGTGTACTACGTTTCCCGTCCTAGATACGCCGCGGCGACATGACATAGCCTTCTAGATTCACTCTCTTCTATGACGTTTAATATTCAAAAGAGAACTGCAATTCTGAATGAGAGTAAAAGTGCATCAATTAGACGGAATAATGAGATGAAACGGACTTCCAGGATGTAGCGTTGTTTGTTATTATAACTTTTCACGTGAAGGGTGTCTCATTTTCGATGTTCAAATACGGCATCTAAGGAAAGGCCGGGTGAAATGAATACCTTAAGACGTTCAAGGTTTTATCGGAGAAGTTATAAGAGAAAGGAACGAAAAAAATTAGCTTAGCTCAAAAATGGATTAAAATATCCAACAAAGAATTTCAACTTCAATATTTGCCTCGCTCTGGTCGGCCATCAACATAACTGAAGTTAACGTCGATGAAGTGAAGGAAATAGTAATTGAAAATCATCATTTAAGTTTGAGAGAGATAGGCAATGAACTTTCTGTATCGCACGAATCAATTTAGTTCCTTTTCAAACGATTGTTTGGGTACTAAATGCGTTGCGACTCGACTAGTTCTAATAGACCTGAATTTTCTTCAAAAATTGAATCGAGTAAAGGTCGCTAAAGACATGCTAGAACGAGTCATTTCCGACCCCACATTCATGAAACGCATTGTAACTGGTGATGAGACATGGGTTCATGAGTTTGACATGCAAACCAGTCAACAAGCTTCAGAATGGCGCCTTACAACTGAACCGAATCCGAAAAACAACGTCAAAAACGATCAAAAGTCAAGGTACTGTTGAGTATTCTCGCCAGAAGGTCGTACGGTAAATAAAGAATATCACCTGAGCGTTATGCGACGTTTGAGAAAGCAGGTTCGTCGAAAAAGGTTAGATTTGTGGATAGAAAACTCATGGATTTTTCACCATCATTGTGAATGAATTTTAGACCAAAAACTCAACAAATGCCATCGAACAACCACCGTATTCACCTGATATGGCTTTGGCCGACTTTTTCTTTTTTCTAAAACTTAAAGTACCACTTCGAGGTACCCGTTTTGAATCGATAAAAGACGTAAAAAAGAATTCGTGGCGAGAACACAATCGATTCCCGAAAAAGCGTTAGAAAAATGGTTTGATGATGGATGTAGTATTTCGGAAGAGGCCTACTTTGAAGGTGATACAATTTTTCAATTTTTTTATATTTTTGTTTCATTGATACGGTACTTTTTTGACAGAATGTATTTCACTGCAAAGGAAACATGAAATATGTTCAAACTTCTGAAATTTCTTTGGTTGTTCAACATTTTTGATGATTTTCATATCAGTCTTGTAGCGTGCTTAGTGGCCGCTACTACTTTAACTGAGTAACCTTTGGATTAACACGGTGCAAATTTAACACAGTGCAAGTAACTTTGATTCTATGACCATTCATTCCGTGAATAATCCCCTCTTCCATCGGCAACTATAGAAGAATGACAACTGAGAGAACACCGGAGTTCATTCATTTCCTTTGAAGACTTCGTTGAAACCACACGAAATTAATTAATCATAATATTTTGTGAATTGTTTAATAACCCTTTGAAATGAAAGGGGTAAGTAATAATCCATTGTCATCCACTTTATTTCTTTATTTTCTTTTAATATTGAGCAAACATTGAATTAATACCTAGATCCCTCGTACAACTGAGTAATTATTTTCAATTTACATCTCTAAATTAATATTCTTGACATGTGCATACATTTCTGAATATCCATCCTCGATAATCTTATATTCTCTTTAGGTCACATCTACTTACAGCATGGATCTATGGTTTCTACGTTCTTCATTCTCAATTTTCATACAGGAATATTTTACTGCTTTGTTCATTCCCTTTCAGCATTACCCAACATCGCTTTTTCATTATTTTTTTCATTCCTTTCATATTCATTTTATATTTCTTTTGCTTATTAACTTCATTCATTACTTGCTGACCTATCTCCGGCTTTATTTGAATGGCCTAGAAAATAAGTGATTTTTTTATCATGATAACTAGATTTTCTTTTTATAATTGATTTTCAAGTCTGGTGTGTCCAATCACCATTTTATTTTCTTATTATTTGTATATCTATATATTTATGTAGGCTGTTTTTCATTTTAATTTGTTAAAATCATTCAAAATTCAAATAAATGGAGAGGAGAGGTCACTTGTACTTATCACGAGCACATGGTGACATATGAAATCGTTTACAGTTTTTTGGAGAGGACAAAACAAGAGCCATATTTTTTTGGAGAGGACAAAATACCAGCTATATTTTTTTTCGAGACGACAAAATACCACTTATATTATTTTGGAGAGGACAAAACAAGAGCAAAATTTTTTTGGAGAGGACAAAATACCAGGTATATTTTTGTGGGAGAGAACAAAACAACAGCCACATATTTTTTTTTTTGGAGAGAACAAAACAAGAGCCATATTTTTTTGAAGAGGACAAAATACCAGCTATATTTATTGGGAGAGGACAAAACACCAACCCCCATTATATTTAGAGGAGATCAATATTTTTCTTGGATAGCCAATAACCTCCGTCATTTCTAGAGGAGATCAATATTTTTCTTGGATAGCCACCAACCTGCTGAGATATTCTCAATTTTATGTGCTAGCACATCACTATTAAGATAAGTCCATTTCTTGAAGTTTATGTTCATTTTATAGGGGAGGAACTGTCAACAATGGATGCTTGAATAGAACTAAAATCCACGACCCATCTAAAACGACTGAGCAGAGCAAACCACAAAGTGGGAAGTCATTATTATTAGTTTACATCCTATTAGTAATTCGGTAGGTAACAGTCTTACTTATGAACATTTTCCGATTCTGCATTTGATTTTATCTTTATTTTTCTCAAATTTTTACTTCTGATACTCTTCAATAAGTGTACTAATTAAAATTTCCTACTTTCTCATTTACGAGTTGTCACTGGTTTATTCGGGTTTTATACTGGTCTTAACACTGTTGGACTGTAGTCAAAATGTGAACAACCAGGTTCTAGAGTCAGTGTGTCATTATCTCTGGGAGTATTTTCTGAGGATGAACATCTGGAATACTTATGTCATCTGGGTCCAAAGCAGACGAAACTTTAAGGGGGCTCTCTTTCTGATTCCAGTGTAATGTTGGCGTTGAAGTCAGACTGCATATTGTACCGTCTGATGTTTTGGTGGAACCTTGATGTGTACACTTGATGTAACAGAGACTGGAAGTTAAGACTCAGATAAAAAATCATAAGCATAGATCATATCTGCATATTCTTCATTATGCATTTTCTATTCGAAGAATTTAAGTTTTCAAAACAATAATTATATATCGAAGAAGAAATTCTGACATTTATCTTTCAAAAGTAACTCAACATTCTTTATGATAATTTTGCATTTATGGTAATACCACAGAATCGCTCTCGTATGTTGAAAATTATGATTTCAGAACCCGTGAAGATTAAATTTTGAAGCTGAATATGTTCAAATTTGAAAAGACTAGGAACATGCTGTTCTTAATAATTTATCTTAGAATTAATCACCTTTCAAAGTTATTCATAGAGCTTGTGGAGCAGACAGTATAGCTTCTTAGTAGACCTTATTTCTGATTTTTTGAGGATTCTGTTTACTGTATAGATTTATCAACCGTTGAATTCACCTGCAGCTAATTCCAAAAGAAACGCCGCAGAAAGGTTATAATATTACAGCGGTGATACAGAATCATTCCACTTTTTCATTATCAGAATGGTTCGAGTAGACCAAAACTGAAGCAGTAGTCCTAAGCTATCAAACAGGTGTAACAAATAGTGCTATCGGGCAATAAATACCAAGGTAGATATAGCCAGCTTTCAATTTCCCATTAAAAAGCTTCTGACCATCCAGATTATTCTCACTGTAAGCCTTTACTAGATTTTTGTCGATTGGTGTTGTGACGTTGAGCAAAACCGCGAGCATATCAGTTACATATCTTATCTCAGTACAACTTGTGCTCCGCCTTTTCCAACAGATTTGTACATTCAGTCCTCGGTTTTAGGAACTCTTGGTGGTAGATTTTTGCCATATTATTGTACTCCTCGAGTTATTATGTTGGTACTAAAATTGGACAGCCAATGTGCTGTATAGTTTGTCGATGGTCGAAGCACTAACGGTTTTGGTCTAATGCAATGTTCTTATTATTGAAGTGAATCACCTGATCCTGTATGGCGGATAGTCTATCTCCTATCTTTGAGAGAAAATATCCGGATCTTAAATACTCAAGAGACAACTTCACTTTATCACTTTGCTGATTTTCGTGGTCGTTAATATTGTGGTTTATTCAGTTCGAGTATTACAAGTATCATCACAACGTAAGTGCCTAATACAATCAAAGAAACTAATATAAATACTAAATAAACAATAATTGCAGAGATAATTGTAAACAATTTTCTGTACGAGATATTAACTCAAATATTATATTCTCATCTGTCATGTTTGGGTAATTTTGTCATTTTTGGGTTTGATGTCATGTCCCTTCTGGGTAGATTGTCTTGTCCGGATTTTTTATATTTCGTGTAAATTTTTTTAGGTTCATATATTTCATATTCAATTTAGGAGGTATGGAACTTAGATCTTTCGGTGTTTAAGATACAGTTTTTTATTTTCTTCATAAACATCTTTTTATTCTTTATTCTTCGCAGTTCTTCTGGAATTAGTATATAAAGCTTCTTTGTCCTATAGTTTTCTGCGCCCTCTGTGTTTCGAATTGGTGAGTCTTGTATCTGGTGGAATAGTTGTGTTGGGGGCCGTTATTTCTATTTTATTTTTCGAAAATTGGTAGATTATCTGTTGTGAAACTAATAGATGTAAGTCCATAACTTTGGATATTTCGATTCTTCAGAAGAAAAGGTAAGTTTTTCATTGTACATTAGTTTCAGAATCCATTTCAACCTCAACCCTCATCATGTAGCAGTGATAAGCACCATCCCATCCAATTACTCCGTATTTTATTTGGGATTGAACAAGTGAAAAATAAAGTACTTTCATATCTTCTATATCTATCACGTTTCATAGTTCTGAATTTACTCAAAAGTCTTCTTAATTTTCTGACTTGAAGTTCTATTTGTTTGTCCCATTTCATGTTTCTGTCAATACCAACACCTAAATATTTGACATTTTCTGCTTCAGGAATATATTGCCTCAGATCCAGCTGTAAATTCCCCATATTTGGAAGGCCCGTTTCATAAAAAACGAAGGGTGAGTATTTCGTTTTATCTAGATTCAATGTGAGTGTGTTATATTCAAACGATTTCTGTATTTCAATTGATTCTTTCCCAGCTTCATCTTTCAATTCTTCCCATGAGTTATGCTGGTATAGTATGGCCGTATCGTCAGCGAAACAAATGAGTTTTCCCTTCTTTTCCATGAGTAGGAGACTATTTATGCATAGAATAAACAGTAAAGGGCCTAGCAGGGTACCCTGAGGTACTCCATAAGTAACTTCTCTCATACTACTCATAGAGTCCCCAATCTTCACGCACAGCCTTCGGTTGGATGAATAGCTATCGATTATACCGTATGCTTTTCCCCGCATTCCATACCTGTGATATTTTTTTGGCAATTTCTTATGAGCAGCAGTATCCAACGTTTTTGCTCAGTCGATAAATACGCAAAGCGCTGGTCGTTGGCTATCTATACAACCATAGATATTTTTTGTAAGCTCACCGATAGCATCTTCCGTTGACTTTCCTTTCATGAATCCAAATTCATTTTCGGCAATAATTCTGTGCTTTTCCATAAATTTAGAGATCCGTGACTTCAAAAATTTTTCTAAAACTTTCGCTATTCGATAATAAGGACACTGGGCCGTAATTCAATGGTAGTGACTTTATCCCTGAATTATAAATTGGTTTTTGTTGCCCCTATTTTCATTGAATCGGGAATTTTTCCAGATTCGAAGCACATATTGGCTAGATGAGAAATGAGTCTTGATATTTGTTCTTTTACTGTTTTTATCACTTCTGACCCCGATGCGCTGTTTTCCTTGAGTTCTCCAATGAGTTTTTGTATTTCATTCGCATCTGTTGGATATATGAGTTTCATTAATATAGATATCGTTTTCCTGGAAATTGTCTGGTTTTGTATCCTTTTCGCATATTTCTCTCCCAATTTACTGTAGTATCTGTTGAACTCCTCAACTATTTTGTTATTTTCTTGTATTACGTGACCATTTTCGCCCTATAATTCGCTTATTTTCATTTCAGTTTTTCTTTCATTACAATTTTCTTTCACAAAATCCCCTAAAGCTTTTGATTTGTATTCATTTTCTTGTACAAGGTCTTGTAAGTGGTGTTTTTAGGTTTTGCTATAAGTTTTTGAATTATATTTCTGTAATTCCGATATTCAACTTTTAGTTCTTCATTTCCCGGATCTTTTGATAGTTTAATATATAACTCATTTTTATTCTTTATAGATTTTAGAAGTCCTTGGGAAACCCAATTTTTCTTACAGGTATTTTTAGATGTATATTTTTTGTTAATGGATTAAATTCCAAGATAGAACACTTTTGCTTCGTAATTTGAACCCACATTGGGTTTGCAATTGAAAAATTAATGACAAACATTATCGAAGCCACCTATGATTCCTACAGATGTGCTTATTGGCGTCAAACACATTCGATCTTCAATTAGATTGGAGTTAGATATGCCAGTGGCTTAAATATACAATATATTTTATAACATAACCTACCAATTTTTAGCTGGTTACGAATTTTTGTCACCAGATTACTCGAATCGAAAGTTGTTAATGAAGAGTTAGAATCAATATCACAATCATAATTGCAAAAGCAATCACAAATCATAAAGTCGAAATTCACCTGAAACTTGTATCATCATTCGAAAATCTTATCGAGTGAAGTATTATCGTCAGAATATCTTTGAAATAATGTATGAATGAGGGTGAATCGTTCTTCAATTACATAACTTGCTTCTGGTTTATATAAGTTCATGGATCTATGGTACATTAAGACAGGTGTTCTATAAATGGGTGTACACATAGAACTTTGCTTATTAGATGATTATCACGCTGGAAATGTGTATGAAATAGCATAGTGAATGGCTATTGATTTATTAATTGCTACTATTGGATATGGCAGTAAATTATCAACTAATATTTCATATATTTCAGAGAATATGGTAGACCTTGTTTCTTAGATAACAAGAATTCATAACTTTTTATGATGCAAAATGTTTGTTTTTATTATTCCTTGAGGAAAACAAACTAGTGAATATGGCATTCCACAGTATACACACAACATAGATCAATTTCAGAAGTGAACAAGATGTGGCGCTTTGAGGCAACAGATTATAGGCTGCAGTTAAGAAGAAGAGCTCAGCATTAATCAGGCAAGGCAAATTTTTCACGTTTCCGTTCTCATTGCCAGATAGAAAGCAATTATTTATCATCAGTAATCAAGAAAAGGACGAGTGATCGATTCAATCAACATCGTTTGATTTAAATTATCTTTATTAAACAACAGCAATCACCTGTAAAAAAGAGCAGAGCAATAGCAGCAAATATTAATTCCTGTGTGTGTGTGTATTTGTGTTGATGAAATTGAATCTTCTTCAAATTTCTTTAGCGAAGGATACGACAATATCATCTCAGACAAATTGATAGCTAAAATATCATCAGCATTTATGCCATTCATAAAATCCAATTAAAATCAATACAATATGTATGAATAAAGAAAATTTATGTTTACTTTTGTTCAATAACAAAGGTCGACTGGATACCGGTGAACAAAGCAGTGTATATAAATTATACTAAATTTATTTTACCAAACCCTCAACAACCTCAACTGTATTCACTCATTAAATTGCATAAAGTAAATAACCCCGTTAGACCAGTCGTATCTTACGTTACAGCCCCAGCCGTGAAATTGTCGCACTACCTTATAGATATCATTAAAATTATTGTTCATTCAAATCAAAATTTTCTATAAAAAATTCTTTCGAATTGATAAATAACATAAAAACGTTAACCTATCACCTAACGCAAAACTTATTTCGTTTGATGTTGAGAATTTATACCCAAGTGTTCCTCCAGGTGATGTCAAAATATTAATCGAAAACATGTTGAATTCGAATCATGTTAACCACATAATTGAATCAGAAATATTGAATCTGTTGGACGTTTGCATTGAACAAAATTATTTTTCTTTCAACAACATCTATTACAGTAGTGAAAATGGTTTGATCATGGGAAATCCTTTGAGTCCACTTTTAGCAGAGATTTTATGAATAATATTGAACAGAAAATTCATACATATCCACTCATTTCCAAATTTCTTTATTGGTATAGATATGTTGACGACATCTTAGTATGTTTCATTGAACTACTCGTCAATTAGACTTATTTCTTAATTTCATTAATTCCATCCATTTGAACATTAAATTCACGATAGAAATTGAACAGAACGATTCCATTAATTTTTGGACTTAAAAATCACTAAACAAATTAATAATCATGTTTTTTCGGTCTTTCGTAAACCAACACATACTGATACAATTATACATAACTACTCATTACATCCTATTCAACACAAAGTTGCAGCTTTAAACAGCATGGTACATCGGTTACTCAATTTACCTTTATCAGTAGAAGATTATAATAAAGAGTTAAACATCATCAAACAGATAGCCATTAATAATTCATATAATACGGATATGATAGATCTAATCATTCGTAAAAAACTGTATCAGAAAGCAATAAATGAAGTATATCCTATTCATAAAGACTATAAAATATTCAACAGTATAACATTCTGCGGTTCTGCAAGTACAAATATTAAATCCTTTCTCGTCAAACAAAATCTTAATATAACTTTCAAAACTTCTAATAACTTAGGTAAACATATTAAAATAATAAATCTCGTGTTGAAAAATCAAGTAAATCAGGAATCTATAAACTCAATTGCGGTTCTTGTGATAAAATTTATATCGGTAGGACCTATAGGAGTTTTGGCATAAGAACATCTGAACATAAACGTAGCTTCGATAAAAATAAATCTGATTCAAATTATTCAAACCACCTAATAAAAGAAAACCATTCATTCAATAAAAACTTTGACATATTACATATAAAATCAAAAAGTTCAAAATTAGATCTCCTAGAAGCATTAGAAATAAATAGATACAAACATTCGGACAAGCTTTTGAATGAACAGGTAGATGTGAATTATTCACCCCTACTTAACTTGTTTAATTAGTTTTTATTACCTTTCATACTAACTGTACAATGGCTCGGTGTGGATTTTCCTGTTATTGTAATGATTACCCATGATTATTAGAGTAGACGAGCATAAAGAATCAATAATTAATATTAAATAAACGACTGATTTTCCAGAACATTCTATTAACGAAATTCATTCCTTAGATTTCACAAAAACCAAAGAAAGAAGTATACCGAAACAACGACCAGTGCCTTACAGGAACCCCAAAAATACCGATTGGGACCGATACCTGGAACACCTGGAAAGGGGGAATCAACAATTCGACACCGAAAAACATCAAGGATCTGGAAGCTGCCGTTGAGAAACTGCAAACCAGTATCACCTTGGCGTACAATAACAGTTGCCCTATACAATACAAAAGAGGCAGGAAGAAAACCTTATAACGAACAACAGTATGAGAAGCAGACGCCTCCTAAATAAAGCAATGAGCACTAGCACAAAAACCGACAGTTACAAGGAAGCCGAAAGAGCATACGAAAGATTGATAAAAAAATCCAAAAAAGAAGCATGGCATTTCTACTGCGGAGAAATAAAGGGTGTACCAGAGGCAAACCGTCCTCGTCACATCCTCTCTGCAGCGGAACCAATAGACATCCAAAGTCTTGATACAACAGAAGGAAGAATGAAACACTGAGGCAGCTGGTGGAATCCAGAAATTCAATGGACATGCTGACAAAGCAAACTGGAACACAGCCTCAATGGTAGTTACAGTGGAAAAGGTTTGATGGGCAGCAACTACCTGTCAACTATATAAAGCACCAGGAGCAGATGGCATATACCCTGTACACTCAAGAAAAGGTATGGACCAAATTGTTATGCATTTAATCCGCATCTTCAGATCCTGCCTAGCTATGGGATACGTTCCGGATCCCTGGAAAAGGGTTCGGGTTGTCTTCATTCCCAAACTGGGCAAGATCGTACATAAAATCGCCAAAGAATTTAGACCAATGAGTCTACCCTTCTTCCTACTGAAGACTATGGAGAGACTAGTAGAAAGATATCTTAGGGAGAACACCCTAGTGGAACACCCCTACATATCACTCAACATGTCTACGAGTAAGGTAGATCAGTTGACTCAGCACTAGACTCCGTAGTAGGGTGTTTCGAGAAAGGACTGAAAAAACGCGAAGTCACTCTAGGAATATCCAAGATATAGAGGGAGCTTTCGACAACACACTATACAGGGATATCCACCGGGACCGTCCGTTAAAAACTTTTTGAGTTTCAATTACAATATCAAGCTGAAATTTTATACGCGGCTATAACTAGCGATTCCAATTGGAGTGAAATAATCTCGAAGTGATACCATTTCCGGTTATACCGGAAGTGGGTCATCACTTTGTTATTTCAAATGGCAATCTACCTTTTTTATTATACATCTAGAACCGACATTTGAGCAAGGCATAAAATACCCAAGTTGTTGGCACCTATCTGTCGAAACTTTTGAAAGATCTAATTATTTTTGTTATAAACTCGATTATGAGGAACATTTAAAAAAATTGTAGCTCGTAGATCTTCTGCACTACAGACACAATTTTCGCTTGGGTGGATAGAAGAAGGATAAAGGAATTTCTTGAGCTGTCTATACATGTCAAATATTTATTGCGTTGTTTTGTATGATTTTTTCAATTTGGCCTTTTTCAAACAGCAATAACTCGATTTTTTCAAATGGCACGTGCCAATTTTTATATCGCCATCAGATGAAGCGTCAAATTTCAGATGGAATTGTATAAGCATGTTCTATACCCATCTCTTATAGTTGGGAATATATTGAATTTTGATGATTTTGCCTCTTTAGTATATATAAAAATTTGTAGTATTCATTCGCTCTTGATAAAGATACTGTGTATCGAAACGCGTCGAGCATCTAATCATATATTTTAGTAGAAATCATTGTTTACTTGTATTCGTCAAATATATTTTCATTCATTATATTGTATGAGAATTGAGCACCGTATTTTTGCTTCTTTTGTTTAATTATTTAGTAAAAATGTTCCACTAAGTGATTAGCAAGTCTTCCTTAATCAATGAACGAAAGGTTGTTGAGCCAGAACAGATCCTTGTGGAATCCAATTACTCGAAATGAGAAAACGCCTACCTTCGCTTCTATCATATTATGAAACTATGTGCCTTTTCTTACCCAAAGAGCACCTAATTTTCTAATTGCTCAGTTCTATCGATTTCAGAAACCTCTTCTGAGCATGAAAAAAAAATTCCGAGGGTCTAGCACTGCCGTAAAAACATCATAACACTGGTCTACAATGGTTTCGTTGCCCTAGATATGAAAATGATTTTGGGTCTATTTATGCACACAATTCGTGAAACTATCAATGATTTTGTAGGATTTGCTCTGATTTCTTTTTAAATTTTATTTTCATTTTACATAACAAAAATCGTAAAACAAGAAACAAAATAACAGATATATTTATAATGTCAGTTATGTTTTGAGAAATTCGGATACATCGAAGTAAATAAAGAGGAAAATGTCGAAAATATATTTCATATTTCCATAAAACGCCTTTTATGAGCTTTTCTTCTATAATTTTTCAGGGACAATCTCTTTTCAAAGACCAGCAGTAATCTGGCATCATGTGACAATCCCATCGACCTTGATACCTTTCTTCCATCACTTTTAGATCTTGATGAAACCGCTCTCCTGTTCCTCACTATAATTTCCTAAATTATCCGGAAATTTATCTAGATGATTGCGGAGATAGTGTAACTTAATACTCATATTTGCTCCTAAAGTCTGAAAGTTTATCAGCATATTTCTTCATAATTTGCTGCTTTATGGTTACCTAGGAAATTTTCGACAACCACCACAAAACTTTTCCAAGCTTCACTTTCCGGAACAGTCATAACTTTGATAAAATCTGAGTCTTTCATCAATTGCCGATTTGAGGACCATCAAATATTCCACCTTTCAATTTTTCCATACTAAGCTTCGGAAATTTTCTGCAAATGTAATTAAAACAATTTCCGTCTTTGTTCAACGCTTTTACAAATTGCTTAATCATACCCAACTTAATATGTAATGATGGAAGTATGATTTTGTCTCTGCTCACCAGCGGCTCCCTTATTACGTTGGCTTTACCGACAGTTAAAGAATTTCTTACAGGCCAAACATCTTGTTCCCAATGAAGTTGCTTTGCTCTACTATCCCACATACAAATAAAGCAAGGGTATTTTGTATATTCACTTTGTTGGCCCAGTAAAAATTAACCATTTTAAATCCACACAGATCGGCCATTGATGCTCAGAGTATTTAATTTTCTCTAAAACTAATTTTACATTTTCATATTCTTCTTTGAGTTTCGTTGGATGGGCAATTGAATTGATGCAAATTTATTTCCATTGTGCAATAAGACGCATTTTAAACTTCTTTTGCAACTATCAATAAAAAGGTGCCATTCGGTATATTTGTACTCTTTTAAACCCATGTCTATAAGCAGCTTCGCGATATCATTACAATACACTAATCCTTCATTTTCACTAAAAATTGTAATAACTCTTTTCTCGCGTTCTATATGTTGTAATTATTACTGTTGGTGCCAATAAATTTTTTCTTTCAATCTTGAGGCTAACAGTTCTGATCCTTGTTTTGATAAATTGAGATCACGTATTAAATCACTGAGATCATTTTGAGAAAATAACTTTGGCGTAGATGTTTCACCTTCCCATTCACTTCCACTAGTAGATGGTCCCGATTTCTGTGAATTTGGTAACATCATTGTTTCTGAGGGCATGCGAATTACTTTCGAAATGTATATGGGCCGAGGGAGATTTTCACTGTGTAGAACCGGACATTTCGTAGACTGTAAGTCTGGGTATCTCCACGTTTGATTTCGATTAAAACCTTTAACATCTACTACGCAAAAGTAACAATCATCTAAATGATTCGTAGGCTCCATCCAGATCATAGGAATACCAAAGTCTAATCCAGAACGTTCACCTTTTTTCCACAACCGTAAAGACTCAACACAGGACTTACACACTTTATTAGGAACCCATGGTTTACCTAATTTGTCCATTTTGAAACCAAAATATTCAACATAAGTCTCCTTGACAAAGTCTGTGATATTTCTTTTTTGTTTTTTTGGTATATAAACACCGCAAATATAACAAAATAAATCACTACAATATTTACACTTTCTTCGTGACGAACTCATATTTTAGACTAGAAGACATTCAGTAATTGAAACAAAATATTAATCCATGACACTTTATCCAGATTTACGTGTATATGTACTTCAATATTGTCAAATAACTGAGATCTCAGCTGTTCTGTGGAGCAAGAGGTCTGAGAGTGGGGATCAGGTGATGTTTGTATGCGAAAAAGTTGCGCAGAAGCCTAATCATGACTGAAAAATTAAATTTTATTTCTAACAAGCTTATAATTGTTCAAAATATAAGAAATGCAAAAATCATGAAAATACGAGCACATTGAGAACTTTCATGAATATATTCGTAATCTGGGCACTTGAAAACATAAAAATTTGCGATGATATCCAGAGCAACAATAAAAAAAATTTTTTTTGTAGAGCTGTGTATAATCGATGGTATCTTTGAAATTTTAGCCAAAGAAAGCATAATTCCAATTCTGTTCGCCATGCTAATTTGTAATTCCATAGGTCTCGCACACATAACGACAATGACATTTAATGATAATTCATCTTGTTAAGGAATAAAAGAAAGCTTGAGTAGCATAAAGAATTGTATCGAATTTGGTAAGACGCCATATACAGTAACATTAGCATACGAATATAAAAAGGAAGGAAGTCATGTTTTGTTGGCCTTTAAATTAGCTGGCTTAGAAGGACAAATTCATTTGAAAGCTCGGATGGAAACAACATCAATATTAGTCAATAAAAGCATATTGTCCCTTATTAATTCCTCGCTTCGATGAAATCTGAAGTGTGATTCCTTATGACTGGACAATATGAACTGACAGTCATTTCGCTCGAAGAGTTACCAGCTTCTGAAAGTATTTCCTCCAGAAGCTAGAGTCAAAAACTTCTTAAGTCATCACAGTTTTTTGGAAGACCCAATTAATGCGAAAAAAGTTAAGTGGGTTTTTCAATAGTGCAGAAGTTCATAACTTTTTATTTGAAAGAGATAACAATGAGATAAAAAACACAAGGTTTAACTTTAATCTACACTTTATTTGAAAAAATTCGACGACGTTTCGCTGACACAGCAGCTTTATCAAGAATGAAAAACAGAACGAAGAGTATGGTATTATAAACAAATCGTAGAACAAGTTGGATGAATAACAGGAAAATTCATACCGAGCCATTGTACAATTAGTATGAAAGGTAATAAAAACTGATTAAACAAGTTAAGTAGGGTGAATAATTCACATCTACCTGTTCATTCAAAAGCTTGTCCGAATGTTTGTATCTATTTATTTCTAATCCTTTCTCGTCAAACAAAATCTTAATATAACTTTCAAAACTTCTAATAACTTAGGTAAACATATTAAAAATAATAAATCTCGTGTTGAAAAATCAAGTAAATCAGGAATCTATAAACTCAATTGCGGTTCTTGTGATAAAATTTATATCGGTAGGACCTATAGGAGTTTTGGCATAAGAACATCTGAACATAAACGTAGCTTCGATAAAAATAAATCTGATTCAAATTATTCAAACCACCTAATAAAAGAAAACCATTCATTCAATAAAAACTTTGACATATTACATATAAAATCAAAAAGTTCAAAATTAGATCTCCTAGAAGCATTAGAAATAAATAGATACAAACATTCGGACAAGCTTTTGAATGAACAGGTAGATGTGAATTACTCACCCCTACTTAACTTGTTTAATCAGTTTTTATTACCTTTCATACTAACTGTACAATGGCTCGGTGTGGATTTTCCTGTTATTCATCCAACTTGTTCTACGATTTGTTTATAATACCATACTCTTCATTCTGTTTTTCATTCTTGATAAAGCTGCTGTGTCAGCGAAACGTCGTCGAATTTTTTCAAATAAAGTGTAGATTAAAGTTAAACCTTGTGTTTTTTATCTCATTTATATCATGGATCTACATCAAGTAACGGCCTCCACAATTCAAATGAAAGAGATAACGTTGAAATATTCTGAATCATCTAATGAAAACAAACTGCCCTTCAATTGGGTCACAAAATATGCGTGATGTTCAGAATTTCCCCCAGAAAAAAGTTGAAAATGGATTTTTTCATGATAATTTTCTTTTTTCATTTGAATATATCCTTTTTTTCTTCTGATTATTAGAACCTTGATGAATCATCTATTATATAAAGCAACATAACCTAACAGACTGACTGATCCATCAAACCCAAGGCAAAACTACTTAAGCTAGAAACATGATATTTGTACAATAACTTCCTTTTGTGTTATATCACAATACCTAGGATAAAAAAGGAGTATTAACCTTTGAAAGTAACTTTTTTGTTAGTGGTCAGCTCTATTTAGAAAACTCTAATTCATTATTTTCCAAAATTCGAGTTTCGTCACAATATTTTTATTTTCCGTAAAAATCCATGAGAATAGCCTCTCACATCATCGCATGCTCTTTCGGCCAGAGAGGATGAATACTTTTTCCTTTCATTTTCTTATTGCCCAAGGATAGCTTTATTGATGAATTGAAATAGACTATCCTCATTTTATACAGTAGTGACAAAAAATTATTGAATATTGTAATTTTAAAATATGATATCTTGATTTTTTCAAATGGAACATCCTGTCTTCTATTATTCATGTCAACGCATGAAATATTACGCCATATTTTCGCAGGAGTAACCTTATCTTTATCTTCGACCTTTTTCGAAATGAGAAAAAATAAACTGAAATAATAAAATCAGATGTTGCGAAAGGAGAGTTTATTAGTACATATCATTATACTTGATCAGAGAAATGGAGATATTTTAAGGTAGTCATGTATGAAATACGTAATAGATTGGTTTTTGGTGAGATGATCTACAAGGTGTTGAAGTATTTCAATGTGTTCGAAATGTTGCCTGTTTCTTTGTGGACACAACTCAATCCTTCTGAGGAAAGACCGTTGAACGCTCGACAACATTTGCGGATTAACTGACTGAAAGGCGTCGACTATTTTCTGTCTCATATCCAAATGTATTGTAGGAGGAATCTGATAAACGATGCCCTATAACCCCACAAGAAAAAATCTAGACTTGTAAGGTTGGGAGACCTAGCTGGCCATTTAACAGGGCCACCACATCCTATACATTTGAAATTCATCATTCAAACGCTCCATAACCTTATGTGAGTAATGTGCCGGTGCTCCATCTTGTCGAAACAGAAATCTTGTTTTGTATGCTCTGGTACATCGGCAAGTAACATTGGTAGATAATCTTGCAGAAAATTTAAGAGCTGCCCAATTCGATATCCATCTACTATAGCGGCCCATTCAAGGACCAACCATGCTGGTGATCTATTTGTCTCATGAGGTGTGGATTTTCCATAATAATGAAAGTTGTGCCTGTTAACAAGTCCATTCTTGTGGAAAATTGCCTCGTCCGAGAAAAGAACTCTGTTAAACATATTTGGATTTTCCGCTACTTTGTCACTTGCCCAATTGCATGATATGCATGAAATTTATTCACTTTCAAGATTCTCTGGACGGAAGTTCTTATATCTGATAACTGAGAAATCTCTCTTTGGCTTTTATATAGGTCCTCTGTCACTGTCAACAAAACTGATAACTGGTTGCCTTCAGCTGTAGTAATTTTTA